>JAZHEH010002168.1:0-720995 GCA_036589455.1 Ateles fusciceps
CACAATGTTATGTGACGTATTGGTTCAGTTGGTATTGCTTGATTCAAAGAGGTTATGTCAACTTGAAAGATGTTAGATTCACTTAAGTAATTAACCAGCATCCACAGATCTTTATGTCTTCCTTCATAATAAAAAATAACAATTGGGTGATTATAAATTACATTAAAGTAACAAACCAAATTTGAGGAGAGGGGGCAATGTTGAATAGGATCCAAAAAGGAACTGACATATGTGGACCAATGTATTTTTCTCTGATTATATATATTTTTAAATTGTGTAGATATGAAACCCCTTTCCCTTCCATTTGACAATTCTAAGAAAATAAAGGGCTTAATAAAAAGGAAATTCCCAAGTTGTATGAATTTAAATAGTATAAATATATATTTTAAATGACTAGTATAAATTTAAAAGAAGCAGCTCAATGAAATACAAGTCAGTTTATTTTATATTCAGTCTACAGCTTTCCAAAGCAGCAGCTGAACGTTTTTTTTGAGTTTATGCCATTCAATCATTAATTTTTTTCTTTCATTCAGCAATTACTTGGTGTTTCATATGTGTTTGGCTGTGCTAGTTTCTGGGAATGTGTAAGTCATGTGCCACAGTTCCTATTCTGTAATTATTTATCTCTAATTTAGGAGGCATTATTTTTATTTAGTGAAATATAAATCAAAATAGTGAAGAGTCAGGTGGTGGTTCTGAGAAGTTGGAGAGGCCTAGTTAAAATACCTTCTCTGTCTTTACCAGAGGAATGACTAGAAAATCTTGTGTAAGTTGAATTTTCTTACCAGAAAAATAGAGGTAATTTTTCTTATCGTAGGGTTGTGTAGATTAACCAGATTGGCCGTTTAATGTGACTGAGTTTAAACATCCGTAATAAATTTCAAGGCCTTTTATTTGCACATATATAGCTAAGAATTCATGAATACCTTGCTTTATGCTGGAAAATGGAGGCTCCTTCCATTAATTTTGAGATTGTAAAAATGGCCATTTGAATAGTCATTGAAAAAAGTCAATAAATATAAGTAAACTCTGCTGTCAATACTTAGAGATTAAGTAAAACCAAAAGCAGCTGACAAAAATGTAAAAAAAGAAGGATAAAATTGTTTTCCGATACTTTTAGTTTAGAATTCTACATCATCTAACGTATTTACATTTTCTTTAAAAGTCAAAATGGATCCCAGACCCTCCTATCTGGACTGTAACATTCTTCAATATATAAGTTGTTTAAAGAAAGAATATGTACCCTCATGGACAAATCATGTGGGTCATAGAAGTTGGACCATTCTCATCCTGGACAGCAAGTTCTCATATCAAAATGATAAAGTGGTTGAAATATGATTTGGTTTCCTTTGTGACTTGACCACAGGTAAAGGAACAGGCTACCTGTGTGGATGAGAGCAACCTGCTTTTTACAGTAATTATTTGTCATTGTAAATTAGTAATTTGTTTTTCTGGTATTATATGGACGTCTTTGATCCTATTGATGGCACTGCCTTTGCTTTTGCAAGATTAAAAAGAAATGGTTTCTGAGATGTTAAAAACTCAAATCTTGACCCCAAACATGACACCGAGATGACTGGATACAAGAAGAAAATTAATGTCACCTCAGGAAGTATCTCCCCCATACTCCATCAAGAGCACTTATAACCCCATGAGCACTGGCCATATCCACATGCACCTGGGAGCAATCCATTTATTTTCTAAAACTTTAAAACTTTCTACAAACCTGATTTTGCAATTTTCGATATGTTTATTAAAGTATTTTATCAAAATTTTTTATTTATTTCCAAATACTGGCTTGGATTTTTTTGTCATCTGAACACTGAGTAATTTCAACAAAAAAAAATTGTGTTTGGTACTTTGTATCTTCAAATTTTGATGCAATGCCTTCATAAATTAGCATATACTGATAGTGTAAAACTGTGACTTTGGGTTAAAAAAGAAAAGAAGAAAAAAACTTAGACCCATGTGGAATGTTTACCAGTGCTTACTTTAAGGTATAAAAACGTGAATAAATGAAAGTAGACAAACTGTGCTGAAATGTATCCACCACTCTTTTGGTAAATACAGTAGTAGGTATTCATTATGATTTATTTTCCCCTTGAAGTATATTTTGTCTTTAAGTTATTTCAGTGTATAAAACCAGAGTACATTCACATTTGTGCTTTTTTTTCCAATAAAACTATTGCAGCATTGTTCATTCTAACATTTATCTCTGCGTTGAATTGCTTCTTGAATTTTTCGTTTTTATTTTTAAGTCTCATATCCTACATGAGTATGTGTTTGCTTCTGCAGTCTGCTGCCAGGAAGTTAAATGTAATAGTAAAACTTTATTGAAAAGTAGAAAATAGAAAAATTTTGGAAATTGAAATTCTATGACTTTCTTCTTGTCGGAGAAAAGATTTTTGAACCTATGTGCTTTGGGGATTTGATATTAGTCATTTGGTTGACCCTAGGAAAGGATGTGAACTGAATCCTCTTGAATGAGATCATTTTTGTTGTCAAATTTTTTGGTGTTCTTTGTGTAAAACTGATCTAAAAGATTTTATCTATTCTGATTTGTTTTCCCCCTCTATAAGGAAGTATATATATTTTTTAATGTTATCAAGCCCTGTACCTATTTGTTAACATTTCCTTAAATGTGTTTTCTCCAGATGTTGGAAGTTAAAAAAGTGCTTGTTATTTTTTCCATTGTCACTCTTTACTACTTTCCATAGGCAGCATATTGTGCAAGCCAAGGAGGAAATAACAGACGTGTGAGCCCCAAAATTATAGGCACACAAATAACGTTCATAAAATAGGTTTTAAATGACACCACTTTCCAAAAAGCCAGCTCTAATTGACTCAAGCCTAGAAAGCAGTAACTTAAGGGAACATCAGACACACGTCCACTGATCCCAGAAAGCATTCCACGGTGTGACATTAGCTGGGATGATGACATTCCCAGCTTGCTGCCAGCACATTCCAGAAGTTAGGCCCCGCATTTTGGTATCGGTTGGGCCAGTTCTCAATAGTATTATTCTGATATCATTGAGATGATAGTTTATTTATGCAAGCAACTTCTGAGACCCCCCAACTGCATTGCTCACCCACAACAGATAATAGAAAGAAAGAAAGAAAGAAAGAAAAAAAGCCAGAGAGAACACGTGAAATAAGAGGGGAAACTCCTCTGGTTTTTTCTTTGAATGCAGACAGAATCCTCACCCAGGTTTACGGACTGGAGCAGCCCCGGTTCCTGCTGTTCATAGAATGTTACAGATGGCTGCCTGGGCAGGAAGCCCTCCCCCTTCCTTAACGGGGCTCTGGGGAATGCAAGGGGCCCTGGAACCAGCCCCCTCTCCTTCCCTTCCAAACCTCTTCTCCAAACCCCTACTGAGTAGAAAAAAAAGAGCCAGAGAGAAAGAAAAAAAAAATACTCACGTCCCCTGGAAACATTTTTGCCAGTCTGTTTTCAGTGGAATCTTGAATTAACCTCTTCACTCCCGAGAAGAATAGCGATTTATAACTTTGCCGACATCTCTTTAATATCCTGAATCAGTTTCACCAACTCATTGAAGGACTGTACCATTTGGGTTGAATTATGTTAGCACTTTTGAGTTAATGCAACAATTTCAAGTGAGAGAAAGCAGGTTTGAATTCTAAAATAATTATAAGTATTTTAGCACATCAAATATAGTATTAATTATGTTCTCTCCATTTTTTTTTTAAAAGACATTTTGAATCTTTTTTCTCATGGTTTTTCCGTTGGTGGTATACATTTTATAAACACCTTATCTCTTTGGGTACCAATTTACTAGGGCTTACTTTCGTAATTATACTCTTTATAATTTTAAAACAATTTCATGATCATTGTCTTCCATTTATAAACTTTTAAAGCATACTATATGTGCATACTAAGAAAAGATGTTTCTTAAAGATAACTTTCATTTTGGACTTCTTTTTTAACTTTCATTTAGGTTCGGGGTACGTGTGAAGGTTTGTTTCATAGATAAACTCATATCACAGAGGTTTGTTGCACAGATTATTTCATTAAGAGGAATTAACAGGAAACAAACCAAATAGGTTATACTAAAGTATAAAAATGAACAGTTATTTCTAACCTCATAATTGCCATAATAGGAGTAGCAAACTGTGCCACCTAAAGAGTATATTTTTTGTAGAACATTTATATTACATTTATTTAATTCAAAGCTATAGACTATGCAAACTCTGTAATGCTCTATGATAAAGTAGTTAGGTATTTTATCACATGAGGAATAACATGTTCCAACCAACTATATCTATACTGCACAAAAAGACAAAAGCATAAAGAAGGATAACTACTGAGCAAATAAATTGAAGAGTTTAAAAATGAGCCTTAATTTCATATTAAGCTACATCCAGATATTTTGTGATTGGTTTTATCTATTCATTGATTAATTCACTGAATATAAATTGCCTTTTGTGATTGAACCATCATGCTATATAGTAAGGATTCAGTCATGAGTAAAGCACACAGTTGGGGTGGAAGACATGCCATTCTGGGTTTCCATCACTATCTATCTTCTGTCTAAATGAACACATGTCATTCCTCCTGTTCTTACTCATACAGTCTCCATGGTCTTCACACCTGGCATCCATTCTGACTGGGCACTGCATATGCTCTGGTTAGTTCCCAAGTTGTACCATTTACAACATTTTTAGTAGCATGCCTTTTTAGGTACAATAGAAACTAATAATTTGGTATTCCCTCAAATAATTTTTTAAATGTATTTACCTTATATATGCTTCGTTTCTGGCTAAAACAAACATATAAATAAAGGAACGAAAATGTAAGTGGAAATACATTGCGGAGTTCTTTAGAAATGTCTTCTCTTTGGGGAAAAAAAAGAAATGTGAAAGTAAAGGCTTCACTACTTTGTCCTCATCTTGAAGATCCTGGTACAGGGAAGTGGTGCTCTAACAGTCTCGCAATTGTGAGGGAAGGGAAATGGCAGAGGTGCTGATCGGGACCCGGCAAACTTGAGTTGCTCAATTAACCCACCTGGAAAGGAAAACCTCTGAATTTCTTACATGAGTTATATTGATAATTTTATTTTTAAAAGCCACTTTTGTTTTGCAAATCTGTTACTTGCAGTCAAAAGCATCCCAACTGGAATAATACCTTTAGAGGAAGTGGGATGACTTTTATTTCCTAGGAATAAGAATGGAATGTCTTTGCTTATATTCCAAAGTAAGGGATTTTGTAATAAGTATTTAGTTTATGCAGGTTTCCAAATCATAAAACTTCTTGGGAGGCATATTAACTCCATAAAAATCTAGATTCTAGAATTAAGTATTATTTCTTTGATAACCAGCCTTTCTCCATGCATTCTTAAATTTCAGTTTATCTGACTCTGATAGCTAACTTCAGGTGACTCTCAGCTTGCCAGTTTCAGAATCAGTGGTAGGGCCTGTAGTCATACCCCACAGTTTGATCCACCACATCATAAAACACTCAATAGAAATATTGGCCAACACATTCAAGTAAGAGCCCAGGCCAAAAGCCAAAGTTTCCATCTCTAGATTTAATTGTCATTGACTCTAAATATGTATTTGAGGAAAAAGAAGGCCAACTGAGCAAACTAGAGCCTGTCAATATCAGCTCACTAGCTATATCACAATCATTTTCACATCTCGTATATCAAATTCAGCCAAATCGAAGGGTCCAGAAAACGGAGGCATGCTGTTTACACAGCAGCTTTTGTCTCTCAGACTACAGACTTTTTTTGCTATAGTACAATTGATTCCAGTTTGCATGGAGACAATGCTTTTTGAAAATACATAATTTGAGGAATCTGAACAACTGGTATCAGGTAGTTTATTACTAAGTTGTTGAAGCTCAAGGGTTTTAAAAAGGTGCATTGATATCCTAAGCACAGAGAAAAATTTTGTAGATATCCTTAATAAGAAACAAAAAAGCAAAAGATGTTCTGTGTCTGTGTGTGTGTGTGTGAATGAGAGAGAGAAAGAAGAGAGAGAGAGAGTGAATGATTTCGTTTATTATGGTTTTTACTAGATAGCTCAACAGAAAGAATCATAATAAAGATACATGAAAGTGGAAAGAACCTCTGTTGCTTAAGTGTAATAGATAAAACATGAAGTGTGCTTCAGGGAAAACAATCAAATCACACTAGAAATGCCTTAAGTGTCTACATGTGTAATGATTCAGCAATGCCCAATGCGCTAATGACAGGCCATTGCCACATGCCACAATGCTGCAAAGCAAAGCCATTCCTTTACATTGCCCTTATCCAAGTCCATTAAGAAATAATGGTTCTAAGATGAAAGTCTTGTTAGGGTTTCAGTGAAAATGTTTGGCACACCATGATGAAAGTCAACAATGTGCTTTTAACGAGAGACACTGGAAAAATGTTGGTTAACATACCACTGAAAATATTAATTCTCCTTAATGGCAGGATGCTAACGTAGCTTTTTATAGTTTTTGATCCATGTCATAAATTTGGCTATGACAAAGGGGATATTCCGGCTTTAACTCTCTGGCAAGAACATTAGCTATTTTCCAGTCCTAAAAAGTTTGGTCCTTAGTATTCTTTGTAATGCACTAAAGGGCCAGATTTCTATCAGAAGGACAGACTGTATGTGTTTCAGTATATGTACATACATTCACCTGCATTTGTGAGTGTGTAGTCAATGTGTGTGGGTTGATTGCGAGTAGTTTTCTTTGAGCTTTAGAGAAAAATATTACAAGTCCCAAGTCCCAGATTGTAGCATCATTGTCAGATTTCCAAAAATTGCAAAGCTGAATGAATGAGGAAGATAACAGCCTTACAAACCACAATGACTTGATTACTAAATGTCCCTTTCCACTGGATGTTGTTATAAAAATATTTTATCATATATATATATATATATTTTTTGCTTAGTATAATTATAAATTTTCTTATTTTAAGGGTGAGTACGAATGACTAAGGGGGAAAGTAATCCTCTCATTAGCTCAGAGCAGTGAATTTTGGCTTTGAAACTTACATTTTAAAAGAGGGTTATCTTGTTCAGAATTTTCATGTAAAGTCATTTTTTTTGTAAAATACGTACATATATATGTATGTGTATATACAGCCACCCAACATACACACACACACACACACACACACACACACACACACACATGTACCTGTGTATATGTGACAAATATTAACATCAGTGCCAGACATGAACATTTTATTCCTAATGTCTTCTCTCATCTCTGCCAGTGAAAGAGTGTTTGTTTTGTTTTTCCTTCAACAGTATTGAAAGGAAAAGAAATTTTTTGAATTGTATAACTATAGGAACATTTACTAAAGTAATAATTTCTATTGCTATAATAGAAGCACATAATTATAACCATAATGTTTAAAGTTTATTCCTGATGTTTGGCATTCTTCTTCAATAACAAAAACTTTTAAACTTAAAATAAGCTAATAGATTTGTTTCTTCTATTTTAAATTTCAGTGTGTATGCAATGTCTTAGAGCAGTGATTAGGAAGAAAGAAGTGTGAACTCCATATACAGGAAAAATAATTCACCACCAGAACACCTTAAATATTTTTGATGAATAGGAATGATAGCAGAACAAATTATACTTTAATGCTGCTTCTTTATACTAGCAGTTCTTAAACTTTCATGAACCCAAAAATCACTTAGCAGTGGTGGGTGACTTGTTAAATATCCAAATTTCTAAGCCTAGAGTCTAATTCAGTGAGTATGGGATGAGGTCCAGGAACGTAAATTTAAAACAAAGCGTTCTCCTTTTCCCACCCCTAGACACTGATGCCATTGGTCCTTTTCTCAATTTTGAGAAAACACTGCTTTAGATCTTATGAAAAATTAAGTTTTGGACAAAGGGAGTTAGACTTATTCATGTCCCAATCGGTTTCCTTGTTAGGGAATATCTTCATACGCTCATAGAAAATGTGTGCTCCTTTTAAAGACCATGGAACCCTCTTCAATGCAAGTATTCCTGTATTGACTTGACAAGCACATGAAGAAAATGTTATTAAAAAATTTAAATATCAGAGGGATGATTAAAGTAGCTTCAAGGTCACTTCCAACTCTGACCTTTATTCCATGAGTCCTGTATACATTCAGTATTCTTTTTTTAAAAAAAAATTAAATATAAGAAAAGAGAAAGGGGATGATAAAGCACTGAGTTGTCTGTTTTGTGTCTTTGATTTTGTTTAACAACATGTGGTTGAGGACTACCATTACACACCTGTTTGTAGTGGCCTCTGATTGGGTGGGGTTGAAATAAGCTGTCTCTTCAGTCATTGCATGCCTTTTTTAGTGTATAGGTACTTTAGCAAAATATATATTTTTTAGAATGCACACATTTTTAGTTTACATACGTAACATGGTATTATATATCACATTCTCTTTGTACTTCCCACTGACCAATATGACTTTAAAATCAATTTACATTGCAACGCATAATCAAATCCACAGCATCTACCTGCTTCACAATCTCCATACAGTACATCCTTTATGTTGTACCTGTTTGTCCACCAAGAGACAAAGGAGTTTCCAGATTCCTCACCACCAAAAATGATGCTAGGATGAGCATCTCCTTATATATCTCTTGATGGACCTGCAAACATCAATTTCAAGGCATATAAAAACAAACTTTAACAAAGCGAAATCCTAATGGAGTTTCAAATTTTCTGTGTCTGTTGGAAACACTGAAAAAAATCAATTTATGATAAGCTTATGGAGAATGTAGCTTACCCCATCAAATAATTGGTATAATTCACCCATTCTCCCCTGTTTCGTTCTCTAGAGTCAGGGACTGATTTAAACAAAAAAGAAAAAATAAAAATATTCTCTCTTCTTTGCTTTATCTAAAACAAACAAGATAAATAAATCATACCTCCTCCTCTGACCTACTTAGGTGAACTTGACAAATTTGTAGCATTTTTCTCCTGTAATCATTTGAAAAATCAGTCCAAATGTATGCAGTGATCTGAATCAAATTTGGAGAATAATTGAATCTTTTTATAAAGTTATTTCATAACATTAGCATATTTTGAATTTTATATTTAAGACATAGTATTTGAGATTCACATGTCTTTTAATAAGGTACATGCTTAACCCATCAATTCCATTAATAGGTCAATCTGTTGTATTCATATTTATTGAATGAACTCTCATATCCTTGCATTTAATGAAGTGTTACTGTAATTTAGTTTGTTTATCTGGTTCCTATTTCTTTATATTTGAAGTCATACTGCCAGCCAACACACAAAAGCTACTGTGCAGAGATCAGCAAATATCTTTAAACACTTAGCAATTTAAAGGAATCTTTAGAGCACATGTTAGAGATCCTTAGACAGCCCCTGAAAGGATCTCCATGTGGCCATTTCTATTCTTGATTTAATTTCTGCACATTTTAAACAGTTGGATGCTCAGAATGATGGCTTAAGTGGCATGTCCCAATAAAATTAGGTTAAAAAGTATGTGGACTTTAACCAACTTGGCAAAAGCATTTTCATTGATTAAGGCTTTCAATGAGACAGCAGAAAACAGCATTTTAAATGAAAGCAAAGATCTGAAAGCACATAGAAAGTCAAGGTGGAAATGAAATTTAGCATACAAATTGCTACTTAGTATACCACTCGGAAGGAATATTAAATGAATTAGGGAGATGTAAGGTCATTTAAATATTTATTATTTTGATGATTGAGGACTGATATAAGTTGTACGCAGTGCTTCATTGCTATGGTTCTTTAAAGCAGTTGTTATGACTCTTACTTTAGCTATAAAACTATTTTCCACCATAGATACCTTATTCCAAAGCAGTAAGTATAAGTGAGTAGGCATAAAGCTGTTCTGGTGTGGGTGGAGGCCCAGCCTTACCTGTCTGAACTCATCCCTCACAGCCCAACCCTTCTTAGGAAGTTTTTAGGCTCTATGAGAATCCTTTTGGAAAACACTGATTCAAAAGTAAAGACCATAAAGGAGATGTAAATACAACCAACCCTTGTGCCTGCTTGCACTGATTAAAAACAAAATGAGTATCATTAAGTTTGAGAGTAGGAGATGAAAGATTGTCTCTCTGTGTTTGAGTTGGATGCAGACGCTGTAAGTTTCCTGAGTTAACCGTACTTGCATAGCATATTTTTTTTCGGTATGCTCCTGTCCCCACCACTGGATCAGGCACAAAATGAGCACACAATACTCTTAATAGAATTTGTTGTGCATCATATAAGTAACCTTGACAGAGAAAGCATTAACACTATTAAATACAGTGACTGTTTTCTCACTCAGTCTTCATTATCCTCTCAGGTATATGGATTTCGCCCCATTCTACAGGTGAGGAAACTGCAGTCTGAGAGGGGGGAAATGCTTGTGGTAACATTTCTTATCACAACACTGTTGAATATTCAAGAATATAGAATATCCCTCTTTGTGTTTGTACTCTAATTCATGAGCAAAATACTAAATGTGTTTAAATTTTGGGAACCTTTAAAAGTAGGTTTTATGAGTGGAATTTGTATTAAAAAAATAGGAATCACAAAGAAAAACAATATTTTATTGGCTTATTCAAAAAACACAATAGTTATTTTCAAAGGGAAACAACAGATAAACATTGTTTACATAAGGGTAATTCAACATTACTTGGCTGCACTCATGTTTGTTGATAAAGCTGAAATGAACTTTCACTGAAATATACTTTGAAGCCCAGCTCTGGCCTGGTTCCAAGGGTGGAGTGAAGGAGAATTTGGCCAGCAGCTGGTCCCAATTGTATTCAGGATCCTATGCTAAGCACAGAAGACACCACATTTCCTTTGGAAAGCAAGGCCTTTCCCCTACTGTTTGTAACACCTTCTAAATTTTCTTCTGCTCTCAGATAAGCAGCAGGAGGAACAAGGGCTAGGATAGCCCTGTTTAAGGATCTTACAATTAATGTGTTATTAGAGTGTACTTCCTTGATACTAACTTGATATTCATGTTCTTAATTAGGCCAGGGAAACTCGGTGTCACTGGTGTTATTCTCACAGTCATCTCTAGAGACCAGTTGGTTTTGGATAGGGCTAGCTTTAGACACACTACACAGATAGATGTGTAATGTCTACACAAATGTCTGCCCAAAGTCCATTTTCAATTAGCTGGATGACAGAGCTCCAGAGTTCTGACTTTCTTCTCATATTCAACAGAAATTCTGATAATCTATATATATAGTTTGAACATATATGTTGTGAATCTCTAAGAAAAGTATAAGAAATGTATATATACAAAATACATACTCTGTATACAGAAAATGTACAAACACTGTATATTTGATCTCTGAATTCTAGAGGCCATTGGTGACTTATTTAATGTTTTTATTGGGTGCAGTAAGGAAGGTAATCAATGAATAAACCAGAGTGGAAAGATGTTTAATCTGATCTGTTTTCTATGGTGGTTCTCCATCTTGGTTGCATGATAGAATTATATGGCAAGCTTTAAAAAATACTGATTCTCAGGCCTGTACCAGATTAATTGCATCAAATCTCTGTAGATGAGCTATGGCAATTTTCAAAAGTTCTCTGCTGCTGCCAGGGTTGAGAATTATTGAGCTAAGTGAATATTTCTATTAAAAAAACAAAGTTACATTGTATAGGAGTTTATTTATCTAAAAATAGGACTGCTAATCCATATTGAGTTTAACTCACCGATGACGTTAAGGTCTTCATGTACAGACAATGTAGTGTATTTTAAGCTCACCCTTTATAACCTTACTGAACAAAGTGTGATTCAAAGGTCTGGGAGCTTGTTAGAAATGCACAATCTCAGGCCACATGACAGAATCATTGAATTTAAAATGTGCCTTTTAACAAGACTCTTTAGGGAGGTTTTCATGCACTTTCAAGTTTGGAAAGGATCGATATACAATTTCAGCTATTGGAGAATCTTTAGAAGTTAGTGGATCATTGTTTTTTGATCCAATAATATATTAGAAAATGAACCAAGCATGGAGTTAAGGAAGGGATGGAGGACATTTCCCCAGTGTGTAGGAGGTCATCCAATGGAAGCTTTCTCAAGATGATTCATAGGACTTCATTTCAGTCATTAATTCTTTTCATGTGACACCTAGTTTCATTTCCTAATGCATGTGCTATCTTTTCACATATGCTTTTTCTTTGGCACTACACTGAATTTTTATCCTGTGTAAGAAAATTGCAACCAAAGGCAATAGAGGCAAATATTGAGGGATGAGGGAATTTGGCGATTGGCAACTGGTGACTAAGAGCCTTAGGCAACAGAATATTGAGTTTCCAACATGCTTCATAGTGCAGCAACCAGGGTCACAGTGAATCTAAGCAAAACATCTTTAACTTATATGTGTATGTGTGATTAGTCTGCCTCTCTTCAGGGCTTAGTTTAATTCCTTTTGTGTTTCTCTTTAATCTCACCTTACCCTCTTCGTGACTGGGGACAGGTTGGAGAAAAGCAGGCAGATAAACTTTCCCCAGAAGACCTAAGGATACTTGTTAACCTTAAAAAGCACATTCCTGGTAAGACTATTGCTGCACAAACCTTTGGTGCATAGAAAAGCAGGGACTCTAGTCTGACTACTCATCCATTGCCATTTGGAGTACGTTCCCAATAAATGAGAATTTCTTTCTTTCTCAAACCCTGTCCTCTTTCCAAACATCCTCCAAAATAGCTAACGCTTAAAAAAAATAGCTAATGATTATTGCATATTTTACATTTATGAGGAACTAAGCACTGAGTAGCTATTACTTAATTCATTCAGTTTTCACAGGCAAACTGTAAGGGCACTGAAATACAGAGTTTTGTTTTTGTTTTTAAATAAATTTTTTAGAACAATTTTAGATTTACAGAAAATTGCAAAGATAGTACAGAGAGTTTGTATATGCCACATGTCCAGGGGTATTAGTAACATTATTATTAACACCTTACATTAGTATGGTTACAATTAAGAAACGAATATTAATATATTATTATTTATTATTAACTGAAGTCCATACTTTTTCAGATTTCATTAATTCTTAATGTCTTTTTACTGTTTCTAGCATGAGATTTTTTAAAGTAATTTCCAATAGTAGTTGACAGATCTTGGATTCCAGCTCTAACTCCAGACCCCCAAACTTTTGAGTACTACTTTATAATGCCTTGTGAGAGGAAGCTATAGCCTTTAAATCAGATATCTCAATAAGAAACTATATCAATTAAAGCAGGAAAAGAGCTCTTTGCTATAGTTCTGGAAAAGCAAGTACAATCTGAGGAATAATCCTGATGGTGTGGAAAGCTCATATGTGGGGTTGTGGTCAAACAGATCAAGTCTGTCTTCATCATTTATAAAAAGTTAGGCCTCAGTGTCTGAAAAATGGGCGTAATAACAATTAGGGCTATTGAGAGGATTTTTATAAAGGGAAAGGAACTGAGATTCTTGTAAAACAGGTTTTTGTAAAGGGGAAGATATTCGTTGAGTATCTTCGATATGTCTGATGCTAAACTACTTAAGCAATATTGATTTCATTTTCTTTCTCTCTTGCATATACCTTACCTGTAGTCACCTACACTTACTATCTGTAAAGAGACCTTTAATTACTATAAGGTGATGAGATGTAGGGATGGCCTCACAAGGGAAAACTGTGATATTTTTCTTTGTGCTAAGGAAGTTTGATGGCTCATCTTCTTGCATGGCTGCATGTCACTGGTTTTGTGACGGCATTACAAGATTAGATCCAAATGAGCATTTAAGACCAGTCCCCTTCTATCTTTATTTTTTTTTTAGACTGAGTCTCACTCTGTCACCCAGGCTGGAGTGCAGTGGTATGATCTTGGGTCACTGTAACCTCCACCTCCCAGATTCAAGCAATTCTCCTCCCTCAGCCTCCCTGGTAGCTAGGACTACAGGTGTCAACCATGACACTTGGCTAATTTTTGTATTTTTAGTGGAGACGGGGTTTCACCATATTGGACAGGCTGGTCTTGAACTCCTGACCTTGTGATCTGCCTGCCTCGGCCTCGCAAAGTGCTGGGATTACAGGCGTGAGCCACCATACCCGACCCCCTTCTATTTTCATAATGTGCTCTCTCCCTGCGTCAGTTTCAGGATATTCAAATAACTTGATAAAAAAATCCCAAAGAGTGATTCTATTTACCAGGATGAATACAATATTTTGAGGCTTTTTTAAAAAGAATTTGTCTGGTTTTCCAAAAGTGTTGGCTCCAAGGTGTTCCTACTGCTTCCTGGTGCATGCAACGGCATCAGGAACAGGGAGTTCATCTTTTCAACACACAACATGGCTTTGGCAGAATGGCAAAATGTCTGTCCAGCCAGGAGAAAACATTCACACACTCATTCATGTTCACTCCACCCACATCCAAGTCTGATCCTGGAAGCTGCCTTCAGAGTTGTCATCATGTTCCAATGCGGATACTGGGGATCAGATAATGCATATTCAACAGTGCCGCAAGCCTAGTAAGTTGTTCTTCCTTTGCTGTCCTGTCATTTTCTTTTTTACCCCATCATGCTTCAACATTTCTCAATACATCTATGTTATGAGTGTGTGAGGATAGGGCTTTAAAAATGAGATGTTTTGAACTTTGTTCCAGCACAGCCCCCTCATTGACTATAAAAGGCATAGTTTCATTTAAATGCATATATAATAAAATTTTAAAAACTTTTAAAAAAAATAAATATAAATAAAAGCCAAATTTAGAAATTCTGAGTTCTTTCCCTCTTAGGATACCAGCTATTTCATTTTCCCCATGAAGGGAAACACATCTGAATCATACATCAATGAATTAAAAAAATCAAATTTTATAACATAGGCCTCAAAGGGCACCATAAGAAGTTGTGACATTCATTCAGAAATACCTAAACCGTTTCAAATAATATTGTTGAAAATCTCCAAAAAAAGATTTTATGACTTTCTGAAAGTGATCTATTTTCTTAAATCCTTCCTGTCTCCTGTTCATACCTCAGGGGAAATAGAGGATTATCATTTCCCATTAACATCCCAACAGGCTGACACCAGCTCCATAAGAGGATAGGTAATTCCCGCAAGATCTGACTGCCAGTGTGAGTCAAGATGAATAAGAATAGGCCAAGAATACCTGTGCCTCTGGGTAGCACTATAGCCTGTGGTGGCCAGGAATTTGTGCTCTAGATGTACACAAAATCAATGGTTTGGTTCTGCTATGGCTTTGGAAAATTACTTATTCTATTTGTAGGTTTCATCATCTTTAATTGAAGTAATAATACTACCCATCTCATCAAGCTGTGACGGATGAATGAATACATTTTAAGGGGTTAAAGATATGTTTGCTAGATGGAATTATTATTATCTGCTCTGCTAGACACTGTGCTTCCAGAGATATTTTAAATATTTAGTCTGACACATCATTCATAGGCCATTATTATTCCCATTTTGTGAATGAAGGAACTGGACAAAGTGGGATTAGAAACTTGTCCAAGAAGGTATCATTAAACAGTCTCAGAACTCAGAGCTAAGAGTTGAACTCAAAGAGTGACCTCACTTCAAAGCTCATTTCTCCATTCTGCCTGCATCATGAGGCAATTATCTTCTCTTCCTAGAAAGGATACCTTGAAGGTCATTTCAAGTGCCCTGTGAACATGGTATAATTTTCATTTATAATAATTTGAACTTTTTTGTTTTTTTACTTTGAGATGGAGTCTTGTTCGGTTGCCCAGGCTGGAGTGCAGTGGTGTAATGTTGGCTCACTGCAACCTCTGCCTCCCAGTTTCAAGCAATTCTCCTGCCTCAGCCTCCCGAGTAGCTGGGATTACAGGCATGTGTTACCACGCCTGGCTAAATTTTGCGTTTTTAGTAGAGATAGGGTTTCACCATGTTGGCCAGGCTGGTCTGGAACTCTAGACCTCAGGTGATCTGCCTTCTTGGCTTCCCAAAGTGCTGGGATTGCAGGTGTGAGCCACTGTGCCTGGCTCTGTTTAACCCAAGTGAATTTTTCAATGAGCAATTTAGACATTTTTCCAAGAATGTATAAAGTGCCTTAAAGTGAAAATCAATTTTTAGGCCTCTTTGTTTGGTTTTCTCTGTTTATTCTTACATTTATTTATTCAGCAGGTACTTATTGAAAGTTACCATGTATACAATGTTGAAGGTAAAATGCATATCAAAAACTGTTACTGCTGACTGCCACTTACCTTAAGGTATTATCTAAGTAGAAGAGGTGAGACAACTCCTCATTCAATATATGAAAAAATATATAACATCATATAAATAACTACTAACCTGAGTGTCACAGGAAAGAAAATGCTGTGTAAACTTGGATAACTTTAGATAGCTCAGTGAAAAATGTAATTCTTGAGCTAGGAATAAAATAATGGAGAGAATTTGCCTATAACATAGAAAGCATTCCAGAGCGATGATACAGTGTGAGGGAAAGAGTGCAAGCACAATTAAAAATGGCTTATTTGGGGAAAAAAATGAGGAAACAGTCTCATTTGAACAAGAAACTATTCAGAATACTTGAGAGCTGGAATAAGAAAGACTATTTAAAGATTATATTGTGCCCCCAACCTTGGATAATATATTGAAATGTTTTGATTTTATCACATAGGCATTTTAACTGCCAGAAAACAATGGAGTCATGTTGTCAGTGAGTGGCAAAATTCTATGACCAGCCAAATCCATTTATGTGGAAGATGAACAGATTGACATTATCAGGTATGCAAGGGGTTAGGAAGGATGTCACCTACAAACTTTCATGGTAAAGATGACTCAAATTATCACAGAAACTCACCCAAAGAGTTCTTCCCATATAGTATTCAACTCCTGGATCAGTAATGAGACACAGAAAGAACTCAAGTGATCGTATTCTAATTACAAAACAGATGCTTAGTAATTTTTTTTTTTTTTTTTTTTTTGCTGTGGTTACAATATATTTTAGTAATAAAAAAGTAATGACAACTTCTATAAGAAGGATGCAGAGTATCCAAATTGCTAACAAAAATAGCAAGGAAAACATGACCTAAAAGCAAAAGACAGGAGACAAAACACACTGAAAAACAGAACAAACAAACAAAAAAAAAAACCTAGAAAGCAATGAGGATGACAGCATTGAAACTAAACTTTGATATTAGTTTAAAAAAATATATGAATGTTAAATTTCTCTGTATAGCTTTGACAAAACAAAAATCTAGCATTTTCTACATTATTTATTTGTTTATTTTTTAGAGACAGTGTCTCACTCTGTTGCTCAGGCTGGAGTACAGATTAGCTCTTTGCAGCCTCAAACTCCTGGGCTCCATTGAGCCTCCTACCTCAGCTTCTGGAGTAGCTGGGACTACAGGCATGCACCAGCACCATGTGTGGCTCTTTATTTTATTTATTTATTTTTTTCGTAGGGACAGTCTTGTTATATTGCTCAGGGTGGTCTTAAACCCCTGGGCCCAGCAGTCCTCCCACCTGGTCTCTCAAAGTGCTGGGATTATAGGCATCAGCCACTGCACCAGGCCAATTTGCCTTTAAAAAAATATATTCATAAAGAATGATAGATACGGTTTAAAAATAAAAGGACGGACAGGTAAAACAACCAAAAGAGAGAATAGGCTGGCATCATTAAGATCACTCAAAGAATTATAGTACAAATAATTAAATCAATAAGAAAAGGCCTAATATACAAACAATAAAATGGACAATAAATATAAATAGAATGTTCGCAAAAAATATTGAAACAGCCATTTCCTATTTGAAATAATGTTCACTCCTACTAAATTAGGTATTTTTACACAGTTCTTGGTGAATTCTAAATTGTACAACTGTTCTAGAGAATAATCTTGGAAAAAAGTTCCCAAATCTTTAATAATATATAGAGCTTTTGACTCAATAATTTTTTGCTGGATATTTGTCTTAATGAAATAATCATGAATGAATACAAAGATTTGGATGAAGAGATGAACAGTTGTTCACTTAAGCTCATTGTTTAAAATAATGATGAATTGGAAACATCAAAATGAAATTTCTTAAATGAAGTATATGTCCTTAGGATAAAATATGATGCAACATTTATAAATTATAATTTAGAGGAATATGTAATAAGAAGATAAAATGTCCCAATATATTGTTTATAAAGCTGATATAATGAGAAAACAAGAAAAGATGAAATATGTATATATATTTTAAGACAAGGTCTCACTATATTACCCACCTTAGCCTTGAACTCCCAGGCTCAAGCCATCCTCCCACCTCAACTCTTGACTAACTGGGACTACAGTTGCTAGCCATTTGTACCCAGCTCTCTATATATTTATCAACAGGTAATGATAACATTTCAAATTTCTAGTCAATATGCTTTTATCCCTCTTCTCACATCAGGTTACTTAACCTGTTCTCCAGTACCTATCATGCAGCATTGTGGAATCCCTGGGTACCAGCAATGTAGAGAACCAGATGACAAATTACTCCATGTATGGTAAACGAAATGATGTGAGATCAAAGTTGAGAAGTTAACACTCCCTTGCTCTGCTGAGATTCATAGCACCTGTACCACCCCATCTCCAATTTTCCTCCTTTCACTAAATTTAGGTGGGAAGGGATTAAAAGGATGTGTATTAAACTTATAATCATTAAGAAGTCCTTGAATTTAAATGATATTACACATATTTTTTTTCTTCAGACAAATAACTTGCTTGGATTCATAAAATAAATGGAACTAAATTTTATAAGAAATCAGAAAATAAAGTGAGCTAGAGTTTATAAAGTTGCATTTCCTTGGAAACATTTTTCATGGAAAAATGTATACTTGCTACTTTAAATTGTCCTTAATATTAGTCATTTTGAAAAATAGCCCATATATTCAAAAATTTGGCCAGAAGAATGGTATTATTTTACATTTTTAGAAATCTCTTTGATATCTTAATCAAAGACAGTTGAGTTCTTATATTTTTCCTGCAATTAATCTGTAGCAATATATTTTTTCTAGTTGAAGTATATGAAGAAAATCTGCTTTTACACAGATAAGTAATTGAAAAGAGGGGGAGAATGCAGATAATTGCAGATACTCTTCTTTAATATTCAATTATCATCTGACAAATAGTATTTTCTTACAAGTTAGTTGGAATGTAGAATCTGAAATTGTATGAACAAACTTTTCTTGCCCTTTTTAGGAAAATCTACTGGTTTATCTTATGCTTTAGATGATTTTTTTTTTCATATATGATTTTGTAACAATACATTCCTAATTTGAAAGATAATAGATTATTAGCTTATGTAGATCTCCAAAGGTTAATATACATTATTGAAAAGTCATATTTTTAAGTATCAGGAAACTATCCAACTGATGGTGGTAGGTAAAAATCTTCCAAAGTTTTCATTTTCTTTTGACAGTTCAAATTTTATCACAGTTATTGCCACTTGGGTTTCTCAAAGTACCAGGCTCATTTTACTCAGTTTTAAGGAAGTGTCTGCCCAGTATCCAATTTTGCAGAATGATAGTTTGTCTTTCAATCATGATTTCTAGTAAAATAATATTTCATGGTGTCATTTGAAGTCATTCTAAAAGGAATAATAGGATGATAAGCAGCCTTGAAGAAGGCAAAGAGAACTTTCTAAGAAAAGACATGAATGCATTGATGTGAGTGGCATCCTATGGCCCTTATAACTATATTTGTTAATCTGGAGCAGGACAGATAATAAGAGCAAGGTTGGTGGAGGAAATTTTGTGACCTATTCAGAATTTTAAAATTATGTTAAAGTTCATGTTAAAAAAACTGATCTTTTGTGAGGCCAGGGCTGGCGGATCACTTGAGGCCAGGAGTTTGAGACTAGCCTGGCCAATATGGCAAAACCTTGTTTCTACTAAAATGAAAATATACAAATTAGCTGGGTGCAGTGGTGCACACCTGTAGTCCCTGCTACTCGGGAGGCTGAACCATGAGAATTGCTTGAGCCTGGGAGGCATAGGTTGCTGTAAGCCAAGATCACAGCATTGCACCCTAGCCTGGGCAACAGACTGAGACTCTGTCTCCAAAAAAAAAAAAAAAAAAAATTGGTCTGCTAAATATTCCACTTACTGAGCCACAATTAATCTACTGAAATCTGGATTAGAGGTCATAGGAAGAAAATAACATGTTTTAAAATATCAGTAACCTATTTCGCTAGATATTTATTCAGGATTATGATAGATATTTTCAAACCTTGCACAGACATGTAAAATGAGGCATCATATTATTGCCTGATCTCCTAGAAATGTAAAAGTCTTCTTGTTGATTAGAAACATTTTTTTCTCTCTTGGCTAAAGTATTGGGTTCTGTGGAGATAAGCAGAATAAGTACAAATTTTGCCCAAAGTCTGAAAAGGCAGCCTTTGGCAAGTGCTGTTTTGACTCAACTCCTTTCATTTGCTTAAAGTGGACCACTGAGTTTTAGGCATTCCAGCCTATAGCTTGTTCTGGAAATCACTGTCTACATTTTCACTTAGATTCCAAGGAACTTTCTCAGTGGTTGTTCAACGTTCATGCTTAGCTCTGACATTGGCATAACAAGGTGAGTTGAAGATGAAGAAAATATCAAAGTGTGCAAAAAATTATTTGCTGTTTAAAGTATTTCTAACTTATTCTAAACTTGCCCAATAACTAATGCTTTCTTTTTGTGATTTTTGGATCAGATAGGAGTTTTATCCAAACTATTTATCCTAATCAGCAGTTGGAGCTGAAGAATGTTAAATAAACAATGTTATTTTGATTCGTTCTCTGGATGTTTACCAGGCTGTTGACAAAACCCAGAGAATGTTTAATGACTTGGTGGGGGAACTTGAAACAGAAATGGGAACTGCTCTCAGAGAGACTCGTTTGCTTTTCTTTTTTTTTTTTTTTTTTTTTTCCAGTACAACAAAAGGAAAACTTTGACAGGCCACCTCTTGGTACCCAGTTTGAATTAGAAAATTCATCATGCTCCTTGTTGAGAATTCAATTATCTCACATTGAATTGAATAAACATCTTCAGTAAAGGCCAGAAAGAAACAGGAAAAAAATCAGATGTCTTTAAAAAGAAACTACACAGGGATAGAAGGAAATAGGCTCTCCAAAGTCTCACACATGGACTTATGCAAGGTTGCTCACGTGCCAAGAAATAAGGCAGGCCTCCTCAGCACTACATTGTGACTGAAACCCTATAGGCGCAAACTTAGATTTCTCTCTTAGGAATGCAGTGATAAGCAGTTATAATACGAACCAAGGAAATAATTTGGATGCACATCCATTAAAGGAATTACTGGAGCTATTCAATTTTAAATCCTTATTAATCTTTTTGTATCTTGGGTAATACTAATTCCCTAAGGCAAGCTATTTAAAGCTTAGGGAAAACGCATCCTCAAGGACCTACTGCCAGCAAAGAAGCTGTTTTCAACATCTGGGAATAAAAATCACCACCAAATATAGATCATTGGGTCAACTTGCTTTGGGAAATGGTGGAATTCAGAAACATGAGTTCAGATATTTGCATGAGCTCGTTGGCCTCATGGTAACTAATTTAGAGTCTATTCCTGGATCTGCATGCTGACTGAAAAAGTACAGATGTGGTTGGTGTATTATTTTCCTAACTGCCCAGAGAAATGTAAAAACATATTAGTGGACCAATTAATATGGTCACATATATTTAAGTATTTCATATCACATTGTTCTCACTGTTCTATTTTTTCCTATTGATATAAAAATTCAGCCAAAGTAATTATTTATAATTTTTGGTCTCTATTACCTTATCCATAACTACACAGAGCGTGAAATTTACATCAAGTTGCTCCTCTCTCTTTCGAATATTTAAAACTGAAACCAAATTTCTCTAAACCTAGGATGTGGGACATCATTTTGATACAGGTGTTATTCCAAAAGTGTCCATCAAATAGTGTTTAATGACAACTTTAAAGCTCTTATTTTTAAATTAGCTGCCATTTAATCATCTTCTACATCTAGATTTTGCTCTCACCATTACTGAATCTTTCCTTTTACGTTTCATCTAAACTTCTTCAAAGAATGGTCAACCATCCTCATTTATCATTAGCTCCTAACATAAAAATTGATTAATTCAGGTAGATGAGTTTCTTTGTGATATTCCTTAAAATCTTCAGGAAATGTGGAATTGTATCTAAATAAATAATATCAAAAATTAAAAAAAAGCTTTAAAAATGTGAGGGTCAGACCCCCTTAGAATCTTCTTAGGAAGATACCAAGTTAGCTGTGCTATTCCCAAACATCCTTTCATTACTGCCTCCCAACCAGTCGTTGTAAGTAGAAAGGAGAATGAGTCAATGAAGTCATGATTCATTGGGTCAGTGGGGGAATTTTCGACACTTTTTTTCCTTTCCCTACAGTGTAAGTGGTGAATGTAGTGCTCCTTACTTCCAGTCTTGTGAGTGGTTACTTAAGAGTCACTTAGAAAAATTGAGAACAAAATGGAGACTACTATGCAGTTAGATATCTCGGTAAGGGAACTGCAGAGTGTAAGTAGGAGAGAGTGTGAGAGCAGGAGAGAGATAAAGAGAGAGAAAGAGGAAGAAACCTGCATGCTTAACAAGTCAAATGGACACTGAAGACAACAGTCAGTCTTGCATGATTTTGCCAGGACCAACCCTTCCTTTGACTTATGATTGTCTTGTGAGACTTAATAGATAAATTCTTTCCAAACCCTGCTGAAAGTCTCCCTGCACTTTTCACGACCTGGGAGACTCACTTCCAATTATCTGTTTACAGTATTCCCTTCAGCTTCTGCTCCTGGTCACAGAAGCTCTTACCAAGTAGCCAGCTCTCTTGGGTGGTGTTGTGGTAAAGTTGGGAATAGCAGCCATTGATCTCACAAGCTTTATTATCTGGAGAGGGTAGCTGAGCCCAAATTGTTTACATCTTCTTTGTCTCCTGACAGAAAACAATCTGAAAGTCTCATTAACTATTTATTTACACTTTCAAATTTAAACACACAATCGCAGAAATAAGCCAATCTTCCTGCGACCTAGTATGACAAATAACTTTATATTGCTCTTTGAGGAATGGAGTTTCTACTTTATGGAATTGAGACTTTAGATTCCTGGGTTTTATAATTATATTTTAATTTTATTGCTGTAGAATAAGATAAAAATATTTTACTATTGATATTCTTCAAACACTCTTCCTCTTATGCTCAAAGTTTTGTTTTTGGTTCCTTACTATCTAAAATATGCAGACCCTGAGCTTGCATTAAAGGCTCTGTGTAACCCAAGGTAGTCTCTCTTGCCTAATATTTCACCATTCCCCACATGCGTTATTTCACCCAGCCTCGATTTCCTTCTTCTTACTGTCTCTGGTATTTGTCTTCTCCTTTATATTCCCACAGCTCACACTGTAGTCTATTCCAGTCTAACCTCACATCTGCATTATTATAACAGCCTACTTAGGTAGTCTTGTCAAAGCCGTTTTCAAACCATACTGCAGGCTGCTACCAGATAATTCTTCCTAAAACATGACTTTTACCATGTCCCCTGTTCAGAACCCATCAATGCCTCCTAATTCTCAAGAAAATAATTTTCATTTTAAGATTTTCCATGCTTAACTCCACAGCAACTTACCAACTTTCTCTGCTTTCCAAATAAACTCTGTCTCTGACTTTTCTTTTTTCTCCTTTCTTCTACGATGTGCCCTACTCATTTCCAACTTCTTTATACTATGCCTCAGCTTATCTGGCTCTTTGTTTTTATCTACAAAAAGCTTTCCCATTCTTCAAGGCCAAGTTATTTTTTCTTCTCTGTTTATGTAAACTTCCAAATAATACATATTCACCTAATAGTTTCTGTTTATAACATTAGTCAAGTAATACTGTTTTTCTGGCCATTTGGAAGATGGTATTAGGAAAAACAGCATGGACTTTCAATTAACAGAGCAAAAGCTTGAGCTCCAAGGCCACCATTTACTGACTGTGAAACTGAACATGTTTTCTCATCTTTCTGAGCTCCATTTGCCTCATCTATAGAAACAGAGTAAGAGAGTGTGTTTAGTCTTGTGTTTCCAAATAAAGTGTAGTCTTTTTTTTTTTTTTTTTTGATATGGAGTCTTGCTCTTGCCACCCAGACTGGAGTGCAGTGGCGTGATCTTGGCTTACTGCAACCTCCACCTCCCAGGTTCAAGCGATTTTCCTGCCTCAGCCTCCCAAGTGCTGGGATTACAGGTGCCCACCACCATGCCCAGCTAATTTTTGCATTTTTTAATACAGACGGAGTTTTGCCATGTTGGCCAGGCTGGTCTTGAATTCCTGACCTCAGGTGATCCACCCACTTCGGCCTCCTAAAGTGCCAGAATTACAAGCATGAGCCACTGAGACCGACTAAAGTGTAGTCTTTTAGAAAGCAGAATCCATGTCTTTTATTCTAGATTGCACAATGCCTAGAGGTGTTCAGAATAAAGCATACACACACACACACACACACACACACACACACACACACACACACACACACACACACACACAGAGTCTTCTAGTTCTATGATCTTCCACCTGAGATCTGTGGGGGTACATAAAGAATTTCTAAATAATGCATGGATATGAATAGCTTCAAATTCAGGGAAAATTTCCAGATCCTCAACTTCCATCTATGTACAGGCATACCTCAGAGATATTGTAGGTTTGGTTTCAAACACTGCAACAAAGTGACGGTTGAAATAAAGTGGGTCACACAAATGTTTTGTTCCCCAGTACATATAAATTTATGTTTATACTATACTGCAGTCTATTAAGTACACAAAAGCATTTTGTCTAAAGAACAATGTAAATATACTAATTAAAACAATTTATTGTTTTTTAACATTTTTATGCTAATGATCATCTGAGGCTTTAGTGAGTCATAATCTTTTTGCTGGTAGAAGGTCTTGCATTGATGTTGATGGCTGCTGACTAATAGGGCTGTTAGTTGCTGAAGGATGGGGTGCCTATGGCACTTTTTAAAAATAAGACAGCAATGAAGTTTGCCACGTTGAATGAGTCTTCCTTTTAAGAAAGATTTCTCTGTAGCATGCAATGCTGTTTGATAGCATTTTACCCACAGTAGAACATCTTTCAAAAATAGGGTCAGTCCTCTCAAACTCCACTGTTTTATCAGCTAAGTTTATAGAATATTCTTAATGCTTTATTATATTTTTAATAGTGTTCATAGCATTTTCACTAGGAGTAGTTTCCATCTTAAGAAACCGCTTTCTTTGATTACCCTTAAGAAGCAACTCCTCATCCATTTGAGGTTTTTTTTTTTTTTTTAGATTGAGTCTTGCTCTGTTGGCCAGGCTGGGTGGAGTATAATGGCACAATCTGGGCTCACTGCAACCTCCGCCTCGTGGGTTCTAGCAGTTCTCCTGCCTCAGCCTCCCGAGTAGCTGGGATTACAGACATGCACCACCACACCTGGTTAAGTTTTGTATTTTTAGTAGAGATGGGGTTTCACCATGTTGGCCAGGCTGGTCTTAAACTCCTGACCTCAGGTAATCTGCCCACCTCAGCCTCCCAAAGTGCTGAGATTACAAGCATGAGCTACCATGGCTGACCTCCATTTGGGTTTTACTATGAAACTGCAGCAGTCACATCTTCAGGCTGCACTTCTAATTTTAGTTGTCTTGCTATTTCTACTACATCTGCAATTACATTTTCCACTGAAGTCTTGGACTCCTCAAAGTCATTCACAAAGACCAAAATCAACTTCTTTCAAACTCCTCTTAGTATTGATATTTTAACCTCATCTCATGAATCAAAAATGTTATTAATGGCATCTAGAATGGTGAATCCTTTCTAGAAGGTTTTCAATTTACTTATCCCTGATGTATCAGAGAAATCACTATCTAAGCTGCGATAGACTTATGAAATGTATGTCTCCAACAATAAGACTTGAAAAGTGAATTGACTCATTGATCCATGGGCTACAGAATAGATGTGTTAGCAGGCATAAAAACAACATTAAACTCCTTGTACATGTCCATCAGACCTCTTGGGTGACTGGGTACATTGTCTTTGAGCAGTAATATTTTGAAGAAAAAAAATTTTTTGAGTAGTAGGTCTCAACAGTGAGCTAAAAATATTTAGTAAACCATACTGTAACAGATGTGCTGTCATGCAGGCTTTGTTGTTCCATATAGAAAAGCACCGGCAAAGTAGATTTAGCATAATTCTTAAGGGACCTAGGATTTTTTAAATGGTACATGAGAATTGGCTTCAAGTTAAAGTCAACATCTGCATTAGCCTCCTAAGAAGAGAGTCAGCCTGTTGTTTGAAGTTTTCAAGCCAGGCATTGTCTTTCTTCTAGCTATGAAAGTCCTAGATGCCATCTTCTCCCAATAAAAGGCTATTTCATTTACATTGAAAATCTGTTGTTTGGTGTAGCCACCTTTATAAATGATCTTAGCTAGATCTGGATAACTTGCTGCAGCTTCTCCATCAGCACTTGCTGCTTCACCTTGCACTTTTCTGTCATGGAGATGGCTTCTTTCTTTAAGCCTCATGAACCAAACTCTGCTAGTTTCACACTTCCCTTTTGCAGCTTCCTCATCTCTTTCAGACTTCACAGAATGGAATAGAGTTGAGGGCTTGCTCTGAATTAGGGTTTGGCTTAATAAGGAAATGTGGCTTGTTTGTTCTTCTATACACACCATTATAACTTTCTTCATATTAGCATAAGGCTGTTTTGTTTTAGGGTCATTCATGTGTTCACTGGAGTAGCACTTAAATTTCCTTCAATAATTTTTTTTTTGTATTTATAACTTGGCTAACTGGTACAAGAGGTCTAGCTTTTACCTGGCTTTTGACATGCCTTCATCACTGAGCTTAGTCATTTCTAGCTTTTAACTGAAAGTGAGAGATGTGTAACTCTTTCTTTCACTCGAATGTTTAGAGGCCATTGTGAGGTTGTTAATTGACTGAAGTCTAATAGTATTTTATCTCAGTGAATAGGGAGGCCTGAGGAGAAAAAAAAATAGATGGGAAATATCCAGTTAGTGGAGCAGTCACAACACACACATTAATTGATTAACTTTGCTGTCTTTCATATGGGCACCCCTTGTGGTGCCCCAAAGCAATTACAATAATAACACTGAAAATCATTGATGACAGATTACTGTAACTGACATAACAATAGGAAAGAGTTTAAAATATTGTGAGAATTACCAAAATGTGACATACAGACATGCACTGAGCACATGCTGTTGGAAAAATGATCCTGTAGATTTGCTTGATACAGGGGTTGCCACCAACCTTCAATTAGTAATAAAACACAGTATCTGTGAAAGACAATAATGTGAAGCACAATAAAACAAGGTATGCCTGTACTTTCCTAAGAGTCATCTACCTAAGAAATTTCCTATAGTCAAGAAATTAATTGCCCCATTTTCTGCTTTACAACAAAAAGGTTGAATCTTATTTTATTTGTAACTCATGGTGTTCAAACCTGCAGGGAGCTGAGAAAAGGGACAATTCAAAATATCAAGACACACGCACTCATATTTTAATCATAGCACTATTCAAAATAACAAAGACATGGAATCAAACTATGTGCCTGTTAACAGTGGATTGGATAAAGAAAATATGGCACATATATTTCATGGAATACTATGAATAATATACAGTTATTAAAAAAGAACAAAATTATATTCTTTGCAGCAATGTGGAAACAGCTAGAGACTATTATCCTAAGCAAATTAATGTAGAAACAGAAAACCAAATACTGCATGTTCTCACTTAAAGTGGGAGCTAAACATTGGATACTCATGGACATACAGATGGTAACAATAGACACTGGGGACTGCCAGAGCAGGGAAGGGAGGAAGGCGGAAAAGTCAAAAAACTATTCAGTAGTATGCTCAGTATTTCAGTGAGGGGATCATTCATACCTCAAACTTCAGCATCACCCAGTATCCCCAGGTAACAGACCTATGTGCCCCCTGAATCTAAGATAAAATTTCAAATTATAAAAAAACCCTAAATATTGGCATTATGACACCAATGAAAAGGAATGGCATTAATTTTTAATTACTGATTAATGAACTTTTTCTATGCACATCAGATGGGTTCAAATTCTTTGCAATTGGGAATAAAACATTAGATGATAATCTAGTTGTCTACATAGTGATTATAAAAAATAATTTTTGACAATAAATTACACTGTCATTTTTGGCATATAAGTGCAGAAGTTGTTCAAAGAATTGAATGACATAGCTAAAATAATGCTCCCTCAATTCAGTTTTTTAAGTTTATGATTACATGGTTCCTCAGGGCTTAGATCTATAAAAATGAAAAATGAGTATCAAATTGATGTTGGAACCCAATCTCATTCAAGAAATATATCCTATTTCTTATATGATCCAAGGATATAAAAATTAACTGGATCCCCCCCAAAAAAAAAAAAAACCAAAAACCTATCTCATTAAGAAATGTATTTTTTAAAAAATTTCACTTTGAATGTTTAATAACTACTTTAAAAAGGTGAATTATGTCTTGGATAAATTTTATGACAGCAGAAATAATTACAATAAAATGTTTGAAAACCGTTTTTTTAATATTTAAGGAATTGTAATCTCAGAAAATGAGAAAAAAACATTAACTTTCCATTTTAATGTGCATTACTGTGGCAGAGAAGTGTAATACATAAGCAATAAGATAATTTAAGACTAAAAATACATTACATTTTATCAAAATAGTCTTTGATGGAAATGAAGTTATAAAGGAGTCAATAAGTGAATTAAAAAGAGATTATAGATGATATCAAGTTGCTATGATGTTTATTAAAACAAGCAAAAATAAAAATAAACATTAAACAAATAAACAGTAAACAGCAAATAGTGAGGAGGTTGGTTTAATGACAATTTGTATAATATCCTGGAAATCATATCTCTTTCAAAAATATGTAAACATTGATAAAATATTTAGACAGTTATTTAAATATATGCAAGTAGAGAAATAATTTTTAACAATTCCTTTGGGAATTAAAGCAAAAACGATTAAGGTGTACCATTTTAATGACAATTGTTTTTTTCTTACAAATTAATCCTTGCAATTAGGTGACAGTAAAAGAACACATAAGAAAGAAAAAAAAACTTTTATTTTTTTGGTAAGTCATACTGATAATCTTTCAGCTTACAAATTTCCAATAAAAACTAAGGAAAGCAATTATGCTTCCTTATTGCTAGAGAAATTGATTATAAGACTTACCCTCCTCCCTAAACAACTACAACATTGGAAAAAATATATTGATATGGTTTGGCTCTGTGTCCCCACCCAAATCACATCTTATAGCTCCCATAATTTCCACATGTTGTGGGAGGCACCCGGGGGAGATGATTGAATCCTGTGGGTGGTCTTTCCCATGCTGTTATAATAGTAAATAGGTCTCGACATACCCTATTCTGATCTCATGGTTTTAAAAATGGGGAGTTTCTCATACAAGCTGTCTCTTTGCCTGCTGCCATCCACATAAGATGTGGCTTGCCTCTCTTTCACCATGATTGTGAGGCCTTCACAACCATGTGGAACTGTAAGTCCAATAAACCTCTTTCTTTTGTAAATTGTCCAGTCTCAGGTATGTCTTTATCAGCATTGTGAAAATGGACTAATATGGTAAATTGGTACCAGTAGAGTGGAGTGTTGCTGAAAAGATACCCAGAAATGTCCAAGCAACTTTGGAACTGAGTAGCAGGCAGAGGTTAGAACAGTTTGGAGGGCTCAGAAGAAGACAGGAAAATGTGGGAAAGTTTGGAATTTCCTAGAGACTTGTTGAATGGTTTTGACAAAGATGCTGATACTGGTATGAACAATAAGGTCCTGACTGAGGTGGTCTCAGGTGGAGGTGAGCTTATTGGGAACTGGAGCAAAGGTCACCCTTATGTTTTAGCAAAGAGATGAGACATTTTGCCCCTGCCCTAGAGATCTGTGAAACTTTGAACTTGCAAGATGATTTAGGATATTTGGTGGAAGAAATTTCTAAGCAGCAAAACATTCAAGAGGTGACTTGGGTGCCGTTTAGGCATTCAGTTTCAAAAGGAAAACAGAGCATAAAATTTTGGAAAATTTGTAGCCTGACAATGCAATAGAAAAGAAAATCTCATTTTCTGAGGAGAAATTCAAGCTGGCTGCAGAAATTTGCATAAGTAATGAGGAGCCAAAAATTAATCATCAAGACAATAAGGAAAGTGTCTCCAGGGCATTTCAGAGACCTTTGCAGCAGCCCCTCCCATCACAGGCCCAGAGTCCTAGGAGAAAAAAGTAGTTTCATGGGCCAGGCCCAGGGTCCCCATGCTGTGTGCAGCCTAGGGAGTTGGTGGTCTGCATGTCAATTGCTCCAGCCATGGCTGAAAGGGACCACAGTGTAGAGCTAGATCCATGGCTTCATAGGGTGAAAGCCTCAAGCCTTGGCAGCTTCCATGGTGTTGAGCCTGCAAGTGCACAGAATGCAAGAACTGAGGTTTGGGAACCTCTGCCTAGATTTCAGAAGATGTATGGAAATGCCTGGATGCCCAGGCAGAAGTTTGCTGTATGGGGAACCTCTGCTTGGGCAGTGCAGAAGGGAGATGTGGGGGTGAGTGCACCCACAGAGAGTCCTTACTGGGGTACTGCCTATTGGAGCTGTGAGAAGAGGGCTGCTGTCCTCCAGACCCCAGAATTGTAGATGCTGGGGTGACAGCCTGCACTGTGTGCCTGGAAAAGCTGCAGACACTCAACACTGGCCCATGAAGGCAGCTGAAAGGGAGGCTATACCCTGCAAAACCACAGGGAAGGAGCTGCCCAAGACCATGAGAACCCACCTCTTGCATCACCGTGACCTAAATGTGAGACATGGAATGAAAGGGGATCTTTTGGGGCTTTAAGATTTGACTGTCCCAATAGATTTCAGACTTGTGTGGGGCCTGTTACCCCTTTGTTTTGTCCAATTTTTCTCATTCAGAATAGCTGTATTTACCCCAATGCCTGTAACTGCATTGTATCTAGGAAGTAACTAACTTGCTTTTGATTTTACAGGCTCATAGGCAGAAGGGATTTGCCTTGTCTCAGATGAGACATTGGACTGTGGACTTTTGAGTTAATGCTGAAATGAGATGAGACTTTGGTGGACTATTGGCAAGGCATGATTGGTTTTGAAATTTGAAAATATGAGATTGGGGGAGGAGCCAAGGGCAGAATGATATGGTTTGGCTCTGTGTCCCCACTGAAATTTCATCCTGTAGCTCCTATAATTCCCACATGTTGTGGGAGGGACCCAGTGGGAGATGATTGAATCATGGGTCTGGGTCTTCCTGCACTGTTCTCATGATAGTGAATGGGTCTCATGAGATTTGATGGTTGTAGAAATGGGAGTTTCTCTGCATATGCTTTCTTTTGCCTGCTGCCATCCACGTAAGATGTGACTTGCTCCTCCTTGCTCCACGGTGATTGTGAGGCCTCCCCAGCCATGTGGAACTGTAAGACCAATAAACCTCTTTCTTTTGTAAATTGCCTGGTTTCAGGTATATCTTTATCAACAGCTTGAAAATGGACTAATATATATATATGAAGCAATGATTTGCAGACATTAGGCAATTGTCTTTATAGACTATGAAGATATTAACAATCTTCATATTAAGAAAAGATAACCAAGTGTGATGAGCCTTATGATTTTTGTGACTATTTCTCTAGAAGCATTCACCAGCCCATGGTGTAGGTGGGGTGGGAATCCAAGTCTAGAATGGTGATCTCTCTGAAGAGGCAGAGACCAGATTTTTGGAAGGTGGAGACAGCTGAAAATTGAAGAGTAGAATGCCAGAAAGAGGGAGCTGGAGAGGGAAAATCTCAGAAATATGCATAGGGTACCCTTGAGTCTCTTGCTAAATTTGAAATTGTCCATTCATAGAAAACAATCCACTAGTCCAAGAAAAGAAAGACTTGAGACCTGCAAGCTTAAAGAAGTGCAATTAACAAGGCTAGGAGACTTTTGAGTTTTGACCAGCTAGAATGGAGAGTTTACATTGCACACCCAGGACATTCAATATAAACAGCAGAAAGAGTTAGTAGTAAGACTAGAAAAAAAAAAATCCCTAGTGCAAAACTACTCCAAATGTCCTCTACTAAAACTTAAATATATAAGCCTCAAAAAAGTTAGTTTATCTACAGATAACTATCTGACAGATGAAAGTTTAACAGTGTTTGAACAATTTTTTAAATTAGTACTCAACAATATAAAATTCACAAGTGCCCAGCACTGAATAAGAATGTTTAGACATAAGAAGAAACAGGAAATTGTTTTCTATAAGCCGAAATAGAAACAAACCAAAAAAATGACAGAAAGGGTAAAATGAACAGATAATGATTTTAAAAGGGCTAACACAGATACTTTCAAGTATTTAAAATAAAATATGAGGAAAGAAATATAAGCAATGAAAGAGAACCAAAGAGAGCTCAATATCATGAGTCATTCAGAAATCAAGTTAAAATCACAATAAAATGCACTACAAATCCACTGGAAGGGCTAATATTAAAATGTCTGACAGGCATTCTGTATCTGTCCATAATGGATTTACTGTTTCAGGGAATGTCTCCTCAATAAAAACAGAAAACTAGACAAAATAATGGAAACAACTGTTTTCAGATATTGAACAACAGACACCAGGGGGATTATAATCTCTAAGAGAAGGAAAATAAATGGGGTCAGCCCTGTAAATGCTCCAGCACTTCCTGGAAGCAATTTCCAGGCCTCAGGGTAGGATGGATGAGCCCAAATGGAGCCTAGTGTCCTTGTAGATTCAGGGCTTAAAAAGATAGAATTTGATATGGGTGAATTTAAATGTAATTCACCACATAAACAGAACCAAAGACAAAAACCACATGATTATCTCAATTGATGCAGAGGAGGCCTTTGACAAAATTCAACAGCCCTTTATGCTAAAAACCCTCAATAAACTAGGAATTGACAGAATGTATCTCAAAATAATAAAAGCTATTTATGACAGACCAACAGCCAATATCATACTGAATGGGCAAAAACTGGAAGCATTCCCTTTGAAATCTGGCACTAGACAAGGATGCCCTCTCTCACCACTCCTATTCAATATAGTATTGGAAGTTCTAGCCAGAGCAATCAGGCAAGAAAAAGAAATAAAGGGTATTCAAATAGGAAAGGAGGAAGTCAAATTGTCTCTATTTGCAGAGGACATGATTGTATATCTAGAAGACCCCATCGTCTCAGCCCAGAATCTCCTGAAACTGATAAGCAGCTTCAGCAAAGTCTCAGGATACAAAATCAGTGTCCAAAAATCACAGGCATTCTGATACACCCATAACAGACTTAAAGAGAACCAAATCGAGAACCAACTGCCATTCACAATTGCTACAAAGAGAATAAAATACCTAGGAATACAACTAACAAGGACGTAAAGGACCTCTTCAAGGAGAACTACAAACCACTGCTCAATGAAATAAGAGAGGACACAAACAGATGGAGAAATATTCCATGTTCATGTTTAGGAAGAATCAATATCATGAAAATGGCCATACTGCCCAAAGTAATTTACAGATTCAATGTTATCCCCATCAAGCTACCAATGACCTTCTTCACAGAACTGGAAAAAACCACCTTAAACTTCACATGGAACCAAAAGAGAGCCCACATAGCCAAGTCAATTCTAAGCAAAAAGAACAAAGTGGGAGGCATCACACTACCAGACTTCAAACTATACTACAAGGCTACAGTAACCAAAACAGCATGGTACTGGTACCAAAACAGAGATATAGACCAATGGAACAGAACAGAGGCCTCCAAGGCAACACCACACATCTACAACCATCCGATCTTTGACAAACCTGACAAAAACAAGCAATGGGGAAACGAGTCCCAGTTTAATAAATGGTGTTGGGAAAACTGGCTAGACATGTGCAGAAAGTAGAAACTGGACCACTTCCTGACACCTTACACTAAAATTAACTCCAGATGGATTAAAGACTTAAACATAAGGCCTAACACCGTAAAAATCCTAGAAGAAAATCTAGGCAAAACCATTCAGGACATAGGCATAGGCAAGGACTTCATGACCAAAACACCAAAAGCATTGGCAACAAAAGCCAAAATAGACAAATGGGACCTAATCAAACTCCACAGCTTCTGCACGGCAAAACAAACAGTCATAAGAGTGAATTGGCAACCAACAGAATGGGAAAAAATTTTTGCAATCTACCCATCTGACAAAGGGCTGGTAACCAGAATCTACAAAGAACTAAAACAAATTTACAAGAAAAAAACAAACAAGCCCATTCAAAAATGGGCGAAGATATGAACAGACACTTTACAAAAGAAGACATACACGAGGCCAGCAAACATGAAAAAATGCTCATCATCACTGGTCATTAGAGAAATGCAAATCAAAACCACATTGAGATACCATCTCATGCCAGTTAGAATGGCGATCATTAAAAAATCTGGAGACAACAGATGCTGGAGAGGATGTGGAGCAGTAGGAACACTTTTACACTGTTAGTGGGAGTGTAAATTAGTTCAACCATTGTGGAAGACAGTGTGGCAATTCCTGAAGGACCTAGAAATAGAAATTCCATTTGACCCAGCAATCCCATTATTGGGTATATATCCAAAGGATTATAAATCGTTCTACTATAAGGACACATGCACACAAATGTTCATTGTCGCACTGTTTACAATAGCAAAGACCTGGAACCAACCCAAATGCCCGTTGATGATAGACTGGACAGGGAAAATGTGGCACATATACACCATGGAATATTATGCAGCCATTAAAAACGATGAGTTCGTGTCCTTTGTAGGGGCGTGGATGAACCTGGAAACCATCATTCTCAGCAAACTGACACAAGAACAGAAAATCAAACACCACCTGTTCTCACTCATAGGCGGGTGTTGAACAATGAGAACACATGGACACAGGGGAGGGGGAGCATCACACATTGGGGTCTGTAAGGAGGAAATAGAGGAGGGACAGCAGGGGGTGGGGAGTTGGGGGAGAGATAGCATGGGGAGAAATACAGATATAGGTGATGGGGGAGAAAGGCAGCAAATGACACTGCCATGTGTGTACCTATGCAATAGTCTTGCATGTTCTTCACATGTACCCCCAAACCTAAAATGCAATAAAAAAAAGATAGAATTTGAGGAGGACAACATGCTGTAATTTGTTGAGTCAGAATAGTAAAGAGGAGAAGGAAGCTACAGAGGGAGAGGGTTTTCTTTAGAAATATGCAGGCTGGTTGTAAAACTCGACATGAAAATTCAAAGGACATAGACTATGCTAATTAACATTGAAAGTAATGGCAAAAACCACAATTACTTTTGCACCAACCTAAAAGTAATAGAAGAATCAAAGTTAGCACATTCTCTGAATTAAGAATTTAACAGAGCTACAGTAATCAAGACATAGTCATAATGATCTTAAAATTATATAAATCAAACAGAATAGAGAGTTTAGAAATACACCCAGTCCAGAAATACATATGAACAATGATTTTGTTAAAAATGTGAAGATAAGCATGCATATAGTATAGCCATCTCAACTACATGTGATGGAACAACTGAATATCTACATGAGAAAAGAAAAAAGAACCTCCTTGTCACCACACAGTCTAAAGGATTACAGATCTAACTAGGAAAGCTAAAACAATACTACTAGAAGAAAGCAGAGAAAATCATTATAATCTTGGCATAAGTAAAGATTGATCAGGATATATAAAGCTAAATCCTATTAAAATATTAAAAAATGAGCTTCATTAAATTAAAAACATTTACTTTTCAAAAGAAATTATTTAAAAATTAAAAGGCAAGCCACAAACTGGGGAAAATATTTGCAAAACAGTGATCTGATAATTGTCTTGTGTCTAGAATATACAAAGAACATACAAGTCAATGAGAAATATATATATATATATATATATATATGTATAATATGTAGGCTGAAGATTTGAACAGGCATTTCATCAAAGAAGATGTAAAAATTACAAGCACAGTAAAAGACATTCAACATCATAAGAATTAGATAAATGCAAATCAAAATAATGTAAAAATACTATTTTCCATTCATTGTGGTAGCACCATGTTTAAGTAATCGTTGCCTGATCTAAAATAATAAAGCTTTTCTTATGTGTTTTATTCTCACAGTTTTATATTTTAGGTTTACTTTTAGGGCTGTGCTTTCTATTGAGTTAATTTTTACATATAATGTGGAGTAGAGATTGATGCTTGTATATTTCACAGTAGCCAATTGTTCCAGCACCATCTCATCTCCTTTTGCCATTGAATTGACTGTGCATTTTTGCCAAAAATCAGTTGTTCACATATGTGTAGTTGTATTTCTGGAATTTCTATTGTATTTCATAGATTTTTTTTTAATTTTGATGCTAGTACCAGACAATCTTGACTACTGTAGCTTCATAGTCTTTTTTGAGATCAAATGTTAGTTTTTTTCAATTATTTTATCCTTTTCAATAGTTGCTTTGACTATTGTTGGTAACTTCTACATAAATTTTAAAATCAGTTTATCTGGAGAATGTGATTATATTTGAGTACTGAGTGAGCCAAAGTACAATGGCTGCCACACTGACTGATACTATGACAGGAGAATAGGAAAGTGTTATTGACCCAGCCTAAGTTATGGGTCTGTCTGTCTCTGTGGTCAGGGAAGAGCTCCTTCTGTTTTCACAAAGAAAGGTCAGGGCATGACTAAATTGACAGAAAAAATAGTTATCAAGACACACAGAGTTAAGGCAGTCTCTGGAATCTCTCTCTTAGGATAATGATATAGCCTGGGCAACATAGTGAGGCCCTCATCTCTACAAAAAAGATCAAAAGTTAGTTGGATTGGGTGGTGCATACATGTAGTCCCAGCTACTTGGGAGGCAGAGGTGGGAGAATCATTTGAGCCTGGGAGGTCGAGGATGCAGTGAGCTGTGACTGCACTACTGCACTCCCTCGTGAGCGACAAAGTGAGACCCTATCTCAAAAAAAGAAAAAAAAAGGATAATGACAATCAAGTTGAGTTTTCAGGATGATTTTCCTATATTTAAATTGAATTAGAGATAGAGTTAAAAATGATATCTCTTATCCACTCCTAAGGCCTACTGATGTTTCTATAGAGAAAATATTTTATTTATTAAAAAATGAAAAGCAAAGTAAGACATCAAAGCAAGTCCTGTGTTCAAATCCTAGCATACCTACTACTTGAATTTGTCATCATCAGTAAGCTACTTAAATCTTAGGAGCCTCAGTTTCCACCTATATAAAATGGGGGATAACTATACCCAATGCCTGTAGTAACTAGGGGGATTCAGTGAGGTAGTTGATATACAGCATCTAGTTTCTACTTACCACTTAAAAATGTCCATTTTCTTACCCGTTGCTTCTTTATTTTTATCCTTTTATTTCTGCTGACCAGATTTAAAGCATCTCTCAAGCTCGTATTTGCGCTCTTCCCCAAAGGACTCCTTAAATGCCAAGTTAAATCCAGATTTTCAGAAGTTTGCATAATGTTTGTGAAAGAGCCATGGAAACATATATGTCTGGCCAAATGACCTTAACCTTCACAGGTCTAACCAAGCTATAGTTTTGGGAAGAACTTCTCAGCATAGCTGTGTTCAGGAGACAAACTGCTTCATGATTTTGAGACTTATTTGCTCACAGTTTAGGTCAACTTTCTGATATTTCTTCAGAAAAGCCTTCCCTAGTCAATTTATACATTTTATACTCATATTAACATGTACCTCTCTTTCTAGCACTCAAAATAATTCTAATTTTGCATCTGTAGGACTGTTTTTAACTAGTGATCTGTCTTCCTGAAGGAAGGGATAGTATTTTCTTCTGCTCACCACTGTGTCCTAAGTGCTGTGGCCAGAGAAAAGAGACAGACAACATTCCAGAAATCAAATACCTTTTTCTGAGCTTTCCCTGAAACCTGTCTGCACTCCTCCCCTTTGCACAGTTTGAGTTATCAACATTCAGTTGTCTTCTAGGATTTAGGAAGCTGCCTCTGTGTCCAAGATAACAAAATGAGGTTTCTCTATCACTATCAATATAAGGACTTCCCTCCAAATATTTACTTCTTTAAATTTTTCATTTACTTGCTAAAATAATTTACTCTTTTATTTTTTCATTCACTTGCTCAGGTAATCTTAAGGAAGAAAATATGTCATGCAGCTCTGATTTTTATTTTTATAAATGACAGGATCAGTTTTACAAAAGTGGGGATTGGGTTCAGAGGCTCTAAAAATGCGTTTCCACTTAAGCTGATGCCCTCTAGAACAATGTGCAGCTAAATGGACATTTCCTGTTCTACAACCACAGAAGAATGGGAAGGCAAGCTAATGATTGCCTGTTGGGGCCTGGGAGTCAGAGTTTAGCCTTGTAAGAGCTGTGCTAAGAGGTTTCTGTACTGTCTACCACCTCCTTTTTGGAAACCCATTTGACTTTTTCCATTAGTGTTTTTCTTCTTTTTGAAGTGTTGTAATTCAGCCTCAGTGTGTGGTCTGGCTTCGTTTTCACTAGAGCAGAGACTGGAAGAAGTGAGCCAAACTGTGGTGGGCCAGTGATAAAAATTGCTTCTATTTTCCATTTAAACAATTGTTTTGACTTTAACAAGTTTGAGGCTGGAACTTTTTGGTGGGGAGAATGGGGTTTTGAATATCAATGAATAAAAAAAAGTGATACATCTATAGGATATGGTACACAAGAGGAAAAATAATTGTCTATCACAATATCACCTCTAGTTGATTTAATTTTAATTTTTTAAAGAAACTACTTCTATGTGATTTGTCAACAGTCATCAAATTGGTATGCACTACCACTGTGCCACCACAAACCCACTTTCTTTGCTTTATAATATACCATACTTCCTTTAAGATTCTAATTTGGGTTTCAATTCATGTCTTTCCATAAGTCAGCTCACTCTTGAACCTGAACCAACCCCCTGACAACACATTTTGAGTGAGTTAATGGGGGGAAATGGCCACATTTAAGACCTCATGTTATATTCATTGCCTCTCTGGTTGCCCATAATTGAATGATTATAGAAGAGAAATCTATTCTAGAGCACAGAGTGGTGATGCTTCTCTCACTTTGTTGTAAGTTACATTCATAATATAAATTATGTCATAAATGATGTCACAAATTCAGAAACAAACGTGACTACAAATTGATATTCAACATGACACTATCAAATTAATGTTGAAACATTATATCAGCCGTTTATTTTTACCACCTCAACTTTTAAAGTATGCTAAATGGGATAATGATGCCTGTCTCAACTTACTTTGAAGAATTAAGGAGTTATTTTTAATAACCTGATTCTAAAGTCATCTGGTCCCCAGATGCACTCCTTTTTTAGAATAAGATTAGACATAGATAAATAATGAGCTTTATTCATTGTTTTCCATATAGCTCAATATTCAATCTTACCTGAATTTAGAAGTTTTAAAGCACTGTCACAGCTTATCATTTTGTAAAAGTAATTTGCCCGAAACTCACATTCACCCTATTTTTTAAAAATTATAACCACAGATTCTGAGGTTGTGTGTTCTTGTATCATTACTATATTACTCTGTCTCTCAGAATTTTGTTTTCATTCACTCTGAACCAATGCTATGAATTAGAAGTTTTTCTTTTTTTCAAACATTATGCCAAGGGTTTACTGAATTTGTTCATTTCTTTGTTTATATATTCAATACATATTTACTGAGCACATTGTATGTGTGAGACTTGGAGATACGCCAAAAATAAGAAATACAAAATCCCTGCCCTTGGGTAGCTTATTTTTAGGTAAGAGTAGGTGAAGCTATGAAGAAAAAAGTGAATATTGGACAGAAAGTGATAAGATGGATAATGATCTCTCCATGGAGGCAGCATTTGGAGAAAGGCTGAAAATATATGAAGAGTCCAGCACCGTGAAGACCTGGGAAAGCATTCCAGGCAGAGGGGGAGAATAGGTTAGATTGAGAAGGAGGGAGGGGGAGTGAGGTGAGGATAGAGCCCCAGGAAGCTGGGACAGATCTAGACCCATAAGACCTGCAGCACATGACGCGTCATTAGGATTTTATGCGGAGTGTGATGCCCTTAGACTTAAAGTAAACTTTTATGGTGTTAGTCTCTACTATTATAAATGCCTATTTCTTGGAAAATTCAATCAATAAGTATATATTGGAAATTTTAGTTGTGCAACGCATTGGGCTCAATGTGTGAGAAGATAAATAATACAGTGAGAAGCCTGGCCTCCAGAATCTAACAGGCTATTTGAGTAGATGAATCACATACAGGTAAAGAAGTGTTTTTTTGTCAGGGAACTGTATCGTCAAATTAATGATATGGAATACAAACCCATATTTCTTCTCTTTAAGGAGCTTATACCTTATTAGGTAAATAAAATGGTCACGGGTGAAGAAAATATATGACAGCATAGTATGATGCCATTCTATCTGTAAAGTATTTAGAAAATAAGCACATAAGTGACTGTTAGAGCAGTAAGGTGATGCTTGTTGGAAGAAAGAAGGTTTGAGGTGGAACCTTGAGCAATAAGTACTCATATTAACATTCTATTGGAACTGAATTTCATAGGTGAGATGTGAAGTAGAAACAAATTACCACCGTTTTCATAAAAACTCGATTGACCTAGCACCATTTTACTGAAAAGATCACCCTTTCCTCGTTGCATTTTTTCAGCTTTGTTGAGGTACAGTTGAAAACTAAAAATTATGTGTATTTAAGGTGTACAACTTCATTTCCTGTATTTGCACTTTGTGAAATATTCACCACAATCAAGCAAAATAATGTATATTTTCTCAAAAATAATTTTTTAATTGTTTGAATCTCACACCTGTCTTTTTCCAAAAACAATTTTGTTGTAAATCAGAGATTAGAGGATTCAATATTCTTAAGACATCAGTTCTTTCTATATTTATTTCTTACCATGATATTTTCCTCCTTTTGTTATAGTTTCTTTAATTTCTCTTGTAGAAGTTTTAGATTTCTCTGTAGTGGTATTGCAATTTTTGTTAGACTTGTTCCTAGGTATTTGGTGACTTTCAAACTATTGTAAATTCACTTAGCTTTCAACTTTCATTTTTTAAATGTTTGTTGCTATTATAGGAAAGTAATTAATTCATTTGGAACTTAGTGTCACTGCTATTTTTATAAATTCTATTAATTTATCTAAAGATACATCATTTTTTAGTCCTTTGTGCTTCATTTTTATTTTTCTACTAATTTTTTTTTTTACTAATTATTAGTAAATTATTTTCTACTAATCCATAGACCAATCACGAATCCTGTCTTCTGCAGTTTCTAAGGTGCCATTAAACTCATCCTTTAGTTGTTAATTTCTTTTTGAAGAGTTGATGTTTGGTGAAATTTTCAAATTGTGCTCTATCTTATTACATACATTAAACTCAGTTATTTTAAATCTGTGTTCATCTCCAACAAAATTTAGATTACTTGCATACCTGTTCCTATCTGTTTTCTCTTTGGGTTTGGTTAATGACTGTGTTTATTTACGGGTTTTTTAAGTTTTTATTAAATGCTGGACAGTATGTAGGAAAAAAAATGTAGAAATGCAGAACATTTGGGTGATATCTTCCTCCAAAAAGGATTTAGTGTGTTTGTTTTTGCCACCCCCAAAGTATAGACAAATCATTTTATCTGTGCAAAACTGGCCTATTTTTAGTGTGTTTTCAATCATTTCTATGCCATATTTGTAGAAATCTCAACTAAAAAAGACCTTTGAGGATTATTCTTATTTGGGGTATCTGAAAACCACTTTTTATCTTTCTAGCACAATAAAATTTTCAAAATCATTGCTAAGCTATTTTTTAGTTTCTAACCACAGAATCAGAGTTTCTCACTGTCTTAGAGTTGGTAAATGCTAAGAGTAGAAACTATGTAGAATGTCAAAGTCAGTTTTCTGAAATTTGCTGATTTGGGCCCCCTCATGTTTTTGGACTGTTGCTTCATGATCAGTTTCTATTTGTGGAAATGTGAAGGCAAATGAACATTCATCCCAATGTACTTCCATTTTCTCTTTAGGAACTCAGTTCCTCAATTGCTTGTTGACTCATCTTCAATAATTTTAAGTAGCTGTTTTTTGCTTCATTTGTTTTTCTCAGCTTTCATAGTTGATCTCATTGAAAGTATTTGTATTGTACCAAATACTGCACTGCAGAAATGAATCCAGAGTAATAAATACAGTTTGAAGTAAATGAAATAATGCTGAAGAGAAAAATTGAAAAAAAAATCTATACATTATGTTTGTTTGCGTATTTAATATAATTTTGCAGTCCAAATGCGTGAAATACAAGAAACTTTATAATCTGACTCTAAATTCTTCTCCAAAATTATTTCCCATCATGTCTCCTAAACCAAGCCGAACTTCTCAAGATTTCAAAAATATTTTATGCATTTCTTCAAATCTACATTTTGCATGCTATTTTGTATGCATACAGCTAAGCTTCTCAACTGGTAAATCCTGAATATTTGCATGCAGTCAGTGGACTAAGTGTGTGATATTGATCCTACAGTTCACAGGGTAGCTCATCAGAGGCCAGGTGGCCAGAGAACACAGGAAAGTTGCTTCAGGCTGAGAGTCATTTTCTCATTTCTAAAAGTGTACCTTAAAAATGTTAATATATGTGCCATGATATCAACAAATTTGGAAGCAGTGGCTAAGACTATCTGTATCCCCATATACAATCAACTTTTGTTCCATGAAAAATTTTGCTCATTAAGACCCTGCTCAAGTGTAATCTTTTTTTAACTCACTTTATTCATTTCTATAACAACATAATTTTGTAATTTTGTGGCTTTTGATATTGTACCAAATATATGGGTCTTGAAGTTAGAAAAGCTAAATTTGAATCCTACACGAGGACTTGTGGTCCTTGGTGAGTTTTCTCTGAGTATCAATTGTCACATCAGGAAAATGTGGGAAATACCAGCTACACTATTTTAAAAATACTTACAGAATGCATATTTTATACTAACCACTGAAGTGGGCATTGGATTAAAAGAGAGAATGTCTGTGAATGTATAGCAACAGCAAAGGAAATGACAAATTATAGTCACTTAATTTTAAATTTTACTCTTATTATTTTAAGATTAATAGATTAATAATTATTTAAGATTCATAGATTAATAACTAGGACCAATTCATGGAAATTCTGAATATTGGAGCCTGAGTAAATACACAAATTGTACCTTGCAACATTAGGCCCTCTAAGCTCTTACTCTTCTATAGGTGAGTTGTAAATAGTCTTCTTTGACATCCTTTGCTCATAAGATTTATTAATTGAGGTAGAGAATCATATGCATATTGTTTGCTCTTAATTCATGATTAGCTTTATTGCAGTGGTTCATTCATTCTGCACTGTAGGTTGTCAAGAATATAGGCCCTGAGTCAGGTAGATCTGGGGGTTGAATCCTGTCTCTACCATTAACAATTATAGCTCTTCATTATATATTTATAGCACATTCATTGGCTAATGAACCAACCTAGGCTCAAGCCTCCTCATCTATAAAAACTGATGTGATGATATATGCCTCATAGGATTTTTGTGACGGTAGGAGATTCTACATGTAAAATGACATGGTGTGGAACAGTCAGTGTTCAATAACTTCTGTCTATTGTTATTATTTGAACCCTAGGCTCTTTTTTTCAGGGTTCTGATGTATTGGCCAAGGAGCAATTTAATATATTTCCATCTTCCATTTCCATTTTCTAAAATCCTCAATTCCAGGTGAGGATGCTGGAAAAGATTTTCTTCTTACATGAATTTAGGCAGACCAGTTATTCCACATAAATCAAGTACCCCCTTGAGGTTCCTGGTTTTAAAAGCATGGGAATGTGGGTAGTCTTGGCTTTACTGTCTTTGTCCGGTGTGTAGGATGTCCTGGCAGTCCATCCACTTGAACTGAAATTTGGCCTTGGGGCTGGGTTCTGTTCACTTCCTCCTAACTAGGTTTTCAGGCCAGGAAAATGTTGTAATAGAGTTTCTTCTCTCCAGAAAATCCCTAGAGATTCTTCCTCTTGGACTTGAGTGTAGACATTCAAATACTGCCTTCCTTGGATGTTTTTTAGTTTAACTGAGGATTAAATTTTTCAAATCGTCTGCCTTCATAAATATGTCCAACCCTTCTATTCATTCCTCATTTGAACCCAAGGTCAGGGGGCTGTTTATATTTGAGCCTCTTCCAGAAACCCATATTCTTTTCCTTTGTAACCTTTTAACCCAGTTTCTTTCTTTCTTTTTTAAGTCTTAGGATTTTTAGTTGCTTGCTGCCTTTTCCATTTATACCTTTAATCTTCTTTTATTTTGTATTTTAATATATGCACTAGGGCACAATGAGATTTCTTTTATAATAACATGAAAGGCAGAGAAAAAAAATAGTTTGGACCAATAACAAAATATGCAGGAAATGGACATGGAAAAGACCCATTTTTAAGTTTAGCTGGTAAAAACATAAACTCTTTAGGGAAGGAGAAAGTGCTTCCAAAGGACAACCCTTGTAAAAGAAGAGACTCCCATGGCCCTGATTCACAGTCTATTTATTTTAGTCTTGTGTTTCTGAATGCAGTGTGAAAAATGGAAGAAGTAATGTGGCTCAATTTATTGTTGAGACCCATAGGTCATGGAACAGAAATTTATAAACATGCTGAGGAATATATGTAATGGCACAAATGACTGCATTTCTTTTCAAAGAGTAATCCATACAAAGCACAACTGCTTATAAATACTTCACTCATTGATATGGTTTGGTTCTACATCCCTTCCCAAATCTCACCTTGAATTGTAATAATCTTCATGTGTCAAGGGCAGGACCAGGTAGTTGAGACATGGGGGCAGTTTCTCCCATGCTATTCTTGTGGTAGTGAGTGAGTTTTTAGGAGATCTCCTGGTTTTATAAGGGGCTTCCCTCTTCACTGGGCAATCATTCTCTCTCCTGCCACCCTGTGAAGTGGTACCTTCTACCATGATTGTAAGTTTCCTGAGGCTTTCCCAGCCATGCAGAACTGAGTCAATTAAACCTCTTTTCTTTATGAATTACCCAGTCTTGCATATTTCTTCATAGTAGTGTGAGAATAGACTAATACACTCAACTATCTGGAATTTGTTGTTTTCTGATTGAAGGCACAGGGAAGGGTGAGGTACGTGCAAAGGATTGCCCCAGAAATGCAGAGATGACCCTGGAAGAGCTTTATAGTATTTCTGAGAAACTATAATAAAAGCACTACAGTTGATGGCTACAGAGGAGAGTATGTCTCTCTTTAGCTATGAGTTGCATGCTAAAAATTGAATCAATATAACCTAGAGGTTTTTTCCTCCATGTTGTAGAAAATATTCTAACATGCTATTTTAGTCACCTACACAGACACTGATGCTGATGAATAATGCGGTGAGACCTGAATTCCCTCAAGAGTAGTCAGTGCCTCCTGGAATTAGGGTTTCTAAAGGGTCTTGGTTGGACATCTGCATCACCTTAGACTATGAAATTAGCAAGTTTCACTATTACTTCCTCTCTCTGTATTTCCATCCACCCTTCCAATTACTGTACATCCTATAACAGATCTAGCACACAGTAGTCCATTCTTACATAACATGTGAAAATAGTTACTTAATTAAATGAGATTGGTACCTGTCCAGGGAAGAGGAGGATCAAAATACATGTGCAGGAAGCTGTAGATCTAGCTTTCCCTCCACCCCTATGCTGCCCTTCCATCTTCTCTTCTCCCTGTAATGTACATAAAGGAAGGCCTTATTTGTCACTTGGGATGGTTACTGGACCCTTCTAAAATGTTCTTAGGTGAGGTTTTATATTCCCTGAAGTTTGACATTTCCTGAACTTTTATTAGTTCTGATGACTGGGAAATTATCACCTGGTGAAATTTGTAAAATCAAAGTAGTCATAGGCCTCTCTAAATACCATCTTTAAAATGCTTATGGACCCTGGCAAGCTAATTCTCTTTTATATATATTCCTTCTTGCGGAACGATTGCAATTCAATACCGGGAGGACTTCCAGAAAGATTTCATCAAATAATTAGCATGTTATTCAGAGATCCATAATGATATGTTAAGACTCAAGTACAGACACTTCTTTGGAATGATTGTAGTAGAAGAGAAATTCAAAACAGACTAAGAATTTTAATAATTTTTAGTAATAGTACCATAAATAGTTTGTTGGGTAGTAAATGGTACTTTCTTTAGTTTCCAATATTTTGACTAATAAAATTTATGAGTACCATATTTAAATATATTTCAAATGCTATTACTACTAAAATATGTTTATATTGACCATGTTGCAGAGAGACAACACTATTTACTTTGATCTGGGTAAAGAAAACTAACTCATAAGTTTTAAATTTTTTATATTTTTGTGGGTATATAGTAGGTATATATATTTATGAGTTACATAAGATATTTTGATGCATGCATGCAATGCATGATAATAACATCAGGGTAAATGGGGTATCCATCACCTGAAGCATTTATCCTTTGTGTTATAGAAAATGCAACTGTACTGTTTTTGTTATTTTAAAATGCACAATTAAATCATTTTTCACTATGGTCATCCCATTGTGCTAGCAAATAATACATCTTATTCATTTTCTCTAACTATTTTTTTGTATCAATTAACCATCCTTACTTCCTCCAGCCCCCACTACCCTGCCCAGCCTCTGGTAATCATCCGTCTACTCTCTATGTTCAGGAGTTGAATTATTTTCATTTTTGGCTCCCACAAATAAGTGAGAAAGTGTGGAACTCGTCTTTCTGTGCTGGACTTATATTACATAATATAATGACCTCCAATTCCCTCCATGTTGTTGCAAATAGCAGGAGTTCATTCATTTTTATGACTGAAAAGTACTCCGTTGTGTATATGTACCACATTTCCTTTATCAGTTCATCTGTTCATTGACATGTAGCTTGCTTCCAACACTTGGATATTATGAATAGTGCTGCAGTAAACAGGGGAGTGCAAATATCTTTGATATACTGAATTTCTATATTTGGGGCATGTACCTAAAAGTGGAATTGCTAGATCAAATGGTAACTCTATTTTCAGTTTTTTGAGTCACTTCCAAACTGTTCTCCATCATGGGTATACTGATTTACATTCCCACCAACAGTGTAAGAGGGTTCCCCTTTCTCCACGTCCTTGTTAGCATTTGTTATTGCCTGACATTTGGATAAAAGCCACTATAACTGGGGTGAGATGATACATCTCAATGTAGTTTTCAGTTGCATTTCTCGGATGATCAGTGATGTTGAGCATCTTTTTATATACCTGTTTGCCATTTGTATGTCTTCTTTTGAGAAGTGTCTATTTAGATTTTTGCCCATTTTTAAAAACAAATAGATTTTTTTTCCCTATGGTGTTATTTGAGCTCCTTATATATTCTGGTTATTAATTTGTCAGATAGGTAGTTTGAATATATTTTCTCCTATTCTGTGGACTGTTTGTCAATTGGTTCCTTTCCTGTGGAGAAGCTTTTAACTTAATGTGATTACATTTTCCCATTTTTGCTTTGAGTGTTTGTGTTTGTGGGGTATTACTCAATAAATATTTGCCCAGTCAGTGTCCTACCGAGTTTCCCTAACGTTTCAGTAGTTTTATAATTTGAGGTCTTATATTTAAATCTTTAATCAATTTTGATTTTTTGTATATGGTTAGAGAGGGTTCTAGTTTCATTGTTTTGCGTATGGATATTCAGTTTTCCAGCACAATGTGTTGAAGAGACTTTTCTTTCTCCAATTTAGATTCTTGCACCTTTGTCAAAGTGAGTTAACTGTAGATGTATGGATTTGTCTTTGGGTTCCCTTTTCTGTTCCACTTATCTATGTATCTGTTGTTATGCCAGTACTATGTTGCTTTGACTACTATAGCTCCATAGTAGAAAGTCAGGTAATGTGATTCCTCCAGTTTCATTTCTTTTGCTCAGGATAGCTTTGGCTGTTCTGAATCTTTTGTGTTTCTATATAAATTTTAGGGCTTAAAAAAATATTTCTGTGAGGAATCTCATTGGTATTTTGATAAGGATTGCAGTAAATCTGTAGATTGCATCGAGTAGTGTGGAGATTTTAATAATATTGATTCTTCCTATCCATGAATATAGAATATCTTTCCATTTTTGTGTGTCTTACTCAATTTCTTGCATCAGTGTTTTATAGTTTTCATTGTAGAGATCCCTCACCTTTTTGGTTTATTCCTAGGTGTTTCATTTTATTTGTAGCGATTGTAGATAGGATTACTTTCCTAATTCCTGTCTCAGATTATTTGATGTTAACGTATAGAAATGATACTGATTTTTGTATGTTGATTTTGCATTCTGCAACTTTACTGAATTTGTTTATCAGTTCTGATAGTTTGTGAAGTCTTCTGGTTTTTCCAAATATAAAATCATGTTACCTCCAAACAAGTATAATTTGACTTCTTTCATTCTAATATGGATACTCTTTAATTCTTTCTCTTTCTGATTTCTCTAGCTAGAATTTCCAGTACTATGTTGAGTAACAGTGGTGAAAGTGGGCATCCTTGTTGCATTGCAGATCTTCGGAGGAAAGAGTTTCAGTTGTTCCCCATTCAGTATGATACTAGCTGTGAGTCTGTTGTATATGGCTTTATTATGTTATGTTCCTTCTATACCCAGTTTTTTGAGGGTTATTATCATGAAGGGATGTTAAATTTTATCAAATGGGTTTCAGAATCAGTTGATGTGATTCTGTAGTTTTTATCCTTCATTCTGTTGATATGATATACCACATTGATTGATTTGCTTATGTTGAACCATCCTTGCTTCCCAGGGATAAATTGCATTTTGTAATGACAAGTAATCCTTCTAATATATTGGTAAATTTGGTTTTCCAGTGTTTTGTTCAGTATTTTTTATCAGTATTCATAAGAGATTTTGTCCTATAATTTTCTTTTTGATGTTTCTTTATCTGGTTTTGGTATCAAGGTAATATTGGTCTCATAGAATGGGTTTGGAAGTATGCCCTTCTCCTCTATTTTTTAAAAATAGTTTGAGTAGAGTTGATATTATTTCTTCTTTAAATGTTTGGTAGAATTCAGCAGTGAAGTCATTGGGTACTGAGATTTTTTTTTCTGGGAGAATTTTTATTATGGCTTTGATCTCATTACCTGTTATTGGTGTGTTAAAGTTTTGAATTTGTTCATGGTTCAATCTTGGTAGATTTATGTCTAGGAATTTATCCAGTTCTTCTAGATTTTTCAATGAATTGGCATATAGTTGCTTATGATGGCTAGTAATCATCCTTTGAATTTTGGTGGCATCAGTTGTCATTTCTCATTTTTTGTCTTTGATTTTATTTATTTAGGTGTTTCTTTTTTTCTTAATCTGGCTAAGGGTTTCACAATTGTTTATCTTTTCAAAATACTAACTTTTTGGTTCATTAATCTTTTGTATTGTTTTCTTCATTTCAAGTTCATTTATTTCTGCTCTGAGATTTATTATTTTCTTCTACTAATTTTGGGTTTGGTTTGCTGTTGCCTTTTAAAATTCTTTAAAGTACGCAGTTAGATTGTTTATTTGAAGTTTTTTTTCTTATTTTGGTCTAGGTAGGCATTTAGAGCTATAAACTTCCCTCTTAGCTTTTGCGGCGTCCTATAGGTTTTGATATGCTGTGTTTCCTTTATTACTTGTTTCCAAAAATTTTTAATTTCCTTCTAAATTTCTTCACTGACTCAGTGGTCATTTAGGAGCATATTGTTTAATTTCCATATGTGTGTATAGTTTCCAAATTTCTCTTGTTATTTATTTCTAGTTTTATTCCATTGTGGTCAGAGATGATGCTTGATATTATTTCAATTCTTTCTAATGTTTTAAGACTTGTTTTGTGACCTAACATATGATCTGTCCTTGAAAATGGTACATGTGCTGAGGAAAAAAGTGTATTCTTCAGTCATTAGATAAAGTGTTCTGGAAATATCTATCAGGCCCATTTGTTCTATAGTGTAGATTAAGTCCAAGGTTTCTTTGTTGATTTTCTGTCTGAATGGTCTGTTCAGCTGAAAGTGGATTGTTAAAGTCTCCAGTTGTTATCATATTGGAGTCTATTTCTCTCTTTAGCTTTAATAATATTTGCTTTATAAATCTGGGTGCTCCAGTGTTTGGTGCATATATCTAATGCTTTTCTCATGTGCCCCAAGAATACTTGCCAGCAGATTTTGCAGCTGCCAAGTTTACCCCAAGATAATTTGGACATAAAATTATCTCATTTCTATTGTTATTTTTGCATTGCTCTAATATATCAACATTGGACACAAGACATCATTTTATTTTATAGCATTCTGTTTTTAGTTGCGTGATATGGTTTGGCTTTATGTCCCCAACCAAATCTCATCTTGAGTTGTTATCCCCCATATTCCTCATCTGTCGAGGAAAGGACCCAATGGGAGGTGACTGGATTATGGAGTTGGTTTCCTCCAGTCTGTTCTCATGAAAGTGAGTGAGTCTTCATGAGATCTGATGGTTTTATACTTGTCTGGCATTTCTCCTGATCACTCTTTTTCTCTCCTGCTGCCATGTGAAGAAGTCCCTTGCTTCCCTTTCATGTTCTGACATGATTGTAAGTCTCTTGAGACTTCCTGATCCATGTGGAGCTGTGAGCCAATTAAACCTCTTTCCTTTATAAATTACCCAGTCTCAGGTATTTCTTTATAGCAGTGTGAGAATGGACTAATAAATAGTGGCATTTTCATTTACAAAATGTAGTAATTCTTGATGCTGAAAATGTCAGGCCCTGGAAAATGTGATATTTCATGTGATGTTAACATCATTCTTGAACAGTTTTTGGACAAAGATTCATTTGATCAATCTGATTTTTCTGAAAGGAAGGATTCTGATGTTAGTTCTCTTTAGAAATAACTCCAAAAACAGTTTTTATATTTTATTTTTACATTGAATATCAGTCAGATTTGCTTCAGCCTCAAAGAGCGTGTTTATGTAAAATTACATGAGTGCTGGCAATGAGCTGCACTTTTTTTTTCTAAGTAGGAACAGGATTAAAATTGTTATATCCTCTTCCTGAATCAACTCTATCATTATATAGTGAACTTCTTTGTATCTTCTTATAGTCTTTGTCTTAAAATCTATTTTGTCTGACATAGCTAATCCTACTCTGTTTTGGTTTCCATTGATATGGAATATCGTCTTCCATTTTTTTTATTTTCAGTCTACGTGTGTTTTGTAGGTGAAGTATGTTTCTTGTAGGCAACAGATCACTGGGTCTTGGTGGTGGTTGTTGTTTAATTCATTTAGCCACTCTATATCTTTTGATTGGACAGTTTACTTCATTTACATCCAATGTAATTATTGATAAGTAGGTCCTACTCCTGCCATTTTGTTGTTTTCTGGTTGTTTTGTGGTCTTCTCTTCCTTCTTTTTTCCTTCCTGTCTTTTATAGTGAAGGTGATATTCTCTGGTGGTATTTCATTTCTTTTTTTATTTTTTGTGTATCCATTCTATGGTTTTTGACTTGAGGGTACCATGAGGCTTGGAAACATTATCCTATAACCCATTTTCTTAAGCTGATAACAACTTAACATTGATTGCAAAATGAAATAAACAAATTAAGAAAAAACAAAACTAATAGAAGTTCTATACCTTAACGTCATCTGCTTGCTTTTAAACCTTTTGTTGTTTCTATTTACATCTTGTTGTACTGTGTATGTCTCAAAAAGTTGTTGTAGTTATTCTAGGCCTTGGTTTTCTTACATGTGAAATAGAAATAGCAGAGTTCCAAAATTGCAGAATTGTTGTGAGAAGCTATTATGTTGTGCTAAGCATAGAGTTTGGCACTGCTGAAGCACAGAAACAGTGAGAAAATTATGGCAGTGAAAGGATTCTGATTAATGCCTGTCTCATAATGTTAGAGCTTAAAAAAATAGAAGTTAGTGCCCACTAACAAGAAAAGAACACTTAGAAGTTGAGGTCCTGCAAAAAGATCTTTCCTAGATTTAGGAACATACCAGAAATAAGCTGGCTGGGTCAATGACTTTGAAATCTAAACTAAAATTATTTGACATTTTAATTAAGATAACTAAACTCACCCATATTATAATTCATTGCCGGATAAAAATTAAGTCTCTGACACATAAAGAGTTTACACATTTTATATGCAATGTTTAGCATACAACAAAAACAATTACCAGGCATGCTAGAAAATAGAACCAAATTGTTGAAAACCAGGACAACAGAAGAACAGAAAATAGAAACAATCACAAAGGTAATTTAGATATTGAATTTATCAAATGTAAATTTTTAAATATAATTAAAATGTTCAAAAATAGCTACAAATGGAGAATTTCACTATAAAAGAGAAATCTATAAAATCAAGTGAAAATTTGACAACTGAAAACTGCAATAATTAGAATTAGGCATTAAATAATAGAAACTCTGAACAGAATAATGCAATAAAAGTCACATCTTATTATGGGTTAGAAAAACTTTTCAAAACCAAAATCTAAGAGATCTTTTTCAAAGCAGACAGGTAAAACAATCACATTACTTTCATAGGTGCAGTAGTAAGGCTGAGAGTCAGTGTTCAGCTGACAAAAGACAGTTGAATGACATCTTTAAAATGCTAAAACGGTAGTAGCAACCAAGCAGTCTATAAGCAAAAGTGATCTTTGCAAACAAAGGCAAAATACATAGATTTTTTTAAAGACAAATATGCATTGGCAAGAAAGTATATAAAGCTAATATTTCTGGAAAGTGGTATACTAATTTGAAATATAATTTAATAAATGGTAAATCTTTTAATGTCTGGGGTAACCACAAAAATGAGGAATCCATAACAAACAAACAGAGGGGAAGTAAAATTAGAACATATATAGATTAAAGAAAAATAAAGAGGAGAGAAAAGACCAAAACTACTAGCAAAATTTAAAAGCCATAGTAAAATGATAGCTTGAAATACCAATATATCAGCAAAACTTTAAATGTAAATTAACTAGGCTGGGTGCAGTGGCTCATGTCTGTAATCTCAGGACTTCAGAAGACTGAGGTGGGAGGATTGCTTGAGCCCAGGGGCTGGAGATCAGCCTGGGCAACATAGCAAAACCCTGGCTCTACAAACAACAACAACAACAAAACCTACAAAAATTGGCCAGGCATGTTAACACATATGTGTAGTCCCAGCTATTCAGGAGGCTGATGCAGGAAAATCACCTGGGCCCAGGAAGTGGAAGCTACAGTGAGCCAAGATTGTGCCACTGCACTTCATCCTGGGTAACAAAGCAGGATCCTGTCACAAATTTAAAAAAAAATTGTAATTTTTTTTTTTTCTGAGATGAAGTGTCACTCTGTCGCCCAGGCTGGAGTGCAATAGCATGATCTCAGCTCACTGCAACCTCTGCCTCCTAGGTTCAAGTGATTTTCCTGACTCAGCCTACTGAGTAGTTGGTACTACAGACATGTGTCACCACACCTGGCTAATTTTTGTAGTTTTTAGTAGAGATGGTGTTTCATCATATTGGCCAGGCTGGTCTCAAACTCCTGACCTCGTGATCTGCCCACCTTAGCTTCCCAAAGTGCTGGGATTATAGGTGTGAGCCCCTGGGCCCAGCCAGATAATTGTAAATTAACTAAATCTTTCATCTAAAACTCAACATTGTCAGACTATATAAAACAAAAGAAGTCAACTATGTGCTGTCTAAGATACAGCCCTTGAATGTTTAAAAGTACAATTATTGGCCCAGGCATAGTGACTCACACCTCTAATCCCAGCACTTTGGGAGACCAAGGCAGGTAGATTACTTGAACTTGGGAGTTCAATACCAGCATGACCAATGTGGTGAAACCCCATCTCTACTAAAAAAATACAAAATTAGCCAGTCATGGTGGTGGCCGCCTATAATCTCAGCTACTTAGGAGGCTGAGGGAGGAGAATCACTTGAACCCAGGAGGTGAAGGTTGCAGTGTGCTTGGACTCCAGGCTGGGCAACGAGATTGAAAATGCATCTCAAAAAAAAAAAAAAAAAAAAGTAAAGTTATTGGACATGTACCACGTATCCTCTAAACAAAAAAAAGCTAGTTTGGCTATCTGATAAAACAACTTTAAAGCAGGTAATATTACTAGACACAGAGAGCCATTTTCTGGTGAAGTTATCAATCCAACAGGAAGGTATGCAATTCTAAACTCTGCACAATTTTAAAAATAAATTATGCACATTTATTTTGGGTTATTCTTGGTACCTTCTTTAGTAACTGATAGAAAAATGCAGGCAAAAAAATTATAATTTTAAAGAAGATTAAGAAGATGATTTTCCCATAGTGTTCAGTTGTGCTATAACCTTACTGTATGTGCAGAATCCATCTGGTCCCATCAGCATAATTCCTATGGGGTTGTGGGATAGTCTGCATAATGCCTAAGCAAAATTGCTAAAAATCTGCCCACTGTGCTGTGAGTAAAATATAACCTTGTCCCTAGCCCAGAAATCTCCTGTCTTCTGCCATCATCTATAAAACACTACCAGGTTATAGGGTATCTAATTTATTAACTTGCAAGTAAGTAAAATCCTGGATTATCCCATCACATTTCATTGTTGAATTAGTTATTATGTTTATTACTTATTACTTTAAAAATTGTTATGTTGATCACTTATAAATATTGCTTGTTATTTTCCTACTGAAATGTAACTTCCTTGAAATCAAGTGCAGAACCATATTTTATTCCTGGATTTATGCCCAGTCACTAGATTAACTTTGGGGCATAATAAAACACTTAATAAGTATTTATTGAATAATCAAATGAATAATAAACAAACTTCATCACAAAATAGTAAGCACCTAAAATTAGATACATTTAAGTTCCATGCTGAGGATAAAAAGCTATATTAGATAATATCTATGTTCCCCTTCCATTAAAATTCTATATTTCTATGATTGCTATAAGCAACCAGTAATGTAATGCATTATAAAAAGAGAATTGAAAATATATTTACAATAAATACTTAGTAATCCCACTTCCAAATAACTCAGGAGCAGGATGGTATAATTATTTTTCATTAATTAGCATTTGGAAATGGGTTTTTAGATACTGTATTTCTTTAATGTCATGTGTGTGAACTTCTGTGTTAACTGGAGGAATTGTAAGAATAGAGTACAGTAAAATGATTTCTTACATCTGGATTGATATATCTGGTAGAGTGGTGGTATGTTTTAAAGGGGGGTATAATTTTTTTCCCTTTGATATGGACTTTTTGACACTTGAGAGGGGAAATATGAAAATTCATTTTTACCTTAGTGAATGGTTGGCAGAGAAGCAAGATTTTTGCAGATACTTTATCTCCAGGGAGTAGGTGGGTTTGACAGCTGGGAGGAAGAGGTTAGAGCTCATCACTAGGGTAGAGTGGGAGGAAATTAAAAATTCAGAGGTGGGTCAGAACATCTTTAAGAAGGAGGAGGATTTTGGCAAGTGTCTAGATAAAGTTCCAGATGGGTTGGTTAGTGAGTAAAGTGATGCAGAATAATGGGCTGTACCTGGGAGGAAGTTCAGTTCAGTCATTCATTGCATAGAGTTAACTTAGGTAAAATGAAACAATTCTAAAGGATTTTTCTGTGATAAGTGTAGGGGCTAGGAAGAGACAACTCATTTCCTGAAGGTTTTTTTGTTTTTTCTAATTACCTAGAAAATGGTGTTTATGTTGCCTAAAACACTGTAGTCAGAATCCAACTATCTCCAGTACCTAAACTAGATAAATCTTTGATGTTAAACTCATTGTTTCACACTTCAGCTTGACAAGTCATAGCTCCATTGAAAAGACAGTAAAATAATTAATTTATTTTCTTTTTTCTCTCCTCTTGAATCATTAGCAGTCATAATTTTAATTCCAAAATTTTAGAGAAAGCTAAAAGAACAATTATTTTCTTAGTGCCAACATACTCCAGATTTCCTCAGAAGCAGTGAATTGCCATGACATAACAAGGAAAAAAACAAAAATGGAAATTTGTATCATATAGTTTCTTATAGTAATAGTCTTATTTTTATGTTATGGCAAGATCTTTCTATATTCTTTAAAGAAATGAATTTTTGATTACACAAACAGATCACAGTGATAAACAATAAAAAGATTGGTCACAAAATGTCATGTAGATAAAACATTTCTGGCTTGCCTCCTGATTAAATCTACTTCAAAAGAAGAAAAACTATTTTTAAATTAAAAATTATTCTCAATAATATTGGAAAATGAAAACAAGTGCCCTTAATTCTTGCCTTACCTGACACATCACACATAATATAACATCCTGCACTTGTAGATGGAGAGAGGAATTTCTGTAAGATACAAAGCAGTTATAATCAGATTGACAAGAAACTGCAGCATAATGAGGCAGAAAACACTTTAAGACAACCTATCCATGGCGGAAGATAAAGCAAAGTAATTAAATGTAAGGAGAAGCCTGATACCCCTGGGATCTGCTGAGATGATTAATTGTAAATTTTGCAGGAATTACTGGCTGACTAGAACCTTCCCGGTGTCTTACATTGGCCAAGTTAGAGGAAACAAAGGTATTTGGATAATGTCTGAGGTAGGTAGCAACTCTTTAAAAGGAATTTGAGTGGCTGGACGTGGTGGCTCACACGTGTAATCCCAGCACTTTGGGAGGCTGAGGTGGGAGGATCACGAGGTCAGAAGATCGAGACCATCTTGGCTAACGCAGTGAAATCCCCTCTCCACTAAAAATACAAAAAAATTAGCCGGACATGGTGGCCCACACCTGTAGTCCCAGCTACTCCGAAGGCTGAGGCTGGAGAATTGCTTGAACCTGGGAGGCAAAGGTAGCAGTGAGGTGAGATGTCGAGATCGGGCCACAGCATTCCAGCCTGGGAGACAGAGCAGCAACACCACATCTCAAAAAAAAAAAAAAAAAAGGAAAAAGGAGATTAGGCTTCTATGTGCAGAAGACAAACTATAGTTACACCTCCTCTAGGTATATTCTATTCATTTTCCATAATCAATTATGCAAATTCCTATAATCAGAAACAGTTCTAATAAAATTTGAACAGGTGTTTTCAAATACAATGATCATATGATAATAAATCACTAAATACAGAAAAAATCCCATAATCATCATAACATGGAAATTTCCGTAATAAAAATTGGCATCATACATGAGTACACATACAACAAAATCCTAAGACAAATGAATAAAGAACGAACTACATATTGAAATGTCATGGTAAAATGCAGAAATCTGAGGATAAAGAGTAAAGTTAAAGCTTCTAAAGAGACAAAAATTAGTTACTACAATAGAACAAGAATTATATTTGAATAAGGCTTACTTGTCAGCAGCAGATGCTAGAGCACATAAAGTAGTATTTAACAAATTAGGAAATATGATTGTGAATTTAAATCTTAGTCTTCTATGCAGCCAAACCATTAATAAATGAGAAGAGTGAAATAAATACATCATAAAGCATATAAATACTCATAAATTTCCCCAAACACAGACATTCCAAAAAAGAACAACTAGGAGATTATTTCTAGCAAAATTCAAAATAAATCCAATAAATAAGACTAAAAGTGGTAATAGACATATGGTAAGGAAAAATGCTAAACTTTAAGTGTATGTAGCAGTTTGTTTCTAATGTAAAATATAATAACATATGTATATAAAATCCAGATTCATGGAGCCTGGGAGTGAAGAGAAATGGAGAAATAAAAATATGCAAAATGTTGAGAAGGATAAAATTGATTTAAGTGAGAGACTATTGCTTAATCCTAGACTTTGGTAGAACAATTTAAGGGCAGATCTATATAATAAAAAGCATAATGTCCATTGGTACACCAGATATCAATGGATACCCTCAAAATAACTTGAAAAAATATGAGGAAAAAATAAAACAACAAAAGGCAGAATGGACTAAAATCTATCAAGAGCACAGCAAATACAAAATACAATATACAATTGCAGAAATATTTCCAAATATAAAAATACTCAAAATTTACAGAAGTGAAATAAAATCTCTTAAAAATTTCAGATTCACAGATTGTGTGAATATTATCCTAAGAATATATACTTATACAATATCTACTGATGCTATAAAGTTTTGAAATAAGAAGTAAATTTGCAGAAGGACAAAAGAAGGTAGAGCAATAAAAATAAGTTAATTGAATATATTTCAGTGTGAAATTATTAAATGGAAAAAAGGAAAATAATTATTTCTGATAAAAGATATACTTTATCAAGATGTCCCAGGAATTAACTCAATAGTTTTGAAAAATTCAAGGAGATTTAACATATAAAAACGTCTAGGGAAATGCAAGGCAAATGACAAACATCGTTCTACAAATATATACACATTTATACACACATATACATACATACTCTATATTCTTAGAACAAAACTTTGCTTTCAAAAATGTGAGGAATTCACCAATTATTTAGGCACTAAACCATAGACCAAATAAATCTCCATAGATTTCTAAAAACAGAAACAATGCAGCCTACATTATTTTTAAAAAATCACGAAGTATCTACTCATTAATCTTAAAATGTTATTTTATCAATTGGGATAAAGAAGAAAACAAATAATAATAAGAAACTTTTTAGAAATGAGCAAAGATGGAATACTGTGTATTCAAATCTTTGGGAAGTGACTGAAATAATGCTCATAACAAAATGTTTATGAATGAGTTTTTTTAAAAATGCAAAAATATAGGCCAGTCAAGGTGGCTCATCCTATCATCCCAGAAATTTGGGAGCCCAAGACGGGAGGATTACTCGAGCCCAGGAATTGGAGACTAGCCAGGGCAACATGTTGAGACACAATCTCTGCAAAAATAAAAATATTATCTGGATGTGGTGGTGCATGCCTGTAGTTCCAGCTACTCTGGGGGTGCTGAGGTGGAAGGACAGCTTGAGCCCAGGAGGTTGAGTCTACAGTGAGCCATGATCTTGCCACTGCACTCCAGATTGGGTAATAGAGCAAGACTCTGTCTCAAAAAAAAGGGCAAAAGCACATGATGGCTCATGCCTGTAATCTCAGTACTTTGGGAGGCCAAGGTGGCTGGATCACAAGGTCAGGAGATGGAGACCATCCTGGCTAACATGGTAAAATCTTGTCTCTACTAAATACACAAAAAATTAGCTGGGCATGGTGGTGTGTGCCTGTAGTCCCAGCTACTGTGAGGCTAAGGCAGGAGAATCACTTGAACCCGGGAGGCAGAGGTTGCAGTGAGCCGAGATTGTGCCACTGTACTCCAGCCTGGGCAACAGAGTAAGACTGTGTCTCAAAAAAAAAAAAAAAGAACAAAAGGACAAAACTCCCTCAAAACAATAACAAAAATGTAAAAATGCATTATCCAAGTTTCATATTGATGCAGGATTTTTTCTTGACGCCTTCATTGGACTTGCATCAGCGTTGCCCCATTTACTCATCTGTCATGCTCAACCTCTTACAGGAGGGAGCACATGAGCAAGTGAGTGCAGGATCCAGCCCGCTGCTTTCGGCATCTGCCTGAGCAGGCTCCATGCAGGCTCTACTGTGGTGCCCAGGTGGAGGTGCCTGTGACCTCTGAAGCCTCAGAGGGCATGCTCTCTAACTCTGCCATCCATTGATAGTGGTGTGTTATCTGCTTAGTGGGCCTCTTACCTCATCACATGGGGCAGCTGTCCCCCACCAACCAGGGCAAAGGGCCAGTGTGACAGCGTTTTTTGGGTACTTGGACTCAGTGAGTTCTGAGCTGTTGTCCAGCATCCAAGAAGAATGAGGTTGCACAGACATTTGAAGGATGATAGAAGTGGAGAATTTTATTTAGTGATGAAAATGGCTCTCAGTGGAGAGGAAAGCTAGAGAAGGGACAGGATGGGCAAATAATTTTCCCTGAAGTCCGGCTGGCTCTAGCTGGCTCATTGGAGTTAAGCCGTCTCTCCTCTAAAGTCCAGCCATCCCTCTGAAGTCACATCACCTCTCTCCAGTCAAGCCAGTTCTCTCTCCCTACTGGCTTACTCTGGGGTCTTTATAGGCAAAGGATAGGGGCTGGGGTGGGCCAGAGGTAGTTTTGGAAAAGGCAACATTTGATTGGTAAAAAGACATTATTCAGAAAGAACCAATCTGGAGATAGTGGGCCAACAGGGATTGAAGTTCTCACTTTGGGCCATGAGTTTCAGGCTTCTCAGCTTGAAGGTAGGGTTATGCCAGGAACCTGTCCCTGTCTGCCCAGAATTTCTTTGCCTCCTGCCTCTATCAATATCAAGAAAGTAGAATAAAACACATATAAAGCAGAAGAAATAAATAAGTAAATAACACAATTTTCAGTAATATTAAATAGATGCACTGTGGCAAGACTAATAACAAAATAAAATAGAGGAAAAGCAGCACTAAGTAATGTTAGAAATGAGAAGTTAAGCATAATTACAGATATGAAGTTATCTTATTAAAAAAATAAAATATATGATGGAATGTGCTATGGGTTAAATTGTGTACCCCCCAAAATTAATATGTTAATGTCCAAACCTTACTACCTAAGAATGTGACCTTATTTCGAGATAGATTCTTTACATAGGTAATCAAGTTAAAAATGAGGTGATCAGACTTAAATCTAATATGGCTGGCATCCATACAAAAAGATGAAATTAGAACAGAGACAGACACTTGTAAAAAGAAAATGATATGAAGAGACACATGAAGATTGCTATCTACCCCAGAAGGAAAGAGGCCTCCAAGAGACTCTTTCTTTAGAGCCTTCAGAACAATCAGTCCTGCCACAATCTTGATTTTGGACTTCTAGACTCCAGAACTAGGAGTTTATAAAATTCTGTTATTTAAGCCATTCCATTTATGATACTTTGTTATGACAACACTAACAAACTAATATACCCTGTATGTATGCTAATATATTTGAAAATATATACAAAATAGATGGTATCTGTGAATACTGAAGTGTCATCTAAATCATCCTTATAATTGGCTCAAGAATTAGAGAAAATATAGAGTAGAAAATATCAACATACCAATAACCATCGAAGAAATATAAGACTGCTGAAAGTCAACATAAAGACACCCCAGATCAGACAATTTTATGAATGAGTTCTATTCAAATAGATTATTCTAATCTTTTATACACTGTATTAAATAGTAGAAATAGACGTAAATAGATGTAAAGTTTCCCAGTTCTTTTTACGATATTAGCATAATCTTGAAACAAACCAAAAAAATCCACAAAAAAACACAAAAATAGCTATTGGTCAATTTTACTTATGAACTTGTATAAAAATGCTCTATAGACTGTTGGCAAATTGTATCAAGCAATATATTTAAATAAAAATACAACATCAACAATAGTTTCTTTCAAGAATGTAAGAATGTTTGCACATAAAGAAATAGAGTAAGTCACAGTGGAAAAGGACTGAAGAAAAATAATATGATCTCAATACATGGCACACCAAACAAAAAATCCAAACTTAATTTTGATAGAATATTCCTAGCCAGACTGCAATACAATGAAACTTTATTAACATGATAAATGTTATCTAATAGAGACCCAGAAAGCGACGTGCGAATAGTGAACTAGTGAAAAGAATCTCATTGACCTTAAGAATAAGATTGATGCCCATTATCACCACTACTCATTAGCATTGCAGTGAAGTTCTAGGCGGTGAAATCATTTTTTATTTAAAAGCATTGAGATATAAATATTAGAAGGAAACATAAATATTAGAAAGGAAAAAATTCTCACTGTTTGCAGATCAGATTTCTTCATAAATATATTAGTTTCCTAGAGCTACGATAAAAGTATCGTAAACCAGATAGCTTAACACAACAGGAATTTATTTTCTCACAGTCTTGTGGAATAGAATTGGAAAATCAAGGTGTATTCAGAGACATGCTCCTACTGAGGGCTCTAGGGAAGAGTTCTTTCTTGTTGTTTTATAGCTCATGATGATGACATAGAATCCTTGTGACTGGATCACAAGGATTGATTGTATCATTCCAGTTTCTGCCTCTCTGGTCACAAAACATTCTCCCTGTGTTTCTGCCTTTACACAGCCTTTGCTCTTCTGGGTTTACAGCAAAAGGTACAGTGACTTACCACATATCTCCTGTCCCTCCTTATGCATAACTTCCCTCGTTGTCAACATTCCCAGCAATAGTGATACATATGTTAAAGAGGATAAGCTTACTGGTATACATCATTCCAGCTGAAGTTCGTAGTTTACATTAGGGTTCATTCTTGGTGTTGCACATTCATTGGCTTTGTTTGTTGGCTTTATGGAGATACAACTGACAAATAAAAATTGTATATATATTTAAGGTATACAATGTGATTTTTTTTTTTTTTTTTTTTTTTTTTTTGTGACAGTCACACTCTGTAGCCTAGGCTGGAGTGCAGTGGCACGATCTCGACTCACTGCAACCTCCGCCTCCTGGATTCAAGGGAGTCTCCTGCCTTGACCTCCTGAGTTGCTGGGATCACAGGAGTGTGCCACCACTCCTAGCTAATTTTGGAATTTTTAATAGAGACACGGTTTCTCTATGTTGGCTAGGCTGGTCTCGAACTCCTGACCTCAGGTGATCCACCCAGGTTGGCCTCCCAAAGTGCTGGGATTACAGGTGTGAGCCACCATGTGTGGCCACAATGTGATGTTTTTATATGTGTATACATTGTGAAATGATTTCCACAATGAAGCAAAATAACATATCCATCATTTCACTAGTTGCTGTAGTTTTCTTGTGGTGAGAACATTTAAGATCTACTCCCTTAGCAAATTTCAAGTATACAGTACAATATTATTAACTATAGTCAACAGATTGTACATTTGATTTCCAAAATTTATTCATGGCACATAACTGAAAACTCTGAACCGTTTGCCCAACATACTCCAATTGCCCCATCTCCCCCACCAGCTCCTGACAATCAACATTCTGCCCCTATGCTTCTGTGAGAATAGCACCTGTAATCCCATCTCTTCGGAAGGCTGAAGCATGAGAATTGCTTGAACCTGGGAGGTGGAAGTTGCAGTGAGCCCAGATCGCAAAAAAAAAAAAAAAAAAAAAAAAAAAAAGAATTTAATACATACATTAAAAATAATTCTTGATAGGTGAGTACCTTCAATTGCGATTTGTTAATTGTTTTCTGAATATTTTGAAGTTTCCTTCCCTCCCTCTCTCCTTCCTTCCTTCCTTCTTCTTTCTTTTCTTTCTTTGTCTTTCTCTCTCTCTCTCTCTTTCTTTCTTTCCTGTCTTTCTTTGTGATTTCATGACTTTTTTGTAGTGGTATGTTGTGATTTTTTTCTCTTTATCTTTTGTGTATCTGATACATATTTTTTTCTTTGTGGTTACCATGAGGCTTACATGAAGCATCTTATAGTTATAATAGTCTATTTCAATTTTTAATAACAACTTAGTTTGACTCACAAAAATTCTAAAATTTAATTTCTCTTCCCCCAATATTTTGTGTTATTTGTATCAGTTTACATCTTTTTATATTTTGTATCCACTAACAAATTATTGTAGCTGTAGTTTGTTTTATTACTTTTGTCTTTTAAGTTTAAAATAGAGTTAATTTATACACCACCATTACACAGTATCAGATATTGTAAATCGGACTATATTCCGACCTTTACAGTGAGTTTGATACTTTCATGTAGTTAATTAGTGTTCTTTTTTGAACTTGAATAATTTCCTTCAGCACTTCTTTTAAGGCAGGTCTAGTTGTCATGAACTCCGTCAACTTTTACTTGTCTGGAAAAGTCTGTATCTCTCTCTCCTTTTTGAAGAAAAGTTCGACTAGATATACTACTTTTGTTTGGCAGTTTTGTCCTTTCAGCATTTTGAATGAGCCATCCCACTTTCTTCTACTCTGCAGTTTCTACTGAGAAGTCCTCTGATGGCCTTACTAAGATTTTCTTTCAGTCAAAAAGGTTTTCACTTTTTTTTTCTGATTTCAAAATTCTCTTTCTTTGACTTTTGAGAATTTGATAATAATGTATCTAACAGAAAGTTTCTTTATATTTAATCTAAATACGAATTTCCCTTTCCCAGATTTGGAAAATTTTATGTTATTATTTATTTAAATAAATCTTCTGCCCTTTTTTCTTTCTCTCTTCTCTTCTAGAACTCCCATAATGAGAATATTCATTTGTTTGATGGTGTCCCATAAATTTTATAGTGTTCCTCACTCCTTTTTATTCTTTATTCTTTTTGTTTCTCTATGTTGGTAATTGCAAATAAGCTGTCTACAAGCTTACTGATACTTCTACTTGAGTGAAACTCTGTATGGAATTTTTTGCTTCAATCATTGTGTGCTTCAGCTCCAGAATTTGTTTAGTTCTTTTTTATGATTTCTCTGTCTTTGTTGAGCTTTTCGTTTTGTTCATGTTTTGTGTTCCTACTTTTTTTATTTTTCTATATGTGTTCTATGTGTTCTCTTGTAGCTCACTGAGCTGTTTTAAGATGATTATTTTGAATTCTTTGTCAGACATTTCTTTAGGTTCAGTTATTGGTGCTTTATTTTGTTTCTTTGGTGATGTTATGTTTTCCTGATTATTTGTGATCCTTGTGCTCTTGCATTGGTTTTGTTTATTTGAAGCAGGTAGATGTTCCAGTCTTTACAGATTGGATTTAGCAGGAAAAGGCCTTATCAGACAGCCTGTCCAGAGATTGCTGCTAAAGTCCTCAGGTAGACTGGCCTGGTGCTTCGGTTAGTGAGCAGATCTTCTCTGGAACTTGGGTCCACAGGGGATGATCTGATGCTTGGGTCTCCAGGGGTGAGCCAGGTCCTGGGTCCACTCGATGGGCCTGGATTTTGGGCTATATAGGTGATCTTGGTGCCTGGATCTATGGGTATCGGGCTAGATCCTGTATCTTCAGGGACAGCCTTGTACTAGATTTCACTATGGTGGGTGATATGGTTTGGCTCTGTGTCTCCACTCAAATCTCATCTTGAATTATAATACCTATAATCCCTATGTGTCAAAGGAGGGACCTCGTGGGAAGTAATTGGATCATGGGGGCAGTTTCCCCCATGCTGTTTTCATGATATTGACTGAGTTTTCATGAAATCCGAAGGTTTTAGAAGTATTTGACAGTTCCTCCTTCACATGCTTCCTATATACCACTGTGTAAGACATTCCTGCTTCCCCTTCCGCTGTGATTTTAAGTATCCTGAGGCCTCCCCAGCCATTCGGAGTTGTGAGTCAATTAAACCTCTTTCTTTTATAAATTACCCAGTTTGGAGCAATTCTTTATAGCAGTGTGAAAACAGACTAATACAGTGGGTCTGGCTACTGAATAGCTAGCCTGAAGCCTGGTTCAATGGAGGGAGACCTGGCACTGGAATAGGCCTTGAGCTTGAGTCTGCAATCACCAGCCTGAAATCAAGGTGAGCCTGGCACCAGATCTGTGGGCACAAGCCTGATCTTGAGTTCATGGGGTCAGTCTGGGATCTGGTTAGGTGGGCTTATAGCCTTGGACCATGGGGAAAGGTTATACAGTCTTGCTTCTATGAAGGCTGGCCTGGTATCTGGGTCCCTAGGGCTGGTGTGGATCCTTGATCCATGGTGGCTGGCCAGTGCCAAAGTTTACAGAGACAGGCCTGGAACACAGGTTTGCTAGTTTGGGGTTGCAATCAGCCTGGTGCTGAGATTGACCTGGAGCCTAGAGCCATGAGGGCTAGTCTAGTGCTGCAGTGGGTCAGGAACCTGGGTGTGCTGGGCAGTCCTGGAGCCTGGGGTCATAGGGGTGAGCTCAGAGCCTGGAAATAAATCCCAAAAAATGTGATGGCTTGATTGTATGGTAAGAATATGTTTAGTTTTGTATCAAATTGCCAAACCATCTCCCAAAGTGACTGTACCATTTTGTTTTCCCGCTAGTAATGAATAAGACTTCCTATTATAATTTGTTTATAATCTCCATTTTTTTACAGAAATTGTGTTCTATATTAATTCATTCACTTACTCTAATCCTGTTGCCCCTTAATGGAATGTCTTATTGTTTTCCTAGGACAAAAAAATAGTAATTAGCTTTAGTTACAAGAAGCATTTTTAGTAAATGTAACTTGGCCAAATAAACCATTCAATGTAACTACCCTATAATGAGACTATATAAAAAGTTCTGAAACAAAATACAAAAATAAAAATAACCTAAAATATACAAGTAAAACATACAGAGGCAATTAAAAGTAGTTTAAAATAATAGGCCAGGTATGGTGGCTCATGCCTGTAATCCCAGCACGTTGGGAGGCCGAGGCAAGCGAATCATGAGGTCAAGAGATCAAGACCATCCTGGCCAACATGGTGAAACCCGTCTCTACTAAAATCACAAAAAATTAGCTGAGTGTGGTGGTGCACACCTGTAGTCCAGCTACTCGGGAGGCTGAGGCAGGAAAATCACTTGAACCTGGGAGGCAGAGGGCGCAGTGAGCTCAGATTGAGCCACTGTAATCCAGTCTGGCAACAGAGTGAGACTCCGTCTCAAAATAATAATAATAATAATAATAATAATAATAATAATAATATAAGTAGTAATAACATAAGTAGTTTAAAAATGCATTGAAATATGCTCAAATTAGTATCAAGAGAAAGGCAAATAAAAAAAGCAAAAAAATACTATGTTTTATCCATAATATTAAAACAATTGAAGGATAACATTGAATCTTGTTTTAGTTATTGGAAAACAGGGATCTCAGATTGTTTCACTGAAATTGTAAATTGGTCATTTGTCATATATTACACAATAAATACTTGTAGAACAAGTAAGATAATAAAGAATATAGATTCAATTTTTTTCAAAAAGTTTTACTACTGGTAATATATATATTGCAGAACTGGTGGCCTGGTTGTGTTATATATTGTGAGTGCCTTAATTTTAGGTGGTGGCTGAAAGAAATTTTTAAGTATAAAACATTATTTTGCCATTGGAGATATTTTGTGTGTGTGTGTGTGTGTGTGTGAGATGGTGTGAATTGGCAGCTTTGTAATTTCAAATTTTCTGATAGATTTATACATTAACATATAATTTTACATAAAAAATAAAATAAAAATATTTTCTTAATGAGTATTTTCCCTTGTGGAGATCAATTATAGATTTTAAGAAGAGGCCTAAATCTCATTCTTTATAAGAAGTATGTAATATTATCTGAATAGAGATTTAATTATATGAGCCCCTACCTTCTCTCTCTCTCTCTGTTTCTCTCTGGGATACATAGTCTCTCTCTCTTTGTCTCTCTCTCTCTGTCAGATACTTATTCTCTCCCTCACTGTTTTTCTCAAATACATATTCTCTCTTTCTCGCTCTTTCTCTCTATCACTCTTATGAGGATATAGAAAATGAAAAAGAACACTGAGGATTTCCGTATCATTCTTCTAAAGCAATTTTTAACATGGCAGTGTACAGTTTGAAAGTTCCTTGAAAGTCTACTGGACACATTTATTTCAGTCTCTTAAAGGTGATATGCTTAACTTAAACAGTATGGGAAGTTGTTCCCTGATGATGCTAACAATATAGATGTATTAGTAAATAGTTTACTAACAAAGACAATATTTTGATCATAATTATTACAAATGAACACTTCGTGTTTCAAAAAATCCACAATTAGCTTATAAAAATTAGAGGAAAGTAGAAAGGTCTGGCAGACATCTAATGTTCAATTAGACATTTCCTTTGCTTCTTTCTTATTGGTGAAATAAAAGTAATCCAATGGATTAATAAAATGCACACATTTAAGTAATAAAATGACGTTGTTCTAAATATATGGTATCTTTACTAAGATGAAAGACAAGATTATATCTTTTCAGTTATCTAAACAATTCATAACTGCTCAGTTTTGTTATTCAGAGTTGGCTTCTTAGCTAAAATAATTTCTGAAGTCTGCTTTCTGAGATTAGCAGTGCCCTCTCCTCTAATTTGAACAAAAAAAAATAATTGGAAAGGCATATGTATCAGCTTCCAGTTTATACAAGTTCATTTATTTGAAATCCCTTGAGCTCCTCCAATTAGAAAACAAGTTTTTGAGTTAATATCCTTCAATTGTTAGAAACTTGCGTCACTGCGAGAGCACAGTGAAACGTAAAGGTCCCAGCACGCTGGCAGTGGATTGTGAGGGGGATGTGATTGTTCCACATTTAGACTGCAAAGGGTTAGGAACTCTGCTTCCTAATGTGCTTAATGAATGAAAGGAAAATTGGACCCCTGAGCCAGAGTCAATGACCTAAGAGAGTGAAAAATGTTCACAGGTTAACAAGGGCAACTGTTCCTTGCTGTAATTCCCAGCGGAGGTGAATGACAAAGGGGCCAATGAACTTCTGTCTTGATATTATCTATTAATCCATTTTATTCCCAGGAAAAATAACTTAGCATAGTTCTGGGAGACACCAGTATTGAACATCTTAAACCCTAGGTTTGTTCTCTATTGTGACTGACTCACTCTTTGACTAATATATTTTGTTTTAATAATTCATTTCGATATGTTGTATTTAAATGTATTAAGAGATTTAGTGTATCATCGAATAAAACTTTACATTTTAAGGATATAATACACCTTAATGTAATAGACAAAGCCAGAACTGCTCACTTTATGTTCACATGGTAATAGATTCATTGGAATCTCATTAGTCCAAGTGACAATTTTTTTTCTTAAAGTGTAGATTATTTCCAACTTTTGTTTAAAAACATTGGTTTCTTTTGAATTGAAGGGAATTTTCATAGCCATAGCCAAGCCACCACCCTAGTCATTTTCACAGATAGAAAATCCCTGATTGGTTCTTGATGAGTCATTCCCGGTGAGGAATCTTATCTAACACCTGCTTTATCTTTAATATCCTTTTCAAATTCTTGTAGTAAAACAATAACCAAGAAGGAAAAAAAAATTGGGATGACTCCAGTTTTGAAACACCTGCCTTAGAGATAAAGATTGTAATTCAGGCGTTTGTAATGCCTTTACTTTTGTACTGGAATTTGTTCTGCATGCTGTGAGCATCTGCCAATTTTTTTGAACATGTGCTTGGCCTGGGCCTTACTTCAGTCTAGTAAATTACAAAATGACAAGATCATCTCTGTTAGCATGGAAAAATATGTGTACCAAAAAAATCTCTGAATCTCTGGCTTCACAGTAAATGCATTTTATGAGTTGAAGAAATGTTATAGCATCAGCCCTAATGAATCAGTCAATAATCTTTTATGACTTAATTCCAGTCTGATACTGATAATCTGCAATTTAAAGTTAAAGAGGATATCCCAGGCTTATGTGACCACTGTGAACAAAAATAGTCATTAAAAAAAAAAAAATTGCAGGCAGGAACTACACAGCTGGAAACCAGAAGCACCAGTTTTACTTGGGCTATTAAGAAAATTCACAGTTAACTGAATAAAAAATATTTATTCTAACTCATTTATTTTTCCATGAGAGTTTAGATTTGTCCCACAGTTTGGAGAGGTTATTGGAAGGGCATAAATTTGTTTCAAGATCATGAGTTAATTTGCTATGCAAACATAACTAGTTATCGAGCATGTATATAATATATGCTATTAGATTAATTCATTATATTGATTTAAAAAAAAATCAGTTTTCTCTTTATGTGTAAATGTCCTGCTACTAGACAGTTCTTGTCTGAGACTCACTCCAACTGAACACCAGGCACCCAGAAACTGTCTGGAAGAAAACTATAGGAAGGGTATCTAAGCAAAATTAACCAGCTTCAGAGAGCTTGCGTTGCAAAACCAAATTGACTAAATGATGGCAAATGTCATAGTACTAAAACAAAAGTATTTTTAAAAAATCCTGAAAAGCCTCACGAGGTCCTTTATTATGTTTTGCCTTCTGGGAATGAGCTGGCAGGAGTTTGATAAGATGGAATGACAGAGAAAAGCAAAGGAGTCATCACAGGGCAGAAGAAAGAATGAAAGAAGCTGTGGTTAAAACTATGATGAAGGTACGTGTGCTCTGGAGTTACTTGAAACTGTAAAGCTTCAAAATACCAAGCACAGTATTGCTGAAGACATGGAGAAATTGGAACCCTCATTTATTGTTGGGAATATAAAATAGCTCAGACATTTTGGATAAACAGTGGCAGTTCCTCAAAGGACCCAACAATTCCAATTCTAGGTATGTGCCTGCTATGGAGTGAGTTGTAAATAATTCACTGCCACCAGAAGCCCAGAGTGCACAAACCTGAGGAGCAAGGCAATCTCTTCCTTGGTTCCAGAGGATGCAGTACCTGTTTGGTTTCTGTAGGCAAGGCTGCCTAGCCCAGGGATTCAGGGGACAATCCACAGGTTATGGAAGGTGAGATTACCACCCAGGGCTGAGGATGTGGGACTGTTACCCCTTTGGACCCTGAAGATGGGGTTGCCACCCCAGTGGGCCTGCAAAGTGGGCCCAGACAGCACAGCATCTAGGCAAAGAGAATTATTCTCCATCCTTAACATCTAATGGAATTTGTTTAGCTAAGTTTCAGATTTGCTTGGGATTCACCACCTCTTTCATCTTTACAGTGTCTTCCTCTTGGAATGGAATGTCGATTCTATGCCTGTTTCACCGTGCATTTTGGCAGCACATAAGTTGTCTGGTTTCAGAGATTCAGAATTGGAGATAAATTTTGTCTCAGAAAGAATCTATGTTGAGTCTCATTTATACCTGATTTAGACAATGCTTAAATGAGACTTTGGGCTTGAAGTTGATGCTGAAATGAGTTAGGACTTTGGGGGCTGTTGGGATGGGATGAGTGTACTTTGCATGTGAGAAGGACATTAATTTTGGGGGGCAAATGGCAGAATGTTATGGACTGAATTTTATCTCCTCTCAAATCCTCCCCCCCAGCAACTACAAATCTAGGTGACTACCTCTATGGATTTGCCTATTCTAGACATTTCATATAAATGACATCATATAATACATGATATTTTGTGACTGACATCATTTAGAACAATGTATTCAAGATTCATCCTTATTGTAGCATGTATCTGTACTTTATTCGTTTTTTGCTGACGTATTCCATTGAGTAAATGTATCACCTTTGTCCATTTATCAGTTAATGAATAATTGGACTGTTTCTACTTTTCTTACTATTTTGAATAATGCTGTTATAAACATTAATGCACAAGTATTATCAGACATATGACATATATTTTTATTTTTAGGGGGAATACAATTAGGAGTGAAATTTTTGGTCATATAGTAACTCCGGAGTTAGATTTTTGAGGTACCACAATACTATTTTCTAAAATGCATCTACAGCTTTTCACCATCCTATGAGAAATGCATGAGCCGCAATTTGTTATTGTCCATCCTTTTTATTTAGCCATCACAGTACTGTGAAGTGGTATCTCATTATGCTTTTGATTTGCATTTTCCTAAAAGTAATAAAGTTGAGCATATTTTCATGAGTTTATTTGGAATTCATATATACACTTTGTAAAAATGTATGTAATTCAAACATTTCACCCATTGTAATTTGAGATGTTTGTTGAGTTGCTACACTTATTGATATTCTGTATACAAGTCCTTTGTCATATATATATATATGTGTGTGTGTGTGTGTGTGTATATATATATATATATAATTTTCACTTTCCTGTTCCATGGGTTGTTTTACATTTTGTTGATATCTCTGGAAAACAAATGTTTTTAATTTAAATTAAGTATAATTTGCCTATTTTTTCTTTATTGTTTGTGCTTTTACTGGGTTTTGTTTGTTGGTTTATTTTGAGACAGGGTTTCACTCCGTGGCCCAGGCTGGCATGCGATGGTGTGATCTTGGCTCACAGCAACCTCCACTTCCCAAGTTAAGGTGATCCTCTAGCCTCAGCCTCCTGAGCAGCTGAGACTACATACAACACAAGACACTATGCCCCGCTAATTTTTGTATTTTTTGTACAGATAGGGTTTCACCATGTTGCCCAGGCTGGTCTCCAGCTCCTGAGTTCAAAGCAATCTGTGTGCCTTGGCCTTCCGAAGTGCTGGGGTTATAGGTATGAGCCACTGTGCCCAACCTGTTGTTATATTTAAGAAACTAATGCTTAATTCAAGGTGACAAAGATTTAGTCCTATGTTTTCTTCTGAAAGTTTTGTAGTTTTAGCCTTTACATGTAGATCTGTTGTCCATTTTGAGTTAAGTTTTGGATATGATGTGAGGAAGGAGTCCAAATTTACCCTTTTGTTAAAATCTATGCATTTACAAAAAATGATGGAAAACTTAAAAAGGCCATTTTTCCTCCATATTGGCACCTTTGCCTAAAATAAACTGACAATAAGTATAAGGTTTATTTCTGGACTTTTAATTATATTCCACTTACCTACATGTCTAGACTTATGTTAGTACCACATGGTCTTAAATATTGCAAATGTAAGTTTTGAAATTAGGAAGTATGCGTCCTGCGACTTTGCTCTTTTTCAAGATTGTTTTAGTTCCCTGGGTCCCATGCCTTTTCATAGACATTTTGGGATCAGTTTGTCAATTCATTTTAAAAAAGCAAGTGGAATTTGTATGGGATTCTGTTGAATTAATAGATTAATTTGAGAAACACTGACATTTTAGCAATATTAAATTTTTCCAATCCATGAACTTTGATTTCTATTTACTTATGAATTCTTTGGTTTCTTTCAGCAATGCTTTGTAGTATACCGTGCAAAAGAATTGAACTTCTTTTGTTAAATTTTATTACTGGTGTGATTTGAATATCATTTTGTCTCAACCAAAACTCATGTTAAATGTGATCTCCAGTGAGACAGTGTTTAGAGGTGAAGCCTAGTGGGAGGAGTGTGGGTCACGGGGGCAGATCCCTTATAAATAGATTAATGCCCTCCCACAGAATGCGTTCTCACTCTTTCTTTTGGGGATGTGTTGGTTTCCATGAGAGCAGGTTTTTAAAAACAGTCTGGTTTCCTCAGTTTCTTTCTTTTGCTTCCTCTTCACCATGCATTCTCTTTACAAATACCTGCTTCCCTTCCACTATCCAGTATGAGTTGAAATGGCCTGAGTCACTCACCAAATACAGAAGCCCAATCTTGAACCTTCCAGCCACTAGGATCATGAGCCAAACAAAACTCTTTTTTTAATGAAGTATGCAGCTTCATTGTTCTGTTATAGTAACACCAAACTGACTCAGACAATTAACAAGTATTATTATTTTGATGCTAAATGTAAATGAAATTGTTTTCGTAATTTCATTTTTTGGGTGTCCTTTGGTAGCATATACGAAATCAATTGATTCTTTCTATATTGTTCTTATATCCTGCAAACTTGTTGAACTTGTTAATAAGTTCCAAAAGTTTTTTTAGGGGAGACAGAGAACTTCTTATGAGTTTTAACATTCAAGATCATGAGATTTCCAAATAAAGGTAGTTTTATTTCTTCCATTCCAATCAAAATGAATTTTATTTTATTTTATTTTATTTTATGTATGTATGCATTTTTTTTTGAGACAGTCTCACTCTGTCACCCAGACTGGAGTGCAGTGGCATGATCTCGGCTTACTGCAACCTCCGCCTCCCAGGCTAAAGCAATTCTCCTGCCTCAGCCTCTTGCATAGCTAAGATTACAGGCATCTGCCACCACACTCAGCCCTGCTAATTTTGGTGTTTTTAGTAGAGACAGGGTTTTACCATGTTGGTCAGGCTGGTCTCAAACTCTTGACCTCAAGTGATTCACGTGCCTCCACCTCTCAAAGTGATTGGATTACAGGTGTGAGCCATCGTGCCCAGCTGATTTTTTTTTCCTGCCTAATCTCCCTGTGTAGAACCTTCAGTAAAATGTTGAATAGAATGGGCAAGAACAAATGCATTTTTAATAGATACTTTTATCACATTGTAGTCGATCTATTCTATTCCCTGTTTTTTGTGATTTTTTTCATCATGAGTTTTAGATTTTGTGAAATGCCTTTTCTGCTCTGTGTCTCTTGAGATGACCATGCAGTTTTTATTCTTTGTCCTTTTAACGTGATGTATTAAATTGAATGATTTTCATGTGTTACGTCAACTTTCCATTTTTGAATAAATCCTACTTGGTTATGGTGTGTACTCATTTTTATTGTTGATGGATTTGGTTTTAGTATTTTTACATCTTCATTAATAAGAGATAGCAGTATATTGTTTTTCTTCCTTATTATACCTTTGCCTTGTCATTTTGTCTTCTTTGTTTAGTCTTCTTTTGGTTTGTGAGATCACTAGTGATGTGGACTTTTATTCCTGATTTTAGTAATTTGACTCTTCTTTTTTTTTATTATCCATCTTTGTCAATATTTTTTATTTTTTCAAAGAATCAACTTTTGGTTTACTGATTTTCTCTGTTGTTTTTCTATTACGCGTATCATTTATTTCTGCTCTAATCTACATTATTTTCTTTATTCTGTGGGCATTAAGTTTAGTTTGATCTTCTTCTAGTTTTTTAGCTGGAAGGTTAGGTTATTGATTTTAGATTTTTTTTTTTCTTTTTAGTGTAGACTTTTACTGATATAAATTTACCTCTATAAACTGCTTTACATACATCTTATATGTTTTGGGGTATTGTGTTTTCCTTTTCATTAATCTCAAAGTATTTTCTATTTTTGCTTCTGATTTTTTTGATTCATGGATTATTTAGGAGTATGTTGTTTAATGTTCCCAACTTTGTACATTTTCAAAAGCTAAATTATTCATACATAAATTTGGTCATTTGTATATTTTCAGTTATTAATTTTATGAAGACTTTTTAAGGACCTAACATATTGTCTATTCTGGAGAATGATACATGTGCACTAGAGAAAATGCATATTCTGATGTTGCTGAGCCGAATATTTAATAGATGTCTGTAATGTCTGGTTGGTTTATAGTCTCTTTCAAGTGTTCTTTTTCTTTTTAGATGCTCTCTCTGCCTACTTATTCTATCTCTTTTTAAAAGTGGTATTGCTGTATTTATCTATTATTGTTAAATTGTTTATCTCTTCCTTTAATATTGTCAGTTTTTGTTTCATATACTTGGGGTCTTTTACTTAAAAGGAAATATGTTTGTAATTGTTTTAGCCTGATGAATTGACTCTTTCATCAGTATACAATACTTTGGTATGTCTGTAGTAACAATTTCTTTTTAAATAATATTTGTCTGATTTTAAAATAACTCTTCAGGTCTTTTGTGTTTACTGTTCACATGGTATATGTTTTTTCATCGCTTTATTTTCAATCTGTTTTTGATTTTCAATATACTGTGTGTTTTGTAGACAATATTTTAAAAAAAAAAGTCCATTCTACAAATGTTTGTTTTTCTATGGAGAGCTTAGTCTGTTTATATTTAATATAATTAGTGATGAATTAAATTTATGTCTGTCATTTTATTTCTTTTCTATATGTCTTATGTGGTGTTTTGTGTTTTTGTTCTTGTTCCTCTGTTTCTCTATAACTGCCTTCTTTTGTGTTGAGATATTTTCTAATATATAATTTTAAAATTCTTATTTTTTTGTTTGTTTTTACTATTTTTGGACTTATTCCTGAGTGCCTGCCCTAAGGATAAAGATTAGCATCTTAAATTATATAAATGAAATTAATTTAATTTTAATATTATATAATAGCTTTGCTCCAATATAGCTCTACTTTTTCCCGTCTTTGTGCTACAGTTGTCTTATAAATTACATCTTTATACATTATAAACTTATCAACATAGTTTTATAATTATTAATTTATACTCATCTTTTATATAAAATAGAAGAAAATATTTACAAAAGAAGCATAGTAAACTTTACTAGTGCTTTAATTTATTCATGTTGAAGCACATTATTGTCTAGTCCCTTTTATTTCAACTTCACAAACTCTCTTTAGTATTTTTTGTAGGGCAAGTCTACAAATGATGAAGTGTCTTCGTTTTGGTATTTGAGAATGTGTTTTTTATCTGTTCTTGAGGGGATGCTTTTGGTATGTAAATAATTCTTGGTTAACAGTGTTTTTTCTTTAGCACCTTGAAGAAGTCATTTCGTCATTGCCTTTCAGTCTTCATGGTTTCTGATAAAAGGCCAGCCATTAAACTTACTGAAGTTTTCTTGTGCATCATGAGTCACTTTTTTTTTTGGTGGCTTCTGAAAGTCTTTCTTTTGACTACCATGTGTCTAGTTATACATGTTCCTTCAAGTTTATTAAGATCTTGAATTGCATATTAATGTTTTTCTTTAAACTTGGGAAGTATACAACCACAATTTTTTCAAATACCCTTTTTGCCCTTTACTCTCTCTGCACTCTTTTAGAGATTCTCATTATATATGAAGTAGACAGAATAATGACTCTTCAAAAAACTTTCCCGTTCTAATCCCCAGAATTTGTGTATATGTTAATTAACATGGCACAGGGTACTTTACAAATAAGATTAAGAGTTTTAAAATGTGGTGGTTATTCTGAATTATTTATGTGTGCACCATATAATCACAAGAGTCTTTGAAGGTGTAAAGGGAAACAGAAGGGTCAGAGTCAGAGATGTTATGAGAGAAGCAGAGGTCAAGCTTATGTTTACCCACTAGCCAGAGATTTCAGGCAGCCTCTAAAATCTGGAAAAGACAAAAAACAGATTCTACCCTAAAGTCTGCACAAGGAATACTGTCCAACAGACACCTTGGCTTTAGCCCAGTGAGACTTCTGACCCCTACAACTGTAAGATAATAAATTTGTGTGGTTTTAAGTCACTAACTTTGACATAATTTATCATAGCAGCAACAGAAAATGAATACAATGAGTACATTCCTTTGCCTGATGGTGTCCCACAGGATACGGAGGCTCTGTTCATTTTCTTCCCTTTTTTTCTGTCTGTTCCTCACACTGGATAATTTCAACTGACATTCTATAAGCTTTCTGATTCTTTCTTCTGTAAGTTTAAGTTTTCTTTTGAGTTCTAGTGAATTTTCCAATGCATTTGTTATACTTTTCAATTGCATACTTTTTCTTAATTTTTTAAAATAAATTCATCTCTGTTGACATTCTCTTGTTGACAAGTTATCATTTTCACATTTTCTTTTAGCTCTTTAAACACAAATTTTTTAGTTTTTTAAGCATATTCATAATAGCTTCTTTAAAGTTCTTGCTGAGTAAGTCTCATGTTAATAGTTTCCTCAGGGACACTTTCTATAGGCTGCTTTTTTTTTCCCTACGTATAGACCACAATTTCCTGCTTTTTTGCATGTCTCATTTTCTTTTTTGTTATTAATTAAATATTGTAGATTATTTAATGTGACAACTCTTAAAATCAGCCCCTAACCCTGTCCGTGGTTTGTTGTTGTTGCTATTTGTTTATTTATTGTCTTTCCTGAACTAATTCTGTAAAGCCTGTATTCTTTATCATATGTGGCCGCTGAAGTCTCTGCTCAGTTAGTTCAGTTGTCAGCTCATGGTTAGACAGGGATTTCATTAAATTCATCAAACAAATGAATCTCTCAGCCTTTGCCAGTGGTGGGTGTGTGTGTGTGTGTGTGTGTGTGTGAAGATGTGCTCCTAATGTCTTGACAGGCATTTTATAACTCTGCCTAAATCTTTATTTCCTGATTTGTAAAGCCTCAAAATAAGAAGTGAGAGAATAATGCCTCTAAGGTATTTTCTGGGCAGGCACATAGCCCTGCACATGGGCATGGCCTTCTAGATTCCCAGGAATATGTTGGAGCTTTTCAAAACCCTCATGGGCATTTCATTCCAAATTTCTTCTAAGCATTTTCATCAGCCTTTGTTAACCCCACTAGTATGACCAGCTCAGACCAATACAACATTAAACATTTGTCACTGATTGTTTCCAACAGACATCTTGATAACAAAACTGTTCACACACAGCAATCTTTTAGTGATAGCAAGTAAACACAAACCCTGAGATCAAAGCTTTTCTAGGAGGCTGCCAGTCTAGTCAAATAGTGGCAATTTTTGGTGGTACAGGTTATTTGGGGTGCTTCAAACCAATTCTGTTATCTACATTGAGTGGTAGGTTCGTGGTTTTCACACCTACTGTGGTTACAAGAGTATTGGTTTTTAACACTACCACAGAGTTGGAGAAAGAGGGATGAGAATAGGCTAAAATGTCAGAGTTCTTTGTTCTTAATGAGATTCAGCCATTTTTCTTAAATAAGTTCTCCTAGTGGTGGTGTTGTAACCCTTTGGTTAATTTCCAGAATTCTGTAAGTGTTTATTTTGATTATCTTTGTGGTAATTCTTTTTGTAAAAGCAAAGAATTTTTAGAGGTACTGTCCTCACCATTTCAGAAGTGCTTCTCTTGCCTTTCTTTTTTCTATTAGACATGGTCACCAATCATCAAGAGTTAATTAAATATTTTAAATTCTATCTTTGCTGAAGATCTGAAACAATAAGATGAATAAACTTTCAGAAATGTAAACTTTACTGAGGTTGCATTCGTTATTTTAACCCTCCATAGTTCCAGATTTTTTCTGAATATGAATCAAAGATCTTATGATATTCATTTGATGACTTAGCACTGCTTGCCAAGCATACCACACTCACTCACACCATCTAGTTTTGCATACTGTGTTCATTGGTTTGGCAACTCCACTGATGAATTCCTTCTAGTCATTTTTTCAAGTCATAATTCATGCCAAACCTCAAGTCCTCTTTTACTGCAGCCTTTTTATACTCTCAGAGAGATAATGCCTTTTCTTTTTTCTTTCTTTTTTTTTTTTTTTGAGACAGAGTCTTACTCTGTCTCCCAGGCTGGAGTGCAGTGGTGCAATCTCAGCTTACTGCAACCTCTGCCTCCTGTTCTAAATGATTCTCCTGCCTCAGCCTCCGGAGTAGCTGGGATTACAGGCAGGTGCCACCACGCCCAGCTAATTTTGTATTTTTAGTAAAGACAGGGGTTTCATTGACCAGCTTGGTCTCAAAACTGATGACCTCAGGTGATCCACTTGCCTTGGCCTACCAAAGTGCTGGGATTACAGGCGTGAGCCACCACGCCCGGCCAATAATGCCGTTTCATACGTCCATTGCACCATGGGCATTGTTCTTTAAAACGCTTTTTACGTAGTACCTGTTTATTATTTCTGTCCGCATCAACGGGAAGATTGATATTACAGAATTTTAATTTTGTGAAACCTGCACTTAAAACAATGTACTATATACTATGAACTGTTTGTTCATATACTACACTGCTTATTCATATACTATGAACTGCTTGTATATTTGCTAAATAATTACTTGAGAAGTGACAGTCATTGACAAGAAAGTTTGTAGGGAGGGAAAGGATAATAAGGAGGATCATGATGCTGGCCATTTTTAAGCAGAGAAGTGCATAGTTTGGGTGACTTTCCTTTCTCCCCTTTCCAGTAAATGACAATATTTTGTTCGTTTTTCTATCTTGTTGAGGAAAATCCCTTTTAGCTTAGTAATGCTCTTTGCACTAAGAGTTAATAGTTCAGAACTAAAAAGAAAAGACTTGGCATAGGCAGGGATGGGAGGAGAATTATGCAGCCAAAATATTTTTCTTCATTTTTTCCTCCAACTCTGGGAAGGAAGAAAACATAAAACTGAATATTATATTCAACATTAAGCAAGGCAAATATTCTCAGTCTATGATTAAAGAATAATGATGCTATTATGGTGATGTCAGGTATAATAAAATAAACTAAATTTTAAGAAGTAATCTTGTTTGCACGATGTTATACTGGTTGACATGTCGTATCTTTTCCATTTGTAGTTTCCCTAACTTTCTGATTTTTTGCCAACAAAAATTGGTGTTGGTTAAGATGAATAAAAACTTAAGCATGGGAAGAAGTTGATGGATAGCTTTATGTGGTGTACATGGAAAAATCCTCTTCAGGAAAGAATCCAAATTACTAACTGGAAAAGGGTGGGAAGAATAACTCATGTCAGTAAAGAAAAATTTATGAAAAATCAAAAGGTCAGAACTTTGGATATTTGTAAGTTAAGGTGTATTTTGACTTGTCCTGGAAAGATTCAACAACAACAATTGAACTGTAGTATTTCCAATAAAATTACTTGGCTTAAGTAATATCACATTTCATTACCTCCCTTGCCATGAGTATAAGTGAAATAGACCAGTGCAACTAGCGGGCCAAATTACACAATATTTTAGGGAGATCTTGAACCATGAAAGTATAAGCTACATTGCATCCATGTTTCTCTTTATGAACCATTATTCTAATCAAAAACTAGCTCTTCAAAGCAACCAAAATTATTCTCAAAGTTTGTTATATCTCTCTACTTAGTAAGGTAGTATATTTTCTCTTACCAAAAAAAAAAAAATTTATGTGTTTCATTATCAATATTATTGATTAGTTGAAAATCCAGAATTAGAAAATACAGATAATAAAAACTAACTTTTGTCACACTTCATTTAAAATACTACTAATTGATTTTAAAATAACACTAAAACAAATATACTACTTTAGGCAAGTTTTTATCTGTCAGTTATTCCTATTCAGGAAAACAAATGTGCTAAAAACATTGATTTGACACACATTAAATCCCCTTTTCCTTATGTCTGTTTGTTTTCAATTTGTGAGTATAATACATATTGATAAACACAAATGTTTGACAAAGAAAATGTGATAAACCTACAACACAGAAATATTTCTTGGTAGCTGTTTTTGGAAAAATATACTTTTTTTTCCACTTATAAATTAACATATGAAAATGATGTTATACAAGCTTTTATAACCTCTTATTAGTTTAAAAGTGTTAATAACATATCTTTAAGTGACTAAATTTTCTTTATAACATTATTCCTTTTTTTCCCTCTAACACTTTAACAAAATATTCTACCTTGTCCCTAGAGGCAAATATTGGTAGTATTTCCAAACCTACATAGAAAGTACTCATCCCCTTTTATAATGAGGAAAGTAAATTATCCAGAGCTTAGTTTACTTATCCATGTTCACACAACTAGCAAGAGCTTAAGCTGAATTGGAACAGAAAAATGTATGACTTCTTGTACTTCTTGCTCACCATGCAGCATTTATTATTCTTAGTATCAGAGATCTAAATGTTACTGTTAGTTTCTAAATAAAATTAATAGCACCAAAATATTTAAGTCTTAATTATTATTACATTGTCAGTGACCATTGACCTAAATGTCATCACTAACAGATTAGGTTGCCTGCCAAAATGTAGTATTTTTTTTTAAATTCATGAAAGATAAAGTCCTATTACAATTCCAGAAACCAGGAATTGTATTAGGACTTTATCTTTCATTACTACTTCTTGAATGAATTCTAGTTTCTAAAGCTCCAGAGGTATCTTTTCTTTCTTCTCTCTTCATTTCCTTCCTTTCATCATTCAACATATATTTTTGAGAGTCCACTAACTACATGCCACTAATTTGCCAATGTGCTGTACAACAAGAAATTAACAAATGATTAGATAGAAAGAAAGAGAGAGAGAAAGAAAGAAAAAGGAAGGAAGGAAGGAAAGAAAGAAAAAAGAAGGAAAGAAAGAAAAAAGAAGGAAGGAAAGGAAAAGAGAGAAAGGAAAGAAAGAAAAAGTCTTCCTGCCCCTTTGGAACTTAATGTCTGGTTTAACTGAAAGTAGATTTGGTAATTCTAATTTTGCTGTCAAGGAACATGAAGACCATGAGAAAAATAAATAGTTGCCCTACCTTAGAGTAGGGGACATGACAGGATGGTTGGGGAGGGTGGCATCTACCACGTTATGGATGAGAAGACCTCCAATACAATAAGTTTGTGGGGGGTGTTTTGTTTGTTTTTTTGTTTTTGTTTGTTTTTGATATAGTCTCGCTCTTTCACCCAGGCTGGAGTGCAGTGGCGCGATCTTGCTCACTGCAACCTCCGCCTCCCGAGTTCAAGCGATTTTCCTGCCTCAGCCTCCCAAGTAGCTGGGACTACAGGCGCGTTTCACCATGCCTGGGTAATTTTTTCTTTTTTTAGTAGAGACAGGGTTTCACCGTGTTAGCCAGGATGGTCTCAGTCTCCTGTGCTCGTTATCCACCCACCTTGGCCTTTCAAAGTGTTGGGATTACAGGTGTGAGCCACTGCGCCCAGCAGGTTATAGGTTTTTAAAAAAATAAATGACAATAGGAAGCAAGTAGTGGTTGCAGTAATAGTAAACATCAAGATATTCTGCCAAGAAGGTAAAAATGCAGAAAGTTCTCAAAGTGGAGTTTAGAAACACAGTTTCTCTAGGGCTCTTCGATGTTAGGCATAGGCAGGAGTTTAAATTTTTACATTACAAGACAAATTCAAAAGGTAGAACCCTGGTTGGTTTTCGTTTTGGGGCAAGCAAGGGAAGACATATGGCTTTCCTAGAAGATGGATACAACAGTGGCTAAGCTTGTAAAGTCAGACGAAGACTTGAGGGCATGTGTCTGGAGTATTGTTGCTGGACACAAAAAGAGAGAAGCCCTCGTTCACAGCGGAACTGAGTTAACTTCTCTGATTTCCAACTCCTTGTATCATTGCTGACCAGGTTCAGAACTAGGTGTAGATACTGAGGGAAAGGCAGAACATTCGGGTGTTTCTCAAGTGGTCTCAGCTATGTGGCGAAAGGATGGTGCTATCCAAAAATGCAGACAGGTCATTACAAAAAAAGGGACAATAGGAAAAAAAGGAGAAAAATAATATTTGGAGAAACACCCATGGGGCTTTTCTTCCATTCTGAAATTCTGAATGACTAATTTGTCCCTGGGTACCACAAACATCAATTACTCATTCCAAAACTGCTTAGAACATTTTTTTGTGAGTTTTTACAAAACATTTTTCAATCATTACTTTCAATTTATATGAATAGAACTTAGATATAGCTCCTTTGAGCATTTTCATTTTATGATATATAGGATGCTGTATTTTTAATGGGGTAAATTTCCATTGACTTTATGTTTAGGCCTCCCAGGATCCTGTTCTGTAATACTGAAGAAAAGAAACGTGATTCCATTGAGGCTACATGTAAGTTATGGCATTCTCATAAATGTTGACTTGGATTACCCTAGAGAAGAAGCAAAAAGAGATACTGCACAGTATTGTCAGCAATAGTGGGTAAGAAATCTGTGGTTAGATCCAGGAGGGAGAGTATGCATATATTAGAGCAAAGTGCTTTCCACGTAGCTGTCACAACAGTATATCGCTGTGGTTAAGGGCACTGACTCTGAAGGTGGGATAAACTAGGGTTCAGTCTCAACTCTGCTACTCACTAGTGTGTGATGTAGTGAAGTCACATAACCTCTCTGCACCTCTGCTTGCTCATTAGTAAAATGAGAATATAATCAACAGACCTACCTCAAACGGTACGATTATTACAGTTACAAGAGTTACTACATAAAAAGTGCTTTGACCAGAAAATTATGATGATTATGATGATTTCTGTTGGTGATACCCTGCACAGGTTTTGACAGTAAGTAGTTCTAGCATGGCAAACTCAGAAATATGCCTATTTTTTCTGCTTATGCAACTAGAATTTGAGAACAACCAAACTGAATCTGATAAAACTCACTAACCATTCCTTACTAAAGATTTGGATTCAAATGACCACGGCAGCAGTCATATAATGGACATTTTGATTAACTAAAGTAATCTCAGGCTGATAGCCTTGAATATGAGAGCTTCTACTAGGGCCTCCATAACATAAATGTTCTCCTGATAAACCTAGCCTTGCCACTATGAGACCAAGTGTGCAATTCAGAGCAAAGACATGTCATCAAGTTTGATTTGAATAGAGTTTGAATTAGTTTTTTTGCTTTTCATTTTCAGGCATTATATTTAATATTAGTTTTCTAGCAGTTTCATTACTTTAACTTATATCGTTTGCATTTAGTTTTAACTAAAATTCCATGTTGCCCCAAAATTCTGCAAGATTTTGAGTTGATCGGCAAGATGAGCTCCACTTCTTTGCTTCTCTTATTTAACAAACTACCTATTTTAGTTGTATTGTTTCCAGTTAAAAAGTGACCTCATCCTTGCTGACACATGTTCACTGATTACACAAAAAACTTTGATATTTTGTCTTTTGTGCATCCAATCAGTCTTCTTTTCTCACTCTCTCCTAAAGTTCTGACCTCCAATTTCTTTGAAGCCACTGTCCATTTGACATGTAAAATGTACTTATAGTCTTGTGGCTAATTATTTCAAGGGGAGGTGAAAACCATTCTTGAATGTGGCATGATTAACTCCATCTGCTTTAGCTAAAGCAGTTGCACACTTCAGAATTTCTTTGTAATGACAACTTTTCAGCAATTTACTTTTGTTAAACATTGCATTCCATTCCTCCAATGCTGGACTGATTTTTGTATATATCTTCAGAGAATTAACCCTATCTCATAGCATGTTTTAAAAATCATAATTTTTTTTTACTGTGAAATTATATGCAACTGAATTGCTTTGACAGTTTTCATCAAATTATTATCAGCTCTTGTGTTATTGGTCAAGGCTTTAATTTCCTGCCTCTCTGAATTCCCGTCACCAAAGTGGATGATCTCATTGTGGGTGACTATCCCATTCAAGATCTGAGGTAACGAGCTGCAATTGGGGCTTAAGGCCAGATTGTCAATGATCTGAGGAACGTTGACATATGACTGTCATCTCTGCTAATCAGTCTTTATCAGGATTGTATGTCCTATTGCCATCAGGCAGGATTCTTTGCAATGAAGCTCTTAAGAGTTTTACATCTAATTCCATGGCTGAAACTGGATTCTAGATGTGCAATCTAGTAGCTGTGTAAACTGGGACAGGTCATTTAGGTTCCCTTACCCTCAGGTTCCTCGTATGTTAATAAGGATAATTAATTCTAGACTATTCTTGGTAGAGTTGTTATAAGGACTTAGAGATAAATTATTTAGTGTTCCACATAATGCCTGACATGTAGAAACTGCTCAATAAATGTTAGCTATTATTATCTCTGAAGATTTACACCCTTGAAAAATCTTTGTGATAACTAGTGATTTAGCTTAAATTGTCTTGCATTAGAATGTGAATAAATGCTAAATAACTAGAATTTGGCAATGATTTGAAGTAAATGGAACTTCAAAAATATACATAGGACTGCAGTTTTTCACTTGTACCCTAAAGTACTTGAAAGTAAAAAGAGACAGTATACCAATAATATTATCTACATTTTGAGTCCTAAGAATTAAAGAGACGGCAAATGCCCATGTTGCAGTCCATCTACATTTTGATGATTTCTCCTACTACTTTCTTGTTGTATTTTTTGGGTTTGCATACTATCTTCTACACCTAATAATTTACCAGTCAGATATTACACTCCTGTTACTACCTCATCTGGGTTGGCTATCATGGGGTCTAACCACCTATACATGGAGATTAATGGGTACATCACAAATAAATAACTCATTCTGGTCATTTCATTGTTTGAGAATATTGGAACACATGGTGGACTTGGATTTCACTTTAACGAAAGACATTGCCTTGTTACTGGGAGTGCTCTTGGTGAGCTATGGTCAGCTGCCAACCACTGCAGGGATTGCCTCACCCAAGAGGATGACCACCCTTCCCAGAGTGGCCCACCTTCTCTTTGAGATTTCCTTGACTACCTTAGTTAAAATCACAACCTCTTTCCTGTATTCCTGCTCATGGACCTTTCCTATTTATTTTTTTTGTAGCATCTCTATGTGATTTAACTTGATATCTATATCTAAATGTATGTACTTGTTACTCTCTGTCTGTGAGGATGCAAGCTCAATGGGGGAAAAATTGTGGTCTGTTTTGTTACTGTTATATCCCAAGTGCAAGTACTTGACACATAATACTCGCTTGATAATTATTAATGAGTAGCTGTGAACTGTACAGTGAATATCCTACTCTCTGTTGAAGGAGAAAGATAAAATATGAAGGATTCAATAAAAGAAACAAAACTTTCATAATCTGATATTTTTTTAATCTACAATAATGAAGCTCTACTTTGTTTTTCACTTGGTTATTTGTCCTTGAACATTTACATTCTTACTTAAGATCTAAGAGGAGAACTATGCATGGCAGTCAACATCACGCTCTTCTAAAGAGCACGTGGAGCTGTCCAAGGCCGCTCAGCTATCTCTCTGCTATTTTAAGAATTTGTCCCTGTTCTGCCTCCTAAATTTGGCTTTAAATCTTCTTACACATATTTGGCTCTCTCCCATCCAGTAATTTGACTTTACACCCAGAACTCTGTTTTTAAAGAAAGGCCATTTTAAATGGGCTTTTTATTCAAAGACTCCCCCAGACAGTGATTTATAAATTCTTTCCTCTGTCCATGCCAGGCACAACACATTATTGGCAGCTGAATTCCTGTCTCTGCATAACCAGGACTCTAGTCCATTGGTCCCAGAATGCACCCAGCAAAATATCCACTGGTTTATGGCACAGGGAATTAGGTTGACATTTTTTTGTTGTCATTAACTTTATTGAGGTATATTTTGCATGTCATCAAATTCACCCTTTCAAATACACACTTTGATGATCACTGGTAACTTTAATGAGTGGTGTAAACATCACATAAATCAGTTTCATAACTGATTTTTAGCCTTCCAATAGAACCACTCCTTATGTACAGTTAATCCCCATTCCTATTCCCAGCTCAGACAATTATTAGTCTACTTTCACTCTCTAACAATTTGTCTTTTATAAATATCTCTTATAAATGGGGTCATGCAATATATAGTATCTTTTGTTTGGCTTGATTCATGTGGCATCATGTTTGAAGTTCATCCATGACATAGCATGTTTCAATAGTTTTTATTACTGTATATTTTATTGTATGAATATGCCACGTTTTGTCTCTCCATCCATTTTTGTCTGTCTAGTTGATCAGCAATTCTTTTTTCAGGTTTGGGATATAATGAAGAAGGTACTATACACATACGTCTTTGCGTGGAAATATGTTCTCACTTCTCTTTGGTAGGTGCTTAGAAGTGGAATTTCTGGATCAAAAGGTAATTTTACGTTTAACTTTCTGAGAAATTGTCAAACTATTGTCCAAAGTGGCTGCACCAGTTTACATTCCTACCAGGCTTGGTTCTTCACATCTTCACCAACATTTGTTATTGTCTGTTTTAATTATTATCACAATCATTCTAGTAAGCGTGAATGGTATCTTACTGTGGTTTTAAACTGCATTTCTGTGGACAAGAGGATGGGAGTAAGCCAAGTTAAAACATCACAAAATTTAGTACTTTTTCTGGAATATAATTGTTCTTCAGAGTATTGTAAGTCTTTGGTTAATTTCCGGAGTTCCAAAAATGTTGATTTTACTGATATTTTCTTGTGTTTGTTGAAGAGAGGATTTACCAAGTTCCTCATTCCACAATCCTAATAGTCTCACCTTGTCTAAGTATTGTTGTTAGGAGTTATTCTGTTACTTTAACCTTCTGAAATCTGTCCTTATTCAGAAATTTGTTAAGTCTCTCCCCTTTATTTTCTCTTTTTTTATTATTTGATATCTAAACATTTAAATTTTTTCTTTAGATATTTATTTTGACAGAATCCAACCAATTGTTTTAATCATCATAGATTAAACAATATTTCTCTTTTCCAGATGTTTATTATTATTCATTATTAGCTATGATCATTTTTTAAGTTTATACTTTTATTAACAATACATTTGTGCATTTTTTAAAACACATAACATTTTAAGAGAAAAAAATAGCCCACTGAAACATAATTTAAATACTAAATATTTTATTATTTATCTCTGTATCTATTTAAGTTTTAAAAGTAAGTTTAACCTGGACCTGTAATCCCAGCACTTTGGGAAGCCGAGATGGGCAGATCACTTGAAGTCAGGCATTCAAGACCAGCCTGGCCAACATAGTGAAACCCCATCTCTGCTAAAAATACAAAATTAGCTGTGTGTGGTGGTACAGGTACTCAGGAAGCTGAGGCAGGAGAATTGCTTGAACCTTGGAGGTGGAGGTTGCAGTGAGCCAATATTGAGCCATTGTACTCCAGCCTGGGCAACATAGCGAGACTACATATAAAAAAAAAAGTTTAACCTGGGTATAATTTTTACATGATCACATTGAAAAATAAAGACAGAGACATCCATTGATCACATGAAAAACTCTTCAGCTGAATATCAAAAATGCAATGATAATGATGATGATGATGGTAGTATCAGTAATGATAGCAAACACTTATATAGTGTCTACAATGGGCCAAGCTCTGTTCTGTGTTACTTACATGTATTAATTCATTTAATTTTCTTATCAAATCTATGAAGTAGAAACTATTAGGATCCATACTTTACATAGAAAGAAACTGAGCCACATAAGAGTTAAATAAGTTCGCCATGGTCGCTCAGCTAGAAAATAGTAAAGCTGGGCTTTTAAATTTTGTTGCTGTTAAATCCTATTGCTGTCCTTGCTTTACATGATTTATCTAAGGCACAGAGGGTTAAAAGAGTTGTTCAATCAATAACTCGTAAAGCTGTGACTTGAATTTACTCAGATTCTAGAGGAACCAAAGAGTAACTGTTGGGGACAGAATATCCACATGCACCTAATTTTAAGATAGATCATTTGGGAAAGAGAGCTTGAGGATAAAGAGACTCCTGTTATCCAGATTACTTGGGGCTTATGCTAATTCCATATATCCATTCCCTGCCTACTAGCCTGGGGAAGAGAGTGGCAGACATTTCAGATGTGCCCACACAGAAGAATAGTCTTAACAGGAGTTTGAATTCTAAGATGAGCTATTAAAATATCTCACCTTAGCAGCCATCTGCTTTTGGCAGCGTTCTGGCTACAAGGGCAGAACCACTCCAAGATAGGAAAGGATGCTGGAATAAAGGCATTGCTGATACACTTACCAAACACCTATTTGAGCATGTTTCTCCTTCTGGATGAACTAGCAGTCCAGGATGACTGATACGATACTCCAGAATCAAGACACATTGATGGCTCCTATATCATGACACTCTGGGCATGCCAGCATAATGTATGCATGGACTATGTCATACATATTGGCCAGTTCTGACACATAGACCTTCTTAGATTATGGTAAGATGACCACCCCAGGCAGAATACCCATTCTACCCCCTCTCCCTCTTCAGATTCCAGGAAGGCCCTGGTTTTTCGCCCAGGCAGCACACAAAGCAGGAAGGGAGTCAGCTGTGATCTCTCCCAATTTTTAATGGATCATCTTCTTTTTTATCTCCTTTTATCTGCATGAAACTTCATTTTCCCAAACTTTATCTGGGCATGGTTTTCATGTGATCACTCCAGCCAGTGAATACATGTCTGTTAATTTTTAAATGTTTACATTGACAGGTGATAGTTAAGTAGTGACAGTTTATAAGAATTTTATGTGTTTCTAAGCATTTGTTTACTTTAACTATTGAATGTAAACTTGGAATTTCTTCAACATGTAATGTTAAACATATGTCATGGATTTTGAACTCAATATAATGCCTAAAAGTATTTATGAAAGTCATATGCAACTCAGAGTGTCAAAGAAATATACTTTGGCAAAAATCTGCTTATGCCTTCCGTAATATGTGTTTAATCAGAGAAAAGTATATATTATTCAAGAGTTTGATTATTAGGCTAATTTAGTGGTGACTAGAATACAAATTTATAAATTATGTGTATCATAATATATAGGACTTACTAAATTATACTTGGTTAATACTATTGGTTTTCTAGAATGGCATTATATGAGCTAATTTTTTTTACAATACACATCAGTGACTTATTTTTAACAAGTTATGATAGTATTTTATTAGAGTTCAGAATCTGGTAGCAAACCCTACTGGAGGACTTGTGAATAATAACAGAAAAGAAAATTGTTTCCTTTGGCCCATGAGCCAGATTACACTACAAAAGGATAGAATGATTCTGCACATGCAAGTAGGTTCAGTGATGTGGCCATTCCTTCCACCATACCTGTCCCCCAGTGAAGATTCCTGATTGGACTCCAGTGAATTACATTTTGTCCTATTGTTTATATAGGAGAGTCCAAGAAAACATAGTTTGAGTGTTCAGTTATAATTCACATCAAGTGACATACTTGATTCAGTTTTTTAGAAAGAATTAAGACAGTATTTTCCTCTATCTTTTTTAAGACAGAACACTGATTTTCTCAAAACATCTTCTGTTTTCTTTAAAATAATTTTAAGTTATTTGTTTTCCCAAATCTTCCAAGAAATGTTATCTCTCTTGTGTCAGAGAATTGTTGATGAGCCTTGTGCTGAGGTTTTTTGTATAAATGGATTTCGTCATCCATGAATGAAGAGCTTCCTATCCCAGAACTCTGAAGTTCCCCTTGAGAGAGCCGGTGGTCTTGACAGTGTCCATCTATCTTGTTCTGAAAACACATTCGATAGAAGTGCTTCAGCTGGGTCACATGCCTAACAAGCACTTAGCCCATGAGGCGTAGGTGCTTAACTTTCTCTGACTTCTGTATTCACAGACCAGTGTAGTCTGCAGTTTTCCATTGTAAAGTATAATGTGCTTCAGATACTACAAGATGCTCTGTGCTTCTACAGTGCTCCTTTTCCTACTTGATCTATAACATTGTAAGGTTATTATCAATTTTAGGACACATTAGAGGACACTTGTCTCTTCTGCTCCCAGAGTTTTTGTGTCCTAGAGTAAAATTTTCTAAGTGAATATAAAAAGAGAGGAGCTGGCACTTAGCACCCTGTAGTGGAAGCCATTGATGTCCTTAATGCCCCATGGTGCACTCATCTCCCAGCTGTTGCAGTCAATGTTGGCTGCCAACAACTCTCAGGAGCCTCCTCCCTGGAAAATTGCCCTAGCCCAAGGTTTCTCACATTGTAGCATGTATCTGAATCACCTGGAGGCTGATTAAAACACAGCTGTTTGGGTCACAAATAACAAAATTGAGCATTTTACTATCTCTCCCCTGACACTTGTAATTGGTAGAAAACAACTCCAGTAAGCTTGACTGGGGACTTGAACAGGAAGGGGATGTAATAAGGAGTTGCAGTGGCAGAGAAAGGGAGAGAGACAGCAATAAGAACAGATACATCTAGATTCATAATAACTTTTTAGCTCCTGGTTTTAGCACCTCATGAGACCCAGCAGTACTTGCTACTTGTAAATTCTGTGAGATGGATTGATTCCAACCAGTAAACTCTTCCTTCCATTTCATCTGATTAAAACTTTTTTTGCCCTGCTACCAAACGATCCCTAGCTAACACAATCCTCCACATCTAACACAGTGTTCAGTAAGACACAGGTAGACAAGTTTAAAGGATGAATAAATAGATACACAGTGGTAGGTGTCTGCTTTTGTGATTTAAGATAAAAAGAGAATGGCAAATGGAATTTCAATATTAAGGATGAAGATTGTTAAGAAAAAACTGACAGAAAAATTTAAACATCATGGAAGTCTGAGTTCATTTAAAGCAAGCTTTCTCAAATTGTGTCCCCATAAGAGTGGTATCTTTAAAGACATTGATTCATTTCATCTGGTTTATGTGGACAAGAAGTTGTTTATAATATTTATTTATTATTTTTTTAATATCCATAGGATCAGTAGTGATGACCCCTCTTCATTCCTGATATTAGTAATCTGTGTCTTTTCTCTTTTCTTTTGGGGGTGGAGGTATTAGCCTGCTTAAAAGTTTATAAATTTTACTGATCTTAAAAAAAAAACGGCTCTTAGATTCATGGATTTTATTTGTTGATCTCTTGTTTTCAAGATCACTGATTTCTGCTCCAATTTTTGTAATTTTGTATCTTCTTCTTAGTTTGGATTTAATTTGTTCTTCTTTTTCTAGTTTCCTAATGTAGAAGCTTAGATTTTTTGAGTTCAGGTTTTTTTTTTCTAATACACACATTTAATGCTGTACATTTCCTTCTAAATGCCACTTTCACTGTAGCCTACAAATTTTTATTTTTTCCTTCTTTTAATTTAGTTCAAATACATCTAATTTCTCCTGAGACTTCTTATTTGACCGGTTTGTTAATACTCTGTTTTATAATCTCAAAATATTTGAGGAATTTCCAGCTATCATTCTGTTGTTTTAGTTTAATTCTATTGTGAACTGAGAGCTAATTTTGTGTAATTGCTATTCCTTCTATTTTAAAGTGCATCACGTGGCTCAGAATGTGGTCTGTGTTGGTAAGGGTTCCATGTGAGATTGAGAAGATTGTGTATTGTGATGCTGTTGGATGAAGAATTTCAATTACATGCAGTTCACTGACGATGTTGTTTAGTTTAAGGATATACTTACTGATTTTTTTATTTTTATTTTTTTTTTGCTTGCTGAATTGCCAGCTACTGATAGAGGGATGTTTAAGTCTGCAATTACAATAGCAGATAAGTCTATTTCTCCTTGCAACTCAGTCAATTATTGCTTCAAACATTTGACACTCTGTTGTTAGATGCATGAACATCGAAGATTGTTATGTCTTCTTGAAGTATTGAATTCTTTGTCATTACATAATGTCCTTTTAATCCCTGATAAATTTTATTGCTTTGAAGTCTACTTTCTTTGAATTAATATCATTATTTCAGCTTTCTTTTGATTCATGTTAGCATGGTGCATCTTTCACTAACCCTTTATTTTGACCTGTATAAGTCTTACATTTTACCATATTTGTAACTGTTTTCTTTCTTTGCTCCCTCCCTCCCTCCCATCTTCCCTCCCTTCCTTCTTTCCTTCCCTCCCTCCTTCCTTCTTTCTTATATTTATTGCCTTCTTTTGTTTATCATTTTCTATGATTTTATTTCCTCGTCTCTCTTAGCTTATCAATTTTATTTCTTTTTCTTTATTAATAATATTAGTACTTGCCCTAGAGATTGCAGTATACATTTACAAGTAATCTACGTTCATTTTCAAGTAACACTGTGCTGCTTCATGTGTGGTACAGATACCTTATAACAAAAAATTCTCAATTACTGCCTCTCATGCCTTGTAATATTGTGGTTATTGATTTCACTTCCTCATAAGTTATAATCACCAAATACATCATTGCTATTAGAATTTTAAACAAATCCATTTATCAATTAGGAATGATAAAAATAAAGCATTTTATTTTACCTTTATTTAATTCCTTTTCTGATGCTATTCCTTTGTTTGTATAGATAGAGTTTCTGACCTACATAATTTTTGTCTTCTCTAGAGAACATTTAATATTTCTTGCAAGGTAAGTCTACTGGCAACAAATTCCTTCAATTTTTGTCTGAGAAAGTCTTTATTTCTCCTTCACTCTTTAATGGTAATTTTATTCTGTATAGAATTCTTGGTTGGTACTTTTCTTCTTTCAATACAAAATATTTTATTCCACTTTCTTTTTACTGACATGATTTCTGTAGAAAAATCTGATGTGATTCCTATCCTTGTTCATCTATAGTTAAGGTGTTTTGGGTTTTCCCATCCCTGGCTTCTATGAAAATATTCCCTTTATCTCTGATTTTCTGCAATGTGGCTATTATATACCTAGGTATGTATTTTTTGTATTTATCTTACTTGGTGTTCTCTGAGATTCCTAGTTTTGTGTTTTGGTGTCTGTCATTAATTTTGGAAAATTCTTAGCCATTAAGTACTTCAAATGTTTTTCTGTTCCTTTCTTTCTTCTTATAGTATTCCAGTTACATCTGTGATACACATTTTGTAACTATGCAGTGGTTCTTAGATATTTTGTTTATTTTTTCATTTTTTTTCCTTCTTGCTTTTCAGTTTGGGAAGTTTCTATTGATATGTCTCCAGGTCTCTGATTCTTTCCTCAGCCTCCAGTCAGCCAATCAGGCCACTGAAAGATTTTTTTCCTTTTTCTCATAATATATCATTTTTTATTTTTAGCATATTCTTTTGATTATTTCTTTGAATTTCTGTGTCTTCTCTGTTTATGGCATCCATCTTTTCTTGTATGGGGTCTGCTTTTTTCAAGAGAGCACTTCGCATATTAATCATAGTTATTTCCTATTTCCAGACTGAAAATTCCAGTTTCTGCCATCTCTAAATCTAATTGTGATGCTTAGTTTGTATGTTTACAGATTATATTCTTTACCTTTTAATATGCCTTGTGATTTTTTCTTGTTGTTCAAAGCCAGAAGTGATGTATCAGGTACAAGGAGCTGAAATAAATAGGCCATTAGCATGAAGTTTTGTATTATCTAGCTGGGGTTAGGCTGTATCTGTAGGTGTCAGAGGCTAAAATTTTCCTCTGGTGTCTTTGTTATTGCATCTCCTTTTGTCTTTGGATTTCCTTTTCAGACTCCTTCTTAAGCAGGGTATGAGCTTTCCTCTTATTTCAGCTGTAATCCCTTATTATTATTCAGTAGTCTAATTGGAAACGTGTGGGAGGAGGGGGAAGTGATTAATATTTTAGTGGGCTTCTGCCCTTGGTCTCTGTCCTTCATAAATGCTTGTCAGCCTTGTTTTCCTCTTTAGGTGAGACAGGAAAGCTAGAGAAAACTGGAACTGGGTATTTCCCTTCCCCAAGGTCCTTCAGTCTCTGGAAAAACCCAAATTGTTTAAGTTCTGATAAAATAGTTTCCCTTAAGGGCCGGACTTTGTTAGGAAGAACAGAAGACTTTGGGGATATTTAAAAATGGTTGCTTTTCCTTTTCCTCTGCCAGAATCATGACAGTTTTTCCTGTGATCTTCACCCTGAGAACCTGGTGGGCTCCTGGAGATAAAAACTCCAGAACCTCCAGAACTATGATAGCTTCTTTAAGGCTGGGGCCCTAGAAGGTTTTACCCCTTGAGCCAGTCCATGTCAGTCTCCAACAATTCGTCAGTTCCCTGTAAGTGTTCCTACCAGATCCTGTCTTCTGACTCTTTCTGTTTCTGCTAAACTGTGACTTTTTGTATTCCTCATTTTCTTCAGGTTTTATGGCAGTGGTTTTCCTTTGACTTTAATTTTCTGATGAATTTAAGTAGCATTGTTGACTTTTGTTCGGCTTTTATTTCTTATGAGGATGGGATTGATGATTTTAAGCTCTTTAGATGTTGGACTGAAAGTCAAAAATTTTTTTTTTTAATTTGCAGAGTACCAATGATAAAAATTAAAATCATAACAATGTCATTAGTTTTTCTCTTTAACACGTAAAGGAAGACTTGATAAATAAATTTCCTAACACCTTTCCAGAGGTAAGACTTAGAACATTGAACTTTACCTGAGCACTTTGCTCCAGAAAACAGTTGTGGTTAAGAAATATTCACCACTCTTGTGTTTTTCAGAACCCCCATTCTTTTATGTTCCAGGAAATTGTTTACTGCAAAGAACCACCTTGCCCCATATGACTCAGATAAGATTTGATGTCCACTATTTATTGTGATGCTCCTAAGACTGACAGATGACCTCCTTGTTTACCTGTAACAAGGCCAGATACAAAAGCTCTAAATTCCCATTCTTTGGCTCACCAGTGATTAGGTGAAATGTTTCTCCCCTGATATTAACTAGACACAGAGATAAGCATTTCTTATTCAGTTGACTGAGGGGACACTCCCTGATTATAAAAACAAGCTCAACTGGATAATTGCCCACCTGTAACTTGTTTATTCCTCTTTCTAAGTGCCAAAGCAAAATCACCCTGCTGAGACACTCTGATATTCAGATCTCGAGTGCTCTCCCTATTGTAATAGACTGAATAAAATCAGTTTCCTTGTTTGCATTTTTGTCTTTGACACCCCCTTCTAACAAGCTTGTACATATTCTCCTTAGCTTTACGAAAAAGTTTTAAAGCCTTTGTTATTTTAATGTGTTGGGAATTGTAATGAAGTTTTCAACATTAAACTCTCACTAGTAATTTCAAGACATAATAAGACTTTTTGGCATTTAGTCATATTATCCCATGTCCCAAATAATCAATCATGTGCTATTAGTTGCAAGAAACAAACTATGATTTGAATGACAATTTAGATAAATCTGTGATATAAGAAGAAATTATTTTTCAAAACGTATTACTTTGATAGCTTTCAAGGAAAATTATTATATTAATAAGATTGCTTGCCAGTATTTTGACATTTGTAGAATTAGTCATAATCTTGTTTTGTTATCCACTATAAATCTTAACAGCATATTGGCACAGAGTCTGAAATAAATGCAAATAAACAAAAAATTAAATAACCGAACTAATCACACATTCTTTCAAGATGCTCATCAGTGATGCCTCTTGCAGTCCTATGTTCTGAGAACCACAGACTTTGATAGTCAAATTCAATTACATCATATCGTTGGCAGTATACATTCTTGTAACAGGATGTTAAAATGGAAACCTTTCTTTTTAGTTTTGGTGGAGACTTCACATTCCAAGACGAAACAATAGCAGGCAAGTGCTTCCACATTCCACACTGAGGTGATATACTGCCTATATATGACTAGCAAAGGAAACAGTACAGAAAAAAAATGAAAACAGTTTGTTGAACTCTAGCTACGTAACTTTTATAGCACAACATTTTTCACGTTAAAGAGCTAAGAAGATTTTTTTTATAGACTTGCTGAACTGCTTTGGAATTTTTTTTGTCCCCACTCAAAGAGGCAAAAAAGAATGGAGGGTGCTCTGCCCTTAACTGAAGTCAGCTATGAGATCTTTAATCATCTGGAGAGCTTGAGATATATACTTGAGATATATACATAGGTATTTGTATCTGTATATGTATATGTACATATGCATCTGTATATATACAGTATATATCTCAAGCTCTGTATATAGGCATCATAGACATGTACATGTATATACACATATATACACATATATATCTTTATATATATTTATTTATATATAAATATATCTTTATATATGTATTTAGATATCTTTATATATATATATGTGTGTGTGTGTGTGTGTGTGTGTGTCTTAAAATAGAGCATACAGGTTCCTGAGGAATCTCTGAGAGAAACAGAAAAAGAGAGGTAAAGGAGCCATCACAGACTTCCCTGCAATATGTTTTTGTGATACAGGATTGTGCCAAGTGAGAAAGAACTGGTCAGAAGTTGATTTAAAATGTGATGAAGAGGACCATCTGCAGGTATAATATTACCTCCAACAAAGGGATACCTCTTCAGAAATCTAAGACTGAGTGAGAAGAGACAAATAATACAATTTATTATCCACGTCATGGGAAGTGCAGCAGGACTTCATGAAAGAGTCATATTTAAGCATTTGCTAAAGCAAGATCACAATAGTAACAGACAAGTCATAATGTTTTTTCACCCATTGCTGTTTTGTTCTAATTCCTCTCACGCTAGAGAGGATAGAAACCTGGGGGACAAAAAAGAAGCAATGATTACAAAATAGAAATGAGGAGACACATTCCCTTTTTCATTGCAGGCTCCATACCTGAAAAGTTACCAACAGGGAGGGATGGAGAAAGATCACTGTCCACAAATAAAATTGGGAGTTTAGGCAATTAAAGTATCTGGACATTTTAATTCCTGAACTAAGACTACACGATAGCATGAGAACTGCTGTAGTTGTCACCACCAAGGAAAAGAAGATAACTGGCCTTATGAGAAAGTTTTGAATGGGCAAAAGGGAAATTAAATACAATTGTTTTTTGCTTGTACCATATGGAGACATGTTCTTTCTATGTTCAGTGACAGGAAACTGCTGGTGTTTAACATCATCCAAAAACAGGGCACAATTTTGAACCATAAATTATCTTCATGAACACACTCATTGCCTTCAACACATGGCTTAAGTCTCATACCTGCTTCAGTTCTCAGTGATCACCAAATCATATGACCTCCAAGAACATAAATCTCTTTTCTACCTTGTACTTTGAATTATGTTTAAACTATCTTGTTGTCTTTAAAATAATTTTAATGAGCTATAGTTGACATATTTAGTCTTCTACTTTCTGTCTATCTACCTTTCATCATCTGATGAGAATTTATCATTACACTCAGGATAATGAGCTCAACGTGACCCCCAGATATTTTCTCATCAGGCTTTGTAATTCTTCCCTCTCAACATTCCTCAGCATCCCCCAAACCCAATACCACTAATCTGCTTTTAGTCATTATAGATTCATTTGCATTTTCTGAAATGTTATGTACAATGGAATCATTCACTGTGAACTCCTTTTTGTTTGACATCTTATATTCAGCATAATTATTTTGATATTTTTCCATGTTGCAGAGTAGAATTTCATTACATAGATATTCTATAACTTATTTATCCATTTACATTTTTGGAAACATCGTGAAATAAAAATACAATCCTAAGCCCTGCAACTGACTGAGTAGACACCTATTGGTCAAGAAGACTCCAGAAAAACTTTGAAAAATTGAGTTCCCTCTTCATGACGAGGTGGGAGGTTGATTACTCCTTGGTATGCCTCCTTCCTCGCTAATCTTTACTAGATTATTTCCTAAGGGTTAAACAGAAACTGGCCCTGGAAAAATAAAGAAATGAAGACTCACTCCTTTGCTGATTTCAGCCAACTGCTGGACACTACAGCTGGAATCCCCTCCCTTCTTGCAGTTCCACACAGGAGCTGACCAGTTTCACAGTACATTTCTTTCTGTTTTTTTTTTTTTTTTTTTTTTTACTACCGACCATGGACTGGTTCTGGCTAGTTACAGAGGCTGCTCACAAGATGTCTGTCACCTTTTAATGTGTAAGCCTAATTTTAATACATTTAAATGTTAAGTCTCCATCCTAAAGTGAACATGTGACATGTTACACATATGTTTGCTTACTAGCGTATGTGTATCCCTTGTGAATATTCATAACTCTTCTTATAACTTGTTGATATATATACTTAGGCAACCTGTTCAGCATAAATTCCTGTCTCACCCTTCTTCCACTGAACTGCCTGCTTTTGATTTCTGCTGGAGGCTTTGCTTCCCAGTCTGCAGGGTGGTCAGCCTGTAGGTGGAAACTGCTTATAAGAAATAAAGTTATCCTCTCCATATGTATCTCGTGATTTTAAGTCTACAACATTTAAGTTGTTTTCTTTCTTTTTTTTTTTGAGTTGGAGTTTCGCTCTTGTGGCCCAGGATTGGAGTGCAATGGTGTGATCTTGGCTCACTGCAACCTCCGCCTCCCAGGTTCAAGCAATTCTCCTGCCTCAGCCTCACAAGTAGCTGAGATTACAGGCGCCTGCCACCACACCCAGCTAATTTTTTTATTTTTAGTAGAGACGGGGTTTCACCATGTTGGCCAGGCTAGTCTTGAACTCCTGACCTCAGGTGATCCACCTGCCTTGGCCTCCCAAAGTGCTGGGAGTACAGGTGTGAGCCAATGCACCCAGCCAGTTTTCAAACTACTATTATAAATAAAGGTGCTGTAAATATTGGTGTACAATCTTTATATGAACATCTGTTTTTATTTCTCATAGATAAATGCCAAGTTGTTAAATGGGAGGAATGTATGATAAATATATGTTAAACTTGCTAAGAAATTTCTGAACAGTTTTTTTCTATTGGTTGTACAATTTTTACATTTCCACCAGTAGTGTATGAGAGTTTCATATTTTAACTCTTACCAATACTTGTTATCTAATTTAACTATTATCTGAATTATTATTATTCAAATTAAATTTACTCATTCTAGTGAGTACTAATATCTCATTATAGTGTTAATTAGAATTTACTTATTTACTCATGACGTTGCACATCTTTTCTTATGCTTATTTGCCATAAATTGCTGAATTATAGCTAATAAAAATAAATCAAATGGCATTATAAAAATACTAAATTAACCCTAAAGAAAGAAGAAAAACAGAGAAAAGGGGAAGAAGAGAAATGGAACAAATAGAAAACAAAGAGCAAGGATATAGTATTGATCGATAATATCAATAACCATATTACATATAAATGGTCTAAATACTCAAATTAAAAGACAGATATTGCTAGATAAAATAGGGAGAATCATTTATCACTGGCTTAGAAAACCTGCTTTGAGTATATAGATAGCAATAGGGTAAAAGTAATTGAATGGGAAAATATATACTAATATTAATGAAAAAATGCTAAAATGACTGTAGTAATTTTAGATAGAGTGGATTTCATTAAAAATATTAAAAGAAGCCACTGAAAACTATTCAACTTCCATCTATAATGGTTACTTTTTCTAGTGTTGCTTTATGCTAAGAGACCATTTTAGTTTATTGCACTTTACTTGCAAAAGACTTTGATTCTTTGTAATTGTAGAAATAAATTACAGTTAACTTAAAGAAGAACTTTCAATGTAGCCTTTATATCACATTATAATATAACTTCTTTCAGAAGGGTAATAGAAACACTGATTCATAGTAAGAATCTTCCTTTTTAACTTTGAAAAAATGTATTAAAAGAGCTAACAAAGGCCACTGTATAATGATAAAGAAGGTCAACTGAGAGAGAGAAAATAACAATCCAAAATATGTGTATGCCAAGAAACACAGCTTCAAAATACATAAAGAAAACAATGATGGTACTGCAAAAAAAGAAAAAAAAAAAAAAAGAAGGAAAATCAGAGAAATTCACACATGTAGGGTAAGATTGCATTCTTCCTTATAGAGGTCAACCAACTAGACCTGATTTATATTTATAAATAATCTATTTAAGAACAACAAAATACATACTCATTTTAAGTGCACACAGAACATTTACCATAAAATGTTATATTCTGGGCTGTAAAACAGTTCTCAGTATTTCTATGAAGGTCTTAAATTATATAGAGCATGTTATCTGATACAAAATAAAATCAAATTCACAAACAATAAAAGTAATATATTAGAAAAATCTTCAAATATATAGAAACTACCAGACTAACTTCAGAGTAAACTATGGATTGAAGAAGACATAAAAAAAAGAAATTAAAAAGTTTTTTGAATTGAATAAAAATGACAACATACCAAATGTTTAGGTTTTAGCTAAAACTGTACTTAAAGGCACATTTATAACACAAAATACCCATGTTAAAAAAGCGAAAAGACATCAAATCAGTGATTTAAATTTTTATGTTAAGAAACTAACACAATTTGAAAAAAATCAATCCCCAATGGAGCAGAAGAAATGAAATATTAAATGTAAAAAAAAAAAAGGGGGAAAGAGAAAACAACATAGAAAAACCAATAAAAGTGAATGTTACTTCTTTGGTAAGACAAATACAATTGATACATTTCTAACTAGCTTGATTTAAAAAAATTAAAATGAAAACACAAATTACCAAATTAGAAATGAGAGAGGTGATATCACTAGTAATTTTGCACACATTAGAAGGATAATAAGGAGATATAATATATTTTATAGCAAATTCAACAATTTCAATGAAAAGAAAAAATTCCTTGAATGACACAACCAAACAAAGCTCATTCAAAAAGAAATGTAATTCAAATAGCCTTAACTCTATTACATAAATTGAGTTTATAGTTAAACTTTTCCATGAGGAAAAATTGTGTATCACAAAGCTTCATGGGAAAATTCCATCAAAATGTCAAGGAAAGAATAATACTTCTGCACAAACTCGTTTAGAAAACTGAAGTGGACAGAATGCTTTTCAATCCTATGAGGCCATTATGATCGTGATACCAAAGCCAAATAAGAGAAAACTGATGAAAATCCATCATGAACATTGATGCTATAATTCCTAACAAAGTTTTACCAAATGTTTATGTGATAACACACACACACACACACACACACACACACACACACACATTCTCATGACATATATGCCATATATATGTCATGTCTCATATAGAATCTCATGACAAAATGTGGCTTTATTCTAGGAATGCCTGCCTGGTTTAAGATTTTAAAGTCAACCAATGTAATTCTTGTTAGTCACAGCTGAAAAAGGTAATCTGAATAGCTGGAGAAAAATTGTTTGATAAAGCACACCATCTATTTCGAATAAAAACTCTGAAGAAATCAGGAATAGAAGTGAACTTCCTTAAACTGAGAAAGTGAGGAGATTGAGTTGGTTTACAAATGGACTGAAAAAGGTTTTTTTATTGTTGTTGTCATAGTTTAAATCTCTGAGGATGCCTAATTTGTGACTCTTGGACAGGATAAGAGTAGTGGCATTTATGTTGTGCTGTTATAAGGTCCAAAACTCTCCTAATGGCCTTCAAAATCAACTTCTTTACCGATATTTGCAACTGGCCTAACCATTTTGTTCAGTCTGGCTGGAGATACAGATTGTTACTTATATGGGACATGAGTATGGTTAGTGGCCCTGGGGGAACCTTCTTGGGGAATGTCTCTTGGATATCTGATGCTTGCTTGAATCCTCTTTCTCTTTCTGTATCTAATTCTTTGCCTTTAAATAATAATCTTACATGTGTATGTTCCATGGAGTCTGATGACTCTTTAAACATCCCTAAAAGGAATCTATGAAAAACTAGTAACTCAAATCATACTTAATGGTGAAAACTGAATACTATACTTGTAAATTCAGGAATAAGCAAAGTGGTACACTCTTTTTCTGTTCATGTTTTACTGGAGAGTCCAACCTGTGTAATCAGGTTGAAAAGGAAATAAAAGGCAATCATCTATGTAGAAAACCCTAAAAATTCTACAAAGAAACTATCAGAATTAGCAAATGAGTTTAATAAAGTTGCAGGATACAAGATCAGTTTATAAAACTAATTATATTTCTATTATACTAGCTGTGAACAATTAGAAAATGAAATTATAAGATAATATTATTTACAGTAATATAAAATTAGAAGCTACTTAGGGACACATTTGACAGAGAGGTATAAGTTCTAGACACTGGAAACTACAAAATATACCTAGCATAAATTAAAGACTGAATATGTGGAGAAATATGGTGCATTCGTAGGGTGATGACTCAATATTGTTAAAACATCAATTCCCTGCAAATTTATTCCATGCAATCGCAGTTAAAATTTCAGTAGTCTTTGCTGTAGAAATTATTTGTTTTAAAATTAAATGGAAATACAAAGAACTTGGGATAGTGAAAACATCCTTGAAAAAGAGAAATAATTTTGAAGGACTTTTCGCTATCAATTTCAAGACATTATACAGGTTTAGTAATCAGGAAAGTGGGTATTGCTATAATCATAGGAAAATAGGTCAATGGATTATATATATTAAATATCAATTCTCCCATCTGTGGTCAATCAATTTTTGCCAAAGTTCCCCAGGAATTTCAATTGGTAAGGATAAGCATTGAGGCATATGCTATTGAAACAATTTTATACCCATATGCAAAAAAAATAATCCTTATTTTATGTTGTATGTAAAAATAACTCAAAATAGATAAAAAACCTAAATGTAAGAGAAAACTATAAAAGTTTTGGAAGACACAAGATAAAATCTTAGTGACCTTGAGCTTGACAAATATTTTTTAAACTATAACACAAAAAGCAAGAACAAACTCAGTAAATTTGACATCATCAAAAATTAAAATTGTTTGGTTTTCAAAAGGCACTATTATATAAACAAAAAGGCAAGCAAAAAACTGAGAAAAAAATATTTGCAGGACATGTATCTGAGAAAGAACTTGTGTTTAGAATATATAAAGAGTTTTTCTAATGAATAATAAGAAAATAAACAACATAATTTAAAAATGGGCAAAAGATTTGAACAGACACTTTTGTTTTTTAGCTTTTCATGTGGGTAAGCCCTGAATAATCTACATTTTTTAAGCTATCAGCGCCAATCATAATTAATAAATATGTTTTGAATATGTCCAAATTGATAGGGAAGGACTTAAATAAAAACATGCTGCCATAAAATTTGTACTTTTCTCTATAATTTTTATTAGAGTTATCAGTGCAATAAACTAATATGGAAGTTCAGACTACTAAACATACCAGTTCACCAATGCTATACCTTTGTTTCTGTTTGATTTTGGTGCCTTTTTGCTTTGATAGTCTAGACATAGCCTGTGTTTCTTAGACATGTTTATAAATACATTGGAAAGGTGGTCTAAATAAAGGCATCGCTGAAATACAAAGCATCTTTTTGTTATACAGGGTTGTTATTAAGAAAAGATTCCAAAATAAAGCTTCTGGCAATGAATCATAGATTCTAACTGATGTTTTCTACAGATGAGAGTTCAGCTCCACCTTTCTAAAAAATGTAAGTTTTAGAAGGAGAGGCCTTTCTTTCAGAGCCCTTGGGAAATAAATTGTAGGGTAGCCTGTGTTTCTTAAAACCACTCCTACCATTGTTTGAAATCCAATGGCAAAGGTCTTCTCTGGTAAATAAATGATTTTAAAACTTTAAAGCTTTCAACATATTTTGCTCATAGATTTGAAGCTACAGCCTTGCAATAGAATTTAAAAACTAAAAGAATGGGGAGACATTAAGAAAACTAATTTTCCCTCACAAATGTGAAATTAAGTGTGAAAGCAGAGGTTCTTTGTGTCTTAAAATATGAAATAGGCTTAGGAAATTACATTCACCAAAGCTTTGTTTCATACATAAAGAAACTGAGACCCAGAGCAGGGTGGTGCTAGAGCCAGGAGCAGAAACCTTAAGCCAGGATTCTATTTCTAATCCAGTGGTGTGTTCCATTACACGATCTAAATGACGGGAGGAAATAATTTCTGACAACATAATTAAGACCACTTAAGAGGTCAAATAAATAGCCCAAGGTCACATAGCCAATAAGTGACATTGGTGGTACAGGAATCTAGATATCTGAGACCCCAATGTCCATGATTTATACTATGCCATTATATTTTTAATATATTATTACAAAACCAATTGAATATATTTCTCTTAAAATACATTACAGTTTCATGAAAGTTTTCTGGTTTGGTTCATCAGTGTGTTCTTTAATATATCGTAAGTGCACAATAAATGTTGAATATTCATTCGTAATTTTATACATATTGATTGAGTCTAATATGCCTCATGTTTGCCCTGAATGCTTTTTAACTTAGAAGGCAATGGACATGTGTATTGGCTATGGTTCTTTAGCAGCAGGAGTTTATCTCCACTGAAGCTCTCTTAGAAATATATTTTTCATGACCCCAGATTCACAGAAGTGGTTGAGGAAAGTTTCTTGCTGATCTGCTTTACTAATAGGGAAAAAAAGAAAAAGAAAAGAAAGGTATGGATTTCTATTAATATATATCTGCAGGCATACTCAACTCTACTGATTTCTACAGGAATTAAGCATTATTGGGCTGATAGAAAGGTGAGAAAGGAGTGAAGAATTATCTTTGTATAAGTCAGCCTATCCTGAGTGGTATGATAATTTAGAATTTGCTCCCTGAGCATCTCTCTCCAGCTATACTTCCTCATTTTCCATTTTGTTTCCTACTCCTCAATCTTTATCTTTTAAGTCATAGTCACTGAAACCTTGTTCGTGTGTGTAAATCTAGTCTTAAAATCCCAGCACAGTTTCTGTTATATTGAAAATCAATATGAAATTGTGAAACAATATTTTGTTGGGAGATAACAGAGTATGTTTGTTTATACATGCCTCTCATGAATATACTGAAAGTTGACTGTACTTTAAAAATAGAACACATGAAGAAATGTACACAGCATAGGACTTCTGGAAAGCATAATCTCATTTCATTTATTCTTCGTAAATACTTCAATTATGTCTGCTAAATGTTTTTAAAATCACTTTCAACATACTGCAGTGATGAAGAACAGAAAGTACAAAGTTGACATCTTTTACATGATCTTAAAGTCTAGAAGGTGTGTGCTATGAGTTTGTTGTACTTGTATGTGCCGTTCGTCTATTTCTCCATGTAGCTCTTATTGAATGAACAATCCTAACATAAATTGCTCCAAGTTTGCTTCAATGTACTCTTAAGTATTCTGAGTACATTTATTTAAAACATACAGTTTAAAATATATTTAAACAGAGAAATACATTTAATTAGCATATTAATAAAGAATAACTTCTGCATTCAAATTTAGTAAAATTTGGGAGCTCATATAAAATGAAAAGAAAAAGATATATACTTCAATAACAAAATGAAGAAAATTAGAATGACACATACAACTTGACATTAGAATACATATAAATGGCCAGTAAACACAGAAAAAGATGTTCAACTTCATTAATGTAATAAAATAATGTTATGCTCTTTACCTAGCTACTTAAATAAAAGGATTTGACAATATTCAGTGTAGGCAAAGATGTGGTAAAAGTATAGTCATAAATATTTGGTGTGTATAGTTTAGTCACAGATATAAGTATAGATATGAGTTTTAGAGAGTAACCTGGGAATATGTATATACTTTTATGATTGCCTCTCTCTTTCCTCCAAAAATCCAAAATCTAAGAATCTATTCTTCAATTACATTAGACTAACCACTACAACACATATACACACATAAACACATAGAATCAGAGACACGTATGCATAAATGATACTCATTACAAATGTTATTTGTAAGTTCAATATCAATAAACAGTAAAGTGAGATAAAGAATTATAGTACCTATATTTAAAGATTACTATAAAACTATTAAAAAGAATGAAGTACTAACCTACAGTGGTACATATGATAATTAAGGGGATAAAAATTTTAAAAACAAGCCAATATTTGTACCATGATTCCAATGTTGGAAAACAAAGAAAGTAATTAATAAATGTAACAAATAGATCAGAGTGAGTATGTATACCAAATATATATGCAAATATGTAATAAATATGTCTGACCTATTAAATAATATTAAGGAATAATGAATACACAGGGGAATTAAAGAAAATAAGTATTTGGACTATGGCCCAAATACAATCCACTCTACTGGAAATGGCTGAACTTTGGAATCTTGGTAGAGATCTATAATGAACCTTTGAGAATCAAGGTTATCTAAGGACAGTTATCAAGCTGACATACTGGAAGGTAAAAAATATGACACTACAAGAATTGTGTGTATCAGTCAGTAAGTCAAAATCCAAGTGTGTATAAAGTTGGCACCAAAGAGTTACTACTAGTTAGAATCTCCAACCACTGGGTTAAGCTACTGAGCTCCATAACTGTGGATCTTTTTGAGATGGATATCGGCATATAAAATAGTATACTATCCAGCTAATGAAGAATAGATATGAGATGAGAAGACACAGTCCCAAAGAACAAGACAATGACCACAATAAGATGAGCTAAAAAAATAATTTGAAGTTGAGATGCTGAGCTGCACACTCAGAAAGCCTGACTAGAACAAAACAGGAAGATAATTCACTTGAATAAGAAAAGCACTATTTCACATCTTGACTTGCAGCTTGATTATACCACCAGTGAAATATTTTTTTTTCCCCTCATCAAAAAATAGACACTTTATAATTTTACTTTTGCTCCCAGTGGCATCATTAATTTTTCTGTCCACCAGACTCAAAATTTAAAATTATCTGTCACAATTTTTCTCCTTTACTAACTTCTATGAACCTTGATAGTTATAACACCAAACTGGACATTTTCATTGCATTTTAATTACTAAAATAGTCTTCTGATATATCTTCCTTTTTTTGGTCAACCTTCCACAGAAGTGTTAAGATAATCTCTTTCAAATTAAATTTTTCTTACAGAGTCCTAACTCTTCCCAAGAGCACCAGCTGGGATGAAATGATGTGTCTCAGACAGCCACACTCCCAGACACTCCTTTCTCAGATGGTTTGCATTGCCACTAGCTTGGATAATTTTCCATTTCTTCATCTCCAGAAATTGAGCAAAGTTTTCCTCTAAGTATATGAAAGCAGAGTGCTTAAGATCACGGACGCTAAAACAATACTCAGTTGATTTTGCAATTTGAATCCACCATATTACAGCTGTATGACTTTGAACCGTGCTTTCACTGCTCTAAGTCTAGGTTTCCTTATTCATGACGTAGACATAACATTTCTAAATTCATAAACTGTTGTTAGAATTCAATGTTATCATTCATGTAAAGTTTATTGCTGTTATTTTTGTTATGTTGGCAGAGTGTCTGGCACATAATATTTACAATCATTATCATAATAATTCCTAGGCATGTCAGCATTTTTCTTTCTTTTTTAACACATTTCTTACCAGTGTACGCATAGTGCCTTTTACAAAGATACAAAATATTTTTGTCCATTTAAAGAATATTACAGTGTAAATTATATAAGAAGAAATCACTTACTGGTATAAAATAACACAGAATTTGACTTTCAAGTTCTTTCCTTATCTTTTGAGTTCTTTGTTTTTCTTCCATCACATAAGCCTGTAGGTCTTTCCACAGTCTGTTCTTCTAGGTGGAAAGTCTGCCCTGGAAATTTGTCAATCCAATGCTAAATGGTATCTTTGAATCACTTTTAACAAAAGAAATTCAAATTGAAGACTAATCTAAATTTGTATGTTATGAAACACCTTATTATTCTTCCCAATTAAGGATACTGTTATTTTAATGAACATAAATTAGCTGAGAAAAAAATGAATGTATCAGATGAAAACTAGGAAATCTCAACAACTGAGTGAAAGAAAGCATAGCTCATACATAACCCAAGAACTAGAAAGTAAACAGATAGCTGATCTCCTTCTCTCTCTGCCACCCATTCCAAGGCATGCTCATTAAGCCAAATAGTCAATATATTTTATATATTAGAATACACATTAGAACCAGATTTCCCTGTTTAATTATCCACTTAAACATAGATGAAATTGGCCAACGGCCTTAAAATATGTAACCTTAAGATGTCAATATCTCTGAAAACCTTGGAATATCTCTGGCATTATTAGTATGAATCATTGGAAAATAATCAGACTTGTCACTGGACAACCAATAAACTGTGTTAATACCAGCAGCTTAACAATGTAATTAGAAATTATAACACTGATCTAGTACCTATTCAAATCACATATTCAATGCAACGGAAGACTGAGTGTAGAGGAATGGGAATTTGATAAGAAAATACTCAGAATTATAGAGAAATTGGAGAAAATGGTTCTTTGTCTTGTAATCAACTTTTGTCACTACATGGTTCACCCTCCTGAGGGAGGAAGGGGGCTTTCCAAAGTCAAGTTCGAATAGGGCTTCAGTACAATTTTTCCAAGACAAAGTCAAACATTGACAGTAAAGAATCCGTTGACAGTAAAGAATCCAACTCCCATAAGGACCAATAAAAAGGTATTCCTTTGAGGAAGTCTTTGAGCATCCACATAACCAAACTAAAATACAAGGAAAGAACAATCTTTTCTTCATTCATTCCACATTTGAATAGAATGTATACATCGAGCATGCAGCATCCCCTGCCCTGGAAGCTGTGGACAGGAGTGATGTACAAATTAAACAGAAGGCCAGGTCATTTCATTATTTCTCCTGAAAAAGTCAAGAGTGGAGATGGCCAGGTCTAGCCATACATTAGATTCAGATGAGAGTTTTTTATAGCCTACTGTTGCCCAAGATCTGGCCCCAATCAATTTAATTGGAATTATTGGTTGTGGGTCCACACATTGGTGTTTTTTTTTTTTTTCAAAAGTTACCTTGGAGATTCTAATCTGTAGCCAGGTTTGAGAAGCATAAGCTAGTCCTTGGGGAAATAATGGTTATTAAGAACACAAGGGAAGCAGATTCCAGCCAGCTGGCTGTACTTCTCCAAACTTAAAAAAAGAAAAATGAAAAAGAAAAAAAAAAACACAACTGGAGGAAGTCAGGATTGAAGATAGCATGGAAAAGAGAGCTAGAGCTGTGTGTGCAAGCGCCTTGCTTCATAGAGGGGCTGCCACTCATAGTTTCTGAAGGTGTACTCTCCACTTCAGGCATGGGGCAGAGGACACTAACTTCAAATTGATCACACACTTTGTTTAAACACAAAGGACAAACACAAAATATTATTCTTACTGGGACATTGTACATAGCTAAGATTTAGTCCTAAATTAATGCTATTGAGACTGACATTTTTCAGGAACTGTTGTTGAGCTATAAGGGGAAGGAGCCCTGAATGATAGTTGTCACCTGGTGTCATGGTACCATTCCTTCAAAAAGTGGACAAGCCTTTTAATCAAACTACGTTTCAGTTTCTTTGTTTCTAAAGTTACTGAGTTGATCTGTCTATTCAGACACCCCTTTATTTATTCCATAAACTGATATTGAGAACTGTCTCTTACCAGGCCTTCAGTGCTAGCCTTCTAAATGGATCACATGTGCTTTCTGCCTGTAAATGTCTTACAGTCTATTGAATTGCAAGTACGGGATTACAGTACAATGTGAGTTGGAAATGTGGAGAGTTAAAAAGAAGGATTCAACAGGTTAGGAAAGATTTATCTGTGGAGTTTTATTTTTAATAGGTATTAAAACATACTGATATGTTTAGGAGTATGTCCTAAACATACGAGATTGGTGGGTAGGAGTGGGAAACAGGAAGAGAGAGCGCAAAAGAACTGTTATGAATCCAGTGTGGCTGGATTTCAGGTTTGAGATGGAGAAGCAGAGGGATGAGGTGCTATCATAAGGGAACATCGTTGAAGGTCTTTGTGTATTTTTATGCACAGATGATAGGATAAAAAGATGAGAAAAATCGATTTGATAATTGTGCAGAGGAAGAAGAATGGTGAAACTGAAGTTAGGGATTAAGTTAGGGAGTAAAGTAATAGCCCAGAGGAGAAATTATGATGGCCTAAATAAGAGCCTTTCAGAGTATGCTATTTCAATTATATGTTAGAGACCTAGAAGGAGTGAAAAAATAATCTCATAACCTCTAAAAATTAATACCTTTGAAGTGTTTTTAATGTATAATAAATGCTATTTTCATAGTAATTCTACTTCCAAAGAAATATGTAAGTATTTAAAACTTTGAGGCCAAGTTTTCATTGTCTTTCCTTAACCACCAGTAACAAGATTATATTAATGTGAGAATGACTAAATCTATAGGGATATTCACTTAGAGTGCTATGTTCGAAGATACCCACAGATTTCTACACAGTTCTATGCGTCTTTACTTATCTCATCTCTAATATGGCCCTGGGGATTTTCAGAAAATGGCATATAATGTCAACTTTGTACTTAAACTGTAAGCATCAAACCCTTGGGAACTATCAAGTTATCAGTCTTTACTACTGAAAACATAACAGGATTTAAGTAGAGCTACTCTAAATGGTTCAGATTACATTTAGGTAATATTTTGACTGAGATGAAGACAGAGAGATTTTCACCCAAGTGACTAGTTTAAATTGCCTACATTTGTGTACCAGATTTTTCTGTTTGTGTGAAGTCAACTAAGGGTATAAAACTTTTCTTTCCAAAAAAGAAAAAGGCATTTTTGTTGCTGATGTCCAAACAAGTACAAAGTAAATATTCTTTCTCCCTAAAAGAAAAAAAAGAGGAATATTATCTGTGATGTGAGATGGACTGTCACCCTGTTGCCCATGCTGGAGTGCAGTGGGTCGATCTCAGGTCACTGCAATCTCTGCCTCCCAGGTTCAAGCAATTCTCCTGCTCAGCCTCCTGAGTAGCTGGGATTACAGGTGTGTGACACCAAGCCCAGCTAATTTTTGTATTTTAGTAGAGATGAAGTTTCACAATGTTGGCCAGGATGGTCTAGATCTCCTGACCTCGTGATCCGCCCACTTCAGCCTCCCCAAGTGCTGGGATTACAGGTGTGAGCCACTGCGCCCAGCGTATTTGTGGTTCTTTAAAATACTTCCTAAAATTTTAAAAGAAGAAATTGACCAAACAGAGCTTTATGATTTAACAAATATTATTTTTATTTGTTTCATTTGTAATCTATAATGGAGGTTACATGTAAAAAAAATATCTTGAGGCACATAAATAATGTTTATGTGTTTTTACTATTTATGCTTATAAACAATTTTTTTTTTTTGAGACAGAGTTTTGCTGTTTCGCCCAAGCTGGAATGCAGTGGCGCGACCGGCTCACTGCAATTTCTGTCTCCTGGGTTCAAGCAGTTCCCTGCCTCAGCCTCCCCAGCAGCTGGGATTACAGGTGCCTGCCACTATACCCAGCTACTTTTTGTATTTTTAGTAGAAATGGAATTTCACCATCTTGGCCAGGCAGATCTTGAACTCCTGACCTCATGATCCACCCACTTCGGCCTCCCAAAGTGCTGGGATTACAGGCGTGAGCCACCAAGACTGGCCTATAAATAAATTTTTTTTAATCCTTTGAGTAGATCCAAATGCCACAGCCAATTCAGTTACTTATAGAAGCATTTGTGCTTCATGTTGGAAACATGCTTCCTCCTCAACCTCACAATTTGCACTGGTTCTCAAGTTTACATGGTCTCTCCTCCTCTTCTAATTGGGTGATATTGGCCCCAAAAGGACAGTTATTTCAAAATGCTTACATAATTTCTCTGCTTCTGTCAGAAGAGAAGGAGGAGGAGGAAGAGAAAGAAGAGAAGAGAAGGAAATGAGTGAGTGTGGAGCCAACTGACTGTTGGTTTTGGACAGAGAAGCTTATACCACATACCCATGAGAGACTTTAATGTCTTTTAACAAAAGTAGGGCTGCAAGGTAAAACAGAATAGTGTGCTTTCCATTCTGCAGGCTCCAAACCGAATGATTACACCAAAACAACTTGTGATAATGCTTTAATGATTTAGTAATGTGTCATTTCAATTATTTCCATTTCTGCAAGAGAAAAAGAAAGACTAACCCTCTAGGCTTTTACATTTCAAGCTCAAATCAGAGCTTGGATAAAAGATGGAATTTTTCTGGATCTTAGGATACCATGAGAATGTCAGTGAGGCAGTAAGTCATAAAATTATCCACTGCATGAGACACCAGCACAGTTAAAAGGACATAGACAAACTATGGGCACTATGTTTTCCTGGAGAACATATTTGTAGTCATGAATATAAACCGAACTTTGAAAATAAAATGAACTTAGGAAGCTATATTTTTCTATGCCACATAGATCTAAAAATGATGTTCGATTATATTCTTTTGGTTAATTAGAAATCCCCTACATAATTTATGAGGACATAATAAAAGTATAGCATGATGAATTCAAAATAAAATGAAAAATAAAATGTCTTACATATTAGACACAATTATATCTTGTTTCAGAAATTGTTTTGGTTGTTTACAATCAGAAGCTTTTAGAACTAGGTTTTCCCTTACAGTTTGAACTGTGACTGGTAGATGGCGCTGTCAGGATGTGATTCATTGTTACAGATGAAAACATTCCTCCCTCTTTCTCAGAATTTCAAAAGCCAGTTTCATATTTGCAGTCTGGTGGGGAATGTTCTTAGATAGAAAACATACTAAGAATTAATTTTCTAGAAAATTCTCAGAAACGTCATTACATTTTGTAAAGTACTTTTGGTTGTTTATTGTTCTAGATAATTAAAATGTCTATTTCTGTTTCTGACAGACTGTCACTTCTCCAACACTGAAGCGTATTTTCCAATTATTCTTTTGTTAAGTTTTTTTTTTTTTTTTTTTTGTATTTTTCCCAACATTTAGGTCTTTGTGATAAAATCAGAAAGAGCTTGGAAGCAGAAGCTCTTTAGGGAACAAGGCCCTTTGTGTCTGTAGCTATACATTTATTCTTTTCTAGTGCAACGTTTCCATTCCAGAATATGTAAGCCTTGATTTAAAATCATGCAGTGCTAAAAAATGATAATGAATTGTGTGCACAGCATTTCTTTTTCTCACCTTAAATGGTGAAATCTATTTTTTTCACTTGCTTGAGAGGTTAATGAATAATTTCAAAACATAATAAAGAGATTCTGAAGTTCCTAGGAAAATCAAGTAATTCAGAAGTAAAAAAACACAGGAACAAAACAAGGAAATGTATCTTTCAGGTTCAATTTCCTTAGTGTTGTAGTGGTGGAGTCAGCCATTTTTATGGTTCAGTCAACACAAGTTCAAAACATCTGACCACTGGAAAAATAGGGATTTTCCACATCTACATATTATGGATCATTTCTTGAATAACAACAACAACAACAATAAAACATTTCTTAGACATTTGTTCCTAGATCTGTTAAAAATTAAAAGTTAATTACCTGGAGGAGTTATGCCCTCCTGTTTTATATTCTAAATTTAAACTACAAAAGTTTTAAAAATGTACAAATAAAATATTTTGTAAAATGATTTGGTTCAATTGATTAAAAAAATTGACAGTGTTCCTCATGCCCATTTTCTGATGGTTATAGCTGAAAATTTCTGTAAAGGCCATCTAAAATGTTTAGTTTTTAGACTGACATTTTATGTTAAAAGCAAGTAAGGGATATTCTTGAAGGTAATATCTATGTCTTCTCTTTTCTCTATAAAGCTCACATGATATTTAATGCAGGTCATGCCTAATTCTATAACATAAAACAAAAATAGATAGCTGAACATTGTGACTTTTAAAGTTCAATTCTAGGAGCTCTCTAAATATTTTTTCTTTGCTAAAATTATGAAAAGAGAAAAGGTAGAAACATTAAAAAAATTCTATTGTCTAAATGAAATATCATTAGAGTATTCTCTTTACCTGCACAGATTATTTTATTTCCCAATCACTCAAAATACATTGTATTATCTGGATATGTGCTTAGTCAAATATATTATCTTTAGCATCTACTATGTTGACAGAAATGTTTTACAGTGTGAAATGGTGGTTCATATTTATTGCTGAGAATTGTATAGAAGTTAAATTCCCTTAGGGGAGGCAAGAATTTGGGAACCCAAATATATATCCTCTTGCATCAGAACACAACTGTGGGAAAGAATGAGACAGTCTATGCTTCTTTGTTTACAGAGAGCCATAATCTTTTGACCGGATTTTAAATCAAGTCAGTGACTTTCAGTCACCCATTATGTTTCCCTTTCTTCTTTTTCTATTGTAGCAGCATTTTTTATTTTCCTGGGGAGGGGAGATGATCAAAATGATTTCAAGACCGTTGGAAGATTGTCATCAGGTATAAGAGCAGTTGTAAATCATTCATGTTGAGAACGTCCTTGTTTATATCATACTCAATACCACAAACCTGAATGAGCTTTTCTCCTTCAATAATATTAATAAGCATTTTACAAACTCTCGATTCAGTCTGTTTACTGTCATTTGTGTTTGTAAAAGAAGACTTACTGTTTGGAATAATTTTTGGTTAAAATAAGAGTCTTTATGTTCAAAGTAGTTGAAGAAAATTTTTTTTGTGGTTCACTGTATCAAGCATAATATTGAAAATATAAATGTTACATTGTTAAGGGGTAATGGGAAATGCCCAAATATCTTTGAGCCAAACTTTCTAAAGCTAAAATATTGTATGTTGAAATATTCTAAATTTAAAATCAAAACAAATAATTAGAATTTGATAAGAAGTCAGAAATTCAGCTTAGTGCTTCTAACTGGTTACTTGTATTTCTTCAACTCTATCAATATTATTTTGCCTCAATCCATTCCTTTTTTTCTTAAAATAAACTCATATTTTATGAGTCATTTAAATTAAAATAGGCATCTACAAATGGTCACTATTATACTGTTATAATTCTGTGACAACATAGAGATATTTAAATTACATGTTATAATTATAGATGTGAAAGTTTACTTTATATATAATAACATTACAATAAAACAGTAACAACATTTCTTACATGAAGATGGACTCAGAAGTAAATTTTGTTATAGTGTTTTTCAAATGCAGGTTTGCTTTCTTCAAGTTAAGAAGGCATTGTATTAATTTAAAATAAATGTTACAGAAATTGAAGGAGAAAAAAATACTCCAGATTATATAATCTTCTATTTATTATATTTATGGCAGAAGATAGTACATCCAATTGAAGAAGTCATATTAAATCAATAGTGGTGATTATAATAATTGAAATTCTTTCTTTGCCATTTTCTGGAAGAGCATATTAGGCCTTTATATATCTTGAAAAAATAATAATTTTAACATACACATTTTAATGCTACTCATATTCAGATAATCACTAATTTTTAAAACCTATGTCTTGCTATTCTTTGCTTGAAAATTGGAATACATCCTCATAGTGCTTAATAAATACTTGTTGAGCAAACAAAACCAATGTTGTCGGTGGTGGTTGTATTTCCGACCTGACCCACAACATTCTGTTTAAGCTATGGTTTGTGAATAAAGCATAACTCTGGTTTAGCATTGCCAAAATATTATTAAATGTAAGATGAATTCAGACAAACTCCTAAATTCAGATGACACCTTCACACTTCAGCCATAACTTCAGACTGAGAAAACTCCCCCTGGTTGCAGTACTTGGTATTGTATGAGCTCTAAGCTACTGTTAGAGGAGTTTCATGTCTGGACAAGTGGTCTGGGTGGCCAGGAAAAAATATGCAGATTGAAAAAAAGGTTCTGTTAGGAGCATACTTCTCTGTCCTGGAATCGCCTATCACCATCATTGTGTTTCTCCAGAGTCTGAATTTGGCTGCATAATTACGTTCTGCTGGCTGTGCCTGCTCCCATCAAACTCTGATATTTTCTCTCTCCTTCCATGAACGGAATGAAGCAACAGCTTCCTTCCAGCTCTTCTTTTCCTAAAGGGAGAAAGCAGAAACCCACTCAAGTTTTAAGGAATCTTCATAGCTGTTAACAAATAGAAAGAAAAGCTATGAAGAGGGGCTCTTCTTTTGTCTTTCTCTGCTTTTTCTCCCCTATTCCCCCTTTGCCTTCTCCTTTAATAATCTACAGACATAAAAGCACACAGGAATCATAATTATGAGACATGCAGAAACTTGCAGTTCATTTCCTGTGAGGAGTCCTATATACTCAGATGTACTCAGCCAGCAGCAAGTCTCTGATCATTTTTTTCATCTCTTGGAGCATCACTCAGAAGGAAGAATGATAGACTGAGATACGTATTCTCAGGGGAGGTGTGAGGCAGGAGTGTGCTCTCTTCACCTTTGTCATGCCCTTTCCCACTATCTGTCCAGACACAGTAAATCCTATCCTTGACCAGAATTAAAATGAAGTAAGAAATGTTACCATCCCAGGAATTAGATGAATTGAGAAAAGTGACCAACCCAAAATTTAGATGATCTAAAAACATACGACTCAGGATAAAGGGAATGTAACATAAATGTTGTAGTGTGTGTGTGTGTGTGTGTGTGTGTGTGTGTGTGTGTGTGTTGTGTAAGTATGTAGATATTCTAGAAAACATCAGATTTTGAAGTAATGAGATCCAAACCAATCAAATGCAATACAGGAAAGAGGTCTGGAAATCCCCTGAAATATCATTTTGGAAGGGGGGAAGATTGTCCAAATTGCTAGGCTGAAAAAAAGACAGCTAGTAATTCTTAGTGACATTTAGATTTAAGAGACATATTTAAATTAGATTGATGCAGACTGACAATGTGTCTCCACTTTTAGCATTAACTTCCTTCAAATAATTACCTTTTTTTGTTTGTTTTCAGACGCATTAGAAAATTTCAGAAGTGTGCCAGCTTCCAAGAATAACACAAAACGTGTAACACGGCATGTCAACATGAAACAATGGATATGCAAATTGGACAAACCATGATATGTATAACAATAGCCAAACATTGTTAACTTGAAAAATTCATGATTTCTCACATGTGATAAATTTGAGTTTTATTTCTAAAAATTTTATTTCCATCTTTACTTTTCCATATTCTTAGCTCTAACACTGCCCCCCAGTTCTAAACTGACTTCAGTGAAAGAAATTTGCGAAATGAATTCTTCTGGTTAATCCCAGTAATACAGAATCCAGACATGCACTGAAAGAGTGTGTGTGTGTGTGTGTGTGTGTGTGTGTGTGTATTTGTGTTTGTTTGTGTGTGTGTGTGTGTGTGTGTGTGTGTGTGTGTGTTTTCTCTCAAATAAATTCTGGAATCAGTTTAAGAAATACAAATCTTGGGCCGGGTGTGATGGCTCATGACTGTAATCCTGGCACTTTGGGAGGTCAAGGTGGGTGGATAGCTTGAGGCTAGGAGTTCGAGACTAGCTTGGCCAACATGGTGAAACCCTTTGTCTACTAAAAAACAAAAATTAGCTGGGTGTGGTGGAGCATGCCTGTAATCCCAGCTACTCGGGGAGGCTGAGGCAGGAGAATTGCTTAAACCTAGGAGGTGGAGGTTGCAGTGAACCGAGATTGCACCACTGCACTCTGGCCTGGGCGACTGAGGGAGACTTCATTTCAAAACAAAAACAAAACAAAACAAAACAAAAAAACAAATCTCATAGTACTAATCTTTCAGTCTGTGGATTTACATCTTAGAAGTAACATCAGTCTATTCTTATCTTAGAATTACTGCAGTCCAATCTACTGCTAGTCTTACAACAGTAATAAATAAAAGTCATTCTAAATTAATTATCATAAAAATACAATGTAAGTGAAAGGAATATTAAGCCAACATTCTATGGCTTCAAGTGGAAATCTGTCACAGATTTCCACTTATTCTTACCATAATTCCTATCATACATAATACAGTGTGTGTGTACATACATATGTATGCATGTATGTGTGTATATATATGTGCACACACACACTGTATTATGTATATATATATAGTATTTATGTATATATAAAGGCTGCTTCACTACTTCAAGTTTTTCTCATAGTACAATGGCTCCCCTAAGAGGGTTATAGTATTCCATTGACTGCTCTGTGAATTCATTTTCTGTGAGTTATTTCTGGCCAGCGGAAAGCATGCAGTTACTTTTTGGGTATCGTTCAAGTAGGCACTCTATGATTTTACCAGAGGTTTTTCCTGTAGAAATAAATCTATGTATTATTTGTCTAGTCAAAAACAGAGCATGCTGACATGGGATCAGTGGGGGGATTTGAAAATGGATCCGAGGTTGAGAAGAACAAGTAAGAGGGGAATGTACTTATTTTAATAATACACCCTGGACAAAAAAACAAAATATATTCTTTAAAGTTATAGAAATAATGTGTGTATGGATGCAGGAAAACCTTAATAGGTTTCATTCCTCTGCACAAGTACCTAACTCTCTTCTGTGTATGATGTAATTTTATTGGCATTTGATTTCCATTTTCCTTATTAATTATTGTATTTCACTACTTTTAACACCATCTTGTTGTGCTTGATTTAGGAAAAGATGTAAATATGGAGTTTTCAAAATCCTAAAAAAAAATTATCTACTCACCTCCCATCATACACATACCTTAAAAAAAGCCTGTGTATGCACACATGCACACACATGCCACAACTGTTGACTTTCCATCCTAAGACTACACAGTGAAAATGACGTTATTTGCCTGTCACAACATCAAACAAAAACACTTAAAAGCTCATTCCATCATACTTCCTTTTAAGATAAGTAAATATTTTTTACAATGAAAGGATACATAGTTACGGTCTAAAAGTAAGCCTCTGAATTTAGAATATTTTGGTAGTAGTGTTTTTAGTGGGGGATACAGTGATCGATACAGACATTGTTAAAATTAGAGGCTGAACATGTTTGATATTTATCTTCCCTCCTTCTCTTCCTTTCTCTCATCATTTCATGAAAGCAATGACTTGGATTTTATTATAGAATTTATGCCATTCTGTTTAGAGACAGCATTTTAAAATTTAGGTTTAGGTATATATTTGTCTAATAATTACTAATGCTACCTCAGTTAATAGTAAAATTACTATTCAATCAAATTCGGTAAGATCTAATTTAAAATGTGATAGGGAAATGTTTTCAGTGTGTTTTCTTTTTACTTTTATGAAAGTTTTGTATGCGTATCAAATGCCTTTATATGCAGTTTTCTTTTCATAGACATTGTGCTACCTATAATTCTTGATTATCAATTACACTGTATTATAACTATCAAGACTTGGCCTTGATAGTTACATCTAAGGTTAAATTTGCATTGTATGTCTAAAATAAATATAGTAGAATTTGTAAAGTTTTTAATCACAAAAAGACAGGCCAAACCGACAAAGCTTAAAACCTTAGTACTAAGCTGGACACCAGAGTTTGTGCCTATAGTCCAGCTATTTGGGAATCTGTGGAGCTCAGCCTGCATGACAGAATAAGACCTCATCTCCCTAAAACAAACAAATGAACAAAACAAAATCCACCTCACTATGACTGGACAGTCACATGTCAAAAAATAATAATAATAATAATTTAGACCCAGACCTTACACTCTTCACAAAAGTTAACTCAAAACTGACCACTGACATACATTTAAAATACAAAACTATAAAACTCCTAGCAAATAACATAGAACTTCTAGATGATCTTGGGCATTGATCACAACTTTTAAAATATAACACCAAAGGCAAGATCCATGAAAGAAATAACTGATAAACGGGACTCCCTTAAAATAAAAAACTGCTGCTGTATGAAAGATGCTGTCAAGAGAAGGCGAAGATAACCACAGGCTGGGAGAAATTATTTGCCCAAGGCTTAACTGATGGGCTGTTATCCAAAATACACAAAGAGCTGTTACAACTCAACAATAAGAAAATGAACAACTAATTTAATAAATAGGCCAAAGTGCTAAACATTTCACCAAGGAAGATATACAAATGAAAATAGCATATGAAAAGATGTACTCCATCATATGTCATTGGGGAAATGCATATTAAAACAACTGTGACATATTTTGACTACTAAAATAGTCAAAATCCAGAACACTGACAATATTGAATGCTGGCGGGAATATGGAGCAACAGAAACTGTCATTCCTTGCTGGTGAGAATGCAAAATAGTACAGAAACTTTGGAATATAGTTTGGCAGTTTCTTACAAAGCTAAACTTATCCTTGTCATATGACCCAACTATCACACACTTTGGTATCTACCTGAAGAAGCCAAAAAACGAAGAAGTTTATAGAAGCTTTTTCATAACTGCCAAAGCTTGAAAGCAAACCAGTATCCTTCAGTATCTGAATATATAAATAAAATGTTGTACTGCCAGACAATGGAATATTATTTAGCACTAAAAAGAAATGAGCTACTGAGTCATGGAGAGATGTGGAGGAAACATAAATGCATATTACTAAGTGAAAGAAGCCAAATTTTTAAAGACTACATACTTTATAATTCCAACAATATAACACTCTGCAAAAAGCAAAACTATGGAGACAGTAAAAAGAACAGTAGTTGCCTGGGGTTTGGATAAAATAAGGAATGACTAAGCAGAGCACAGAGGTATGTTAGGGCAGTAAATCTATTCTGAATGATGGATACATGTCATTATGCATTTATCTAAACCCATAGAATATAAAGCACAGAGAGTGAATCCAAATGTCGAGTAAGTAAGACTTTTGGTGAAAATACTGTATTAATGTAGGTTTATTTTGTAACAAATGTACCATGATCATGCTGGATGTTTAGTAGTGGAGGAGGCTGTATGTCGAGGTGTGGGAAAGGAGAATATAGTAATTTTCTGTACTTTCTCATTAAATTTGCTGTGAACCTAAAATTGTTCTAAAAAATAGTGTCTATTGCAGAAAAAAACAAAAAAACAAACTAAAAACACACACAAACAAAAAGCCTTACTAAAATGTTTTCTTTTAAGGAAATAAATAAATCAAATTACATTAAAAAAAAAAAAGTAGCCATAAAGCACCTTCCTGCCCAGGTCTCAAAGCACTTTTTAGCTGGCAGCTCGTAACTGCTATGTCCTTGAAGGCTTGTCAATACTTGCCAGGAATTTTTATTAGTCATCACCATAATAATTATTGAAGTCAATTATTATGCTTAACTGTTATTTTACAGATGAGAACATAAATGAATTTGAAGCCATTACATGTAAGACTACTTCTTGACTTTTGGCAATGATGTAGGGGGGGAAAAGAGTAAAGCGGATCTTGTAAAACTACATATTATCTGAAACTTGCATGCTAATTTTAACCTTATTTTCTATTAAATCATTTTTAGAGGTGATAACCAAGATTGGGCAAATTATGTCCCATTTATGCCTATTGTTCCATTATTGGAATGCTAAGCATATGGGAGTTATTTATATCCTACTGCTCAAGAAGATCGCCAAGGGCTGATTGCAAAAATTCAAGAAATTGCAACTTCAGGCATAAATGGGTTAATTCATGTAATGCTTTCTCTTTTTGTCCCTGCTGTCTCTTCTTGCCCGTGCTTTTTCCCCCCTTGTCCCTACCTTTTGAAACTGCAAATCAATAATGAAAAAGTCTAGAAGATAGACAAATAGGCATATGAGAAAATCAGTGAGTTTGGAGTTCTCAAAATTAGACAATTCAGATTTAGCTGAAGTTAGCAGAATTTTAGAAATTCAAAATTTACAGTCACCAGAACTTATCTAATAGTGGGATATGTACAAAAAATCTGATTTCCAAATGTAGATGAAGTACAGTTAATTTTTCATAATTTTCCAGAACAGTTTTAAAATCTTAAAAAGTCATCATTTGCTTTATTTTGATTAAGCTTTTGTTTTGCTATTTGATTTATAAACGCTTTGAAGCAACCAGTTCTATTTCAGGCAGTCTGTAATTCTGCCACCTCTAACCATTAATAGCTACAGATATACTTCCCAAATAGAATACAAAATCCATGACTAATATAAATGCCAGTGGGACAGATGACTAGGCAAACCTTTTCCACTGTGAGAAACAATATAGCAAGTGTTGAACATATTTCAGTTAATGAGTGAATGACCTAATGAAATTATGAATGGACATTCCCAAAGAATTCCCATAAATAAACCTAAAAATCTTCATTTAACGTGAAGATTTTTAATGTGTGAGAGTGAAAAAATAATATGAGGGTTTTTTCCTTCTCATAGTGAGTTTTATGATGGTAAAATTTATATTGATAATACCCAACATGCAGGTTTCTAGGAAGTATTCCATTTGTAATTTTTTAAAATCCTGTCTGCTGCTGGATGAAATGGGAACTGTTATAACCACAGGCTTCCTATAGCACTGTAGTATGAATGGTCTTTTTCTAAGTGACATTTCTATCACATGGATTGAATTTTAAACTTTTTTTTTCCAGTGACCAATCAGACATTATAAAATAGTTATGCTACTGACTTGGTATGTGTTCAATGTCAAGCCATGTTTTTCCATTGACAGCTTGAGAAGATTGTAAAACCGCTAAAAATTTAAACTTGTGGTTCAAAGATACTTCTGCAGTTAGGCTGCTTTTAATTTTTCTCATTCCATTTAGTGAACACCTGCCTTTCATTGGATATTAAATCAATGCAAAACCTTTTAGATTTTCTTTGGAGCCTAGGTAAAAACAAAAAAATATATATATTTGGATAAAATAAAAACAAAAGGATGGACTTATGTATAGCAAGACTCTACATTCTACATGAGTATGTACTTGTAAGACCTATTTTTTAAAAATTGTGTCTCTTATTACTTAAGATAATGGAATATTATTTAAGGACAAAAAGACTTGCTATGTTTGATTAAGGTTGGAGGTCTGGAAGAGTAATTTAGGATGTCATGGCCTGATGCTACTATCACTATGATCATAATTGCTAACTTGTTAGCACCTAATTAAAATATTAATACATTAATCTACCATGTATAACAAAAACTTATACAGAGGCCAGCACACAAAAGGCATTTGGTTTACAGCTGTTAAATTGAATTTTACTAAACTATCTTTTGAAACTCAGCATTTATTTTCGATTAACAAACTTTTGAGCGCTAACGTTATATCAGATGTTCTTTTAGGTATTTAGGCTACCAGGGTAAAAAACATAGTCATCTCCTTAAAAACTAAAACCCTAGTAGAGGAGAAAGAGAAGTATGTCCTAATAATTGGATATGGCAAGTGATCAAGAGCAGGGTTCTAAATCTTCACGTCACATTAGAACCAGCTGAGAAGTTAAAAACAAATAAATCTCATGCCCAGGCTCTACCACAAACCAGTTGAATCAGAATGCTTGAAAGTGGTTTCAGGCCATCAGAATTTTGAAATGGTCTGCAGAGTAATCCTTATTTTTAGGAGGTTGGGAAAGACTGTGCTTGAGGCAAGCCTGGTGATAAGAAAGGCACTCCTGATTCCATCTGGTAGAAACAGGGCGATAGATCCAGGACAGGCGATGCTCAAACTAAGCTTTAAAGAATGCTTGAGATCGGTCAGATGAAGACATGGTGAAGGTCATTCTTGGCAAAAAGAAAATAATGACTTTAGGAGAGGAAGAACATTACACATTTAAGAAACAGAAAGTAGTTGCTATGATTAGTATTTAGAATATGTGTAGGCAAATCTGGAGCAATAACATGCAAAAATTTAATGTTACATGAAATATGCAATTAATGATTCATGTGAATATTCATTCAATATTTATTATGCACCAGATACTTATTCTCCAGATATTGATAAACCTATCATAGTAATTTTATTCCTTCTTTTATGATTGGCTCAGGAGTAGATTGATCTAAGTAAATTTAAATCAAGGAGAAACTTTCTTCAACTCCATGGAAAAGACAAAAACCTTTTCTGCAACCAGAGGGATGGTGGGAGGTATGTTTCGTGGTGCTGCTCCATGAGAGAATCCAGATTGAGAATAATTAGCTGATACTGAGTTACAGGCAGAGTCAAGAAAACCTGAGAAGCAGGGCTGGAAACTTGAGGTATCAGAAACTAGAGCCCTCAGCTGTTTCTAAGCTTCATGTGATGTGAGATTTAAAATGTTCTTCCTGTGAAGCCATTTTGGGTCTGGATTTCTTAGCAGTGAATTCATCCAATTAATTCATCAAAGAATTTTCATTATGAAGAAAATGAGGTAGCATTGCAGCAATCTAGGAAGAGGATTTTAAAAGATAGAAACATTCTGCTACCTTAAAGTGAGATCTTTATATATACCAGGCAGTGTATGTACATTTTATATATGTGTAAGAAATCATAACCAGATTTGGGTTTATTCTTCTGGTAGTAACATGTAGGTTGGATTTGAAGAATCCTAAGCTAGAAACAAAAGAATGTAGAAGTTCTTTTACAGACTCAGCTATAGAGATAATTATGAAGAGAAAAAGAAAGAGCCAATATATATTTAGGATATGAAAGTTGTAAAATTTGACAAGCGGTAGAATTTTATGGCTAAGAGAAATTGAAGGTTGTAGAATAAACAGAACTACTTGTTTATATCTAAGTGACAGTGGACTAAAGTGAATGTGAAACATTGGCTGATTAGCCCTGTTTTTGGGCAGGAACTTAACTTGAGCAGAGCAAATTCTGCACTAATAAAGTTACTCAAGCTTTCAAATTATTCTGTGCATAAAGCGAGTGTAAATAATTATACATTGTTAAATCCGAAGATTTTATGCACAAAACAAATACATTTTTAAAAATCTGATAGAAATTCCAACAGGGGCAGGTCCTAAAATTTTCCTATTGAGCAGGTGTGGTGAATAAAAGTAAAATGCCTTGTATCTATTTTACTTACTTAAAGTGTGTGAACTCTAGTGGAGAAGCCTCTTATATCATGTATTATAGTTTTGTTTCAAAGGTTGTAAAATATTGGTCAAGGTTTTCAGTGACTTTAATTCCTTGGCTTTCAATTCCTTATGTAATTTTCATTATAGTGGTAGTTCTCCTTCCCTAGGAATTTTCATTTCCTTCAGTTGATGAAGTATATATAGTATGATTCATTGGTGTAGTATTGATTCTTTCTCATATAGTAGTTTCTATAGCTTTATACTACATGCCATTATTCTGTACGTATCACACATGATTATATGTTGACTCTTATTTACCATCAACAGCACAATGACATTGTACTTTTCCCCCAATGTTTTCTTTTTTTCCTTTTTCCTTTTTTTTTTTCATTTGAGATAGAGTCTTACTCTGTCACCCCAAGCTAAAGTGCAATGGCACAATCTTGGTTCACTGCAACCTCCACCTCTCAGGCTCAAGTGATCCTCCCACCTCAGCCTCCTGCTTAGCTGGCACTACAGGCCTGTACCATTACATTCACTTATTTTTGTATTTTTAGTACAGGTGGGATTTCACCATGTTGGCCAGGCTTGTCTCCAACTCCTGACCTTGGGTGATCTACCCACCTAGGCCTCGCAAAGTGCTGGGGTTACAGGCATGAGCCACCATGCCCAGCCTCCTTAATGTTTTCTATTCAGAAATCTATTGATATTACTGAATGATGTTTTTGAAATCCAGTCTGGGATCTTGTATCTGTCACATCAGCACAATTTTGAAGTTAATATAGGTAAGTACCAAAGCTAAAACATGTACATTGGAAGGAATGTGCCTAGAAGCCAAAATTGTTTTTAACATTTTACGTTATATCTATTTCCATCTATTGATAAGCTATTAGGAAGTCCTCAAATTCATTAAAGTAACATTTGGAATACACATTTTCAATTAATTTTCAAGTTAAATTGTACTATAAGTCAGCACTAAGTCAACTTTAAATCAAATTAAATATTTCAGTGATCTCTTAAAAATGAGAAAGTATGCAAATAATGTTTATTGCATGCTTTATGCTTGAGGGGCTATGAGAGTTATAGAATAATACTAACAATTATTGAGAGTAATAATTATTACCCTTTGCCAAACACTGCACCATGTACCTGACATGAATACTTCATTAAATCCTCCCACCAATAATCTTTCAGGTATTATGCCCACTTCACAGATAAGGACACTTCAGTAAAAAGAGGTGAAATAACTTGCCCAAGGTCATGTAGCTATAATGTGGTAAAGCCAGGCCTCAAGTCTAGGCATCTTGGTCTGCTCTTAAGCCCTTTTCTCCCTAATGTATCAAACTGCTGCTTCCAACTGTAAATCTATGAAGATAAGACAACTGGAACTGAAACAATTCGGGTGAAACACTTTCCAGTTTCATATTACCAGTTATAAATGCTGTCCATGCTTGGAGAAAGTAGAAAATCAATAAAAACTTCAAGTCGTGAAGGCATAGATTTTGATTTGAAAATATTGAACCTCTGTGATTTTTGCTTCTAATAGCTGTGGAAACTTGGACAAATTATTTATTAACATTTCATTGGTAATTTGTTTGAGACGTAACTATTCTCTATGTAAGCATTTTGTTTTTAGATGCAATATATTTACATATATATATATATAATATATATTTTAAGTTTCCAGGCAAAAGTGAGTCTTAAACTCAGTCTTAAAAAATTTAGAAAGCAGAAAAAAATAAAAAGAGAGCGTGAAAGAGCAGAGGAAGAATTATCTTGCTCTATCTCCAAGCTCTATCCATCTAATGAAGATGGGCATACTCCTGTGTTTAAAGGAAGGACACAAACACTTCAGTGAAACTCTCTTTACGGAGATTTCAATGGGTTAAACTAGATTCAACTCTCTGTTTGAGAAAGAAATAATGATTTTGCTTTTTCATACAAAGTCTGCCAGGTATAATTATCTCTTTAAAGTTTAACAACTTTGTTTTCATGTTGTTTTAAGGCCTAATAGGTCAAAAACCATTTCTGAGGGGGGCAGAAACCATTTGATTCACCAGACTACCATGTGTGTCAAAATACAAGTTTTTTATTAATAGGAGGATGCAAAAGATAGATTTTGGCCAGTTTTGGATACAATAAACTTTTAGGGATATAGATAGCTAGCCATGTCTATTTATATTATTTAATGTATTAATTTTCAAAAATATACTAAAAAATTACAGACCGTATAAAATTATATATGATTTGGAAATGTAATTTTAGTCAACTCTCTACTTTTATTATAGAATTTCATTCACTGCATTGGTCTGAATAACGTCTCTCCAAGATTTATGTGCACATGGAAACTCAGAATGTTCTTTTATTTGGAAATAGGGTTTTTATAGAGGTGATTAGTTAAGTTGAGGCCATATAAGATTAGAGTGGGCTGTCAATTTAATATGGCTGGTGTCATTATAAGAAGAGAGACATGGTAATCAAGACCGTGTAACTATTGAGGCAGGGGGATGTAGCTGTAGTCAAAGAACACCTGGGATTTCTAGCAATCTTCAGAAGCTAGGAAGAGGCAACCAAGGATTTTTTCCCCCTGTGCCATCAGAGGGAGCACGGGTCTGCCAACACCTTATTTCAGACTTCTAGCCTCAAGAACTGTCAGAGAATAAAATCCTATTAAGTTACACAGCTTGCGGTCATGTGTTATAGAAGTCATAGGAAACTATTTACTCCCGTAATATGCATCTTTAACACCAGTTGATTCATCCATGGTCCATATTGGAGTCATGTCTTGTGTTTTTCAGGGCAATTTTCAAAAGTACATAAACCTTACCTCCTTTTAAAAGAGACAGAGCGCTTTTAAGTCTGCATGATTATCTCACTCAATATTTTGTCTCAATTCCTACACCAGTTTACAAAATATTAACATTTTGTTTTTCTTGAAAATTTTATATGCTTGATCTCACAACTTCACCACTCCCTATTTTTAAGTAATCTTTAAAAGACTTCTTTACAACATCCTAAACTAACATTTGTTATTCTGAGGTAATTTCCTGGGAAAAATGTTAAAAAATTTATTAAAATTTTTTCCTCCTTTTTAATAATTAATTTAAAATTATGATAAACATTAAAAGCATGAATTGACATTGTTTTAGGTTAACATGTCTCTCTGAAAAGTGGTTTATAGCTAAAAATAATGTAACTGAGAGAATGAGCCGTATCAGAGTATGTAAAGATTCAGTGATTCAAACTATGACATCCTGTTTCCTGTAAGATAATATTGGGAAAATGCATTGTCCTAATGTTTGAACAAATATGAGTGTTGCTTGACATAACTCACTGGTCAATTCCAAATTAATACATTCTTAGAAAGATGCTGAAGTGATTTAAATTTAACAAAGTAAATTACGTATTTGTGTGAAAGAATAGATCTTTTGTAAAATTCATAACTTGTAGTGCTTAGCACTTTATTCTGATATGTGCCTAAAATTGCATGTGTAACAATTTCCTGAATGCCTAATGAGATAAACACTTAGATAGCTTTTTTTTCTACCAAGTTCTTATTGGTCAGAAACTTGATGCCCATATTTCTGTGACAGAATTACACAGCAGAAAATTTAACAGTTGCTTTATGTATTGTTGATTTTATTATTTATCCTAGATTTAATTATAGATACGTAAGGAGAATGCTGTAGGCCACATTCAAGCATCTTTGAAATGGTAGGCCAAAAAGAGAAATACCCATGGAAAAGAGAAACCAATACTGCCAAGCAGCATATTATTATTTAAAATCAAAGTGATAATTTTTTCAAAATTCCACAATCCCATCCCAACATATGGAAAAAAAATTCAGATTTTTACTATTTCCTGAGACAGAATCTCACCCTGTTGCCCAGGCTTGAGTGCAACAGTGCAGTGTTAGCTCACTGCAACCTTCACCTCCCGAGTTAAAATGATTCTCCTGCCTCATCCTCCCAAATAACTGGGATTACAGGCACCTGCCACCATGCCCAGCTAATTTTTGTATTTTTAGTACAGACAGGGTTTCACCATGTTGGCCAGGCTGGTCTTGAACTGCTGCCCTTGTGATCTGCCTGCCTCGGCTTCCCAAAATGCTGGGATTATAGACATGAGCCACCATGTCCAGCCATATTATTTTAAAAGTAACATGTCTCTCTCTCTTTTCATTTAAAGGAAATTTTCCACTTGTATTCATCTTCTCTGACTTCCAAAAATATTACCGTTTTCATATTTTTTGCCATATCCAACTATTTCTCAGTTATCCACTCAACATATAGTGAGCCCAGACTTGTACAGCCATGACAGCATAATAACTTTCATTCCTTTGACTTAAATTTCTTAAGGATTATTTCTTAGGACAAACTAAATAAACAATAGCAAAAACATTTTCATTGTCTTTGCTTCTCCTTTAGATGGCTGCATTACTTTTTTTCCTATTCATATCTAGATTTCTGATAAACCCTGCATCTGTTTTTCCTTTTCTTGCTGTATTCTAGGTCCTCTGCTGTTCTGATGAAACATTCTCTGTACTGTTAACCACATCCTTCTCTGGGGCCTTTCTCGAATATTATCTTCCACAATATCTCTACTTGAAGCTCTTCATCACCCATTTCCAGAATTTTTCTCTCCTCGTGGCTTTCTGGGTAGTGTGCATGCTTGCCCCTTGCTTGTCTAATCATTTCTCTGACAAACCTTCCTTATGAGATTTCATCCTTTTCTTTCTTCCTGAGAGTGAGACTACCTCAAGGAGGAGCCATTATTGTTGTATTGTCACTCTGTACCATCTCAGAAAGCTTATTTATAATCATAGTCTTAGTGATCATTTGGCAATCAAGCCCTAATTTTATCCTTACTTCTAATGCAAGTTCCAACTGATCAAATAAAGAAATAGATTCAATAGGCCACCATCCACGCAAATTGCATGTATTAAATACATAATACATGAGCAATCACCACCTTCCTCTCTAGATAGGTCCTTATTGATATTTCTAATTCTGTCAAATACAACAACATCTCCTACTCCCAGGGGGATGGACTGCATGGCTACCAATTACTTTTCAACCCTAAAATACAATCAATTGATAATTCTTACATAACTTTCTGCCTCAATGCACAAGCATTCTCTCCAAATGGAATTTCAAACTCCCTTAAAATTTGTGCTGTTTTATCTTTCTAGAAACTTTTTGCAGGCCACTCTAACATGTAGTCTCTGTTTCTCTCTTCTCTCTCTCTCTCCCCAATGTCCTCCCTCCCTCCATCTATGAATTACAGAAGATTATATATATTCTTGTATTATTGTCTAGCTACCTCGTATATGTAAATCTTGTCTTTCTAGAAATCCAACAACTTTTCTCAGGAGAGGAATCTGTCTATACTTTTCAAATCTGTCTATACATTCATGACTGAGCACCTCATTAGACTTTCCACTGGAATTTTATCGTTTTATTGCACTTTAATTGTTAGATGATTAGCAGTTGTCTTGCACAGCTAGATTAGTGTTTAGTAATTAAAGCTAACATACAAACCTGAAATGTTTTAGTAATCATTTATATATAGTATACATATACTTATGTATAAAGTATAACTTATGTACTTACATATAATGTGTATGTATTTAAAATTATGAAGTTGAAATGGGAAAAGTTGAACCAGAAAAGTATGTTTTGATAAACAGTTGTCACTTATTTCAAGCAAGAACCAATATAACAAAATGATGGCAAGTTTAATAATCTGTGTATGCTATAGTGCCTACTGAAGTAAGCCCTGATCCCTGTTTTACAAATGTATAGAAGTACATTTTATATTTCAAAGTATGTTTGTTGATTGTTATCCTGGGATTTTCACTATAGAAATAAATTATTAAATTAATTTCATAATTTTTATTTGCACTAAACATAATAGTAGAATATACATGGTTTATATGTAAATTGTCTCTCAGATAAATCAGTAATACTTGTCTTCAAGAAATATGGAATAATTTTTACTTTAATAATTCTGGCTCAGTATTGACATATTTTGACTAAAAATATAATGTCATGGTTAAAATTATTTGCAGGTGATATAATTGTTAAAACCTATCATGTTAAGAAAACAATTGTGGGCATTTGTGCTAAACACATTGTCCTATAAACTCTGTTATTTCAAACCTACACACATTGGTGAAGGCAGTCTTCTTTACGCTTTCTACTGATTCAAATGCTAATCTCTTCTACCAACACCATCATCAACACACCCATTAATAATGTTTTACCACCTATCTGCCCATTCCTTAGCTGAGTCAAGTTGATACATAACATTCACCATCACAATTCACCATTGGTTGTCTGCTTGGCACCCATATGCATGTCCTTTAACCCTACTTAGTTTCCAAATAAAGACAGTAACAAGGCCATAATTCTGCCTTACATAACACATTTATCTTGCATAAAATGGAAATGTGCTAATCCCTTCCAGAGAAGAGGATATACGGTCGTTAAGTAATATTTATTCTTCCAATATTTTATAACTTAAATACGATGATGTAAAATTAACAATACTAAAATACTGATATAGAGTCAAACATCTAATGTTATATAATAGGAGAATAAGAGAAAAAAGAAAACAAGAATATTTGCTTAATATAGATATATAAGCAAAATATATTTATAACAAAATAAGGAGAAAATACTTATGACAAAGTTTTAGTTTCTGTAACCAATTCTATTGTCATAGCTGACATTTATAACTACCTTCTTCTACTACCCATTATGGATGCTCTTTGCTTCAGCACAAACCTTAGCTGGTCATGATTCTTTGTATGGTGGGGTGACCCAAATCGTTAATGAGGAGTTTGGGCCATTAGCAGCCCTGTTTGGATGAGGTTGTTGTAGTTCTCCATTAACCTTGATCACAGGCATGGTAATACTAGCAGAAGTCTTAAGGAAGCATCTGTGTTTAAGATATACTCATTCTTATCTCCATTGTGGAGTAGACCAATTTCCTTTTGGTAATCCAGTTCAATTTCCCTAGCCAATACCAAAACCCCCTAGTCTTCTCCTGTCAGGTGATCATCGGAAACTCTTCATGAGGCTACTGGTACAGGCTGGGAGAGAGAAGCCAGGGGTAGCAAAAGCGGAGACCAGGGGCATTTGGGCCACTTCTTCATGTAACTGACTTGTGCCTTCGTGGCCTGCTAGGGCCAGATCACAAATATACCATTTCCATTTGATGATGAAGTGTTATTTCACAAACCAACTTGATGGGTTGATGGGTCAAATAACACCCAGTTAAGAGGACATCTTTTAAATACTTAGAAATAACAAAGGCAATTTCTGATAATGAAGTGTACATATTCACTATAAAAAATTATAAAACAATTTTGAAAATGTTAGGAAACAACACAAATATCCACTAATCTCACCAAATGGAGATAATATTAATAAGCTAAAATTTTTGTCATTTTGAGCATGTCTTTGAAATCAAATACAATATATATAACAAAACATGTATGGTGTGAATGTATATGAATCATATAGTTGTAACCTGCTTTCTTTCTTAGCATTATATGATGACTGATTTTCCATATTCTTTATTATTGGAAGGCCAAATGAGAGAATGGCTTGAGGCCAGGGGTTTGAGACCACCCTGAGCAACATGGTAAGATCCATCTCTGTAAAACATTTTAAAAAATTAGCTAAGTGTGGTGGTACACACCTGTAGTCCCAGCTACTAGCGAGGCTGAGGCAGGAGGATCGCTTGAGCTCAGGAGTTTGAAGCTGCAGTGAGCTATGATTGCACCGCTTCACCCCAGACAGAGGAAGATCTTGTCTCTGAAAAAAAATTAAAATAATGTTGCTCAAATATTTGCCCTAAGAAAGTACATATCAAATGAATTAATAGACCAAGAAAACACAGGCATGGCATTTGAGGGGCCATTTCACTGGCTGGATTACATATATTGGAGAAATTAGTGGTTGGTTTTTAGGTTCTGTCTCAAGATCCATTTGTCTCTTGGAATGTGTTTCCTAAAAACAACTGGGTGCTGTGACTCATGCCTGTAATCACACCACTTTTGGAGGCCAAAGCATACAGATCACACGGTCAAGAGATCGAGACCATCCTGGCCAACATGCTGAAACTCCATCTGTACTAAAAATACAAAAGTTAGCTGGGCATGGGGGCATGTGCCTGTAGTCCCAGCTACTCAGGCGACTGAGGCAGAAGAATCTCTTGAACCGGGGAGGTGGAGGTTGCAGTGAGCTGAGATCGCACCACTGCACTCCAGCCTGGCAACTGAGCAAGAGTCTGTCTCAAAAAAAAAAAAAAAAGCAAAACAAACAGGTTTCTTCTGATATTTAAGATTTGGAAACTTCTCCTTCAGAAGGTTCTCATGTCTTTATTTTATATTACACTTTAGTATATAATGGATTGACTTTCAGTAGTTATTTAATGTATAGTCTTTATTCTACATGTACATTTTGTTGTATCAGATTGTACTGTAAATCACCACAAAACATTTCTGGAAGTAGGGATTCAATTATAAAAGAATGTGTTGTAGTTACTTATTACAAGTTGCAGGAGCCAAAATGGCGTGGGTTTAAACTGCTTGCCTGTCACATCAGAGTTACAAAAAGCAGTTTCAACAAAAAGCTAAAGTATAGTTAAAGTATGCAGTTTTATAAAACTTTTACCATGTCACAAATGCACATTTTAGTCAGTACTAAGCAGTACATTGAGCTTATTTTTGGCATACCTTATGTATACTCACTATATGAATCGAGCATGAGTTATATAAATAGATGTTAAATCTTAGGTTCTACGTTATTTGTTTTATGGATATTTTATTTCATTGTTAGTATGCTTATTTATTTGGAGTTAAGGCAGTTGCATATTACACTATAATTCAGGTTAGGGTTAGTCCGGTAGATATTATCTCACTAAACCTCTGTCATTATAGCAGAGTTCATTATCTTTGAACTAAAGGCTACATCCTGTACAACATAAAATGAAATTCCACTATAAATTTATCGAAAGTGCTTTAGATAAGAAATGATATATGGCTTTTTCTTTAGAATTTAATAGTCCTTTTGACCATATGAAGCGTTTTTGTCAGGCATCTCAAATTCCAGGTTTTTATATGCCAAGAGTTTTTGTTTCACTATTACTTCGAAGGAAGTAAAAAAGTTAAGTGAAGTATTTATAACCTAAATGTATGATCATTTAATTAAAAATGTTGATAAGTTACATTAATCATTAGCATATTATTTATTTGATCAACAAGTGTTACCAGTGGAGGGTGTCTAGGTTCCTGGCATTTTGAACAAAGACTTGGACAAAATGCACAAACAAAGCAACGAAGGAACAGCACAGATTTATTGAAACGGAAATTCACCCCACTGAGTGGGAGCAGCGTTGAGCAAGCTGATGGAGACCACTGGTTACAGAATTTTCTGGGGTTTCAATACCCTCTAGATCTAGAGGTTTCCCATTGGTTACTCGGTTTACACCCTATGTAAATGAAGTAGTGGTCCACAACCAGTCTGGTTGCGGAAGGGGACCAGTCAGGGGTACTTTTTCATTTTTCATCTGCCAGGTAGAAAAGGGGCAGGTTGCAAAGGGAGTATAGCCTCTGATCCTTTTGTTACCTGGGCAAAAATACTTGGGGTTTTCCTTTAGATTTTATCCTAGGAAGTTAGTGTGAATTGACTTTAGGTTTCCTTCCTCCAGACCCTGCCTCACAAGCGTTTATGTAATCTTGACCTTGACAAGATTTCTCATTAGAGTGTTATTTGGGAAAAAAGGTGGAATGAATGGTTAGATATAAGTAAATACTCCAAATTTTTCTTACAAAGCTTGTTTTAGACAGAGTGTGGCTTCTTTTTAGACAGAACATGGACCTGAAAATTAATGCTAATGATAATAAAAATTAACATAAAGATAATATCTGTTATTTATAAATACGCTATGTATCAATTCACTATCTAGTTGAATAACATTTAAATTATATAATGTAATTGTCAACATGAAGCTGTAGAAATAAATGTGTTTATTTTAGAGATGAGGAAACCTAGACACAAAAATATTAATGACTCTGGTCGCAATCAAAAAGCTGAAAATGGACAAAAACAAGACAACCCAAAGTATCCTCTTCAGAGACAATACTATCAACCCCTATAAAATAGATAGTATTGGCTGCAAAAATATATAATGTCTTACTGGCAATAAGTCTGATTTACATGGAGATTGGCATCACAATTGATGTCGCAATATGACTGCAGACACTTCTAGGCAAATCCCCAAAGAATTTGAAACACTGTCATTGCATAGGGACACAACTGTTGTTCTAATTTCAATGAGAATTAGAGATGAACCTCTGCTCAAGGACAAAAAAAAAGCAAAAAAATAGTGAAAAGAAGCAAGCAAACAAACACAACACAAAACAAAACAAAACCCTGAAGCTGGGATGAGTGTTTAATCAGTTAAATTTTCTTTGCAGTTGTAGAAGCAGTTACATTTCCCTGATGTGCCACAACAGCTACATGGGTACTAAAATCTAATGAAAAGTAAAATGCTTAGATCTAAATGCGCTGTTAAATACATATACTGAGCTCTTATTTTGTGCCAGACACTATGCTAGAAAATGTTAACATAAGATGCCAGCAAGACACAAGAAATATAGAGTTTAGTGATATGAATTAGGCTTATCAGGAGAAAATTTGAAGTTTGTCAAAACCTGGTGTAACAGAAACATTTACTGCTCACCAAAGAGCCCTGTGCTTCACAATTATTTTCCGGTCCTCTCACAGGTATGTATGACTTTGTTCTGGCCCAAGAGCTGTGAGCAGAAATGGCACCTATCACCTCTGCCTCAAAGTATGTAACACCAGGCATGTGACCCTGCACCTCTTTTTTCCCTTGCTGTGGATCTTGGAGCCACATGCTGAGATGACTGATTCACAACGCCAACTGCTGCCTGGAGAGCCAACCATCTTGTGCCATGCTATGCAGGAAAATTTTGCAAGGCAGTAAGATGCAGAGGTAAACTTGTGAGGCTCTTCTTTCTTTAAAAAGGACATTGTCAAGCAAGCTCTTTCAAGCCTGTCAGCAGTGATGCTCCTGATGCACAGAGGAATAACAGACGTCTTCACGTAGGGGGGTTTTGCTGTTTCAGGAATTTCCTGTATTTCCATGAGATCTTGCTCTGGAGGTTTCCAGGTGTGGTACCACATTGTGAAGCTCCTAATCATGGGGTCAAGAGGATCAACTTACAGAGAGGCTTTAGGTCCTACATCATTTTGACAGATATATATGTAATTTGGTACCTTTTTGCAAGGGGAGGGAATAAAGAGAGAAAAAGCTAAATGACATCCTCTGGCCTAGCACTGTCCAGTGTAAACCATGTAGGTCATTTTAAGTTTTCTAGCATCTGCATGAAAAAAGTAAAAAATAAAGTTAATTTTAATAATATATTTAATTTAGCCCAATGCATCCAACCATGGTTATTTTAATATGTAGTCAATGCAAAACTTGGTTAATTTCACAAGAAGTCTTTGTGATCTGGTGTGGATTTTAATCTTTAAATAAATCTTAATTTGAAAAAACCACATTTCAAGTACTCAACAACCACATGAATTATATTCCACAGTGAGGTCTAGATAAATAGACCTCAAATAAAGTGCTGGTCTGATGATGGAGGATAAATAGACCTCAAATAAAGGCCCCCAAATAAAGTACTGACTGGTGACTGAGAGGAGTATGGAGTTAAGGAACATTAAAGAAGTATAATTGGGAATACTGTACTTGACGAACGATTGCATGGGGGGAAAGGAGAAGGAAGGAGGGGCTTGGCAATTGTGGTTTCCTACTTCTGACTTAAGCAACTGACTTGTCAATAAGGCTGTTTAGAGAGAGACTGACACAGGATTTGCTCACTTAAAATTGAGACAGCAATTTTTGATCACTGGAATTGCTAGTACAGTACAAGGAACATAACCCATGGTTCAACCCATGATTCTAGTCATGGCTATATTTGACACAAATGCCAGATTAAAGTGATCTAACACTTGCTTTTTAAGAAAAATATTGTTTATGTAACAGAACTACACATGGATTAGCAAGTCTTTAATACTATTACAGAAAGAGACACCAAAAGCTAATTCAGTAACTTCAGATTTGCAGTGCATACCATTTACAGGCTACTACGTGCTTCTTTATATCTTTCTTCTCTAAAAATACACACTAGGCTTTATTGCCACATGTGCAACAGTGAACATCTTTGCAGTTTTATACTTAAGTGCTTGTCTTTGGTTCTGGAAGAAATATTCCAAGTAATGCTACCTGGGCCTGAGACCTTTCCCTGGCAGGGTCTGTCTGATGAAGGTATGATCACATCTTAAAATCCAAAAGACTCAGCATTCAACTTTGATCAGATCACGTCATTAACTGCAAGAGGTAGGATACCAGAGGTAACCAAGAACAAAATTTGTAGAAATTCAAACATTTCGTAAGCTGCTGACAGGTATTACTGGCCCACAGATGATAACTATGATGAAAAAATAAAATAATTAACATGGAAGGTCATAAGTGTGCTATTTTTGTTGCTCTATAGTTACTGTATCAAAGGAATATTCTTAAAGTTGTTTGCAATAAATAGAGGTGGTATTATATTTGATTATGGGTCAAGTCTATTTAATTTGACCTTGGTATATCTTCAGAGAAACATTACTGTCACTTTAACCAGCACATTCAGTCATCTTTAATAAGTTATTTACAGAAATGCTGCTGCAGATTACTACAGATGCCCTAAATTAGAGGAAAAAAATGTCAGTTTTCTTTTACTCATAAAGTACATTTTCAACATCAGTTGTCAGTTAGATTCTATTTTTTCGTGAAGTATTACGAGATTGTTTTGACCTCTTCAGTCACTGTTCTCTTTTTCTATTCATTAGTATTTTATACCCTCAAGAATGAGTTGTTAGAAGTGGAATTGGACCAATGTGGAGTCCCACAACTTTGAGCTTATAGGACAAAGGCATGCAAAATGCACGTCCGGAGGAGAAAAATCAATCTTTTCTAGTCACTCTAAGTGTTAAAGAGGTTCCATCTAGTATTTATACAACCTTACGTAATATAGAGAAAGCTTTGTTTTGATCACAGGTCCTTTTGTGGATGAAAACAACTGTTAGCTGGTGGTATGACAAATTGGCTTGTCCTGGGCCTTTGAGCTCAGAGCTGGTATTCCTCCCGGGTTCTGGTTGGTGTTTGGTACAGAACTTCCTTACTTGTGCTTTGAAGTGCTCTAGAGTGCAGTTGACCCAAGACTTCTTTTTTCCCCGCAGACACTAACAGCTGTTGAAAACCAACTTATTATCTTCCCATATGCTATGACCCCAACTTAACAAAAATCGTCCTCTAAAAATAGAAAAAATTTAGAAAAAAACATTTTGATTACAAGGAGTTTCAGGTTACAAACTTGTAAGATGAAAAGGCAGTGATTATTCAGAACTTCAGATATTCATAGCCTGCACATGTCTAAGCACTGATCACATGTATATTCACATTTCACATTAATTATTTGAAACTGTTTCTCAGAATAGTAATATTTCATTATTACTTATCAAAAATATATATGCAATGCAGTTAAATATGAACCTTTCTGATTACTTATTTTTAAAATTCCAATTAAGCTAAGATATGAACCTGAAATCTTTTTACCATGATCATTTGTGGCTTACAATTTATGTATTAACAAATTTAAAATTATTTTTAATATCTTTAAGTTTATCTTACTTTCTGCCTTTTCACCTGCTAAATACTGTTCTGATTTTTTTTTTTTTTTTGACCGATTCTGACCTTGTTTCTTAGGTTAGTTGAGACATACACAGACAGTTGTCGTTTAATCATTTCATTCTTGATTTTATCTATTTCCATAGGGCCATTGCCTTGTATGAAACAGTCTGTATCACTCTCAAAATCTTCAAAAAAAAAACAAAAAAACAAAAAACCTGTGCTCCGTCAAAGTACTGTTATAATATTAAACTCTGAGAAATATGCTTTTATAAGAGATCATGTATTTGGCCTTAACTTTTCATTTTGTTTGGTATACAAATATACAACATTTTTCCTTTATTCCTAAAAAAAAATGTTGACATAAAAGGCAGTTGGTGTTTCTTTGTTGAGTCTGAAAAGTATAAAATACGAGTGTGCAATTAAATATTTTGGAGACTATACTAACAGCTAAAACACAGAGGTTTCTAGTAATCCAAATCATAAACCTGAGTTTAAAATGGAAAAGCCACTTTAAGAATAAAACTTGCTATAAATTGATGAAGTATGAAAAATAAAAACACACAAGAAAAACTTATCATAATGCCACAGTTACGTTAGTTATGTTAAACTCTTTAAGTTGGAAAACTTAAAACAGAAGACTAAGGTTTATTACAATTCCCATCTGTATTTTCGATTCCATTTTTCTTCTCTGAGATTTGTGAACATTTCTAAATTCAGTTTATATAAAAAGATAGCATTGCTTTTTTAAAATATGGAAGAAATAAATGGTGTAATTCTCTTAAATTGTGGATAGAAATCTAATGGTTATGAGTTTGCTGCTATAGAAAATATAACAAAATATAGCATGTTTCATTATAGAATTATCTTGAATTAGTGTGGCTATACATCTCCCTGTTATGGAAAGGAGAAAATTTTCAATGACAAAATTTTGAAAAGGCCTAAAATTATCAATAAAAATAACACCCGAGGTGAATCCAAATGTAAATGTAGAAATTAATTATTGTCTATTAGCATTATTATGAGGTAACTATCAAATAACTATGGATTTAAAACAGGTGAACAAAAGGAAGTCCAGTTAGAAGTTTTTGAAATTTGAGAGGCAATCAATATCTTCCCAGTCTTAAGACTCCTCACAAAATAAAAAGAGAAAAAGAAAGAAAAAAGGTCATTAGAATTTTTTAACTGTATGAATACATGTTATGAAAAAAAGTATATATTTTGAATTTTTAATTCAATTTTTAGATTTAATTTTATTAGTCCTAATCTATATTGCATGCTGGCTTTCTAAAGATTATCTGTTAAATTGTTCTAATTTTGATATATTTTGTTTCATCTCTTATTACTTTAGGCAGAATTATATTTAGTGTTTAGTACGGTTTCATTGATTATACGATACAGTAACTGAATTGAAGAAAACCACCAATTTCTGAAGGAAATAAATTTAAATGCAGGAAGACCTAGAAACTAGAAAAACAAAGTGCGCTGGATTGTTTTACAGTTTAGAAGTAAGGTTTTAAGTATTCATTTCTTTTGGTACATGTAAAATGAATTTAACAAGTTTTATTGTGAACCTAACAATTAGTGTTATGTAAAAATAATAACATTTTAAAAATGTATTAGTATATGGAATCAGTATGGCGTTAACCATAGCAAAATTGTTCCATAAATTTTATAATGCATAGTTCCTGGGGAAAGTCAATTCCTTAGTTTTATAAAATGAAGTACGTCATAAATCACATAAATTACCATTGGGTATTTAGCATATTTGGATACATTTTCAAAATTCTTTATTTCAGAAGAACCAACTGAAGGACATAACTGCTACTTTTTGGCAAAATATAGCAGAAATAATATTTCTGCACTCAATAAAGTTTTCAGAGATAAATTCCAATATTAATGTAATTATCCACACTGAAGTTCATATATTATGACTGTATGTTACCAAGGAAAATTTATCGATTAGGTAATTCAAAGTAGAGTTTTATATTTAATTTTAAATATTTGAAGTTCCACGATAACTCATGTCATATGCGTGCAGAAGAATGGCAACTTTTAAAAGAATCGTCATAAATCTTAAAGTAAAATTTAAATATAATTTTGTTGGATTGCTTAATATGCGTTCTATTCGTTTTAAAAGAAAATAGTCCTAATAAAATAAATCTCTACCTTTACTCTTAAATATCATTTCATTTAAGCTGAGGAACCAATAAATATACACACTTACCAAGTTTAAAGAACCTAGCCTATGTGTAAAATAATTATAATTGTGGACGCTACAATAGCTAAGGAGCTTACCTTTTCACGTAATCAACCACTTTATAAGGTGTTACTTGATACTGAAACCTTTCATAAAATATTGGCATTGATATAACTTTTCTTCAGGAAAACTCAAGTATATTGTGAATGTAGGATAAATACTATATAATGTATAGTTTTAAATGATGTTTATATGGAAATTTTATAATAAATTTTGTAATTTTTACCATTCTTCTTGATATCATTAGGTAGAAAGGCATCTTTTCAATGTTGAATTTTATGGCTGTGAACACTGAACTAGCTATATAGGAAATGCTAGGGATTTTTTTCCTGTTGTCATTACATTTTCAAAATTTCTCTATAACCTGGAGCATAAAATTCAATATTCTATCTTATTCCAAGTCGTATAATAAATGAAAATTTAAAAATCTTTATATAAAAATTAATACATATTTAGAAATCCAGAGAAAATTAAAGTCATATTTAATTCTGGAATTCACCAAGACCTCCTTTTTAGTCCTTCATTTTTTCCTTCTAAATATTTTCCTTATATTGTGTTTTCTATAAGAAAACTGGACCTCATAATTTTTGCTGATATTAAATGTTTTCTGTCTTCAATTAAAAAGACCTTTCTTTGCTGGCTTTGTTTTCATTGCATGCCTTCGGAATGACTTCCTCCTTTTCTAACCTTTCCTAAATTTTTCTTCCCAGGTTTCTGGCCCCACAGTTCCAGAGGCGGACTGACTAGGGCAGGTTGTAGAGAAAGTTCTGGACATGTTGTTAACATCTGACACAGTGAGTGAGAAAAATCCAGCACAGTCACTGGGCAGGTTTAAGAAGAAGTGGCAGCTCTGGGAGATGAAAGGTTTGTGTGGGTTTGTTTCTAGTTACCTGCAACACATTGGTTAAATTCAAATCCATTCATTTAGTAATTGCTTAGCTTCCTCTAAACCATTGTAATGCAAACCAAAAGGACCATTGTGGATGTTTTGTACTGATGTCTGCAGATCATGTGTAATTTTAGTCTGTCTTGTCTGACATTTTCCACAATGCTTTTGGTTGACAACATTACATTATGTAAGTATTTCTGGTTAGGTTTGTTGAGGTGGTTGCCTAAATCTCACTTTAAATAAAGCCTTTAATGCTTTCACCCAGAATCCATAGAGAAGCTACATGAGTTGGGGAAGTTTGGGGTTGCTCTTTGTACTTTAACTTTTAATATTAGAGCACATATTGAAACCATAAACACAATGAAAATGCAAAAAATATTCCAACGATATTGGAGGACTATAACTCCCCCATCTCTTTTATTCTTAAAGAGCCAAGGGCATGGGGAGTGGCAGGAAGAAATATTCTTAAGATCTAAGTCCTGGACACCATCCTGCGAGTGCTTAAAACCCCTAGAAACGTGCAACCTGAACAACACCCCCTTTCGAAGTCTAAAACAATATTAGATTTCCAAAATATCGGTAAAGAAAATCTTACCGTCAAAGGCTTGCAGCAGGTTTCAGCTCAGACCCAGACTGAAAAGCTGAGCAGCTGGTGAACAAAAGTTTTAGTTTTTTTTTTTTTTTTTAAACGAAGTCTGCAAAACTAATTTCCCTCAAAATAGAGCTCAATTTCCGTTAAAGAAGGCAGCGCTTACAAATCTCAGAATTCCTGATCAACCCCCCACTCCACCCCACCTCTAAGCAATAGAAAACAATTCGATCTTTGACACGAATGTTATTGTGAAGCTACCATTCTGCAGTGTGACTTAAAAGAAAAGAAGACAGCCAGGCTTAAACAGGGGGGCTGGAAGAGGAACGGAAAGGTTCTGCTTTGGGGACACCTCTCAAAGATTAATCAATACTTTTTCCTAATTCAAACCAGATGTCTAGCCCAGTTTGCTATACCCATTAATCCCATTAACAACTTCAAAGACCTGGTCATCATCCTCTGGACACCTGAGACAATGAAAATAACAGGGCGACACTGCTGGTGGTGCATTCGGGCCCCGGGCGGAATAGGTGACTACAGATATTCTCCTGATGCGACACGTCCCATATGGGACATGACTGTTCCTCCTGCTCATTACAGCACCATTCACTTGTGTATAAACGACCGTGCCCGAGCAGATCTTGTCGCCCACCAAGCAAGTGGCAGTGTCAAAGCCCTGCCCTGGCTCTCATGCTTACTAGAGGCAAGTTACTGAGTTTATTTTCAGGGATGCAAAGATGTAACCAAGTGCCCAAGCTTAGTGAATCTTGGAGCTATCGAAATGTAAGATTTCTCAGTAAATGGAGCCGTGGTGGTAAGAGACACGATTAGTGGATTTATTTTTGAGCAGAAGAGAGTGGATTTGTGGAGGGAACTGAAGAGACCTGGGCTAGCTCCTGAGGGGGAAAGGCTAGAAATGTGCGTGCAATCTACACATCTCATGTGACCGAGACAGAATCGCTTGGAAATATTCTTGACCCAGGAAAATTTCTTCTTGGTGGACAAGTGGCTAGGAAATTGAGCGAGACCAGGAAAGCGGGGGGAGGGGAGACTCCACCGGGCATCGCACGTGAGGATGCCAGGGAGCAGGCATCTGCAACCGTCTCAGACTCACGCTTTCCTCCCACCGACCCCACCAGGTCTTCCTTCTTTCTGCACTGAGAACCAGACTTTCCAGGCCATGGTGCATATCCCCGAAACCTCAGACCTGGCGTCCCAGCCCATTAACCACCCACCCACAGAAACCAGCTACGAAAACGTAGGCGCGCTGCGGCGCCCAGGGCACAGGAAGATTCGAAGTTTGAAAAACTTCGAGAGTGCGCCAAACTAGCTCTGATCTTTTCCTTTAACCCTGTCACTTCTTTCGTGTCCCTCAAAGGCTAGGCGTATCCCTAGCTTTTCTGCAGGTGACAGTTCCCAAATGACACTGACAAGTCACGTTTTTCCAAGAGAAAAGTGAGTAGGAAGGAAACAGGGTGCTGGGTTGGCACTGCTTCGCGCCGCGCTCTGGCCTCCAGAGTCTGGAGGGCTGCGCCGCTGCCCTCTGGGCGGGATTTAGACGCTGGCGCGCCGCTTGTAGCCCTGGTAGCTGGCAGGGCTAGGCGGGCGTGGACGCTCTGCGTCTGTCCAGCCGGCGATAGGAAGTGGAACTGGGAGCGCGTGGCGCAGACTGAGCGGGAGTTTTGGAGGGAGTTTGCATGTGGTCAACTCTGGGCTCCTAAGCCAGCCCCCAGCTCACGTTACACTCTATTTATAACCTCTCAGAGCCATTTCCCCCTGAAAGCAGTTCACTGGGACCACCTTCTTTTGGCTTCAACCTCTCCCACTCTTGACATCTGAGTAGCTCAGGGAAGCTCTTCCAGGTCCGACTGTTCATATGTAAAGGAGACTGGCCGCTAGGGCTCAGGACCGGGATTATCCGAGCTCCGCAGAAGTGCACGGCTATTGCTTTGAGAGGGGGAAAAAAACATCACACGGTTTCCAGTGAAAAGTGACAGAGGGTGGTGGCCTTTGGAACCGTCGTGAAGTCTTCTGCCTGGAACCCGAAACTTGCATGCTATGGAACACCCGCTCTTTGGCTGCCTGCGCAGCCCTCACGCCACGGCGCAAGGCTTGCACCCGTTCTCCCAATCCTCTCTCGCCCTCCATGGAAGATCTGACCATATGTCTTACCCCGAGCTCTCTACTTCTTCCTCATCTTGCATAATTGCGGGATACCCCCAACGAAGAGGGCATGTTTGCCAGCCAGCATCACAGGGGGCACCACCACCACCACCATCACCACCATCACCACCATCAGCAGCAGCAGCACCAGGCTCTGCAAACCAACTGGCACCTCCCGCAGATGTCCTCCCCCACCGAGTGCGGCTCGGCACAGCCTCTGCCTGCAGCCCGACTCCGGAGGACCCCCAGAGTTGGGGAGCAGCCCGCCTGTCCTGTGTTCCAACTCTTCCAGCTTGGGCTCCAGCACCCCGACCGGGGCCTCGTGCGCGCCGGGGGACTACGGTCGCCAGGCACTGTCACCTGCGGAGGCGGAGAAGCGAAGCGGTGGCAAGAGGAAAAGCGACAGCTCAGGTAAGAGAGCGCCAGGCACCCTCGAGAGTGCGCGCCGGCCTGGAAAGGGGGCGGGGGAGATGCCAGGGAAGAGTCTGGCACTGGAGGGTGGCGGCGGGGAAGACGGGAATGTGTTAAATTCGGCGATGAAGCTTTGGTCTTGTTATTTGGGGACACGTGCGTATCCGAGAGCAACACAGCTAGCAGCTCTAAGCTCTCCAAGGTCCTAAACTAGTTTACCAGAAGGTTGATAAAAAAGGACAAGTGGCTGTGAAATCGATTGCCAAGCGTGACCTTGCATCGCAGCGCTGGGGAAGGAGGGGCGTGCGCCCAGGGATGCCGCGTCCGTTGGGCAGGCGTGCGTGCGGGTGCCGCTTCTTGACTTTTCTCTTGCAAGTTCCCGACTCTGAGTGGCTCGATTTTTCCCATCGTTAACTGGATTTCCAAATTATTGCACAATATTTGGAACTTGCAATGGAACTTGGCAGAGCGCATGAGAAAAAAAAGTTTTAGTTTTTTTTTTTTTTTTTTTTAACATTCTTGTTTGAGAGTTCTTTAAATAGCACCCTATTTCAAATGGTAAAAATTTCCCCTTCTTGGGGGAAGAAGACATTATCTAGGAATTCAGATTTTAAGGAATGTGTCAGAGAATTGTAAATAAATACATGCTCACACTGGAAGAAAGACGAACCTTAATATAGTACATGTTCATGTGGTGTAAGTTAATTACAGAATCTAAATTTCAAGAGTGGAAAATAAATCCCTCTACCAAGTGGGTTTTAGCGGCGGCAAATACTGGGAAGCGAACAGCAAGTCGGGGTAGTGTTAATTAGCTACGTGCCTGAAGGTGGTATGCAAGGGTGCGCGCAGGCGGCGCTGATTTCAGTGGGGATAATTTGAGCAGCCACGCAAAAGGGGGAACTTCCTGACCTCTGGTGCTTGAAGGCACAACTTGCCCGAGTAAACTGTAGCAATCCAGAGAAACTCAAAGTTTTCCAGACAACTTTTCAAAGCTGTTACCTACCTCTATTATCATAAAATTGTTAAAAGATACTTTAAAATTGAGAGACTTGTGAGTTTTCTTTCGTGGCTATGGTGCAACCTGGCTTCCATCTTTTTGGAAGGTGTCGTTTGTTTAATATAATATTTGTATATTTTTCTTCCTCTGCGGAACTGGGTTAATAATAGTCCTAGAAGGTAATCCCATATATGGGTTTGAAGGATTGGAATATTTATCCTTTATAAAGCTTTAGGTGAGATGTGACATAAATGAAAATGATTGACCGCATGTTTAATATTCCTCTCCCCTTCGCAGCAATATCAATCGTTCTTCAGCGTTAGTATGGGATAGATTCTTCTGTCATGGTCTCAAAAACTAACTTTTATTTTCCAAGGTCAGGAGGTGAACTTTTAATGTTCCATCACAAATTAATTTTTATAAGAAAGTTAGCAGTGGTGTCACTGATATTTACTGTATTTTCCTACCTATAAGTGAAACTCCCTTTAGATAGTGAGTTGAAAGGTTAATCGTCGTAAGAAGGTTTCAATTTTTATTAGAAAAACCGTCGATTTTAGAATGTAGTGACAATTTTATAAACTGAACATTCGATATCAGTGTAACTTTCGAAAGAGATCCCAGTTCAGGCTGATGAGAGTACTCTTGCAATTCCCATAAGCTCTTAACTGTTCATTTTATTTTTCTGCAATGAGAAACCTACGTGATAGATTGTTCCTTATGCTTCCGGAACTGAGCCATTGCCCTTAAGTTTCTTAGGGCAAACTGAATTTTCATACAAACGCATGTTACTTTGTTTGGGGGAAACCAAGAAAGTGGAATTCAATAACTAATTCCCTTAATTTATTTTAGTAAAACTTTTTTTTAATGGAATAATTTAACAACACTTATTTATCTCTTCCCCAACTTTGTGGGAAATAGCCATTTAACAAAATTAAGTTCATTTATACATGTTGAAGCTGATAATGAGGGCAATGGAAAAACAAACAAATATAAGTGTTTGTGTCAGCTGAATAAATTATAAATAAATTAAAACTTGAGTGGAAAGTACAATTAGTCATCACCAAGGATAAAAATGCTGGGTACTTAGAATGAGCTTTTCTTTCCTTTGGTATTGTGAAGAAATGTTGACTAAAAGGAAATATCACAATAGTTTCTGTTTAAAGGTATGTGTACTTGTTGAAAATAAAATTTTATTTGCCAATTTCAGCTTGAGGTAATTAATATTTGTCAGATATTCAGATAGATTTAAATTAAATATATATTTCTCTTTAATGATTGCATTAGGTTTTCTATAAGCGACATTGAAAATAATTATGATCCTGGTATGCTATTAATACATATATCTCTCATTGCTTATAGCACATTTTAGTATTTCAGTATTTCTAAAAAATAAAATTGAAGTGAGTTCTGAACTGAAATTTAAAATTGTGTTAGAAAAAAATCTAATCCTATATAGTGATTGCACCATTTGCATGTTGTTAGGTAGTTTATAATTACTTTGTATTAATAGTTGAGAGAAAGTTTAGTACATAAATCCAGGGTAAAGTCAGGACCAAAATTCTGTATCCCTGCATCTAATACCTAGATTGTATGTGCCTGCGCCAATTACCGTGTTAAATTCTAATAGAATTTTAAGCACCAGAAAATATTGAAAAGGAGCTTTAATATTTATAAACCTTACAATTTTATTCATAGTAATGATTTAAGACTGTAATATGTAAGCTTCTCTAGCATATTTTTTAATGCATTTTCCCTCCACAAATGCACATGGACACACATATATACAAACTCTAGGAGCTTCATGTTTTGGAAGCAAATTTTTATGGACTTTGGGCTTCCTTTACAGTTTATTGACAATTGAAAATAACCAAATTTAATAGAAAAGCACACCGTTATATTTTATATGTGTTAAACATTTTTGTAACTTTGAACCTGCTACGCTGTCCATCATTATTAGCAAAGCCAACATCTGCCACGTCTTCAAAGGGACTCTTAAAAACCAAAACTTTACAACTGTGCTGAAAAAAAATCTCTACAAAGCAGGTGATTCTGAAAAATGTCTATAAATAGTGTGAATTACTTGGCTTCAATTACATTTGATTGCTCTTTGAGCAACCTAGTAGTAGGCATAAACTGCCCACTTTTAGTTAAAATAACTAAAGTTGATTCATTAATCTAACCTTTGCTTTTGTGCATGCATTATACACTGTACATATCTAGATAATTTTTATTCAAATTAATTTATGAATACATATTTTATAAAAAATAAAAAGTATATCAAAAAAGAAATGAGCGATTTGGCGGAGTACACTTTACTAGGTTTTGAATCATGTTAGATTCTTGTAAAATGACAGATATTTTATTTATAGCTACTATATCATAAAGCCTTTGCTGACAAATTATATCTGTCTATATGCTTGGCTATGCAGAATGACAAGCAAATATTACATTTAATAAGCTGAAAGTTAAACTCAGATTAATATGTTACTCAGCTTCATTCAGAATTATATTGTAATATTTCCAAGATATTTCAATCATTATGTTTTCTGAAAGGAATAAAGTAGTGTTATTATTCATTTCTGTGTTACTGGATTGTGGCTTTTCAGCATTTGCTTTAGAGTTTAAAAAAATAGTATACTGGACCTTGAAGATTATAGGGAAGTATTGAACAAATCAAATGGAGTGAAAAAACAGCACTTTCATTCTTTTCCTTGGAGTGGTAGATTAATTTTAGGTGTGAGCATATAAAAATGGTAATCTTTTTGTCCGTTTAAAAATGGACATAAAAAATTCTAAGTATCATCATTGACCTACATGAGTGTTCTAAAATGATTGCACTTAAGTTACAAGCAGCAATTCCTTAGGAATTAAAATGTTTTATTGTTGAATGTTAGCAATGAATGGAAGGAAGAATGCAAATAAAAGTAGGAATAGTTTCCACTTCTGTGTAAATTTTTTTATTTATTGTTCATTTTAAAAGGAAAAGCACACATGCAAGGCATGATATTGCACAAACCTTCACTGGGTTTGGAATTCCAGAACTTAGTATTTAAAATTTTAATATTTGTTTATGGTAATTATCAATGGAAACCATTACATTGACCTCTTATAGGCTGATTTTTACTAATAAACTGAAAAAACAGTACTTCAGTCATTACCCCATTTTCCCTTTGTGTTTGAAAACATAGATCATTTTTATAACCCTGGAATTTATAAGTTGTAATATATAAGAACTTAATTTTAAGCAAAAATGAAATAGCAGAAAGTATCAATCCTTTCTCTTAGATTCTGGGATATTTGGGAGGTGAATTCTGTATGTAATGGAATAATTACATTTATTTTTGCACTTAAGAAATGTAAATCTATAGATGAATTAATAGCTGAATTATGTAAAACATTACCATCTATAAGCCCGCCACTTAGCCTGATAATGCTGCCTTGCTTGTGAAATTTTATTCATTTAGTATTTTTATAATGGCAGCTTGACACACAAAATCAAACGTGAAGACATTTTAGATTTTCATTTCAAATGAGAAAAACCAATGTAATACAACAGTATATTTTAGTGTTGGACTATAGATCACTTCGGTAATTTATTTCTGAATTTTCAGAGCATATCTCTTTTCAAGCACTGCTATGAGGGTTGCAAATGTCTATGAGTGATAAATACTGAGGATGATGCAGATATATTAGAAAATAAATTACAAGTAGGAATTTCTTAAATAATATTTGTTGAATTAATAGTTGTGGATGATTTGTCTCTCCCAAATTTTATTTATTTTTGTCACTTTTTAAAAATAAATAAAACATTTTGTGTGGGAAGATAAATAAGCACATGAAGTGAGACAGCAGTACTCCCTTTGAGTGTAATCATAAACATTTTCCCCCTTGATTATACCCGTAAAATGAGGAGGCTTAATTCTTAACTGGCCAGTTATGTTGTATTTCTTGGCTTATAGTGTTGGTGAATGATTTCAATGGTTAAAATCAAAAGCAAAAAATAAAATAAAATAAAATAAAACACAAAGTAAGGCCGAAGTCCGCAGATTAAAAATTGAACTAGATGTAATATATTTCCTATTTAGCATATTGAAGAAACAAGACACATTTTATAGTCACTATTTGTTTCTACATATTATGTGCTTTAGATGTTAATATGGTTTACTGACATGCATTTTTTGTAAAGACTGTAAATATAATGAAGCACTAACATTTTGCCTACTCTCCTTATGGTTGTCTTATGGCGATTTCTTTTATTAGCGTGTTGAACTGAACCCCCAAATAGAGAAGGAATAATGGTATAAAGTAAAGTTTGTTGCAAAACTCTCTACAATACTCCTAAATCGTAGTCATCCGTGAGATTCAAAATCCCATTGGAGAAAACCTCGCAGAATATTTCATTTGTTTTCATGTAGTAAACTTACAATGGTCAAGGTCGTGTAGGGCTCAGCCTTCAATTTGCGTTAGAGGCAGAATTAATCTAAATCTGATGCCCTTTTCTCTAACAGTTCTTCCTATTTTTTTTTACATTATTAAAATATTGGATTTTTTTCCTCTAAGAATGTGTGTGAGATAGTCTTTTATGATACAAAATAATCAATATTGCATCTATTGATCCATTTGTGTACATCTCAGAAGTTGTTTTTATGTTTCAGCGTAAGTAGTTTCATTCAAAACCTTTTGACATTATTTATTACTATATTAACAGTAAGTTACATGGTAAGTGTATGATTGAATGGGTTATTAATTTTCATGTGTGATGTGTGGGTCATTAATATCCTTCTATATTTGAGAGTTTTGATATATAATAAAGTATCTCATTATTCATGAAGCTTTCATTTATGTTATATTGTCTACAAGCAATATAATATTTCTAAATTTACACATGTTACTTGCTGTAAATTGGGTACTATATTTTTTAATATTGGTTTCCACAGTGTGATGAAAATAATTTACATGTTTTTGGTTTCTTACATTGGCATATACACAAGAATGATCAGGTAGAATCTGCATTATATCTATCCATTTTTGGAAAGGGTATGTATAAAGGAGAGAAAAAGCCTTTCAAAAATAATCGCTTGTTTTATCAATAGAATTAAAAATTAATAAACTGGGTCTTAACTTGTATGATAATATTGCGGTCTTATTTTTAAAGTTTGCCATTTACTTAAACATTTAATAATTCTAAAATATTTGTGTACCTTGATGACAATTTCCATGTCCTTAAAATGTGTACCTTTATTGCAAATATAACATATAGCATACTTGCTAGGTGATAACTCATACTGGTAAAATCTTTAGGGTATTGATTATAGCTTTAAATTCAAAAGCTGTTATTCTTCAAAATTTCATAGAATCAATTCAATTTGAATGTTTCAAATGTATTTTTACGTATTCTGCTGTTTGTGCTCATAAGCTTTCTTTCTAAGATGTTACACGTATGTTTCTTAAAGCTTGTATAGGCTTCATTGATCAAAATTATGATTATAAGCTGCTTATTTTTCATAGTTTTTCATTTTTATTGTAGTCTAGTAGAGAGGATAATGGCAAGGAAAGGATAAAAGGGAGGGTGCTGAATTAACTAGGACATGGAAGCTATACTTAAAGCACACCTTAAAAGAAAAAAATTACCTTATATATGTATATGTGTAGATATATGTAGATATATATACACACACATATGCATATATATATGCATATATTACTAGAACTCCAAATTTAATTTCCTGATAATAGTAAATCTGAATTAGAGAAGCCTTATTAAATGCCATATGATTATAAATGTTCCACTTATAAAATTAAATATTAAGCTTGAAGAATATATGGTTGTGTGAAGAGTCCAGCAGGCTTAAGCTGGCAATCAATGATAGTCATAAAAGTCAAACATGCCAAGTCCCCTGCAGTTTTTACTTTCTTTTGTGTCTTTTGTTTCTTTAGCTTATTATTCTCCACACACTTCAAGAGATTCCCGTAATGCTACAAGAAAAAAATAAGTTTGCACTTATCTTACGTGACTGTGGGCAAGAAAATGACTAAGGTGAAGCCATCTGTCAGGCTCTGCAAAACTTACAGGAGGGTCCAGCTTCGGCTGGCAGATGCCAGTAGAATTTTAAAGCCCTGGAATTTTACTCTTTGAAAATATAGCCTTCAATTTTTGCCAGAAATGACACCCAAATGAAAACTTATTTTTGCAAAGTGATAGTTATTTGCAAGTGCAGTGGTGAAATATATTCGGAGTCTGTTGAGGTAGCTTGTCCATTGTCTGAACTGCACAGTAAACGTTTGGGTGATTATTCTTAGCTACCCAAAAATCTAGCAAACTAAACTGAGGTGTATTCTTATTTATAGAAAAAAATTAAATGGACATGACTCTTATCAAATTAACCATGCATGCAAAGCAAATTTCACAAATCATTGATTTACATTGGTAGGTAACACATGCAGTTTAGAAAAATAAATATGTGTCCTCAAAAACGTAATGGGGACTAGCTTTGATTTTGTGGGCCAACAGGAATTTAGCTAATAACTTTCACATTTAAAGAACCATCTAAAGAATGCTTTAGCATTCACTGTGTAGTTTGGAATCAAGTGATGTCTCTTATTTAATATTTTTCAAAGTTAAAATGAAGTCTTAGTATGTTTACTGCCTTTAACAATTAAAATTTTCTCACCTGTAGGCTATGTTTACATGGGAATTTCTTTTTCTTATTTGAAGTGTAAATGGGTCTGGATTCATTAAATTAGACAGAATAGATGTAAGTGATTGAGACAGATTGAAATGACAGGAAAGTCAGAGTTTAGGTATTTCTATTTGGAGGCTTGTGAATGGTAACATCTTGTGAATGTCCACACTCAAAATTCAGAGAATTATAAATAATTTTTCCTCCAGAACTATTCTTTGTTCCTGGAAGTAGAGCTTTATAATTTATTTTTCTGGGATACCCGGATGTTTAGGAAAATATAAAGAAGTGGCAACACTTTTGCATATTTAGCCATTAGTTGATAAATTATAAATGATTTATCCTATTTCTTAGTTATCATATTAGACAAGGAAATAGATGTCACACTCAAAGGTATAATTGAAGAGAGTTTGATGATGGCAATTTGATGATGGGTAGAATGTAGGGAAACCACAGGAAATGATGAATCACCCAGGGTCTGTCCACAGTTGGAAAATATTAGCTCCCCTAACCTGAGGGGGCAAACTCAGGGAGCTCTTCCCGCAATCCAATGAGCGCAACAGGACAGAAACCTGGAAAAGCTGGGACCTCAGATGGAGGATTGCAGCTCATGTCAACTATCATCCAGTAACCTGTCTTCATGTCCTCCAATCTCCTTTTGTTGCTTCCATTGACCAAACACTATCAGAAGCCAGAACCCCAGGGGGCTAGGTGGATGAAATCCTAAGAGTCACCTGAAGAAGAAATGAGGTGAGTTTATCTGGGAGAGAGAACACAATGGTTAGGGCTAAACCCCCACTCTGTCTCTTACTAGTGTCACCCCTTGGCCACAAATTTAACTTTTCTGTACCATCGTTTCCAAAAATAAAATTGAGTTAATATACACAAAGCAATTAGAACAATGTCTGGCTTGGTTAATGTTAGTTAATTTTTTAACTAACGTTAATTAACTAGCTAATTTTTATCATCTGCCAGTGAAGATGCAATTATGTTATACATATGCACCATCTGAAAACAATTTGTTTTATGCCACCTGTTTGCATTTTATTACAAATACTGCTGTAGGAAATGTAGCTTGCCTAAATGATTACTAAAGATTTAAAATAATCATTGTCCTTAGAATTGTAAATGGCATGAAATTTCCCTGAAATATACGGTGAATTCTAGCCAAGTTATGTAAGAGGCTCAAGTTGCCTTTCCCACCCTTATCCTCAGTCTGTTTTGCTTAGGGCTCTCCTAACTGCCTCTTCTCTTTGTCTCCTGCTACTTCTCTATTGAAAAAAGACGTTTTCAGGAAGAGTGCATATTGAACAAAATGAAGAATAAAATTAGGACTTTTTCTTTTCAAGACCGAGTCTGGCTCTCTTGCCCAGGCTGGAGTGCAGTTGTGCATTCTCGGCTCATTGCAACCTCCGCGATCTGGGTTCAAGTGATTCGCCTGTCTCAGCCTCCCAAGTAGCTGAGACTACAGGCACACACCACCACACCCAGCTAATTTTTCTATTTTTAGTAGAGACACGGTTTCACCATGTTGGCCAGGCTGGTCTCAAGCTCCTGACCTCATGCAGTACCCCCCATCTCCGGCTCCCAAAGTGCTGGGATTACAGGCGTGAGTCACCGCGTCCAGCCACGACTTATTTTTTAAAAACAGTGTACGGGGGAGCGGGGCATTTAGTCAAGAGGAAACACAGCTTAAATGAAAGGAATTCAAATATGACAATGAAATTTTGGGTCTCTGTTTTAGCTGTTAACTAGGAGGGTGGAAATGACATTTTCCTTCTATGTTAGAAACTTTCTTGCAGAGAGAATTTTCTTACTGTAGCTCTGTTATTTTTAGCGGTTCCAGTTGGAGACCCTTAAGAATGGCAGATGTGCAAATATTACTAAAAGCTGAAAACATGTATGTCCCACACAAAATGTATAAAATTATTTTATTTTGGTGATATTTCTTTTTACAAAGAAAACATTTTAATTATTTGTTTGTTCACATTTGCATATTTATACATTATTGACAAACACCAGTTAGACTGAGGTAACAGGGGAACAGCAAAATTCCCTGGAATTGCAAGTCCTGGGTGGCTGACTGCATTGACTCTATTTAGTTTAGTTACCTATCCTACATCCACAGTGCAGTGTGCAGAATTCTGAAATGTACGTCAGAGAAATTTTAAATGATTATATATGCTAGACTTCTACAGTGCCTTTGAATAAATAATAGAATCAAACATTATGTTAAAGTCCCAAATGTAGAGTTAACTCTTTACGCATTGTCAGATCCACAGCAATTTGATCCCTAAAATGAGAGAAGTGTAAAGGAATAGAGACTGCTTCTCTGCTAGATAATAGAAGAACTGGGAGGGAGTAGGGAGAAGAGTACAGGAAGAAGAACAAAATATTAAATGTTTGATAATACACAGCAGGGACAACGAGGGTCCAATGGTATCAACTGGTGCATTGACTCCTTGATTTTAGAGGAGGCTTGATTTGTCAAAGTTTTCTTAATGAATTGTAATCTGTATTATTTAAACAGATCATTAGAATCAAAATAATCAAGACACTAGAGGAGACTCTAGGCACTACCCAGTTCAATGAATGTATTTCCTAGATGAGAGACTGTGCCCAGAGAAGTTAAGTAATGTCTGTCCATTTAGCCAAGTAGTGGCAGCTGAACTTCCATATCCTGACTTCAGCCTAGTGCCCTTAAAAGGAAAATCTCATAAAATATTTTGAAGCCTTAAGTTTTTAGTCTTCCCAACAAAAATAAATTTCAGCATCATTTAAAATGTTGGCTACTGCTTTTGAATGAACAAAATGGAATTTGACAAAGTGCTTTGCTTGGGTGTGAATTACCTCTCCCAGAATCTGATTTCATGATTACCTCAGTCACTTTTCAGGCTTGTTTTATGAATGTAAACAGTGATCAACTTTCTTAGCTTCTAGTTTTTAATTTTTTACTGATGTAGCTCTTGTGGTCAATTACCAAAGTACCTGCACATATTTGACACCTCAATATACCATTGCATTTTAAAGTTTAATATCTGGCTTCCTATAAATAGTAGGTATTTATGTAAACAGAATTAGATTTTAGGTAGCTATTTGTGAATTGAATCTGTTTTCTGTTTAAAAATTTAACTTTTAATCCAAGTAAATATTGTTAAGTTGAGCATTATCTATATTGTATTTGCCTTTTTTGTGTTCAGATAAAGTAATAAAAAGCATTGCTATAAGTAGACACCAGGTAACCTTCCCTTATCTCAAGTCCTTAACTTTATCCTCATTTTTAGAAAACCAATGATTTTTAAAAATTGAATACAGACTTTTTGCACAGAAGGTGCTGAAAAATATTAGTGATTAGTCATTTTTCTTATGCTAACCAGACATGCTTTTCTTGTTTCTACTTCTCTCCTGTTCACACCCATCCTCCCCACAATCTGTAAACACCAGACCCATCTGTTCTTCTCTAATACAATGAACTGTGTAACCTCTGTAACACTTTAACATTGACCTCTTTTGTCTATTTCAGATCCTTAGCTCTTACTGGACTCTCAAAACACAGAATTCAGTCTCAAAAATACGATGAATTATTCCGTAACTTTTTTCCTTTTATTTTCTACAGACAACTCCATTTCTACACACACACACACACACCACACACACACACCTCTCTTTTACCTAATTTTAATTTACATTCAAAATGCTTTCACATTTATAGTCTCAATTGATGATTTCTCCTTTTCTGTTAGACTTATATTTAAGACTCTTGTTCCACTACTTCATCTTACCAGAGCATGTTCTATTCCAATTCTTCTACATCGTTTCCCTACCTACTGTCAAGTCTCTTGCGCTTAATTTAGTTCTTTGCCCAGGACTCCTAAATTAAGTATTCTATGACATCTTTATCTCTTGTCTTTCTTCTCCAATTAAATGCTGTAGAATAATACAACATGTAGTAGTATTTTGATTCTATCATTTCTCTTCATGAAATTCTACGTTAACCTGAAATTATCCTACACTTAAAATACAAATATTTAATTATTGGCTTTGAAACACATGACACACAGAGTGGCTAATGTCAATCAGTAATATGTTTTTAGATATTACTTGTACTGACTTATATGGAAATAAATTTTGTTTAATATTATACCTATCTATAGACAGATATGTATTATTATATCTATCTATCATCTATCTGTCTATCTGTCTATATACACATGCACATACATGCATTTGTATGTATTTAGAGCAGTGCTTTTCTGGAAAAGTGATGTTTTCACTTAGCCTTTGGAACATGATGCTAAATGTTAAGAATTTAAGGCAACGTTCTGATATTTTCTAATGTGAATATCTAAATGTTTATTGTTTAGCTACATTTAAGTTTTCTACAGAGTTTTCCACATCTCTCTATTAGTCAAGAATCTCCAGTGACATGCTGTTTTACTTATTAATTTCCCCAGAAAAGAATTTAGACTATATTTTCATGGATTTCTGTCTACAATCTCTCATCCTAATTATTACAGTCTTTATTGACCAGTTAGGGCCGTTTTTGTTGATGTTGGTTTTGCTTTTGTTTTGACCAATCTTTTATTTTTAATATAGACTTGTTTATGCCTATTCTTGATCTAAAAAATCTTTATTTTGAGATAATTGTAAATTCACCTTCAGTTGTAAGAAGTAATACAGCAGGAGCCCTTATTCAGATTTCACTGGTTTTATATGCACTTCTGTGTGTGTATTTAGTTCTATGCTACCTGCCAGATTTATTTTTTATTTTTATCCCATAGCCTATAATATATTTTTCCCATCAGTAAGAATCATTACAATGTGGATGGTTACACCTTTTGAGATCAATACCACCTTACACTAATCATTACATTTCCCTTGCCATGTAATAGCTATAAAGTGCGGAACACACTTACATTTTCCCTTATGTTTGTCTTTGTTTTCCCTAGTTCACATATCTCTGTTTTTTATTTATTTGGATCAGAAATATGCCCTCCCTGAGGAAAAATTACTGTTTTCTTTTTTCTTTTAGTGTGTTTTCCAGCATAGGCTTAGGTGCACAGTTCTTGGTAAATCCTGTTTCTGGCATAGAAAATGTTTCCCTCAGAATGAATGAATTCTCTTTGTTAGGGGTGTTTTGAAGGTCTTGGTTCCAGGCTTTTAGTACTAGGGCAAATTTCCAAGATGCTTGGGCAATCCATAGGAGAGCTGAATGACTATCCAGGTTAAGTTTAATTATCTATGTTTGTGTCTAACTGATATTTATGGATACTTTCTAAAGTGAAATACCTTTGATTATATGTGATATATTTACAATTATTAGATTAATCAGGACAAAAATAAATATGCATTTTTAAAAGTTTACCACAAACCAGCAAAAGTCTATATTTTAAAAGGTAAGAAGTCCATATTTTTAAGAATTTGGTAACTGTCAAGCCCAATTTTCTAACAAATGAGAATGCCTCATTACATTATTCTTAGGTAAGACCTAAGATTCTATATACATTCTGTGCAGTTATGCTAGAGTTTGCTGAGCTTTTGAGCATTACATACAGTCAAGAAACATAGTATTTAATATGCCAGTCTAACGGAGCCAAAACATTAAATAAAACATGAAATTACTGGACAATTGAGAAACATTAGGAATATCAGGCAATCTGCATTATAGTATTGGATAGTGATGGAAATAGTTGGTGATTTGAGAATGAAAAATAGATTAATTTCAAATTTTTCAAATTGACCACTTTTTTTTTTTTTTTTTTTGAAGCTGAGTCTTCTTCTGTCGCCCAGGTTGGAGTGCAGTGGTGAGATCTCGGCTCATTGCAACCTCCACCTCCTGGGTTCAAGTGATTCTCCTGCCTCAGCCACCCATGCAGCTGGGACCACAGGAGTGCGCCACCATGCCTGGCTAATTTTTGTGTCATTAGTAAAGACGGGTTTTACCATATTGGCCAGGCTGATCTCAGACTCCTGACCTCAATTGATCAGCACTTCTTGGCCTCTCAAAGCTCTGGGATTACAGGTGTGAGCCATCATGCCCAGCCCAAATTGACCAATTTTTAAAGAAACTAATGAAAAAATTTCCTTTATGAAGACCTTGCTACAGTGATACTGATTTAAACTGTAATAGCTGTGTCGTATCACTCTACTTTGAGTGTGACTGATTAAACCATATTCATCAATGCCGTTTGTTTATAGAATGTGGTTATGAGACACTGACAAGTAACCACACTGTGGCCTGGCTTGTAAAGAAGGAGCAATGATAGTGAGGGCTGCGCAAGCTAATAAAGTCATTTCAGCTGTGGTTCTGGGCTTAGTCACATAAACTGATAAAAGGGAAGTGGGCAGTAAGTCTACTTGTGCAATTGAGTTAGCATTTATTTCTGTAAAGAAGTAAAACTCAATCTATATTGCAATACATTTTGATAGGTTTTAAAACATCTGTTAAATCTGATTTGTTATGTTACCCATTACTCTGATACTGATTCCACTTTAGCAATTTCTTTAGTTCATAAGAACAGATAACTGTCAGACTCTCCATGCTTCTTTAATTTGTCGTAAAATTATTCTGCCTAGTAATTCTCTCTCTCTCTTTTTTTTTCCTGTGATGGAATCTCACTCTGTCACCCAGGCTGGAGTGCAGTGGTGTGGTCTTGGCTCACTGCAATCTCCGCCTCCTGGGTTCACGGGATTCTTCTGACTCAGCCTCCTGGGTAGCTGGGACTAGAGATGTATGCTACCACATCCAGCTAATTATATATTTTTAGTAGAGACTGGGTTTCACTGTATTGGCCAGGCTGGTCTTGAACTCTGGACCTCGTGATCTGCCTGCCTCAGCTTCCCAAAGTGCTGGGATTACAGACGTTAGCCACTGCGCCTGGCCCTGACTAGTAATTCTCAACCCTGATGTTACATTGGAATGCTATGGGCATTTAAAAAAAATACTGGTACCCTATAGAATATGATTAAGTTCATCTAGAATGGAGCTGGCATTTAAAAATTTTATATTGGAAAATTACAGCATTTAAAAATAGAATAGTATAATGGACTTCTGTCTGTCCATTGTGTTCAATATTTATCAATCCATGGCAAATCTCATTTATTTGTACCATTCCACTACTGCCTCATATTGTTCCAATTATTTTGAAAACAGCTCAGATATCTTATTTTTTCTGGACATCAGTATTTTTAAAAAGGTTCCAGGTGTTTGCAATGTATAGACAAAGTTAAGAACTACCAGTTTAGAATAGTCTTGTCTCTCAGTTGGAAAGTTCTGAGAGTCAAGGAACCCGTAGTCTAAATATGATCCTTTTCTGCACATGGAGAGCAGTGTCAGACAGGGTTGCTCAACAAATACTACAAATGTGCTAGAAATGACCATTTGTACATATATGCTTAGCATCAATTATTGTAAAACTGCCTTATGCCATGTAGTATGGTATGTAAAGCCATATGTTGCTATCTAAATTTAAATTTTAACTAAATAAAATTAAAAACTCAATTATTTGGCTCCACTAAGCACATTCCAATTACTCAATAGCTATTTGTGGCTACTAGCTAATATATTGGGGAGTACAAATATAGAACATTTTCATCTATTAGTAACTCCAATTGGACGGTCATTCTAAACAACAAGACAAACTTTCTTACCCTTCAGTTACTGAGAAAGGCATCAAGGATGGGGTTCCTTTCCCACCTCAATGGACAAAGAAATTGTGAGAGTCAAATACTACAAGAAGCCAATTACAATGAAAAGTTGAAGCATATCTAAAGATGAAATGTAAAGAACACTATTTCACCAAATGTCTTTATGGATAAATTCTTGCTTCTAGAAACCAAATATTGATGAACATAAAAGGCATTCATTGTTTTGAAGAGGACAAAGTGCATCCTAAAATAATTATTAGTTAACATAATGCATATGCCTAAGATATGGGGACTTACCAAAATAAAAGCAAAATCAGAAATATGAAATCATTGAATTGTAGATACCCAATTAAAGTGAAGTAAGGCACAACATAACAATGGAAGTGAATGTAAAAAAAAAAAAAAAAGAATTTTGGAAGTGGGAAGGCAAACAATAAAAGCATATTCAAGAATGTAAGGTCAACTAGGGAGATTCTTCCAGGCCTCTTGAGGAATCCGGGGAGGAGACATTTTTCTGGGAAGGGATGGGGGAACATGCCAGGAACGAGGCTAGATTTTCCAGGGGGAAAGTATGAAAACTTAATCGAATCAGACAGTGGCAGCTAATGACCTAGAATCATTAACCTTAAAAGCCTCTCAAAAGATGTAGTCTTTAGTAATCCCTGGTCTGAATTCCAGAATTGCAAGTCAGGTAGCTGAGAAACAGGAGAAGCTACTAGAGGAATTTTTAACTTTTTAGCAGGAAAATGGGAATAAAGTATTCATCTTGGCATTAGAAAAGAGCAAATGCAAGTAAGAGTGACGTATAGTGAGTCTCTTGTCTATACCGTGAAACATCTGGGCCTGTTTGGCTGTGGCCATACATTACACAATTCAGCTGCCACGACTGCAGAGTTTTGACTGTGTGAGAAGCAGGAGGACTATTCACCAGTGAATTGATTTTCAATAAATATTAATTGGGAATTAATTGAGGGTTAAGCTGCCAGTGATTTGTGATAGAAAGGTAATATTAACACTACACATTAGGGAAAGATATTATGGGACGTATTCACGTTAGAATTTATGAGTTGAGAGTGTGCATTAAAGTATGAAAATGTAGAAAAAATTGTAAGGATGGCATTCAGGATATCTTAGTAACACGGTAAACAAAAATACATATTATAGCATGGAGCCAAATATCAATAAGTGCCCAGGCACCCCTCATTATTCATAAGGGGTTTTGGAACAGAAATAAATCCAGACTAAATATAATTTGTAGTAAAGTTTTATTGGCAGTATAGAAGAAAGGTAGAGAAAACCTTTCAGTAGTTTTCATTGAGTGACATTTATGAGTTTACTTTTATATTGAAACTTTACTCATATGATACTGGTGTCATTGGTGTGTAAATGTGTGGATGCAGTAATCTATGTTATTAATACCAATTGTTTTTTACTTCAGAGTAATCTGACTTTTTGCAAATTAAGAAAAGGTGCTATTGTTTTTTTCCATGGACATAGTAAGGAGAAGTAAGAGGTGATTTTTTAAATGGAAACCACTTAGAGGAAATAGTTTACATATGTATAGCACTCCTATTAGAGACACTAATTAAACTTATGTTAATTAAATGCAGTAAAGTACAGTTGACCCTTGAACAGTATGGGAATTAGGGGTGCAGACCCCCATGGGCAGTTGACAAGCCATGTGTAACTTCTGAGTCTTCAAAAACTTAACTGCTACTAGCCCAGAAGTCTATTGCCCAGAAGTCTTATCAATAACATAAACAGTAGATTAATACACATTTTTTTTACGTTATATGTGTTATATACTGTACTCTTACAACGAAGTAAGGCAGAGAAAAGAAAATGTTATTTAAAAAAAATCATAAGGAAGAGAAAAAACGTTTCCTATTCATTAAGTGGAAGTGGATCATCATCAAGGGCTTCAGTTTTTGTCACCTTCGGGTTGAGCAGGCTGAGCAGAAGGAGCAAGAGAAGGGAAAGGTCTTCTGTCTCAGGGAGCAGAGGCAGAAGAACATCCACGCGTAAGTGGACCCACACAGTTTCACTCCTTGTTCAAAGGTCAACTGTAGTTAAATGCGTGTCATTACACAGTAAAAATAGTTGGTTTCCACATTGCTTGGTTCTGCCTTGAAAACCTGGGATGTGAGAAAAACAAATTAAACCAATAAGAAATTTAAATATGTTATTTAAAGGAGATGCAATAAAGTGAATCTGTTATGTAATGGAGTCCTAAAGAGGTGCTGAACTAGGGAGGGACTGCTTAACACAAGAGTCACAAACAGAATGTGATTAAGGGATTTTCCTCATGAAGTAGCTGTACTATTCTCAGGTCAGATATAAATACTTTCTCACATGTTCTCTACACTTCTAATACCTTTTTTAAACTTTCTCCTTTTATATTTCCTAATGAAAACATACTTCACTTAAAATCACCTATTAACCTTAGGAAGCACATTAGTATTTTAGCCCAGGATGAATTATTTAAAAGCAGGTAGCTCAGAAAGGAATGATTTTCATAAATGGTTATGCGTTTCAAATTGCAGCCTACCCCCAACACGCACACCAGCGCACTAAGTGTTTGAGTAGCATCGTAATTAATAAACTTGTACATAATTCCCTAAGTTCCAGGGACTTGGCCTATGCTTTGGGTATAATAAGATGAAAAGAACGCCTGGAGGTTTCTGGAAGGGTCCACAGCACAATAGGGAAGCCAAAGATGGAAACAAATGGTGACAACATGTGATAGAGGGTACAGTAACGCAGCAAACATGATGCAAATATCCAGAGAAATCCAGGGGAGTTTCCAGGAAAAGGGTGGCGGCTGCCTCAGCTCCTTTCACATCTTATTTCCTACTTCTAAATAGTGATGAGTACATGAAAATCTAATAGAAGGTGGCCAGGACCAAAATCATTTTGAAGAAAATATAAGGAACCTTGTCAACTAATGAGGATATTTAATTCCGTGAAGCTTTTGGGTTCCTGGAATCCCGCCCAAAATCTATGCCTAGGATATTCTTGTTCATATTCTCAGTTTTTAGCATTTGAATATTTCTTTGTCCTATGCGCCACGATTTGTGAAGCAGTAATTGATCCAAGGTTACTAAACTTTTTATTTCAAAAATACAATTCTTAGGACATCATTAGGTAAAGTCACAATGAAAGGCAGGAAATTTTCATAGCTGGTTAAATATATATAAAGTGTATAATTTTGGCATGAAATCAGTGCCATTTTGATAAGGTAAGGGAGGATTCGGCTTATGAAAGTCATTGAGAATTACATTTACGGGCATGACTGTGATTGTATTAGCTCTCCCATGTTTCAAGGGCTGACTTTAAGTGCAAATTATGAAACAAGTGATGTGACTTTTAGCCCTTTCTGAGTTTCTCTCCACTGGTCTTGGCATTTCTTCTTTTCTTTCCATCTTTATCTTGAGGGGCTGTCAATACTGTCATGCAGGCCACATTTGAACACATTCGCAAAATTGAAAGGAGTTCTAGAATCCATCACAACCACCCTCTCAATCTTAAAGGTGACAGAATTGAGGCTCAGAAAGTGACACCCCTAAGACCATATATGCAGAGCTGGGACTAATAGCATCCAATTGAGATCTTCTATAATCTGCTGTTTGAACATTTAATTTCGTTTATTTATTATTGTGTCAAGTCGATGAAATTTTACCTTTGAGGATTATTCAGCTGATCACTTTTAGCAGTAAGGATAAAGATAGCATATGAGTCTACTTTCCTAATCTAGCAACATTATCGATTACATTACTGCTGTCCACTTGATCTGAATGAATACTGCACATTAGTTTGCCAGTATTTTAAAAATTGAATCTAAAAGGGATATAATTCTCATTGTTAAGAGCTCAGTGTCTGACCCGCATGACATTTACTACATGGTAAAATTGGTCATTTGTGGGGAAGAATAATTTGGACCATTCTGGAGTTGATATTTATTCTTCAAATTTATTTTGAAAATTCTACTTAGCATTAATATATTTCATTAGTGACTAAAATGACAAGTAAATCTATAGCGCTGTTGTATTTGAAATACTTCAGAATCTGGAGTTTCAGGGTTTTTCTGTATTCTCTTTCTAAATAACAGACATCTTACTTGAACTCCTGAAATTAATCTCTTTTTGCTTTTAGTATTCCTTCAAGTATTTTTCAAAAGATAATCAGTGTTACCGATTCATTAACGTACTTTTTCCCTCTTAATTTACGGTAATCTTAGTTTTCTTTGGTTACCGTAACCTTAGTTTTCTTTGCTCATTTTATTTTCCCTAGATTATTCTGGAATGTATCTAGAGGAAGTCATACAGATTCACAGATTTGATGATACTGAATCACATGGCTCTGGTTTGCCAAAGTATGTGACATTGTCTTGACCACTTAGAATGTGATTAGAAATAACTCTGAACTGTAAGAAAAGTAGAGGCTTTGTGTGATGTCCACTTAATAATAAATCTGTCATCACTGACTGGTTTTCATTTCCTCTGAAATAAACAAATCACAATTAAGTCCTTTGAAAAAGGAGACTGCCAGGAAACACAAGAGTCACTTTTGCTTCATCCTCTAAGATAAAGTATTTAGTAAGTGGAAATGAGATGCAACAGAAAAAGTGGTGGGGTCTTCACACCTGCTAGAAGGCCCAGCAGGTATCTGCAGAGCACAAATTCAAACAAATCTCAAACCCTGACATTTAGCAGAAGTGCAGGGACCAAGCCATGAAAGAAATCTATATGGCCTTCGGAAACTTCTTAATTAGAAAGACTGGTTTGTGGGAACATAGGAAGTTTGAAGAGAAAATGTTAGAAATTATAGCTGGAGGGCTGTGTCCCCCATCCAAGAATTGGCCCTGAAGTATTTTTATCTTTAAATTATTTAATATTCTACTTTACCTTAAATGGCAGTTGATCCCTATATAAGAAATTTTACTAGAAAAGTGGGGTCTTGCTTAAGGAGTAAACATCAAGCATCTATTGCTAAGAGTTTTTGTTGTTTGCTGGCATATTTGCTTATGTATGTATGTATGTATTTATTTATTTTTGAGATGGAGTTTTGCTCTTGTCGTACAGGCTAGAGTGCAATGGCACAGTCTCGGCTCACTGCAACCTCTGCCTCCCAAGTTCAAGTTGAGGTTACTACTCCTGCCTCAGCCTCCCGAGTAGCTGGGATTGCAGGCATGTGCCACCATGCCCGGCTAATTTTTTGTATTTTTAGTAGAGATGGCGTTTCTCCATGTTGGTCAGGCTGGTCTTGAATTCCCGACCTTAGGTGATCCGCCCACCTCAGCTTGCCAAAGTGTTGGCATTACAGGTGTCAGCCACCGCACCCAGCTTGCTGGCATAGTTGATGTTGGAAAATTTCAGAGATATGATTCATTGTTACTTACCTCAATCAAAACAAATGAGTACCTCCAAACTAATTGCATGTATATTCTCGCCAGCAATTTAATAGGGAAATACAAGGTCAGGTAAGAGGTAAGACAAAGAGAGAAGCCAAATGTACAACAACTAGAGAGGTCAAAAAGCAAATAAAACACAAGCAGAAGAAACAGATGTTAAGAGGAAGACCAAAAATGTATCAATATATGCTTTTAAAAGCATAATACAATGCTTTCAAATTTAATTTTGTTTCCCTAAGTATTTTTTTAATCCCTTAATTTTTTGTTAATGAATTTATTTGTCTCAGTGGCAGAGCAAATACCTCTTAACCTATCTTTCACATATATTGGCTCTTTAAGTACAGTCAACTGTAGTTTATATTTGCTTTAACAATCATGATGCTAAAATAAAAAAAACAAAAGTTGATCTGAACTAAAATTTTTATTTGAACTCCAAATTTTCTTTCTCTCAAGATTTGATAAATTTCTTAACTCAGTCATCTATCTGTCTATCTATCTATCTATCTATCTGTCTATCTGTCTGTCTGTCTACACATTTCAAACAGAAGGTATTGAAAAAAACAAAAGCCTAATTACGAGATCAAATCGCACGTTACTTTGTCTCTTCCAGCAACTTAGTGATTGAAATGATGCTGTCACTATGAGCTATGATTTGCTTCTTACTGCCTGCCTTATACTCATTCATCTTTCTCTTCAGATGCCTGCCACTGTGCCGTTATTTATAATAGTCCCAGCCTTGAGAAAGCTTGCACATTGTTTTTGCCTTTCAAAAGATAAGTTTAGTGCTATGTCACTCATATATATTAAAGATTATTATAGCAATTTCTCTTGCTTGACATTAACACAGTTGACTACAAGATAGTCCTTATTGTCTTTTTTGAAAATTGAATCTTCTTACTCATTAATTTTCAATCATATATTTACAATTATACTGATTTTCAGAGATTCTTGATATTGTTTAAACAAAATATTATTTGTGGCTGTGAAAGAGTGTCATGCCTGTGTGTTCTGTGTGTCCTCAGTCACTGGGAACTTCAGTAGGAAAGCTGATAATCTATCTGTAGAGTAGATTTACAGATTGGTTATTTGTAGATGTGGGAATGGCCACTATGTCAGTGTAGTTAATGCCATTTAACTCGATGAATTATTGGATAAAATGGTGTGGAGGTCTTTTAATTGCGGGGCTTCTCTTCCCAGAGTATTGATAATAACTTAGACTTTGACCTCCAGAACAAAGTGCACTGTCTGTTAGATTATTGTTTTCTAACCATGGGAATCATTGATTGGTTTCATGAACTGGTGCTTTTAAATTTTCATATGGCCTGCATTCAGCCATAAATCTTTTGGAGTGGTTTCATTTTTTTAAATTAATCTCAGTATGAAATACAAATAAATTGACAAAAATACTCTCAGTCACTGCGCAGTGTGGATTTTAAAGAGGATGTGGAAAAATTTTGAAGGAATGGGGGCCTGCTCCATTGTTCAAAGCCAAAAATATCAAAATTTGGCTTGTAACACTATGGAAACTAAAAAGTCTGCTTATTCCTATAGGGGATTAATGCATTACTCAACCTTGAAAAAATTATATTGCCTGGCAACTACAAAATATGTTTAATTTTCCCAGTCCTTCTGTCTTTAATCCTTTATTTTGAATCTAGTATCTTTCAAAAGTTCTGTTCTGCTGACAGTTCAAGTCTCATTAGACTATTGTACAGCTGATATTCATGCTACTGGAGCAGTTTGGTATACGCACTTTTAAAATTAACTATAAGTAGAATTGTCTCAAGCTTTCCTTCCTTCTTTACTTAATTGCTTTTAGTTCAAGAAAATGGAGAACTGAAAACCCCTATAACTGATACACATCCCTAAAGAAAAATATTATGTATAACATTAATATTATATTCTTCTTTGAAGACCTCAAAGTTTCTAAATTTAGAATTCTCTAAATAAGTCTTTGATGGATTTTACTTTTCCTTTTCAAAAATTAACTGAAATGCAAATAGCAGTAGTAGTGCTAATTTTCTGTTGTAGATTTTCTTAGTCAACAACAGAAAAGAGAATAAACCAAGTTGGGGTCATGGGGAATGGGGGAACACTGATCTTTTCTTGCTTCAGATGAAAATGAAATTGTTAACCTTGCAGAGTTCTGTCTAAATACAAAACAAGGTTATTTTATTTTACCCTATTTAACTTGACTCTTTCCACTGCATAATGCGATTTTATAGTATGTGGTTGTGCAACTGTGGAGGTAGTAGCATCTATGCCTCCCACCCCAGTCAGTCATTATCTGTTACTGAATAATTTGTCAATGCTTAAGCAGGTAGAGTGGTACTAATAATGCCAAAACCACAGGCTTAGGTTTTGAACAAACGTTAGCTTCTCTCAGAGAATGACTTTCTTTTGTGGCTATAGAGCACTGCCGTAATCATTACCAGCCATATAATAAATGCATTCTGTGTTACACAGAGAACTTTGTGTGTTTGCCTTGCCATAAATGGAAAACCCATCAAGACGCCACTTTGAAATGGCCGTTCATATTTTTTAGGATGATTGATTCATCTCCCCACTCCTTCAGTCATTCAGTCACATATAAAGTGCATATTGAGTCCCTCCCATTGGCAAAATGATGGACTTCTAAAAACACATGTGGTTGATTTTAAAAGCAAAACACATTCCAAAAGTTCAGGCCCCATGTGTAGGTGGCCATTTGGTCAAGTCAGTTTGGCAAATATATTAATATATTAATGAGTCATAAAGAAAATGGAGAAACTTGGAATATTTCTCTCTCAGACCATAATTGGCTTAACTCTAAGAAAAATTAGAGAGATGTGAGTGAATACAGTTTTCAGTTTGTGAAGTAGCTTAACTGTACATCGTGGCAAATTTGAAAAGGAAAAAAAGATAGACACTTATCAACAGAAAAGCTATTTATGGATTTTTATCAAATTTACATTCTGAGCAACTGCATGATATTTCCTTAAACCCAGTTTAGAAATGCAATTATTCACCTGTCCCTCTTCAGTGTATTCTAATGCTTCCTTCAGGATCTTGGCTCACTGGAACCTTCGCCTCCCAAGTTCAAGCAATTCTCCGGCTTCAGCCTTGCAAGTAGCTGGGATTACAGTCACTTGCCATTATGCCCGGCTAATTTTTGTATATTTATGTAGAGATGGTGTTTCACCATGTTGCATAGGCTGGTCTTGAATTCCTAACCTCAGGTGATCCACCAGCCTCGGCCTCCAAAAGCGCTGGGATTACAGGTGTGAGCCACTACACCTGGTTCCTTTCTCATTTTAATGCAATTGTGACCATGAATTTAACCATGATTCTTTAAGCACTGTATGACAACCACGATGTTGGACCTTTAATGTGGGGATCACTGGTTCTCAAATCAGAGTGATTTTGTCCCTCAGGAGGCATCTGGTAATCTCTAGAGACAAATAGTTGTCGCAAGTCAGAGGTAGGAACGGTGCTATTGGCATCTAGTGGTTAGGGACCAGAGATGTTGCCAAATATCTTACAATGCAAAGGGCAGTGCCCCACAAAAAGGAATTACCTCATCTAAAAGATCCATAGTGCCAAAGGTGAAAAATCCTCGAGGCAGTAGGGTGGACAGGATTTAAAGTATAGGGTCAGGTTTCTATTCTCAGGCACACTCATCTAATACTGTGCTGAGTAAAATTCTTGATTTTTATTTATACTCCCCTGTTGCTCACAGCCCACACTCTCTTGCTAATTTTTTATACTATTCTCCAGTATTCTCCACGTGCTGGTTTTAGACCCAGGAGAGTATGATTCTCTGCTGGACATTCTGTGCTCTTTTGTGTTCCTAGATTTTGTTCTTGCTATTTCTTTTGCCTGGAATACCTTTATTTTTGCATCTCTAGAAATCTCGCACATTCTTTAAGATCCAGCTCAGGGATCACTTTCTTCTTGAAGCCATCCTTAGCTTACTCAAGGAAGAAAGGTATTCACTTTTTCTCTCAATGATATTATAGATCACTGCACATGCTTTTATTTTTGAATAAGTCATTTTGAATTGAACTCATTTATTAACTTGTGTCTCCTAAACTTGTTTGCAGAGACCGAGTCTTTAGTTCTCTGTGCTTAAGACAATGACTGGTACGGAGTATCTACTGAAGTGTTTGATACAAGAATAAAATAAGTATTTGAATAATTGTGAAAAGAGAATAAAGAATCTATATTGCATAAAACTTCAAAAAATCAATAAACTGGATCCTCTTTGCTTTCAAGTGCTTGAAATTCTGGGTTTAGACATTAGGCATACATTTTTTTTCTTGTCCCCAGTATCTCTTTCTCTCTCTCTCTCTCTCTCTCTCTCCTTATATATATATATATATATATATATATAAGTTTATATATATATAGGTTTCTTTATATATATATATATATATACTTCAGGTTCTAGGGTACATGTGCAGATCATGTAGGATTGTTGCATAGGTACGTACATGGCAATGTGGAATGCTGCCTCCATTTCCCCATCACCTATATCTGGCATTTCTCCCATGTTATCCCTCCCCAACTCCCTACCCCCCGCTGTCCCTCCCCTATTTCCGCCCCCAACAGACCCCAGTGTGTGATGCTCTCCTCCCTGTGTCCATGTGTTCTCATTGTTCAATACCCGCCTATGAGTGAGAACATGCAGTGTTTGATTTTCTGTTCTTGTGTCAGTTTGCTGAGAATGATGGTTTCCAGATTCATCCCTGTCCCTACAAAGGACATGAACTCATCATTTTATATGGCTGCATAGTATTCCATGGTGTATATGTGCCACATTTTCCTTGTCCAGTCTGTCATCAAGGGGCATTTGAGTTGGTTCCAGGTCTTTGCTATTGTAAACAGTGCTGCAATGAACATATGTGTGCATGTGTCCTTATAATAGAGCGATTTATGATCCTTTGGATATACACCCAGTAATGGGATTGCTGGGTCAAATGGAATTTCTATTTCTAGGTTCTTGAGGAATTGGCACACTGTCTTCCACAATGGTTGAACTAATTTACACTTCCACCAACAGTGTAAAAGCGTTCCTATTTCTCCACATCCTCTCCAGCATCTGTTGTCTCCAGATTTTTTAATGATCGCCATTCTAACTGGCGTGAGATGGCATCTCAATGTGGTTTTGATTTGCATTTCTCTAATGACCAATGATGATGAGTATTTTTTCATATGTTTGTTGGCCTCATATATGTCTTCTTTTAAAAGTGTCTGCATACTTTGACACATAACAGACACAGATATAAAATTTTCATTTTATATGCACACATCAGACTACAAAAGCATTTCCTATTTTACTACTACTAATTTCTATACTTACAAATAAATATATGGAAGTTGCTTGCAAAAAAGATGCAACATTATGGTTTCTACACCTTTCATATTTTAAAACAGCATTGCCTAGTTTATAAATAAGTTTATATATTAAAGTAAATGTTTGGACTTCTACTTCATCTCTACAAAAAAAAAAAAAAAAAAAAAAAAAGCCAGGCTTGGTGACATGTACCTGTAAGTCCTAGCTACCTGGAAAGCTCAGGTAAGAGGATTGCTTGAGTCCAGGAGATCAAGGCTGTAATGAGCCATGATCATGCCACTGTACTCCAGCCTGGGTAACAGAGTGACAGTGTCTTAAAAAAGAAAAGTACTGGATCGTTGGATATTATATGGAAAACAGACATAAGGAGTTTCTGAAAGGCAGAAAGAGGAGGCAGAATAGCTAGTGTCTTAGTCAATTCATGTTACTATAACAAAATATTATAGACTGGGTTACTTAAACAATTAATACTTATTTCTCACCATTCTAGAGGCTGGGAAGTCCAAGGTCAGGGTGGCAGATTTGCAGATGGTTGTCTTCTCACTATGTCCTCACATGCAGAGAGAGATAATTTCTCTTGCATCTTTTTTTTTTTCTTAAGGGCACAAATCCTGTTCCTTAGGGCTCCAGTCTTGTGACCTAATTACCTCCCAAAAGTCCCATCTTAAAATACCATCACATTGAGGATTAGAAATTTCAACGTATGAATTGGGGGAAGATACAAACTTTTGGTCCATAATAGCTAGGCACTTAGAGATCATGAGCTCTCTTTTTGCTTTTTTGCCTCATTAGTACTATACCAGAATTGCAGAAGCCAGAAATGCAATGCACCAATACACACAGACAAAAAAGTTCTAACAAAAGTTTGCTGTTTTTAGGCAAAGATCCAGGAAAGGAGTAGTCTCATAAAGCATAACAGTTTAAGACAACAACCTCTCTACTCAGTCAAACACCATAGATAAGAAACCTGTGACTTCTTCTACATCCACACTAGTGAAGGCTGAGTGAATAGCCTCTACTTCCTCCCTCACCAGGCTTTAATGAGAACTCCAATCTTCCTCCCACCTCCCCCACCAGGCTGAAATCAGAGAAACCTGAATAAAGACCCAGAGCCAACTCGTAGTAATGAGTTACTCATCCTCTACCCCACAAAGATGGTTTCAAAGCCGGCCTCATAGAGCCCATACAGTGTTAATGAGGATGACTCCACCCACCCTGCCTCCATAGTATTAGTAAAAAGCTAGTCTTATCCTTGCCAGCTGAGGTGGTGTTATCAGAGGCCTAATGGGGAGTTAGAAATCCTACCTCCAGTTGGCAGTAATCAAGAACCTTCCCCACTTTTGATGTAAACTGAGGCTTAGTGGAGAACTTACACTTCTACTCTCAGGTAGCAGTAAGGAGCCTGCTCCACCTGCCTCACCCCTCATTCCCTGATTATCACAGCAGTGTCGAAAGAAGCCTGCTGAAACAGAAGGTTTAAATGAGATCCAGAGTACTATACATAATACTAAAACTATCCAGGTTTCAGTGAAAAAAAATCACTCATCATACCCTTACCAATAGCCAGGTAAATGTAAAGTTGAATGAAGAATGACCTTCATTGCACCTTGAAACTGAAATAATAGAGAAGTTAGATGTCTTAATTAGCTGAAAATTTTTTAAATCAATAATCATAAAATCTTTCAATGATTAAGTACAAACATGCCTGGAACAAATGAAAAAAAGAACATTTCAGCAAAGAAGAAAACAATTCAACAATGCTCAAGAAGACATAAAGGAGAACCAAGTGGAAATTTTAGAACTAAAAAAATACTAACCAAAATAAAATTTCAATGAATCAGCTTAATAGCAGGATGGAGAGGACAAAGGGAAGAACTGGTGAACATGAAGTTAGAACTATAGAAATTAATCCAATAAGAATGACAAAAAGAAAAATGAAAAAAAAAAAAAGATTTTTATCTTATGGATCTGTGAGACTGTGACCAAAAGCCATCTAATATTTGTGTAATTGGAATTCCTGAGGAAGAGGGAAAGAGGGTGAAACTGACAGTAATTATTGAAATAATGTCTGAAAATTTTCCAAATTTGGCGAAAGAAATAAATGTGCAAAAACAAGCAACTGAGAGAATACCAAACAGGATAAACACAAATAAATTTACACTAAGATGTCACAGTCAACCTTCTGAAAACTAAAGACAAAGAAAATAAAATTAAGTCTAAAGCAGTGAAAGAGAAACTACACCTTAGCAATGGAGGACATATTTTGAATGATAGTATACTTCACGTTAAAAACCATGGAGGTCTGAAAGAAGTAGTACAATATTTTTCAAGTGCAGAAAGAAAAGAACAGACAACCCAGAATTTGGTACCCAGAAAAAATATTCTCGGAAATGACAGGGAGATCATGACATTCTCAAGTGAAGTAGGACTTAGAGAATTGTCTTAGTAGGATTACCCCAAAAGAATGACTAAAGAAATTTTTTTGAAGAAAAAAAGAAATGATGAAGGAAGTAATCTTGGAATATCAAAAGGAAGAAAGAATAATGGCAAGGGTAAAATTTTAGATAAATACAATACATTTTCTTTTTTTGAGTTTTCTATGTTATATAAAGCAAAAGGTATAATGTTGTCTTATGTGGTTTTAAAATGAATATAAAGGATATTTTTAAGACAATGGTTTTAATAAATAAGGGAGGTTAAGAGGAATAAAAGGAGGTCAGATTTCTACACTTCACTCAAACTGATGAAATGAAGACACCGGTAGACTGTGATTATTCATATCCAGCACAACCTCAAAGAGATACGCTGAAAAGCATGATACAGATCAAAACTGTATTCTAAATAAATGTTCAGTAACCAAGAGAATGTCAGAAAAAAAAGAAAAACATGAAAAACAGGAGGAAACAATGAAAAAACAAAAATTAAAGGGCAGACTTAAGCTCTTGTATACAATAATTATATTAAGTGTTAATGGTCTAAAAACACAGCAATTAAAACTCAGAGATTGATAAGGTGGATTAAAAAAGCAGGAACCAACCTTTTGTTGTCTACAAGAAACTCACTTTAAATACAATGATAAATGTAGGTTGAGAGGAAAGAAAATTTAAATAAAGATTTACCAGGCAAACTCCAATCAAAAGATAGAGTGGCTATATTAATATGAGATAAAGTAGATTTTAGAGAAAAAAATTACCAGAGAGACATTAAAAATGATAAAAGTCAATTCATGGAGAAGATATAGCTATTCTAAATGTATATTCATCAAAAAGCAGAGCTTCAAAATACATAAAACAAAAACTGATAAAACTGATAAGAGAAATGGACAAATCCATTATTATAGCTGGAGATTTTAATATCCCTCTCTCAATCATTGATAAAACAGCTAGATAGAAAACTAGCAAAAATATAAAAAAACTTAACAACACCATAAACCAACAAAATCTAATGGACGTTTGTATAATATTCTATCCTGAAACAGTAGAATACACATTATTTTTAAAGCTCACTAAACATATATCAAGGTACACCATAACCTGAACTATGAAACAAATCTTAACAAATTTAAAAGAATTAGAATCTTACAAAATGTGTTTTCTAACCAAATTGAAATCAAATTAGAAATTAATAACAAAAAAATTTATAAACACAGAAATTAAACACACTTCTAAGTGTTATGGGTCAAAGAAGAAATTTTGATGGAAATAAAAAATACGTTGATCTGCATGAGAATGAAATACAACTTTGTTAATTTTGTGGAATCTAGTTAAAGCAGTCCTGAGAAGGAAATTTATAGCAGTAAATGAACATTAGGAAAGAGAAAGGTTTCAGAAAAATCGTCTAATCTCCCACCTTAACATCTAGAAAAAGAAGAGCAAAATACACTCAAAGCAAGCAATAGGAAGGAAATAGAAAAGATAAGGAAATCAATGGTGTTGAAAATGTAACAATAATAAACAAAATAAGTGAAATAAAAAGCTTGTTCTTTGAAATGATTTGTAAAACTGATAATCTCTAGCCAGACAGATAATGAAAATCAGAAACCACAAAATGCCAACATTAGATATTATATAAGCGATATTGCTACAGATCCTGCAGACAGCAAAAGGACAAAAACAAAATACCATGATTAATTCCACTCATGTAAATTTGACAATGTAGAATAAATTGACTGATTTCTTTAAAAGCACTAACTAGTACAACTCACCCAATAAGAAAAAATTTAATTTGAATAGTTCAAAATTTATTTAGGAAATTGAACTTATGATTTAAAAATGTCAAAAAAGATCTATAGGCCCATATGACCTAATTTGAGGATTCTACCAAACTGAATTAAGAATTAACATAATTCTATGCGTGTCTTCCAGAAAATAGCATAGGAGAGAGTACTTTCCAATTTACTTAATGAAGATAATATTATCTTGATATCAAAAGCAGACAGTATAACAGAAGAAAACTGCATGAATATAGATGTAAAATTATATTGGTGGTGGAAAATTATTTGACAGATTTCAAGATGTATTCACCATAAAACCTCTCAGAAAACTAGAAATGGAAGCAAACTTCCTTAACTTGATAAAAATGAATTTACTGGCAGCCTACAACTAACATACTAATGATTAAAGTCTGAATGCTTTACCCTTAAGATCAGGAATGTCCTTTACCCTTAAGAACAAGACATTCCTTTTCTGGCCAGTTCAGTAAGGCCAGAAAAGGAAATAAAATGCATACAGATCAGAAAGGAAGAAAAAGAGTCTGTCCTTATCTGCAGATGATACGTGTATTTTCAAGGCAAAACCATGGAAATTACCAAAAAAATACCCTAAAATTTTAGAACTAATATGTGAGTATAGCAAAGTTGTGGAATGCAAGATAAACATACAAAAATTACCTAATTCTATTTCTATTTACTGGCAATTAACACATGTACTCCAAAATTGAAAAAAAATTCAATCTTCAATAGCTAAAAATGAAAAATCTTAGGTACAAATATAACAAAACACTCACAGGATCCGCATGTAGAAAACTACAAAATGCTGAAGGAAACGAAGATCTGAATAAATGGAGAGACATGTTGTGTTTATGGACTGGAAAACTTAACATAGTAAACATGTCATTTTTCCCCAATTTGCTCTGAGTTTTACATCACTCCTATCAAATTCCCAACAAGAATTTTTGTAGACATGAGATTTTTTTAAATGTGTATGAAAAGCAAAGACACTAGAATAGCTAAATAATTTTGAACAGGAAGAATGAAGTGATAAGAAGTAGTGGATTATATTTCGATGTTTTGTATACCTACATTAATCAAAACTGTGTAGTATTAGTGGAGATATAGAAACATAGATTAATAAAAAAAATAGAAAATCAAGAAACAGATACAAGACCAATATGTCCAATGAATTTTTGGCAAAGGTGCAAAAACAGTGGAGAAACTATACTCTTTTCAACAAATGATGCTAAGGCAGTTGGACAACCATAGGTAAAAAAGAATCTTGATCTAAACCTCAGACCTTATACAAAAATTAACTCAAAATGAGTCATAGATGTAAATACAAAACATTCACCTATGATACTTATAATAAAACACATGAGAAAATCTTTTGAATCCATAGAGCTTGATAAAGAGTTGTTAGACTTGACATCAAAAACATTATCCATAAAAGGAAAAATTGATAAAGCAGACTTTATCAAATTTACAAATTTTTGCTCTGTGAAACATTCTGTTAACAGGATGAAAAGACCAGCTGCAGAATGGGGGAACATGTTAACAAACTACAAATCTGATAAAGGACTAATGTCAAAAATACATAAAGAACTCTCAAATCTCAATAATAAAAAAATCAAATATGAAAGTGGGCCAAGGATAGAAAGAATTTTTTTTTATCAAACAGGATATGAAGATGGCAAATAAATACATGACAAGTGTTCAACTTTGTTAGCTATTTGGAAAGAGCAAATTAAAACCACACTGAGATATCACTACATAGGTATCATATCGACTAAAATTTAAAAATAGTGATACTAACACATGATGGCAAGCATGTGGAAAAACTGGATCATCCAGACACCACTGTTAGTGGGAACATAAAATGGGCCAGCTACTCTGGAAAAGAGTTTGACAGTTTCTTAAGAAAACAAAACATGCAACTACCATATGACTCACCACCAGTTGCACTTTTGGGTATTTATTTCAGAGAGATGAAAACGTGTTTATACAAATATCTGTGCATGAATAGCCATGGAAATTTTAATCATAATAAACAAAAACTGGAAACAGTACAAATGCCCTTCAATAGGCAAATGGTGAAACAAATGGTAGTACGTCCATAGCATAAAATACCACTCAGCAAGTAAAGAGGAAGGAAATGTGTACATATTTATAGCAACTTGGATGAATCTTCAAAGAATTATGGTGAGTGAAAAAAGCCAATCCTCAAAGGCTAACAATGTATTATTCCATATAAATAGCATTCTTGAGAAGACAATAATTATAGACGTAGAGAAATTCCAGAAATAGAGATTGCATGTGAATCAACAACTATCTCAAAATAAAAAGATTAACCTCATTAAAAAGATAATGGCTTAGTTTTTTTGAATATCTTTATTTGTAATTTATGCTTATTTGTTTATAGTTTTACTTCTTATATGGGCCATGATATGCTTTGTACTCTTTGTAGATTTTTTTTTTCCAATGTGGCAATGTTAGTGCTACTTTCAAAATAGAAAATACTTCTGGCTAAGAATAGAAAATCTGCTTGCATGACTGGTGTTTACAAAAGATATTGCAACACATATTACATGCTTTTATGCCACTTACATTTTGTTAAACATAGATTACTTAGTGAGAGTATTCAGAATGCATTAGTAATTACATAAACATTTTCTGCTTTATAACAGGGTTCTAAAGAGGCATCCTAAAATATCCTATAAATCAATCACAACTAATTCACCTAACAGTTCTTTTGATCAGTAAAAACATGTAACTGAGTTTGAAAACTAATTTTCAGGAAAGTCCAATGAAAATGAATTAATTGCTGAGAAGCCTATAGGTTCAAAGCAATTGAGTCGTATCCCTGTTATCTAAAAAGACTCTTTCTTTTAAACATGGTATTTGTAAGCTCTTCAGATCCTTTGTTGGTAGAGCCTAAGATTGGGAAGAAGATGAGTTCATCATTGAATGAGTTCTAGATTATTCCTTCTTCCCAGGATATGCTTGTTAATATTCAGTTGTCTTACGTTGGGGGAGTGAAATTACTAAGTAATATGTGAGTCTGTTAAGGATGTGGTTACCTGTGAAATTGAAGACCCTGAGATTTTTGAAATCGTGTATGGCTTTGAAGTTTTTCAGAAGGGAAAGTAGAAGCCATTAAATGTTGTTCATATCTTTTCTCCTTATTTTTCCTTTTTTTTCAGTAGAGTCTTTCTTAGTATGGGTTCAAAATAGAACATGGACAAGGAGGTCTTGAACACTGATTAAGAGCACAGAGTCTAGTGGAAAATTTCTCAGAATTAAATCCCACTGGCTGCGTGACCTGGCATGTGCTTCTGGACCTTTTGTGCCTCATTTTCCTTATTCTTAAAATGAAGCATTGTGTAAATAAAGTAGGTGCTTAGAATACTGCCTGGTACATAGCAAGCACTCTAGAGGTTAGATATTACTATGTCAATATCAAGAACACTGTAGAAATGATATTATATTCTAAACTAGTTTCTCTTATTTTAAATCAGACATTTTATTACTATTTTTTGACCATTAAGGTTATGCCAAAGTTAACTGATTATTTTTTATTTAATACCTACAATGTAAAAATCATTTATATATAATTATCTGTCTTTAATTATTCTGGGCAGGAGAAATTCTCAGAATATCCAAGGAGCATGAAGATTTTCATAGCAGTATTGAGGGAAAGTATATCATATTTCATCTATACGTACCAAAGTTAGACATTTAAACCTATTTTATTCCCTGCTCCCCTCTCAATTTTAAAAATTACCAATGGCTTCCTATTAACAAGAGAGAATACTCAGTATGAAAATCGAGGAAACTCACAGGCTGTCCCCCGGCCTCATCTCCCCTTTTGCTCCACGTCCTTATTTCTAGCACTTTCAGGAAATGTTCCCAGTACATTCCACATGCTCTATCTCAGTCCCCTGTTCACTTGTCTAAATGCATTCTTCCCTCATTTCTCTTTTAGGCAAACTTCCTCTCGCCTTCCAAGTCCTGACTCATATTTACCTTCTCTGGGAGTCCTTGTTAATAAAAGGCAGGCAGATTGAGTGCCTCTGTTCTCTTCTATTCTCTTTCTTCTGTTCTCTTCTTAAACCACTATGGAAATCCCTCCATGCTAATAGCACTTCTTTTGTTGCAATGAATTTTTTAAAATCGTTTTTATAATTCAAAATTTTAAAAGTATGGAAAAGTGCAAAAAAAAATGAGTGTCAAATTTCTTTTTTCTCTATTTCTTCTCTCTTCTTTCAGTGCTATGATCCTTAAGGGAAGGAATAATTTCTCACTTATCTTTGTGTCCCTTCAGTGCCCTGCACAGTTACTGGCACATGAGAAGCATTCAGTAAACATTTGCAAATAATATATTCACAGTAGATGGAATTAGTCTGAAATATGTAACGAGATCAGCATCATTTGCACTTATAAAACATACAGTGGTGAAATAGAAACAATTTGAAAGGAACAGTAAAACAAATTGAAAGGTATCTAGATGGTAGGTTAAAAAAATGTGAATTGTACTAAGAGATTATTGCAGTAATCTTAGCACAAGATGCTGAATCTGGCTCGGGTGTTGCTTGCCATCTCAAGGGCAAATTACACAGAACATTGCAACTAAGTTATTGGGTATGGAGAAAAGTGGAAAATATTAAAACTCTTTAATGATTTTAAGCCCACAATTGGGAGAATTGTGGTGCAACTTACAAAGAGGTTGGCAAAGAAAGCAAGTGTAGCTTTTGTGAAGCAGAGTTTAACTAAACCAGTTGACTTGTAAGGGATGGCCAAACATCCAAGTGGAATTTCCCAGTAGGCAGTTGAAAGAGCTGGACTGGTGAGAACTTTCCTAAGATCGACCTCTGTTTGTTAGTGATTCTTAAAACCTTTCATCTATAGGCTTGGGCCTATCTGGTCACTAACTTTGAGAGTTTGGAACAAATTGTTTTGCAAAAATTTAATGTAGTTCTAGCACTCTGCTTAGTTTCTGCGGTGTTGGCTTAATAGGGAGAACTTCTGCTTTGCTTATCCAAAAATACTAGACTCTTTTCTGGATGAGACCCCTGTCCTAAGTTCCTCATGTCTTATTAGAAGCATAGTATCCTGATCAGCCCCATGATACCATTGCCCAGACACCTGTACTTTTGCAATACCCCATACTTGCTGCTGTCACAGAACAGTTTTTCTGCTCAAAAATGTTCCACTTTGTTCCTCAACCTGTTATTCAAGGCATTGACATGGCCTGAACTATGTCTCTGAAATGAGGTTTACCATCTCTGCCATCTATATTCCAGATACTCACTGTTTCTTGTACCCACTAGTCAGTCCCTAACCTTAAGTTTTTGTTCTTATTTTTCTTGTCATCTAGAAAGCTCTTTTCAGCCATTGTAGAAGCTCTGTCCTTTCTTGAAGAACTATCATAAATGTAATCTCTTTGCGAAACTTCATCATTCTTCAATTTACGTGATTTTTCCATCTTTCATTATCCATAGATGCTTGTATCTCTTTCGAGTACTAAGTATGTTCTTTGATGTTTTTAGCTATTTTTGAAATTATTTTTATCTCTCTTTCTGATGTCTCCACTCTACTGCACACTATTTCTATAAACTCCTTAATGAAGTTACATAATAGATTACTTACAGTTTATTTCCTAGTGATTAAAACAATATCTAGCATTGTAAGTATTCAATAAATACTGTATTTGTTGAGTGGAGTCCATGTGGTAGTTAACACCTTAAAAGCGGTGAACTGTTTAAGATGTAGAAATTATTTATAGAAAAGATCAGCATATGCATGGCTATTGCAGAATTTTCCATTTTGAGCGGAAAGAGTAGTGGAAACAGAAATGAGGACTGCTAGAGACGGTGACTTGCTTTGTTACTCAGAGAGTTGTGGGAGGGCCTCCCAGAATTCAGGTCAACTGTGTCTCAGCAAGTGAACAACTTAATTTCAAGTAAATCAGCTATTATTAATCATTTATAGAGTGAGGCATTTCTGCTCCTGTTTTATAGTTGTGCTGGCAAGTGGGTGCCAAAGGAAGAGGGGAATTCCCTGGGTAACTAAACTCCAGCCTCAAACCTCTTTACTTCCTCTGGGTGATTAATTATATTACAAGGTTCTAAACAAAGAACCCTTGATTCAGATTCTGAAGCACTAGGTTATTGATGCTGCAGCACTTTCGCTGCATCCTAGTTCAGTTAAATTTTTCTCAAAGCTGGTTTCTATTTCTGGCAGTAACTCTTCAGTTCTGGAACCTTAGTCCCAGCCAAAATAAACTATTGTCTTAGGTCTGTATTTTTCCTGAAGCACCATGGCATTTTTATGGAATGTGGAGACAGTTTTATGTAAGACTTTAATGGTAACAATAAAGGACCCAGATCCCTTTCTCCGGCCTGCTATCCTTTCCTCTATATTCCAGCCGTGATTATACAGTTTCCAAAAAAGAGCCATCTTAAACTCTCCAAATACAATCTCTCTTTTATATACTTTGGGTTGTATTTTACCCTTTCTTTTTTATTCTTTCATCCACACTGGCATAAAATTATATTTTATGTATGGTTGGTTACAATTTTAAGGAAAAAAGCAGTCTCCTGTATTACGAATATAGGGTTAAAATTGCTTTATGTTCATTTAAATAATGCTAATTCAGTTTTACTTCTTTAAGTTGCTGTGTTTTATCTGTAAATATTTATTCATGCTGTTCATAATTCAGAGAAGCAAATATTATATTAAATCTTAAAAACTTAAAAATATAAAACAGGTAAAGTTTGTCTATTTTTGATTTTTTAAAAATAACTATAAATTAAAAATACATGTCATTAAGGATGTATTTGTATGCTATGCTAATATCTCTAGCCTGATAGTATCAACATCTTAATATTCAGCATTTTGAAGGCCAGATTCCCCAACTTCAAAGAGTGAGTAAAAGAAATGCTTCTGACACAATTATGTTTCTATTATTTGAATTTGTCTTACAAGCCCTTCAAAACATGGTCTGTAAACTGAGAAGTTTAAAAATAAAAGAGAGGTCTGAAGTCATTTCTTTATTAGAAGATGAGCTAATGCATACATGATAATCCTAGAAACATTTCTTAAGGTCAATTAAATTTTAAAAAGTCCTGCTGTTTTATTAAGTGATTATCTTTTAAAATGAGAAACTACATTTTAGCAAATTCAAGAAAATTGAAATCATAAAACTTATCATGATTTGTTTTTGTTGTTGGCTATTACAAATAATTATAAAGTTTCACCCAGCTAGCATTGCCACTAGTATGCAGTGACTGTTCACAGCAGCTTTAGTTTCATGTTCCATAAAATTGAGCTTCCTGTCTTTACATTTTAGAACCTAGATCGTTATCCTTGAGAATGTCTATGCTAATGCATAAGGTTGCTAAGGAAAGGAAATAGTGTAACACGAGAAGACAAAGAAATTGAACCATCAAAGTAGACTCTTGCATAACAAGCAGAATGTTAATGCTTGTTGAGCTTAGCTAGAGAATTTACTAAAACGTAGCTTTGAGCCACATGTCTGGAAATGTCTTACCATTTAATGCAGAAAGCATGAGAACCTCTCTGAGATACTGCTATGGTGGGTTCGTGAGGGAAACTTGGATTATTGGTAAAAATAAGCAATTGTGATGTTCTTCCCACACTCATTTTATGTATGTCTAAGTATCATAAATTTCTGGGAATTGGATGATTACTTTTTTCTCAACAGAAACTTTAATATTTTTAAGGCATGATATCTATCAAAAACAACTGTACTTAGCTAATAAAAACTTTCTTCCTGTAGAATTACTGAAATACCTAAATTAAGGAATATTTCTAATATATTAGTCTTATGAGCATCAAACAGTACAAGCTTTAGCTATAATTTAACATAATAAATGTATACTTGCTATATTTGTTACTTGGGTGGGGAAGAGGGTTGTCCAGATATATGAATGTACTGAATGTGTAGATAGTAATGTATATAAATTACCTTTAATGTAGGAAATATATTTTGACATAAGCACTTCAACATAGCCAATATAGTGTTTTGAAGATAACAGAATACTAATAAATAGAAAACATTAATTGAAATCAACTGTCACCTTAGAGAAGAAGAGTAAATGCTGATTCATTAATTTGTATATCAGTCTTTCATATTCTGAACTTTAGTTCAATGTGATTTTTTTTAAGTGACAAACATTGGTGCTATTTCAAATTTCTGATTAAATGTAACTATGAATTATGAAGATTTCTCCTCCCATTATAAAAACCTTCTTATGTATGTTGAAGTACTTTCTTATAAGAATGCACTGCTTCATAGATAAATATGATAGAGCTCTGCTTATAAGATAATAAAGATTTAAAATATAATCAAACAAGTAATATTTTCACTAACCCAGAGTTTTACTATCATGGATTTTAATGACTATACTTTGTCAAACTCAAATTTTAAACTTTATATGTTACAAAGAGGGTGTCCTTCAGTTGAGAAATCATATATTCCAGAGCAGAAAGAAGTAGATGTGTAGCTATGTGAAAGATGATAATGGGATAATAGAAAGCCAATGTCACTTCATCTGAGGTTTGGGAAGGAAAAAATACAATTATTTTGTGAAGATATATTTTCAAAGTGCTATAGAAAGTTTCAAAGATGAAATTTATGTTTATGGGGCAGTTTATGAAACATTTTCACATATATTATCCCATTTGTTCATTTACAAGAATCTGTAAGTCAGGGAGTAAACTAACAGTAGAGGTATTAAAACTATCAGATAAATAATCAGGGACTAGAACCGAGGTTTTTTTATGCCAAGTTTGTTGCTTTTTTAATTTTCATAGCTATCACCAGAAAATGTAGGGTTTTAGTGCAGAGTAATGAGCATTTATTGTGTGGCTACTAACATAGATATTAAATCACATAAACATCCTTCTTAATTTTGAATAGTAGGTGTCCAATTATGAAAGATTCCCTTTGTTTCTGTACTTAAAGAGAATATGTAAAACAGAAACACTCTCCTTTAGTACTGCCATGAGGACATACACATATGCACACAAAAATGCTTGTGACACAAAAATATACATATACATCCTCAGAATACAAGGTTTATATATATATATCTGTGATAATTTCCCTTCTTCTTACTATTTGTAAGCCAACTCTTTCTAGTGGTCAGGCACTCTGTATATTTTACTTACATTGTCTAGTACTTAAAATAGCATGACAATCAAGAGACCACTTGAGAAATACTTCTTTCTTTGTTGATAGTTCCCAGATAATTCAAGTACTCAATTACTACCAAGGGTGTTTTTTACCAGCCAATTCTTTACCTTTCTGTTTAAGTTGTAAATTTCTTAAGTAATTTCAGTATAGAAATATTTTCAAGTAAAAATAATTCAAATATCCATCTTAAAAGGAAAATATTATTGCAGTCACTGGGAATTTGGTGTTTCTTTTCACTGGTGTGAAACCATGTCTATACTTTTACATTTTAATATTTGGATATCAAAGGATAGTTGGTTTCTCCCTGATATCTTTTTTAAATGCTTTAGATTTGTCATGGGTATTATTTCATTTAAAGAACACTGCTTTCTCTGTGTTGCACATGATTAAAAACAAATCTTTTGCACTTACGTATGGCAACTCCTAGCATTTCCCTTGCTCACAATGACATTTGCATAGCCTCTGTTATCTACCTATTTTGGTGAGTTGATTGTCAGATTAACAGTATAAGAAAGATTATTAATGAATCAGAAAAATATTGTCAGTTTTATAGATGAACTTTTAGATATAGCTTTTAATACTGCTGTCTGATCATTGAGAGAACTTTCAAATTAGCTAATCATACATCCTGAGCCTAATCTTTCTTCATTAGGTTATCACTAAGGAGATTGACATCTATCATTTTATGACAACTTCTGAATACCAGGATTTAGTTTGTGAAATAGTAAGGGTTATTACAGCAGTGGGTACTCTGGGGCTGGTGAGTAGGGGCTCCAGGAATCTGACTGTTAACTTTTCAGGAAGTTTGTTGGAATCTTACTGTTGGGAATCCCTTTTGATGGGTGTGTTTACTTCACGGAAAGTGGCAAATTGTACAAAACGAGCATTTCTTCCCTCCTTCCAGCACACAACTGGGTATAATTTATTGTAAATTACTCCAGTAAAAGATTCATGTATTGCATAAGTAATTGACAATTTTAAAAATGTAAATATTCTTTTCGAGGCCAGGCTTGCGTTCTCATCCTTCTGGGTTCCGCACCTATACAAAGCATGTCCAGACCACCTCCCTCAAATCCTGGAGCAGGGAGGTGAGCTGCAGAAAGTGACATCGCAGAAAAGGCTGTGTTGCAGATCTGTCCAAGGTACAGGAGTAGATTCACCTTCTGTTGGAGAACTTTCCTGGGTCCAAATCCTTCTCCATCCTCCTCTGTTTCAGACCTAGAAGGGTTTTGACCTTTTAGATTCCTTGTGAAACACTTTGAACAAATATTTTTAAAGAAAACACTGAAATTCTATAGTAAGGGGTAAAGAGGGAACCATGGGGCACCATATTCAGCCATGGACCTCTGAGATCCTACCTAGAGGAACAGGAATTTCCACAACCCCTACAGAGCCTTGGATTGGCAGAGGGAGCCAAATGGAGAACATATAGAGGCATTGCTTGACCTGCATAGAAGGCTTTACTATGCTGGGCAGCTACAGTGAAAATGTGATTCTGAGTGCTCATTTCCCATGGCCCTCATCCTGCACTGAATAGCTGCAGCTCCTGCTGTCTGCCTGGCTAGGAGAAAACAGGGCCCAGGCACTCTCATGCACCCAAGACAGGTCAACTGTCATTGTCAGGGGACCAAGATGCATCTTAAACATATATCCCCTTGCCTGCCAACCACCCCTGCAACCAAGACTGCCTGCTTGGCTGTTCCTGAGGTGGGGCCACAGCATTGCCCTGTTTTGTTGGTGGGTTGGGAGTAGCTCACCAACCCCATCACAGATGATACTTGACCCCGAGGGCCAGAGGACAAAACTGCTGGTCTGGTCCCAGTTCCGCAGGACTCAATCACACTGCATAGGGGCATGAAAATGGGATTGATGGCTTGATCTTCAGTACAGGAGGAGCCCCCATTGTTAGAAAACAGAGAAAAGTGTGGCAGCACAGGGATTGGGCACCCCCTCCCTTCATGAGACTGGAATGTGAAGGATGTGTGGCCTGATAGCTGCAGTTTTTCCCCCTCAGCAAGTCTCACAGTCCAGAATGCCTAAAATGGCTCAGTGATCTGAGAACAATCAACTTGGGATGAGCTCAGTCCTGTTGCTGGGCTGGATGTGGGAGGGAGACACCCCTGGGCATGCTCCACATCTGTCTGCTGGGCTGAAAACCCCAGGTCACCCTGTTCCCCTATGCGAGCTCTGTGGCACTGTCCCTCCCTGAAGGGTTGGCCCGGTGGCCTGAGAGCTGTCCCTAGACCCTGACCAAGGTCCATGCTTGTACCTGCCTTGGAGAGCCTGGGGGCTGTGTTGCCTGACCCAGCCCCACCCAGCTCTGCCACCTCCAGATATCTTGGTAGCAGAGTGTAGAACATACTCCCAGTGCCCTGCTTCAACAGAAATATACCAGTACTTCCTTTGATCAATAAAGGCCAAGCAATAATCCCATTGCCAACAGTGCAACAGCCTCTGAGCTGCAGGCATCACCTAGTGGCTGGGAGGTCAAACTGTGTGTCCTATCACAACTTCTGGCATCATTGTAAGGCACTCAACTGACTTTTACTGGCAAGAGCTACCTATTAGCCTGTAGCATAAACTGCACAACTCAATATAATTGCTGACAGAACTGCATAGCACTGAGGAACAAGATAAGCCTCTTTAGACCACCAACATCTTATCCTTGTAGGAGACAGGGAGTCTGACCACAAGCACAGTACATCACTATTACAACATACAAATAATTAACACTTGAGCAAACCACTAAACTAAGGTTCTCTATAGCCAAGGAATTCATATAGAGCCTTGGCCCCCTAAAGCACAAAGAAGCAAAGCTAAAAGACCCTACCCAACATATGCAATAGTTACACCCTCAGGTGGGGAAACGTCCACACAGATGAAAGTAAATTCAAAAATAAGAAGTGACAGTTCTGCAGATGAGAAGGAACCAGCATAAAGAATTCTAGCACCATGAAGAAACAGAATACTGTGACATTCCCAAAGGACCGTGTTAGCTCTTTAGCAATGGATTCTAACCAAAATGAAAACTTTGAAATGAGAGATAAGTAATTCAAAACACGGATTGTAAGCAAGATCAATGAGATCCAAAAGAAAGTTGAAAATTATCACAAGGAAACCGGAAAATCAATTTAGGAGACAAAAGGCAAGATAGATACATTAAAGAAAACAAAACAGAACCTTCAAAAATGAAAAATGCTCTGGAGGAACTTCAAAACACTGTGGCAGACTTAACAGTAAAGTAGACCAAACAAAAAAAACTAAAATTCAGAGCTTGAAGACTGTACTTTTGAATTAACTCAGTCAGACAAAAAATAAAGGAAAAAATAATTTTTAAAAATGAGCAAAGACTTTCAGAAATTCAGGATTTTGTGAAGCGAACAAACCTATGACTTGAAGGCTTTCCAGGGAGAGAAGACAAAAAAGTAACCGCCTTGGAAAACATGTTTAAAGGGATAATTCAAGAAAATTTCGCTAGTATCTGCACAGGTAAACATCCAGAAATGAGAAATGCAGGGAATACCCACAAGATACCATACAAGATGAACATCAACAAGGCATATAGTCATCAGGCTATCCAAGGTCAAAATGAAGGAAAAATCTTAAAGGCAACTAAAGAAAAGAGTCGAATCACCTATAAAGGAGGAGAATTTCCTCTCTAACTCATTCTACCAGGATAATCTTGATATCAAAATATGGCAAGGCCACAACAACAACAACAGCAATACAAATAAAATCGTAAGCCAGTATCCCTGATGAAAATAGATGCAAAACTTCTCAACAAAATCCTGGGAAGCCAAATCTGGCAACGTATCAAAAAACATAATTCGTCACGATTAAGGAAGTTTAATTCCAGGGAAGCAAGGATAGTTCAACATACACAAATCAATAAATATGATTCACTATGTAAACAGAATTAAAACAGTAACCATGTGATAATCTCAGAAAAAGCATCTGTTAAAATCCAGCATCCATCATGTTAAAAACCCTCAACAAAAGAGGCATTGAAGGAACACACTTCAAAATAATAAGAGCCATATATGACAAACCGACAACTAACATCATACTGAATGGGGAAAATTTGAAAACATTCCCCTTAAGAACTGGAAGAAGACAAAGATGGCCACTCTCACCATTACTATTCAACATAGTACTAAAAGTCCTAGCTGGGCAAGAGAAAGAAACAAAAGGCATTCAAATTGGAAACAAGGAAGTCAAATTACCTCTGTTCACTGATGTCATGATCTTATATCTGGAAAACTCTATTCCTTCAAAAGACTCCCAGACTGGATAAATGACTTCAATAAAGTTTCAGGATTCAAAATTAATGCATAAAATTCAATTGCATTTTATACAACAGCCAGAAAAAACAAAAAACAAAAAACCCCCCCACAAAACCCCAAAACAGTATCGACAACAACAAACCTAAAAATACATTTAACTAAGGAAGTGAAAGAATTCTACAAGGAGAACTACAAAACACTGATGATAGAATCATAGATAATACAAAAAAGTGGAAAAACATCCCATGGATAGGAAGAATCAATATCATTAAAATGACTATATTGTTCAAAGCAATGTACAGAGTCAGCACCATTCCTATTAAATTACTAATGTCATTTTTCACAGAATTAGAAAAACAATTCTAAAATCCACATGGAACCCAAAAAGAGAGCTCAAATAGACAAAACAATCATAAACAAAACAAAAAAAAAATGCAAAACCAAACAAAACTGGAGATATTACATTACCTAACTTCAAGCTGTACTAGAAGGCTTTAGTAACCAAAACGGTTTGGTACTGGTGCAGTAGACACATAGATCAGTGGAACAGAATAGAGAGCTGAGAAATAAAGCCACACTCCTAAAACTAGCTGATCTTCAACAAAGTTAACAAAAATAAAACATGGGGAGGGCCACCCTTTTTAATAAATAGTTCTGGGAAAACTGGCTAGCTACATGGAGAAGAATGAAACTGAAAGCTTATATCTTACTATATACAAAAATTAACTCAAGATGGATCAAAGAGCTGAACATAAGACCCAAAAGTATAAGAAACCAAGAGGAAAATCTAGGAAGAACTCTTTTCTAAATTGGCCTTAAATTAAGACCTCAAAAGAAAAATGTAGTGAAAACCAAAGCAGACAAATGGGACTTATAAAAAGTAAAGAGCTTCTGCACATCAAAAAGCACAATCAATTGAGTAATCAGAAAACCTCAAAAATGGAAGAAAATATTCAAATCTATGCATCCAACAAAAGACTAATATCCAGAATATATGTTTTAAGACTTAAACAAATCAAGAAGAAAATGACAACCCTACTATAAAGTAGAAAAAGGACATGAACAAATACTTCTCAAAAGAAGATATACAAGTGGCTAATAAACATATGAAAACATGCTCAACAGCACAAATCATCAGTGAAATGCAAATAAAAACCCTTATGAGGTACAATTTCATACCAGTCAGAATGGCTATTATTAAAAAGTTAAAAAATAAGAGATGGTGAGGATGTAGAGAAAAGTGACTGCTTTTACACTGTTGGTGGGAAGGTAAATTAGCTCAAACCCTATGGAAAACGGTATGGAGAGTTCTCAGCTATAAAAAGAACTATAATTTCACCCAGCAGTAACACTACTGGGTGTCTACACAAAGGAAAAGAAATCATTGTATCAAAAAGTCACCTGTTCTTCACTCTATTCACAATATCTTAGCTCTATTCACAATAGCAATTTTTGGAATCAACCTAAATGTCCATCAACAGTTGATTGCATGAATAAAATGTGATATATATACACCCTGGAATATTACAGGGCCATTAAAATTAAATCCTGTCCTTTGCTGCAATAGAGATGGAGTCGGAGGCCATTATCTCAAGTGAAATAACTCAGAAAAAACCTGTAATACCACATGTTCTCACTTATAAATGGAAGCTAAGCAATAGGTACACATGGACACAAAGATGGAAGTGGTAGGCACTGGGAATTCCAAAAGGAGAGAGGGAGAGGGTGGAGAGGGTAAAAAATACTACCATGCTCACTGTTTAGGTGATGGGTTCACTAGAAGCCCAAACTTAACCATTAGGCAATATACCTATGTAACAGGCCTGCATATTTACCCCCTCTGAACCTAAAAAATAAAAAAGATCTAGAAATGCTTTATGTATGTACAAAATTGCATGAATTTCACTAAATTAATATGTGGTCAATGATGACTAAATAAAGCAAAGTATTTTAAATATTTTAACTGTAAATATATATGCCCCACACACATACAAATGTGTATACTCTTTATTTTGACTTACTTGAAAAACGAAAGATAATGCCATTTCATTGCACTAAGAAAAAATAATTTATGCTTTAAATTTGCCTCCACCTTTTAGCAGCAAAGCTATAAAATATGAAAGAAATAAAAGCATACAGACTTTCATAACCTATTAACTTTTGAAAAGTAAACATACCCAACTCTTGCTGATTGCCTAAAGAAATTATGAGGATTGTGGATCTTTTAAAATACACATGGGTAGAAAGAGGTAGGAAATAATATCACCTTCTTTCTAAGTTCAGTATCACTAAAAATGAAATAAAGATGTATTTCGCTAAATGTTAGGTGTTAAAAGAGAGTCAAATGATTCAAACGAAATTTGAAAACTAGTAAATTTGAGTTAGAAAAGGCCAAAAATATGACAGTACCATCTTACTCATAGTACATTTTAAGTTTAACTTCACTAATAGTAGGTTTGTATTATTGAATTGATACTAGGTCTCAGATATACACACTTTAAATTCCCTAATTCTCCTCTTTCAACAATCTTGTGGATTCTTAGATGGGGAATCTAAATTTCAAAAGACTTACCAGGCTCAGAAGATCACACAGTAAGTAGCAACAATGGATGTCCAACTCAAGTCTGCTGACTTCAAAGCCCGTGGTCTATTCCCTAGTCTTTTTTCTTCTAAATATAAGAGTTGTAAACAAAACTTTAAAAAGTTATACAGGTATAATTATAACTACAATTCTGTTTAATCAGTGAAAAACAAAAACTGGATAATACTAAGATTTTTCTGCTTATTAAAAAGTATTGCAAGTTTAGCAGATGGTATGTTTTAAGTGTGTGTGTGCACACGTGTGTGTGTGTGTGTGTGTATTGGAAAATTATATTTTAAGAGTAAGCATGTACTCTTTTGTGGCTGGCAGCATAGGTGTTAAGTAAAACAAAAATGTTTATGCTTCAAGTCCCTTTCTCTCTACCATGTAATGGAATACTGAATGCTATCTAATATCTAACTGTAATAAATTTATGAATCATTCCAAAAATTATAAGCTGTAACCTATGACATTTGAAAAAAATATTGTGAGGTTTGATGGAGTGCCCGAATTTGTTATAAAATTACAACCCAAGGATTGCCTGTAAGACTTAGATGAAAGCTTCACATTCACATAAACTTTAATACCGTATCATTTATATGCTGTCTTGGTAGAGATCAGCAATAGGTGTAGAAAATGTTTTACATTTATTCTTAGTCTCGAAAATATCATGAATGAATGGATAATTCTATGGTCTGAATGTGTTCCCTAAAATTCATGTGTTGAAAACTTGATCCCCAGGGAAACAGTGTTGGCAGGTGAGGCCTTTTGGGAGGTGTTTAGGTCATGAGGATTTCACTCCCCATGAATGGATGAATGCCACAATGAAAAGGGCTTGTGTGGATGGGATCATGCTCTTTTGCCCTTCTGCCTTCTGCCATTAAGGATGCAGCAAGAAAGCCCTAACCAGATGTTGCTGCCTTGATCTGGCACGTCTTCTCAGCCTCTAGGATTGTGAGAAATAAATTTCTGTTTTTTTTTTTTTTTTAAATTACCCACTCAGGTATTCTGTTATAGTGGCACAAAATGGACTAAGGCAGATAATAATTGCATTTAAGTTCTTGAATTTCTATATTGCATGCATAATTGAATTTAAGATTTTTCAAAGAAATGATTTAGATGCTCTCTAATTGGGAGAAATCTTTGCAAAAACAATCACAATTTGATTATAAGGCAGATTCATCAACCTGAGATTGTTTTCCTTGTTGCCAGTACCACTGCAAACATGAAATACATCACAAAGCATTTAACTTGACTAGAACAGTCAAAAGGAAACTGACTCCTGGGCTAGAACCCTATGTTGTTTGCTATTTTATAATTAGGTTGATTTCCTTACCTTTATGCATTATTTATTATTGTTTATAATTTGACTATTATACTTGCAAAATAAAGCAAATCAATTTATAAATTCTTGGTCATTAATCTTCCAATATGATTATTTCAGAAAAAAAATCTAAGTGATTTTCTTTTCAAATCCTTTATATGAAGAAACTCTTAATTAGAGAATATTTCTAAGTAAACAAATAAGAGCACAATATTTAAGAGAATTGGCTTGTGTTTTCCGTAAATACTTCTTATCTTGGGTTTTCTAAAAATCTGCTTAAAAGTATTAATTAAACTTTTTTATACCCTAACTAGGTAGAATGTGACTTCTATCTTCTTAAATGTATGTACCTGTTTGCCAGGACCCTAAAGGACAAGAAACACACACACTCACACAAACACAAGCACGCTATCTGGCTGCACTTTGTTGGACACGCCAGGTTTGGGTATGTTTTGTAGAATTTCCCAATAAAACTCTCAGAGGAAATAAAATTTCATACATTGATACCACTAAGCCTTGTAAAGTGTCACCTCCCCCCGCCAGGTTCCTTGGAAAATCATAATTAAACCTTTAGCTTCATTTGTACATTAGCCAAAAATAATACATAGCTACTTTTAGGGACCCAATCATTTTTTCAATGTAAAGTAGAACTCCGCTAGTCACTGTGTAAATTCCTAACTTCTTAGATTTTTAGATTGAGCTTCATTTTAAAAACAAAATTTTCCTACACTTTAAAAAACTAATTCTGACTCATGATTTTATCAAATGCATAATTTTCAGTTGCTAAAGCCTTAGACCACAGTCCTCTCCTAATAATGGCAGAGTTTATAATTGATTATTGAGTACCCACAATATGTAGGCATTGTTCTACGTGATTTGCTTCATTTAACCCTCTTCACTTAAATTCTGTGTTAAAGATGAGCACAGTGAAGGCAATAGGGGTTGAATAAGCAGATAAGTAGCAGAGACCATGGTCTTAATATCTGTGTATTTGTAATCTTTAGTAATCAAGATTCTGTTTAAGTATTTTAACATATAAGCATATTTAGTATCACAATTAAATGATAGTGGTCCTCAAATCCTTGTTGTGAAAAGGTCGTGCAGTAGATAAAGGATATTTCAGGAGTTCATAAAATGTATTCCTGTTGGTTTCTATAGCTGAATGACACAGGTAGAAACACTCTGTGACTATATGTGACCATTGATGAGCCCTTTAGCTACTTTGAGCCACACCTTTCTCATGTAGAGAGCAGGTGGAAATTGATGGTTTTTAAGAATCTCCTCAATTTCTAAAATGTGTGCCTACTAAGTCAATATTTATTAATTCAATCAGTATTAATTAAATTATATATATGTAATCAAACAGTTGATTTATTATTAGCTCTTATGTGCTTTGATACATTGTAGAAACATATTTCCCTCTGAAATTGATTGAAACGATCACACCTCTAAGGGATGGTTTAGGGACATGGCAATTTCTATGGTGATGCCATATGTGTCATTTTACTGTTCTGTGTGGAAAGTCCTCTGAAGTTATTAGAGGCCCTTATTCTGTAGTTATGTATTTGGTGAATTAGCACTGACAAAATCTCTTCTTGGACAATTTTATCTGCAAATAATCTCATCAATGGCTTGGAGGAGATAAGGCTTGACCACAGTATAAAGGTGGTGTTATTTGCACATAAATAATGCACTCTAATTTATGAATCAGTTTCTAAAATGTGTGCCATTTTAGAAATGAATAAGCAGATAAATAGCAGAGGTTGGTCTCTCCTAGAGAGACTGGTATAACTGAAAGTTATTGATGTCTTCATCCAAATATTATCCACATGGAATGATTCTCCACTGGGAGCAATTTTTACCCTTAGGGTACATTGGCAATGTAAGATTGCCGAATTTAACCAATTAAACTACAAATATCTGGTTAAATTAGAATCTTCAAACAATAATAAACATTTTAAAATACAAGTATGCTTTGTGTAATATTTGTAACATGCTAAAACTTTATTGTTTGTTTGAAATTCAGATTGGACTGGGAGTCACATATTTTATCTGACAACACTAAAATTAGTCTTGGGGTTTGCCACAGGCATCTAGTGAGTAGAAGCCAGGGATGTTCTGAACTTTCTACAGTGCTCAGAACAGTCCCCACTTCATGCTGGATATCTTTATTTTGAATGTGTTTATGTTTCATTGAATATAAATATGACAAGAATTATCCAGTGTAAAATGTCAGTTGTGCTGAGGTTCAGAACCCTGATCTCTGTGCAATATGTTCCTTCCCTTGATATAGCATTGAATCATTTTCGTTTTAAATTTGTAATAGAGACACTGATTTGGTACTTTTCTATGTGAACATGTTTGGAGATATCATTATATATATAGAATTAAGATAATATTACCTGTCTGCCATTAGTTACATGAGATATGTGTAAACATGTCTTAAAAGTTAATAGAAAGCAATATTCAGTGATTTTCCTTTTTGTAAGCTGAAGGTCAGTTAAATTGCTATACCTGAACAAGTCTCCTTAGGGTTATCTTTGTAATTGTAATCTATAACCAGATCATAAAATCAAAGATACAGCAGAATATTAAGTGTTTAGTATTAGAAATACAAAGATGAAGTCAAAATTCATAATCTTAAGTTACCTAGAGTCTAGAGTCCAGAGAAGCAAAGCAGATACGAAGATAAATGAAAAGTTCAGTAATTTCTGTCACTACTTAAAAATACATTAAAGTCATTGTGATGACTTGCTACAAAAATGGCTCAGAATTACAGCATAAATGCAAGTCCTTACACTCTGAGAAGGTGTGGACTTGTCTTCCAGAATATAAATGAAAAACTCTATGGATGTTTTCCTGTCACGTGTCCAAGGGTTTTACTGCACTACTAGCAGAATTGGTGCTGAATTTTCTGGCATCCCTCTGCACATCTGTATGGTGTTATCTGATGCCATAAGAGGACTCGGTCCTTTATGTCCTGTTGACAGCTGTAAAGTAGAAGTGTCACAATTCTTTTGGCAGTTGCCAAGTTAACATTGGCCTTAATTTGTGAAAATAGTTTCTTTCCCTCCCCATCTTCTCAAAGATGCAGTAGTATCATGTAATTTCAGGCCATTTGCTGACATAAGAGCTGTATAGGAGGTGAATGGGGGACACATATGGAAGCTTGAGTTCTCTTCACTGTATTGCTTATTGCTTCTGCATGTATTAAAATCTAAGTGTGAATGCAAGTGTTATTATTATTATTTTTGAGACAGAGTTTTTTGCTCTTGTTGCCCAGGCTAGAGTGCAATGGTGTGATCTTGGCTTACCGCAACCTCCCCTTCCCGGGTTCAAGAGATTCTCCTGCCTCAGCCTTCCGAGCAGCTGGGATTACGGTCATGCACCACCATGCCTAGCTAATTTTTGTAATTTTAGTAGAAACGGAATTTCTCCATGTTGGTCAGGCTGATCTCAACCTCCCAACTTCCGGTGATTGCCCGCCTCAGCCTCCCAAAGTGCTGGGATTACAGGCATGAGCGACTGCGCCAGGCACAAGTATTATTTGTATTGACCTCCAATGTCTGAATAAACTAGAACAGGAGATGGCCTCAAACACTTACATTCTAGTATAGGAAAGAAATCATCCGTACAGTGGCAGAAAGTAGTGAGCATTGTAAGAAAAGAACAAAAAGGGTTTGAAGAGTGCCAACAAAAGGGACGCCCTCTTTAAACTAATATAAGCAGGGAAAATGGAATGCAATGTTTTACGTCAAAAAGTCTTAATTAGGACCTCTAGTCCCACTGTAGGTGTAAATGATGACCTTTGAGAAGTCCTTTGCTATTAGGCAGATTCAGACACAAGTGCCTTGTTTTGTTGGATGGATGGCCGTGATCTTTCTCTAGTTTATGTTTTCTCTCTGGATATAGCCAAGAGCCATAAAGTCAATTCTGGGCTCTGTAACTTCTTTCTAAGCCTAGAAATGTGTAGCAAAATCTACAAAGTTTATTTTTACCCAGAAGACATGTGCTGGTTTTGTTTTTATGTTAAGTGTTTTGAAGTTGGTAGTTAGAAGAATCAAATCTGTGTCAAATTTGACTGAAGTAAATTTCATTATATTACTATTTTATGTGTATCTGGCCTTTAGAAATATTTTTAACAAAAATACTTTGTGTTAAATGTTTTTGGAATTGTACATTAATCATGCTATTCATTTCTTCAACATTTTTAGTTTTTTTTGACTTTGACTTTATACTTAGATCATGGAGGAAGAACCATTGGGTTGGCATCTTCTTACTATGAGGAAGAATTGCATAATAATAAATTATAGAAAAAGAAGGATAAAATTAAAACTAAATGACACGTTAAAATGTCATCATTTAAAATTAAGGGTCTCCACTAAACAGGCTGTAAGGTAAAACTGAAATAATGTATTGATGGGCACAAAAAGTAAGGAATTAAAATGAGTTATGTACTAGGTACCTATTTTAAAATGGCTAAAATGTCTGTGGAGAAGAGAGGAGGAAGCAAAAGGAAAGACTTTTTTCTAATACTTGCCAGTTTATTCCAGGAATGTAATGTAATACCAAGGAAATATTATTACCTACTTCAGAGGAGGCACCTACATCTAAGGTGTGGAGGACTTTAGAGACCTAAGTATTTTATTTTTGTATAAATTCTGAGATATGTGTTTGCAAATTTTTCTTGTACATATTCATTCTAAGTTACTAAATTTCTACCATTTTAAGAAAATCTTGTGCTATTTTCTGCTCTGTTTCTCTGTCTCTACATACACCCCCCCACATACACACACTGTACACAAACACACACACAAACATATTTAACCTTGACTTAACTTGCTCTTTTCTTTTTGGTAAAATTTCATAGCCTATGATAAATGTATGATGAGATATTTCCAAAAATTAAAATTATCTTTCATATTAAAACAACATAAAATATATAAATTTTATAAAGCAGCTCAAATCTTCATACTTTTATTTTTTATATCATTGCTTTGTAAGCATAAATTGTTCTATGAGTTAGCAATTGTAATATTTTCTTATGTAAGTAGCTATTGCTAAATACTGATGCAATTGTGTGCATAAAATTTTGGTTGATCTCATGTTAAGAATTAGCGGTGTAAACACAAGCCTAAATATAAGGAGAAAAAGTCAAGTCTATAAACTTAAATTGAAAGACTATTATGTAAAAATTTTAGCTATACAGTTACTCTTTGAATATAGACCACTAAATATGAACTTAAATTCCTTTAACAGGAATAAATAGTATATCCTCTATAAATTACTTGTTCAAGACATATAATCAGCTACACAAATATAATAAAAACTAATCTATCTTCAATTTTACTAAATTGGAATTTATTTGATTTATTTCCTCTCTGAAAGCATATTAGACAATCACATGAGCAATCAAAATGTGGAGCAGAAAGGACAGATAGTGAAAAAGAGTACATCTACCAATTGATAATCACTGCTCAGCAGGCACAATGATTTCTTTTTTTGCATTTTGAAGACAACTATTACAATAATAATTACAAATTTATGGAAATTCCTTTTTGGGTGTGTGAAATTTGGGTTTGCTTTATAAGAGAAAGTATTATTATAGCTATCAAAGAGGTACAAGAAATAATAGATGTTTTCTGTGCTATCCTATTCTAGATCTAACAGTGGTTTTCGATTCTATTTTTAACTCCTCACACACCTTATTGTATAATAGACACATTCCTGAATCATAGTAACTCACTATGACTGTGGTTCTCAAATCTGGAGAGTGGATTGGCAAGAGGATTTAAAAACTCCCAGGGAAGGTTATTTACTTTGAAAAAAGAAGAAACACTAAGAAGCTGAAATGCCTACTCATTAATAAGCTGGAGTAGCAAGTTGGATAAATGCCCATAAAGAAGGCAATTTCCCCTTTAAATGTGAAGATTACTAGCACCAATAGGATGATTTCATAAACTTTTCTGCCTCCATCCCCAATCCCTATGCCTACATAACAATTATTCGCTTTCCGTAACTACAGGCTTATGCAGTTTTGTTAATAAATAATAGAATATCTCTCATTTTGAATAGTTTGCAAAACATTGATACAAAAGTTACATCAATATGCTGAGGCTTAGTATGAATTTTTCTGCAGGATATGAAATAAGAATTTATATTAGTCCAAGCTATATAGACATTCCATTCCATTTTGATATTTTACAGACATAGGTAAATTATGTTCTTCATTTAAACGAGCTAATACTTTTACCCAGAGTAGCTAAAAATATACTCAATCATTCTTTTATTTCTCTTTTACTAAATAGCACTCTGCACCACTAGTGAACAGACCAAGCCCTCCCGTTACTTGTCTTCAATAAAACATTATTATCTTTTGGCATTCTCTTGCACTAGGGGAAATAAAAAGTCACATGTGGAGAAGTTCTAAATGCTAGACAGAAATGATCCTTGAAGGGCAGTTTTTATCCTCCACGGAAGTATTGCAGACTTCTTCCATTAGCCTAGTCCCAGGGAGCAAAAGGTTAGAGACCTAGGACTGCCAACCATACCTGATCACATAAGTCAGCATTTCCTCGAAGTGGGGGAGAGAGTGTGCATTAAAGTATCTGAGACGAAAAGCAACAACTGTAGTATTTTACATTGGAATATACCATACAGAAGGTGACATTTTGTTTGTGGTTGTAGGGAAGAAAGGAAGGCAGTATCCAGATTCCCCCCCTCAAAACCTACCATTTGGCATAGGATATGGGAGATTGAAGACAAGGGAGGGAGTTTTGCCTCACTTAAGACAGCTGGGAAACAGATGGAAACTGATGTGAAGATTGTCAAATGCCTGGCGCAAACCTCCATCCACTTTCTACGAAAGAAAGTCTTGTTAGGTGATGGCAGTAGAGGTCTTAGGGTCAGCAAGTGATAGGCTTTGGAAACTGTAAAGAAAGAAGTAAAAAAAATTTCAAAAACCCCCAAGATTGTAGGAAATATGAATCCAGAAATGCAATTCTAAGAAGCATGTTTTCATAAAAGAGAATGAGAGTTGTGATGGAAACCACAAAATAATCATATGTACAAGGTTAAAAGTAGTGGCTGGATTAATCAACACTGGTGTCACCTCAACTACATGAATGTTCTCTCTCATAGGAAGTGATATCAAGAAGCACTCATCCACTCTCTGTCATCTAATTTAATGTAATTTAATTATAATTTAATGGTTCCTTCTGTGGTTATCATAAATGTGAGTGTGCACAACTTACTTCATTTTAGTCATTGGATTTCACTTTGTGAGCAATTTTTGGTTTGGTATTCAGGCATTCAGTAAATAATTTATGGATTTAAATATTGAATTACAGCCAGATTTTTGTTTAAATTTAGTCACTGGCTGTATAAACCTCCTGTTGTATATTTCTAGTTACAGTGGGTGTGTATATAGATCCATTACGTGTGAGTGTTCTTCTGACGATTGGCCCATATTTTGTGTTCTTGTTTGTGTGACTTTGTGGTATTTATGAAGTACTTTTGAAGATCGCAAAGTTAAAGAAGATCACTTTCAAAGAAACTCAAATAAATAGAAGTCAACAGGCTTTCCTCAATTTGAATTTGTTCATTCAGGCTTACATAAGGGAATATGCTAACCATGAATCATTCAAATTGAATTGCTCATGAGAAAAATGTGCTGGTTTTACTGTCAGTTTCCAGACTGGCTTGGCAGAAAGGAAAAGAGCCTTGTCTCCACATAAAGAATAATCAGCCACATATTTTAGGCAAACTGGGGATCCAAACTGGCAAAATTTCTTTCATTTCACCTGAGAACATGGATGCTTATGAGAAGGTCTTCTTATCTGAATATTCTGTACTGTGACTGAGTTTGCAGACTGCAAGAACAGCCCACAGAAAAGTTAAAAAAAAATCAATCATTTGGAAATGTTGTTTACACAATGTCAGAATAGCTAAATGCTCCACCAGTGTCAGTGTTGGCAAATCTGTAGCTAGAGGCAAGTGGATGATAGAATGTAGTTTCCACTTTGTAACTTGGCACTGTGTAAACATGGCCTACCTGAGAGCACACAAATCATCTCTTATGTCACTCACCTGGTCCCAGTGGCTTTCTATAAAGTGCAGTCAACCTGTGCATGACATGTCACAAACTACTTTTGTGCTGGATAAAGCCCCACATGCCCTGTTAAGGTGAGAAGCTAGTTGATACAGGGATGTGACAGCCCAGAAACGGGGTCAGTGAGTGAATAATTTTAGATAGTGCCAGTGCACCAGCCAGTGAAACAATCTGTGATCCTTCAGAGGATAAGTAATGGTCAGTTTGCCAAGTTGATGCAAACCTATTGCTGCTGCCACTGCTACTAGATCTAGAAAACTTTACATCTGGCTCACTTAGATTCTGCTAAGAATCAAAACAAAAATGTTTACTTTAAAGTGCCGTGTCTAGTGACTTTCCATTATGTAGGATCCTCTTTAGTTCAGTTAAACATCCCTCAGGCAGATAGAAAGAAAATGAACACTAAAAAATTCATTTTTTACTTCTTAGCATATTTAAGCATTATTGCATTAAAAAACATAATATAGAAAGATCGTTTATAAGCCATGCCATCTTACATTTGTCAGTTAAAAAAACAATTAATATGTCACTCTTTGAAACCTTTGGTTAATGATCATCTTTCTACATCAATTTTCTATCATTTGGGCTACTAGAAAAGTTAATTGTATTCACACTTTTTTAAGGTATCACAGCTTGTTTGCATATGTGCAAAAATAACTAGATACCAGAAATAATTTTCAGGAGAGCATTAATGTGCTCCCTTATCTTGATTATGTTGATATTTCAATGAGGATAAATTTGCCATAATTTATTAGAGCTGGGTATGATTACTTTGTACTTGGAGCGTGTATGTTTGTGTGTATGTGTGTGTTTTTACTATTGATACACATTCTGTTTTTAGTATAGTAAGAATGTCTTCTAACCCCCATTTCAGGGATACTATGAGGATAAAAGAAATGCTATATGTTAATTATGTCTTGAACCCTTATGAGGAAAAATGGAATGATATGCTCAAAATTATTATTGGTATTTTACATTGCATTATAAGATCCGATGTTGTGAATCACTGATGTGACGTGTTGTGCATCTTATGTTTATCTTATATATAATGAAAATCACATTTAAAAACTCTGTTCATAGTTTAAGTCATATGAACACTATTTTATTTATAGATTCCATGTTGGACTAAGTATTATATAAAATAGAACATTGCTATTGCCCTCAAGAATTTTACTTAAATACAGATAAAAAGGCCAATAAGTACACACATACTTTTACATATGCTCAATCTGAGCATAAAATTTTTTATGGTCCAGTTGCTGAATGTTTGAATTGCTCAAATACTCATATACTGAGATGCCACTTTTTAAAGGATTACTCTGTTCAATGTTACTTAGACCTCAAGTACGTGTGTTCAACAACTTATGAAACAAAACTTCGTTGTCTAAAATTGTTTTCTAGAGAGATTTTCGTTTATATTAGTATCATATTACAAGCAGTTAAAAGCTTTGTTAATATTTTATAAGAAGAAAATTACATGCTTTCCCAATTAGGTTCTGAGTTACCTGATGGAAGATGAAAAAATAAGAAACATGTCTCCCCCTGTTGAGCTGCCATCAGTCTTACCGTCTTTTGTCTCTATTTATTCCATGTCTGGCACAGTACCTGGAAAAGTAGTAACTCAGTAACTGTGAATGATATCATTGCATGTGTTTGAATAAATGAGTTGTTACCAATTCTGTCTTCCTTTTATTTCAGACTCCCAGGAAGGAAATTACAAGTCGGAAGTCAACAGCAAACCCAGGAAAGAAAGGACAGCATTTACCAAAGAGCAAATCAGAGAACTTGAAGCAGAATTTGCCCATCATAATTATCTGACCAGGCTGAGGCGGTATGAGATAGCAGTGAATCTGGATCTCACTGAAAGACAGGTAAAGCTGGACATTGTCATTGTATGATCTTTTTTAATTGCTTTGGGTCCACAGTCTTCTATGCCATTTTTGAAATACCTAATCCAGAATTCTCGAATACCATTTGAAAGACAGGTATACCATTCCATGATAAAACTTTGCCAGCAAAATGAAAAAATTAAAAATAATATAATGATATTTAGAAGAAAACCATACTTTTTGAATTTAAGAAAGAATCCTTCTGATTATGATCCTTCTGTATCTTTTGGTTTTAAAATATTATTTCTTTTACATAATGATGACATACAATGAGGAATTGGGTGTGCTTATAATTTAAAATCTTATTTGGCATATTAGAAAGTTGGTAACTCCAGATTAGTTTTCTATATTGCTCAGGATAGGCTATGTTACCTTGCAGTAACACATTAACCCTCAAACCTCAATGGCGTAACACTACAATATTCATTACTCACTCACCCTCCATACAAACTCTACATGTTCAGCATTCCAAATAATCACTCACAGACCCATTCTGACCCTCTTGCATCTCAACATGTGGTGTCCATGGTAACCACAGGAAATAAGAAAGAATTGGAAGTTTATGTAGTGACCCTTAAATGTTTTCACCTGTAAATTACCCATGTCACTTCTATTTACACACCAATGTCTTGACTAGTAAAATGGTGCAGCTTAGGTGCAAGATGCCTGGGGAATGATGAAAGGCAAGGACACATAGATTGTTGGTAACTATTTCTGCCCCTTTATCCAAAATATTTTTGAAACTGTATTGGTCTTGGTAATTCGAAATTCTGCTACCCACTTAGAGAATACTTTGAAAGTATTGATGTCTTTGGACCCAATTAATGAGACGTAAATAATATGTTTAAATTAATTGCTTTTTAGATCCCTTTTTTCCTTTTTTTTGAATGGCAAATGATTTGCTCTAATAGTGCTCCCAGTGGACTCCTTGTACGTATTCTGGTTTGACTGAGAAGAATCTAGCCTACTGCCGGCTAACAGTTGCTAATCTTTACAAAAACATTCCTGAAAGGCAAATGCAAACATCTTTATGGACAGTGCAGTTATGATTGGCACTCTTAGGACTAGAGTCTCATTTCCTCTTTCACTGTGTGTACCTCCTCCAGGATCCCATTGGAACCAAGAAATATCAACAGGGTGTGGACAAATGAATGCATGTCTTAGGAGAGCAAGTTATTTTATCCAATTTCTTAAATAATCTGCTTTCTTTCTGTTAATTTTTACATTTCAGCTTTGGCAGGTTATTTATGGGTAGTAGAAATATGCAGAGGAACAGTTTTTATGTGGTTTTATTTATTGGCAGTTTATATTTTATTAAATATTATGACTAGTACCTATGTTACGGAGTACAACATTTTCCTTCCCTTAAACTTCACATAGAAAATTCCATCTATAAGTGTTCAACATTTGGCATGCTGGAAAGCAGGATCCAAAATCTATGTCATCAGACCTCTATTTCATTATTTTTTTAACAGAGAACAGGAAAATAAAAAGACGTGAGTGGAGGGAGAATTATACACTAATGTTCTTATATAGAGATGGTAAACTCTAGGAAATGGAGCCGTGTTTTATATAGTGCATGAAGGAACTAGGAAACTAGGATTTGCTTCCAATCTATAGAAATGGCAGGATACAGTACTGTGCTCTCAGCCACAAGGAAAAACAAGATTCCGTACTTGCTAATTTGGGGACGGTCTTGTGGTTATCTGTCATTATTTTACCATGGAGCAGAAGTTTCACTTTTGTCTAAGAATCATTTCCTTTTAGAAGCAGTTTTATAAATCTGGTTTGAAAATTTTGAAGATGTCTTGGATATTTCTTCTTTCTAACTGACTTGATAAGCTTGGTAAAGAATTACATGCAAGAATTATATATACCTATACATACTGTTTTAATGTTTTTTGAAAGATTTTTTTAAATTTTGTGTCAGTTACCCTTTGCTGTTTAACAAACCACTCCAAATCTTAATGGCTTCAAATAATAACCAAAGTTTTATTTGCTCTAGATTATGTAGGTTAGAGATTTTGACTGTGCTTAGTTGGACAGTAATACTGCTGGCCCGACATAGAACCCTCATGGAACTCCCATTAGATGATGGGATGACTAAGAGATGGCTGGGCCTCAGCTGGGACAGCTCGTCTCTTTTGCATATGGTTTCATCTTCTTATTGGCTAGCTTGGGATCCTTCCAATGGTGACAGAAATATTCCTGGGGGCACTGAAGGGGAAAACTTCAATGAGCAAGGGCTTTTCAGGCCCATTACATCATATTTACTAATGCCCCATTGTCCAAAACAAGCCACGTGACCAAACTCAGTCTCAGTGCAGGACAGGACCACTTCACTGGAAGTTGTTCCTGAAATAATCTAACCACAGCATCATGGGAGAAAAAGAACAAAGAACATGAGAGAGAATTCGGCTCATTGAATTGAAAATTTGTTACTGTGCACAAGATATTTTTATTTCATAAGTTTCTATTTGTAGTTTTGCAAGCGAATGCAAAAAGATGTGTACATGCAGAATTTAAATTTCTAATCAAAACTAAGTCTTTATAGGGCCTCCATGGGTTAGTCAAAAATAATTTTATTGTTATGAAAAAATCTGAATGAAGGTCCATGATTTGTCAATTGGATTTGTGTGTTCTTAAGTAACAATCTCCCTAAGGCACAAAATGGAAATTAAAACTACCTGCTCTTTCTTCTACTTAGATTTATGTATCATAATGGATATGAAATAATTTTTAGCATAAACTGTAAAACAGAATTATCACCTAGGTGGGAAAAACCTTTGCTATGCAAAGTATGTTGAATTAATCCTTTTGTAACACAAATATTTGTTGAACTAAGTGCTGGAAATAAAATCTTCTTAAAATATGCTAGATAAATACTTGTTAGAATTCACAGAAAAAGTAAAAATTGAACAAGTATTCATAATTTTTATGAGTGTAGAATGTAACAGGAGAGGGATGATATAATTGTGTTGGAAAATGTTTCTGGTTGCACCATTTCATTCCAACATTTCTGTGCACACATATTATGTTAAGTTTCTTAAATTAATCTGTGCACAAAAATATCCTAAATTAAGAATCAGGCTGGCAGTGGTGGCTCACACCTGTTAATCCCAGCACTTGGGAAGCCAGAGCAGGTGGGTCACTTGAGGTCAAAAGTTAGAAACCAGCTTTCACCATGGCCAACATGGTGAAACTCCGTCTCTACTAAAAATACAAAAATGAGCCAGGTGTGGTGGCAGGTGCCTGTAATCCCAGCCAAATGGGAGGCTGAGGCAGGAGAAAAGCTTGAACCCAGGAGGCAGAAGTTGCAGTGAGCCGAGATTGCGTGACTGTACTCCAGCCTGGGTGACAGCAAATTCTGTATCAAAAAAAAAAAAAAAAAAAATCACATACTTAAATTATGTATCTATCTTAAGTTATATTTGTATTTTGGACTGAATTTTACTGTGTTGAATTTATGAGAAAAAATGTAGTATGATGTCAGTCATCAACTTTGCTATTCTTGAAGGTCAGATGGCATATTCTTTCATAATACCAGAGCTCTCATCCCAGTGAAATATTTTCAGTTCTTTTATTTATTTATTTTTGGCAGTTGGGCTTTTAAAGTTATTGACAGAATTACATATAAAACACTTTAAAATCCACCTTCTCTAATTTGCAGTCCAGCTTGTCTTAGTCTACTGGGGCTGCTATTACAAAATACCATAGCCTGGGTGCCTTATAAACAACACACATTTATTTCTCATGGTTCTGGAGGATGGGAAGTCCAATATCAGGCATCAGCAGATTCAGTGTCTGGTGAGCAGACACTTCCTTATAGGCTTCCATCTTCTCACTCTGCCTTGATATGGCTGAAGAAACTAGGTAGCTCTCTGGAACCTCTTTAATAAGGTCACTAATATGAGTAATGCTAGATCTGTTCTTATGACCTAATCTCATTTTAAAGGCCCCACTTCCTAATGCCATCATCTTGAGGGTTAGAATTTTAACATAATAATTTGGAGGAGTCGTAAATATTTGGACCATAGCACAGCTATTCCATTACTTTGATTTTTTTATTAATCTGTAAATGCTATGTTTATCTATGTAATCTATTTCTTGACCCTATATAATCTTAAACAGCATCCTTCCCTATGATTTCCACATGTGAAATATCTAATTATAGGTATGCTGTCTTTTCATATCCATTCTTTAAGACTTATTTTTTTCAAATGTTAAAATAACCTGAGATTCAATAAAGTAAGCATATACACCAAGGAATATTACATCTAACCTCATATTGTTCCATATTTTCCTTAGCTTTAATGGAATTCTTTGAATATAAAATAGTTTTCTTAACATTGTCAAGGTCTTTTGAGATTCAAATGCAGAGACAGGACTTATGTATATCATGCAAATGGGGAAAAACAAGTATTAAATTATCTAGATCTATAACAGAATTGTTTTTGAGAAATAATTTTCTCCTACATGAAACTTACTTTGTAATCAGAACTAGTCTTTTGACATATTGTCATGTTGAAATTGTACGTGATTGCCTATAAAATATGCATGTCTATAACTGATGTTATTTGTGGCTATCCCTACCTTACTTATATCAACGATCAGTATATCTAACACCAATTTTATAGTGGGTTACATGTGTGTCATGAAGATTTACAGTAATAATTACGTTTGCTTTTAGCAAAAAGTAAGATATGTTAAATCCTTAAATATCACTCAGGACTTGAATTTCCAAATTCCATTCTGAAGAATAGTCATGGAATCACACAAAGATGTTACACTCTTAAATTTACGTCTCCCATAATGAAATGTCAGGGTAGTCTATAATTCTCTTTGAACTTCATCTGGCCAAAAAATAAGAAAAAAAAAGAGACTCGTTCTGAAAAGTAATTCCATGTTAGAACACAAGTGTTAAAGAAAATTATTTTATTTTAAATAAAAATGCAGAACCTAGAAAGAAGCAGAGCTTCAAATATTTTAATCATGCAATGTTGTTTTGTTGAACAGTTACAGATCACTCCAGTAAATCTTCCAGCTTCTAACTTACAGCTTCTAGTTTACAACATATTCTCGTAAACCCTTCAAGATCAACAGCTAATAATCTTCAATTGTCAGGGTTATCCCGAATGTTTTGCAGAGAACTCTGTCTAAAGGCTCTGCAGTTTCAAGGTATTTTTAAGTTGGATAAGCTTATTCTGGCTTTTTTTCTTCATCCAGATAAACTTGGAGAAAACTCCCACCAGATTTTTAATATCTCACAGTGGGAAGATGAGAGAAAGCAGCTGCAGAACATATAAAAGAAGTGGTAAAATGGACATTTTTATAGCATTAAGACTGCCAAATATAGAAAGAATGGGAGATCCTTTCACTTCAAAAAATCTTTTGCACAGAGCTAATCGAAGGTGCAATGTTGCAGACTTGTAAACTAGTTAAGATTACTGTAATAAACAGACTGACTTAATGATACTTCTGCCATGATAAATGGAAAATCCCACCTAGCTAGATCATGCTCCATTAGTGGAAATGAGAGGGATTATGTTTTGTTTTTTACTCATAAATCATCAAATGGCCCAATGCCAAATGTTTTCAAAATAGCTATCCTTTTTCTGATGACTATGAAGGAGAGATTTTTTGTATGCCAAATAGAGTGGTTTTGTCTTTTGCTCAGCTATTTTATACAATCTCTCTGCTTCATAGTTTTATTTCTACAAACTTATACACTTAGTTACTTAGCTAATTAAGTCTCCACGACTAGATTTATTGTCTATTCAAGTTAATTCAAGTCTACCTATATAGCCAGTGACTTTAGAATATTTCTTCATTTCTTTACAGCAGTATATAGCAGTCATCTAGAGAAACAGTAAAATGTTTTATTTGCTTAATTCACAATATGACAACTATTAAGTATAATTTGACTACAACTGGAAAAATGGGAATAGTATAGGGTAAAAGAGTTGGTGATGGGTTATGAGAGGGAATTTTAATATTAAATGAAAAGAGGCATTCCTGATAATGCTTTTGTTTAAATAAAGAAATGCATATTGACAGTATTTGGTAAGCTCTAAAAGCCAGGCTCAAAACTGCTTTAGCTTCCACAAGAAAAAGCTTATGATACATGAAAAGTAGCTTAAGAAAGATCAATAATAAAGCAAGATCTATTCAGTGCAAACAATGTTTTAACCTAAAACTCATTTTCAGAAATATTACCTGTATAAGGTAAAAGACTGAGAAATAAGTAACTGATCCCTAATAAATGTAAATATTTAAATTTCAAATAATATTTTGAAAACCAAAGGGAAATAATCCTTACCTTTATTGAACTGGCCTTGGGAATATATAATCTGTTTTCTTTTAAAATGCTATCTTTCTTTTGATGTAGATAGATAGACATATATATACTTAGAGGTATGAAGATGTATCTATCTATCTAGATATCTATACGTGTACACACACACACATATATATTCTGTGTGTATGTGTGTATGTATTTGCATATGTGTATACACACACACACACATACACATAAAATGAGTCTTTATTTTAGAAATTTTAGTGAAATTTGCTCCATGATTCTTGCTGTAAACGTTCATCAAACTGGTGTAATAAAAGGATAAAGATAATTCTTCCCAGTAGTCTAAGAATTTACCACATTTTGTTTCATAATTTCCTCAACAGGGAAGCAAAAATATCAGTTTATATTTAATTAACAAATTGACAATAATGTTCTGAAACATATAATGCATTGCATCTACTGCTAAAGCAAGAAACTTCTGTTATGAAATATCACTCCATGCATTCCTTTTCAACACTATTCTTGCCTCCATAAGTTATTTTCATGATATTAAAAAGAATTCTAAAACTGAGAAGCTTCTGGATATTTTGAGAAGCTCTTGCAAGTTTTGTGTTGGCATTTTCAATTTTAAGAAAATTTTCTATTATCTTCATATGTATATGGAAGAGTATATACATATGTTCTGTGACATCTATAATATAATAAACCCAAGCCTAAGACAACTGACAATTTCTAGGGACTTTGAGTATAAAAGCGTTTGTACCAATTATTCTTCATGTTTCCATGTCTCCTCATGAAAAAGGCGGAGATACATTTAATTTAGAATAGACTTTGAACTTCAAATCCCTTTTATCACTTCCAATTTTTTATGCTGAATGTATGTTTTTAAATTGTTGAAGGTTTTGAAGTTATTAAAATTATTGACGTTTTGTGGTTCAGTGTGTATTCTCACAGAAGTAATGATTGTCTTTATAAGTTCATATAATAAACTTAGATCTAAGGCGATAGTCTCTAAATCTAACAAATGAAATAACCAGGGCAGTAAAGGCTCACATATATTCTGATAAAGAACTTAAACAATCAGAAATTATCAAAATATTAATATTAACAATCAAAATATAAATTTAGATTAAATCACAGTAAAATTTCAATATTCTACTGTTCTTTATTTATAAAAAGGGTAAGTTCCTTTGTTTCAGCTAAATATTTATATTCAGTAGGTTATACTTAGAAGCTGTTAGCCAAAATATTGATGGTATTATGTTGCTAATTGTTATTAAACATCAGCCAAGAGATTGGGCAAGATGTTGAGATCAAAGGCCATCATTCTAGTTGGTCTCAGTAGCTTGAACAAGATAAATATGAAGTAGTGGCTCAGAATATACAAATTCCATGTCTTCAAGTATTGCTATTCAGTACTTTTATAACACAATAAAGAAGAAAAGTGCCTAATTTAGTTTTAATTTTTTCATTCAATTTGATATAGTCTTTTATTCATGATATACTTAACAATATTTTACTTAAAATAACTAAAAGGGTGTCTATTTTTTATGTTGCATAAAAATAGGATTAAGAGTAGTGAGTTTTCACTGTAAATGTAGTGAAAGAAGCCATTTGAGTTGAATTTTACCAGGTGAGAGAAAGAGCAATGGTTTACTGTTACTGTGACTTTTCTAAAAGGCTGAGTTAAAATAGATCAATCAGATAACCACTTTGCCTCATCATGTGAATGGTTGCTTTTGGTTCATTTTTGGAAAGATGAATGAGATCATAAGATTGGCTTGTAATTGTGCCTGTGAGATTTAAATCTGTCATGGAGAATTTCATCCGTTGCCCCAAGAAAGGGTTAATCCTTGTTCGAGATGTTATTTGTCCATAGCTGTGTATAGCTAATGTGTATTCAGTTTGATTTAAAAACATATGAAATATGTAATCATAAATGTTACATTAATGAACCTGATTCACAAGACTTGGAAATAGAAAAAGAAGAGGCTTCAGAACTAAAAATTACAGAGGTGGGAAAATGATTCCCAACGTGCTAAATTAGAGGACAAAGGTGAGAGGCAGCCCTGTAAACAGGACTTCAGCCTTTAGTTATGAAATATGTCCTAACCCTCCACAGCCTCCCTAACACACAAACACCCTTTAATTCTGGTAGAAACAACAGAGTCAATTAGTGGCTCCAAAAAGCTTTTGGAACTAGCTGAAGAATTCCTTCTTTTAATCAGATATAAATCTATCTATTCAGGAAAAGTAAAAAAAGTTTTATTTTCCCCATTTTTTACCTTTACTGTTAAGCATTCTTGGTTCTAATTCTAATACTAATAAATCAGTAGTTCAGCTGCTTTGTCATTGAATTACTTGAATAGGTCTTTGGATTTACTAGATACACTGCCACGACCAATTTTAATCACTAGAGATGCGAGTAAATCTGAAAATTTTATATACACAATTATTATTTTTATGTTTTCACATCTCAAAGATGTAAATAAATATTTGTTAGACAATGTCTACAGTATTCCAAATGCCCAGATAAAAATGGAAACAGTTGGAATATTAAATCTACAAATCCCAGATGTTTAGAGGCATCTGAGTATGTCACTGAAATTTTTAGTTTTCATCCAGATGTTTGGTGTTATGGTTGTTTCTTCGAAACACAGACATTTATGGTATTATATAAATATGAGTTATAGCATTATATAGATTTAGCTTTCTATCAGCCTATTTGCCTCCAGACACCCTAGGAAATTGTGTGACAATACAGATTCAAATTTTGTTTATTTTGCCTTGTGATATATTGTGAAATCTAAGAAGACTGATATTGTGAACTTACACAGTCAAGACTGTCATGTGATGGCCAAATAAGTTAAATTTAAATTTCCTCCATTTTCTTGACTGTGACTATCTTAAGGGTGGGGACCATGTTTTATTAATGCTTCAACACCTCCCATCTTTGATCTAACATAGTACAGGTTGCTGGACATTTGGTAATATTTTTAAATGCATGCATGAATGAATAAATAGAGATCCAAAGTCATCAAGGAAATGTGAGAATTCTTGTACCCTATGTAGTTTATAAATTTTATTATATAAAATATTCTCATACATTTTAATAAAAATAATTTGAATACTTTTTATAAATAAAATTTTAGGCATCTGGATGACTATAATTTAGCTGTCTTAAACACAAAAACTGAAAGTGTTTTTTTCATTCTAGTCAATAAAGCTGGGTTAGTAAAGTGATACTAACTTATACTATGAAGTCTCTTTATTTATAAATGGACTACTGTCTTACATTAATGACAATATTGATTTATAATCTGGAATTAATTTTGTAGATTTTGTTGGGGGGGGGGGGTTGCTAATACAATGATGCTAACAGAAAACTGTGTTTTTCCAAAAATTTTTCTCCACTTATTTTATTTCACCCCAATATTTTATAGTATATTTGAAAATAAATCTGAACATACTGACTTTTAGAGTTCTATATTTTTCCTTCTCTTTTCTATAAGATATGACTATTATGTATTTGTTGCTGTTTTTTGTCCCTTACTCAGATGACGGAACTTCAGTGTCAAATATATAAGCTAGCCTTTAAAGAAAATAATATATAAGGTATTAGAGTTACTCTATATAATTAAATGCATATTCATATATGTATGTATCTATTCATATGTATATACATGTAGCTACTACTGGCAGTTATGCAGTCTTTTATCAGTCTATTTTAAAAAATGAAATGGTAAAATTTTATATGATAGACATAGAAAGCAACACAAAATAGGCTATAATATATCTAAAATCAATACCATATTCTTACATTTAGAATTCTCTTATTTAGAATTACCCATAACAGGTTTTATACTGGTATTATAGAATTACCATACCCTTCTCCTAGAAAAGGAAATACATGTAGGTTTTAAAAAGTGTATTTCTCCTCTTTTTCTGCCAAGATCATTTAGACTGAATGTTTCAGTTCTTGGTAATGATGACCATGGCATATGTATTTCTTCTATCTGTAATTGTCCATGAGAAAATATCCCTATAGGGAATCTTGAAAAGGCTCATGATTCCAATATTAGAAATACGAAAACTGAGGTAAAGTATAATTTTCTCAAATTCACACAAAATGGAGAAGTAAAGCCAAGAGCAGAACCCAACTCATGTGAAATAGATCTAATGCAAAATGCAATGTCAAGCTTGCAAAGGTAATTAAACTCTGTAGTGTAATTATCTGAATTATAGTACAGGAAAATAGTGTTATATTTACAAACCTAATTATATCAAGTGGGAGAATTACCTGAATGATAGTACTAATATGGATGGAGTTCACATATTCTATATGCTTTATTTTTTTATTCTAAATGCTTTAAAAATAGAAGTATGAAATATAACAGGAATCAAAAAAGAAAAAAAAACAACAACCCAGAATCTGGAACCAAACAGACCCCAGCCCTTAGGTTTAAATCCTGGCACCACAGTTTTCCTTCTGTGTAATCTTAGGTAAGTCTCTTAACCTTTACCTCAACTTTCTCATCTATAACATAAGACTAATGGTAACAATATCTGGGAAACTGTATTAGAATATTGTATAAACAGTACCAATAGTATAGCTGTCTATCCCTAAGTAGGTATATAATAAAAGGTAATTACTGATCCTTTTGGTTAGTAGGTAATAATAATATGTGAACATCCATCAACTCCTTTTTAGTGAATCTTTTTAGTACTATTATTTCTTACTTTTTATTGTCAAATTGATTAATATATGTGTGTGTGTTATATGATATATGAATTCAACTATGGCTCAAAGTGAGACCAAGAAAAATCTGAAGTGGTGAATTATCTCAGTTTAAACATTTCACTGTGAAAGCATGCTGATGAAGCATTGTGATTTCAAGATCAGTGATATAACTATGTCTTTGAAAATTTAATATATTTTTCTTCACTTTCTCCATAGCAGTATTTACAGAAATTGAGATTATTTCTAAAATGAAAATAGAGAATATTCAAAATATTTTCTAATGTAGGAGAATAAAACAGAACTATCCCTAGCAGATATAAAGGCTTATTATAAAATTATAATTAATAAGATAATGTGGTTTTATCATAACTATAGAAAAATTGTTCAAGAAACAAAACAGAATACAGCAATAAAGCTATGCATATATGGAGACTTGATTAATGAACTGAGATGAAACAGTGGTCACTGGCAAAAAAGGTGAGTTATTTAATAAATGGATCTGGGACAATGTGTTATCCATGGAAAATAAAGTCAATTTAAGCCTGTTCTTCAGACTGTATACTAAAATCAGTACTTCATGGATTAACTACTTCAATACGAAAGGCAAACGTATTTTCTTTTTGAGACAGGATCTCACTCTGTTACCCAGGCTGGAGTGCAGTGGTATAACCACCACTCATGGCAACCTCAACCTCCTGGGCTCAAGCAATCCTCCCACCTCAGCCTCCCCAAGTAGCTGGGACTATAGGCACTGTGCCATCCCACCCAGCTAATTTTGTTTTATTTAATTTATTTATTTGTAGAGACTGCGTTCCACTGTGTTGGAAAAGGCAACCTTTAAAACTCTTAGAAGACACAATAGAATATCTTAGTGGTCTCAAAAAGAGATTTCTTTTTTTTTAAAAAAGGAAACACAAAAACACTAGTCATAAAAGAAACAATAGATAAATTTAAACATATTAACATTAAGAGTTTCTGATTATCAAAAGATACTCTAAGTAAAGGAAAAAGAAGCAGCATTCATTGAAAGAAGATAGATAGTAGCAGCCATGTAACTGCAGTCTCCAGGGAAGTTCCCATCATATGCTTATCAGAACACAAACGCAAGAATGTCTGTAGCAACATTACATACAGGAAAAAAAATAAAAAAAGAATTCAAATATTCATGGACAGTAGAATGGAAAAATGGTGCTATATTGACAGAATTTGAAATATTATACAATGATAAAAAATGGATAAATACAGTCTCTTGAATCAACATAGATATGGCAAAAAGTCTACACTTAAGAACATTCTATTTTGATAAACCTAACAAACAAATAAAATTAAAGAGTATATTTTTAGTGTCATGTGTTATGAAAAAAGTTTGTTTTCTTTTTAAAGAAAGACTTGGAGGTGATACCCAAAACTCAGGCTTGTGGTACTTTTAGGTGGTATAGACAGAGAAATACAATGTAAAAAGACGGCTTAGCTTAGTAGAACCTATAATCATGAGAAATGCAATGTGAAAGAAACAAATTTCCTCCTAAAACAGATGCAATAATTCCAGTAATATTATAGTTCTGATAATAGATAGACCTTTAATGTCTGTTGGTTGTTTTTAATATATATATCACACACACACACACACACACACACACACACACACACACACACACACACATATATATATATATCAGCTTTGTACCGCTATATATATATATATATATAAGCTTTGTACAAGTGTTTTCCTTTTAAAAGCTTCGTTGAATTTGCCTAATACATATATATATATTTAATATATATATTTATACATATATATATAAATGTATTAGGCAAATTCAACGAAGCTTTTAAAGGAAAACACCTGTACAAAGCTGATGTGAATGATGTAGTATATAATCTCGGTGTTAGCATCTAACAAATGTTGAGAATTTCATTACTGTGACCATATTTTAAGAAATCATTAGATCAAATATTTGCAAAGTAAAATAAAAGAATTAAGGCAGAAAAGAAGAATAGTTCAAAAGAAGATAGGCTCAGTGTGAGGTGGAATAGTCAAATGAAATTTTGTGAAAACAGCAGTAGTTTCTTTTTGTTTGTGTTTTTGACTTTTTTTTTAATTATTATACTTTAAGTTCTGGGATACATGTGAGGAACATGCAGGTTTGTTACATAGGTATACACGTGCCGTGGTGGTTAACTGCACCCATCAACCTGTCATTGACATTAAGTATTTCTCCTGATGCCATCCCTCCCCTAGCCCCCTCAACCCCCGACAGGCCCGATCTGTGATATTCCCCCTCCCTGTGTCCATGTGTTCTCATTGTTCATCTCCCACTTATGAGTGAGAACATGGGCTGGATAAAGAAAATGTGGCAGCTATACACCATGGAATACTATGCAGCATAAAAAAGGATGAGTTCATGTCCTTTGCAGGGACATGGATGAAGCTGAAAACCATTACTCTCTGCAAATTAACACATGAACAGAAAACCAAGCAGCAGTAGTTTCTAATGGTAGAGAATGGCTTTTCAGATACAGCTTAATCAGTAGCTCCCTGAGTATGTTTTATATTGGTTCAGGAAATGACAGCTAGATGTCAAATCAAAGAATTTAGGAGTAAGGAGGCTTTGACCAAAAACAATATTATGCTAGCTCCAATTCATGGAAACTATATAGACCCAAGTACTTTGAGTGATCTAAGTTTTTGTCTATTTCCATATTTTACATTGTATGCTGTAAAATACAAAATATAGTAGTTTGTCTGCACCTTTTGAAAGTTGAAAAATTATTGACCGGGCACAGTGGCTCTCTTGTGTAATCCCAGCACTTTGGAAGGCCGAGGAGGGTGGATCACAAGGTCAGGAGATCAAGACCATCCTGGCTAACATGGTGAAACCCCTTCTCTACTAAAAAAATTTTAAAAAAATAGTTGGGTGTGGCAGCACGTGCCAATAGTCCCAGCTACTCAGGAGGCTGAGGCAGGAGAATCACTTGAACCCGGGGATGTTGCAGTGAGCTGAGATCACGCCACTGCACCTCAGCCTGGGCAACAGAGCGAGACTCTGTCTCCAAAAAAAAAAAAAATTATCATGAACATGCAACCTGATTTAATTCAATGTAGATTTGTTTTTCTATTCACTCCTTCATGGTGTCCTTTGTATAAGCCTTTGAGGAACTACTTTTCATTGATGACACTAAGGAGAAAAAAAAGTCATTTTAATTATTTTTTGTTTTGTTTGTTTTTTCCCTTTCTTTGCTGAAGGTAAAAGTCTGGTTCCAAAACAGGCGGATGAAGTGGAAGAGGGTGAAGGGTGGACAGCAAGGAGCTGCGGCTCGGGGAAAGGAACTGGTGAATGTGAAAAAGGGAACACTTCTCCCATCAGAGCTGTCTGGAATTGGTGCAGCCACCCTACAGCAAACAGGGGACTCTCTAGCAAATGAAGACAGTCACGACAGTGACCACAGCTCAGAGCATGCACATTTATGATACATACACAGAGGACCAACTCCATTCTCAGGAAAGAAATGTTGTGATGGCAAGCCTTACCCAAACATCGTTTACACAGAGAGATGACTATGGCAGTGATGTTTAATATTATTAAATCCAGGCATCTCGAATCTGTTTTCCATGATTTATAGAGGGTTTACACTAAGTGCCGCTTATTAAAAAGCTTCCACAGTGAAGATGGAGAAGGTGAACTTGCTTTGAATATTCCAGATGTGTTTGGTCGTGTGTATGGCAGTGAGCAGGTATGTGTTTGCTTTTGCTTGCACTGAAAATTAAATTGCTATCAAGACCAAACTATGAAACGTTTTTATTCAAGATGCCTCCAGAGTGAAGATGCCGAAGATGAACTTGCATTGAACATTCCAGATGTATGAAGTCATGTGTATTACAGTGGGCAGGTATTTGCTTTTGCTTGCACTGAAAATTAAATTGCTATCAAGAATAAACCATGAAACATTTTATCCTGAATAGCCACAGTGCCTGAAATCACTCAAGTGGATAAAAAGTGTATTTTAACTCTGTATATATTACCCTTAAGTCATTTTCCTGTCTTCACTAATTTAGCAATGCATTCATATTAGCTGATGAAAATAGGCACTCACAATGACAACCAGAGCCAGCTTCTTGTCCTTTTTATACATTTTATCATCCCAGAGACAATCAGTATGTGCTTACTTGTGTTCAAGTAGAGAAAAATACAGTAGAGTCTGATAGGACATATTCTTGTACCACAGACAAAACAAATCTTATGTTGCATTTACTATCAACTGCTGCTAATACATTATTATAAAACTTACCTAGTTCCTGAATTCTTCCTATCTTATAGCTTAAAAAAAATTAGGATCATAGGCAAATCAGTTACCTTGCAGAAAGAGCTTTGTATGGCAGACATTGTCTTATTTTATTTCTATAAAGTATTAGCTGTGTGAATATGATTTAATTAACAAGGAAATGTCTCTTCCTGATTGGCAACAGTGTTAGACAAGGTGCAAAGCAAAACTGATTCCTCAAGTTGATAGAAAATAAAATTCTGAATATCTTCAAATGAAGTTCGATAAAACATTATTTTTTCATATGTGATGTATTCATGCAGGACAACAATCTTTGTATTTTGTTTTTCAAATGTGTTTAATAAATGATCCTTTGTAAATAACTGGTCTCCCCACTGTAATTTCCTTAATTTTTATAGATTTCAATATGAATACATAACCAAGTCTCAAATCTATCTGCTTTTGTGCAAATCCAGATGATTATAATTGGTGAGTTATTTACATTTTTTTCATTTCTAATTTTTTATTACAACAGGAAAAAAATTCAGTCCTTGTGTAATCAAAGGGCACTTAAGAATGTGCATATATTAAGCTGTTTCTCTAATTTGAAGAATATAGTGAATGGATTTTTTTGTGTGTTTTATGAAGCCACAGATGAAAGTAGGAAAATAGTATTAAATAATATCATTTACCACAGTGAGGAAAATAAAATAGTCATACATTTTAAAAATTATGTCTGATATATGTAAGTTAATCCAACAGTCATTTTATAGTATGCAGAGTCTCTGAAGTGAAATAGAAGTTAAACAAGCTAATCAGAGTCCTCAGTCCTAATGGGACTAATGTAAGAAGTCAAGGATGCTATTAATAGAATGTGTTTTGCATCATGCATGGTTACACATGCATGCAATGCCCATGTCCTACTCATAACTTTATCACATTGTTTTTCATTTGTTTCATATTCTAAGCAGAAATACTTAGAATGTTAGAAATGAAACATTGAAAAATTAGAAATGAAACATTGCCAGCCTTCCTTCCCCCGCCTCAATCAGAATCAAATACAGAAAAACAATCAGTAAAAATTTCCAAAAACTCTTGTTAATTGATTTCATTTGCTTTATAATGATTAGACTGACAATTAGATTCAATTTATTTTAACTTAATCTAGCATGATATATAGAGAGTATTCCAGAAATAAAGTAAATAATTATTTTATTTGTATCACATTTTCCTTTTGTGATAATAAATTATATCTCAATGTAGTTATCAGTATTTTTAAATTAACTGAGAATAGATCATTCAAATTGAAGTCTTCCAGGCATGAAACAGACAGTTTTTTATCAGCCACTTGAATAAATACAAAGTCTGTTTGTGCTGATGACATCTACTTGGGTGGACTGACTTTCTTACTGTAGAATATGATTTAAATTCAAAATGTCTTGACAAATTGGTGAAGTGGGAAGATGTAAATCAAATTGAGTTCAATAGGGACAAAGTGGAGGATAATTCATTTGGGCAGGAAAATAATTTCCAGAAATAAGAGAAAAGGACCTCTTAGGAGTAGCTAAAAAGAGAGGTAATGGTTGTAGCCAAATAGACGTAAGAATTCCAATGTAGTACGATAAATGAAATAGGAAAATGAGATTGTGAATAGATATGACATTCAGGAAATGGAAGGCTTTTGTATCATGGGCCATATCTTTATTAGAGAATTGTGAGTAATCCTAAAATGAAATTTGACTCTAGAGAACACAAAATGGTAAGAAAGGCCCACATGGCTGACCACAAAGAGACATCACTTTATGATGAATTAAAATGATCCACCACATAAGACACCTGACACATTATCACATTGTCAACACATTGACAATTAAACAGACAAGTCAGAGTAATTTTTATTAGTGGAACTTGCTATCTTTTTAAATTATTTCAGTATTTTCCTGTCTTCAAACTGATCCATAGGTTAGTTACATGATACCCCAATATCCTCTTAGAATTAAAATTCTTTGAGGAAACTTAAGATTTTTCTCATGAACTATCTGTGTTTAATTCACTCCAAAGGTGCCAAAAATCTAAAAGAACTCTACTTGTTTTTATTCTATACTGGGCTCCTGGCATGCCCTGTTATCTTATTACATAATGCCCTTTTCATGTAATTCTATCTCAGACCCTGTGGCTCTGGTAGAAATTCATAATAGCACGAAAGCACCTTTCTCTGAAAATAGTATGAAATCATGGTCAGGATGATTTTTTTTTTCGTAGGATTTGGAAGGATGAACACTACAAAGTTTTTCCAAAGGCTGATCCACATATTTTTAACTCTTTATTCACAAGACCCCAATTACTTCCCACTTCCCATATTTACCCACTGCTGTCACACTATATTTTCTCCTTCAGAAACCATGCATAATACCCGAGTTTGTAATTTTGCTTTTTTTAAGATGAAATAAATGAATTTAAAATAATCCCATTTATAGTTTTAATAAACTTATGAATACCATTACATGAAAAATGTGTGAGAATCACTTGAGAAATTCGATAAAAGCTTTTCTCAGACCAGTAAAATAAGATTAGAGGCCAGATTAAAACAAAGTAAGTTATAAAAATAAATATTTAGTAAGTTATAAAAATAAATATATTTCCAATGCTACTAGTTTTTGAAAACATTTCTGAAATTACTGGTGTATTTGATGGCAAATGCTAATTTTCGCCTGACAGAAGTTTAGAGAAACTGTAGAGTTAAAAATCAGTCAAAAAAAAAAATAAATCAGTCGCAAAAACACAGAGTATCTTGTTAGTGACTAAAAGGTTTAAAGAAAACACTTCTCACTTTAAGTTCTAAATACACTTAGGCTGGTGATTTTTTAAGAAGCAGCCATTTATGCCCCTATTTTAAATGCCATACATTTAAAATAATTCACTTAATATTTGAGGTAACTGGTATTTGGACTACAATGTAAATTTAAACTATGAACTACAAATACCTGCCTGCTGTAGTTCTTTGAGCTGTTTGGGGGGAATAACTGTATTTTCTTGGCAGCTCCCTTTGTTGCATTCTTTCAGTAAAAAGCAATCTAGAAATAAAAATAAATTTACGCTACATACGTTCCAGATCTTACAAGTGTGAAATATGTAGGACTGATCTGCAAATACTGTCATAAAAGTGGCTTTTTTGATTATGTTTTTGTATCTTCTGCCTAAAGCTGGTCAGGGTAATTGAATAACAGTCCTCATGAGCACCTCAACACTTTGCTTTTAACTCTCGCAAAGTGTTGCTAGAAGTAGTAGGCAAAGGAAGAAAAATGGCTCCAGAAAACTGGATTACTACACCAAACTCTAAGAACCTATAAAAATATGCAGCTCAAAATTTAAATATGGTTTTATTGTTTATCTAAGTAATTCTCTAATATGTATTTTTACAATACTCATATTAACATTTACAATGGTTATATACATTGAAAGTACATTTAGGACTAAAAAATTTTTTATGTCTTATTTTTCCCCTTAATAGCTAACTTTTATTCAAATGCAGCTTCAAACTGGTTTGAAAAATGTTAGAAAACTTTTTATTACATCACAGTGTATTCGGCCAGCTCAGTAATTCCCCATTACAATATGGTTTACTTTGATTACAGATGGTTTTCAGAAACAGCTCCCAAAATAGAATGAATTTCCAAATCCAAATTATTGTCACATTCCTTTCATGGAAGAGATGATACAGTGATTTGAGTATGTAGTAATATCAAATTTAGGCTGTACCTTGTATTTCTGTACTTTAAGTAGTAATTCACTGAGATAGACATGTATTTTTTTTAAATGATAGAGTAATCAGAAAGTTTGGGAACCACATTATACTATAATTATTTAAGTATACACTTTGTTTTTGCATATGCATAATAAGTATAGTCGAAAACATTAAAAATTGTCTTTCCTTTGCTGAATACATATTAATTTGAAAAACAGTCATTAGAAAACCCTTGTCATTATGGATAGGTAGTTTTGTTTCATCATTGCTGGCTTTTTCTTTTCTTTCTTTTTTTTTTTTTTTAAAGTTTATTCTACCTTTTACTGAATATGCTACTGCCAGTAAATGAAAACAATTGGTAAAGATCCTCCTAATTTTCCTGTTTGATGAAATCTTGAATCCAAACTGTTATTTAGGATCAAGCTATCAATTCAATTGGATTATTTCTTTGGCTTTCCTTTTTCTAGGGCAGAGTTTAATAATTTTCGTTGGACTCATCAACATTGAAATACAATAATTTTTCATGATCACAGATATAGATGGTGTAAGAGAGTGTTTAGGTATTAAAAAACAGCAGAAAAAATTGACAGAAAAGGATGCTAAACTGATAGAGGATTTAAAAATACTTCTAGAATTGTTCAATAGAAAAAAAGAAATTGTCTCATGAAATTGCATATTCTAGAAAAGTATCACCAACTTAACTTCTTTTAGAAGAATGTATGAAATAAGCCTTTCAAAGTTGCCTCTAACTACTACAATTTTGGGCAAAATTTTGCTACTGAAGGGATGTGATTGTAGCTTGTCAAAGAATGATAGTTGGGCAAAATCTTATCATTTGTATCTCAAATAAAATATTTACTAAATGTTATGAAATAAAAATCAAAGGAGACATATCTTGTTACAATTCAATTTAACAACAGACCACAAATCAGATTGGTTAAATGAAGAGATGTTTAATCGTGACCATACTCTTATCTGGAAACCTCACACAGATTTAGGCATCCTTGCTAACAATATATTACACTTGATCTTAGCCAAAATGCTAAGAAGCAATTCTAACATATATTAAATCATGTTCAGATGTTTTCTTAAAATAAATGCTTTTTTAAAAAAGTACATACAAGAGAAAATTTTGGCCCAGAGCTGTGGCTCACGCCTGTAATCCCAGCACTTTGGGAGGCCAAGGAGGGTGGATCACAAGGTCAGGAGTTCAAGACCAGCCTGGCCGACATCGTGAAACCCCATCTCTACTAAAAATACAAAAAAAATAGTCAGGCATGGTGGCAGTTGCCTGTAATCTCAGCTACTCAGGAGGCTGAGGCAGGAGAATTGCTTGAACCCAGGAAGCAGAGGTTGCAGTGAGCCGAGATTGTGCCATTGCACTCCAGCATGGGTGACAGTGAGACTCCAACTCAAAAAAAAAAAGAAAAAAAAGAGAGAAACTTTTTATTCACTTTGTACAAAGTTTTAGAATCTATGTATCTGTATAGATGTATATTTTTAAATAATTTTGGAAATATGCTATATATGCTGCTCTGTAAGCTGGGGTGTTTTTTGGCATAACAACACAATATAAATTTATTTAATAGCTGAACAGTATTTCTTTTTATGAATCTATTATATGCTCTTTAACAATCCCCCCACTAATGGATATATTTTTTCTCCAAGTTTCCCTTTAATAACATTGAACTATTTTTTTTACATGCCTCTTTGCAAAATCTAACTTTTCCCATTAGGAGATTTTGTAGAAATTGTATTATTTAGGACAAGTAAGTATGTTTATTATTAGGACTTTAAATACACATTGTCAATTTTGTATTGCAAATTTACACTCATTCCAGTCCCTACTTCTCCATAAATATAATTTTAACTGTTAGAATTTTTTAAAAAGTATTTTGAATCTGATGATAAAGCATATTTTAATTTGTATTTGTTCAATCACTAATGAAGTTGAACATCTTCATGTATTTATTGATAATTATATTTTCTAAATCATTGATCATATTCTTAATATTTTTTGTGATGTTTGCATTTATTATTAATTGGTAGGAGATTTTTACATGTTAAGTGTATTAAGTATATGTCATACATTTATAAAATTGTAAAGTTAAGAATTTTGCTACTTTGGTAAATTTCCAGAGTATGTTGTTTCTTTCAAATGCAACAGGTAATTAGTAAAGAAATTGATTAAACAAAAAAACCTATACATTCATAACTCATTTCTTACATATGTAAGTAATAGACTAAATGAATGTTTCTTCTTTTTATTTTCAGTAAAGCTTTTACTTATTAATAATACATAAATTCTAAAATACTAAATAACTACATTATTTTACTTATTAGGAGGTCATGCAAATTACATCTTAATAGTAACAAATATAATTATTATTAAATGTCTTAAGTCTTTTGACTTGGAGAAAACAACAAGAACACAGACAAACTTTAATGTCTACCTTAAACATATTTTCTTCCTTTACTGGCAATAGTATATCCACAAAAAGGTAGAAAGGTAAAATAAACAGCTTTTTTAAACAGGAAAACAAAGCCACAACAATAAAGCTACCTATCCATAATGACAAGTATTTTCTAATGATTACATCTTTACAATTTAGATTTCATCTAGAAGTTACCAGCCATGTCTTCCAGGCAAGTCACATATGTAGCTGAGAAAACACTAGACGATAGAGCTACAAAGATAAAAGTTTATCTTTAAAAAGTACCATTGTGTCAACTTTCTTTGACTGCAGTAGAACCAGACATGGAGGAGAGGGTGGGTATGAGAACTGCACCTTTTAACGGAAGCATCAGGTTCTGAGGAAGAAACAAATACTTTGAGGGAAATTGTTTCTTGGTCTTTTGTTTTTTAAAGGAGCAATCAAAATGATCTCCAGATGTATTTAAGATCCTGTGTAAATGCTAACATTAATTATAAAATTATTGGTGATAATAAAATCCATTGTTTATTAAAAATTTTCCACTACTCAGGATGCTGAGGCAGGAGAATCACTTAAGGCCAGAGTTGGAGTCCAATCTGGGCAACAGAGACAGACCTTCCATCTCTAGAAAATAAATTTAAAAATTAAAAATTTCATGTAAGCAAAACATTATATAAGTTGCTGTAGTGAGAGTCAAATAGAAACAAATAGAAAATCATTTCTTGTTCCTCGTGAGGACTTTGATTGGTAATTCTTTTAAATGTAACTTAAGCCTATTGAAAGACTTTAAATTATTAGCGGACACCATTATAGAGAAGGCTATATAACATTCTGAATTTATGAAATTAATCAAAAGTTCACAACAATATTACTTTAAATTTGCTTTAATTTTTTTCTCAGGCTACCTCAGCTAATATTTTGTGATAGTCAATTTAATTAATTAATTAATTCTATAAATGTTTCTGTACTGATTTTTAGGTAATGCTCTGCTCAATCGTCATTTAATTTGCTGTGTTCTTAATCTCTGTTAACATATTCCTCAATCTCTCAATCTTGGAGGACATTTTAAATAACTTCCTATTCAGCATTTCTGTGGACGTTGTTCAGTCCAATTCCATTTTGTGAATGCACGAAGCAATTCAATTTCTGTGAATGTGGGGTAGGAGCAGCCAAAGCTGTCCTTGCAGTACCTTCAGAGGCAATTAATAAGCCCTGACATGTATGACTGATCTTTTCTGTGTGTTTAACTATTATTATTTTTCTGCCAGTAAATTTTCAAGCTATTGCGGCAAAACCAATATTGATTCTGACATTTATGCTTTATATTTTGAAATTTATTTTGATCATTACTTATTATTTTATTGCTGTTACTTTGAAAATATACATTTTTTAATTGAATAAAATGTCATTAGATTATGCAAAAGTTTATTTCTTATAAATAATTACCTTAGGAGGTTGAGTATATCTACAGTTCCCTGTGTTATTCTTTCTAATCAAAGTCCAATAACATAATCAAAATGTGACTTAAAGATGTTCAGAATAATTTTGATGAACATGTTCAAAACTTTAAAAGCCATCTGCATTAAAAAAATTTATTAATAAAGTTGTATGAAACAGTGACTTTTTTTCTAAACAGCAGTAGAAGTTCTAGATAGTTCCCTGGGCAAGAGGACAGAAGAATACAATGCTCTGCACTGAAGTCACTTGACAAACTGTCTAGAAAAATGTAACACATGCAAATAACTGTCCCCCTTGTTTTCCATTGTTCTTTTACTTTATGTAATCAATTTTCTACACTGCAGCTAGAGCAGTCCCTCTAAAATGCATAGCAGATTAATAAGAGATTCATAGTGACTTGCAAATGTAAAATACCATGTGAAGGCTATAGTGGCCCTTAATGAAACATTTTTACACATTTTAAAAAGACAAATCAGATCATAGCCCTTCTCTGCAGAAAACACTCCAATGACTTAAAATAAACTGCTAGATTCTTACCTAGGCCTCAAAACACTGTAATATCTGGCCACACACTAGTTATCCATCTTGTTGCCAACACTTCCTGAATAGCCTCAGCTCCAGTCACTAATGGCTTCCTCCTGATGTCTTCCCACACTGAGATCACTCATGTCTCTTTCAGGCCTTGTATTCCCTAGTCCTGTTGCCTGGAATGCTCTTCTACCACATATACTTTGACTTATTCCCTCATTTCCTTCAGGACTTTATTTCTTCACATAGCACATATCTGATCTTCTCAAACAAAATGACACTATCTGTGACATTCTCTCATTTTAAGAATACAGACTGCTTTTCTCTTACCTTTTGGGTAGTTATCTACTGATCTTTTCCCACTTATTGAGTGTAGGTTTCATGAGAGCGTAGACTATTATGTTATGTGTGTCTCTAGCACTTTGAATAGTCTCTGGCAGCCTCATCACCAACCCATATCCAGAATTTGTATGGATTAGAAAAGGGCACTACTGCTTCAAACACTAGCCTACCATTACCTGGAGACCACCATAAAAATAGTGTAACTTTATGGTAATTGTGAAGCAAATTATTACCCTTGGAGGTGTCCAGTTCACAATTTGCACTATTATAAGCACTGACTCTGAATTTGACAATTTGCAGTGATCAATGAATATTTTTTATTAATTGCATTAATTAAATGGCATAAGACTCATGTAAAAATATTTGTATATCTAAATTAATATCGTTGAAAATAGAGCCCTAGAATATTGTTTTAATAGGCAGTCTTCAGATTCACAAATCAATACAAAAATCTGTTTATGATCTTTCAAACATCATTGCACTAATCATATGCAGTCAGGAGAGAATAAGAAAAGTTAAGAGCATGTTTTAACAGATGTTCATATATGATTTGGAGAAGAAGGGAAAATTTTCCTTCTCAAATGCCCATCTTGAAATTCTCACAATTTTTTTGCAGACAGTTTGGCCAGTTTCCAGCACACATCATCGCTTGTCTGGTATGAAGAATGCCATCTGTGCAGTATGGAAGTCCTTTTTTAAAAACGGACTGCTAATTATGCTCTGGGCAGGTGCTGTTAAAGTGAAATCAGGTGTCAAGCTTACAATTGCCTGAAATGACTAAGTTATACTGAGAAAGAATGGTATTCCATATTGTAAAATGGAATTTAAGCGTGGCATGTAGGCATTCCATTTTTTGGGTGTTATGGAGGTCAGGTTGCATAGCAAGGCTGTAAAAGTTTTAAACTACCTCACTTCCACCATCAACGATAAGCGAAAGCTTTACTTTAAACCAAGAATATTGACTATATAAAAGTTATATATTTTCTCACTACAATATCTTTCCAGTTATATAAATGAAAGTGGATGAAGGAGAAACTGAGACCTGAAAAGTGTAATAAGCCAATTCCAAAATACATAAATTAATTTAGGAAAACTAGAAACAGTCTTCCATAGTTATTAATTGGAACTCATTGTATAATTACAGGAAATAGGCCTCAATGGAGTTATTTAGCTCCTTGCAGGAAAAAAAAAATGATCAATTTATTTTCTTTAAATATACTAATCATTAGAAGTATTACAGCTTTTCTCAGTTTTACTACAAATTGATGATTACACATTGATACTGTTCTAACTTTTGTATAGCAATGTAGAAATTTCTATTGTAGATAAATTTTAAAGCATGAATATGAATATTGCTGCTACACTTAGAGAAGTTTATTATAATTACATGAATCTGACTTTGTTATTGCCTCTGTATGTGACCTATTTGCTGTTTGCAATACAGGTAGTACATTCTGTCATTTAATCTTCACGGTAGCTCAATGGCTAGATTCCATTATCATTCTAGGTTTCAGGTGAGATTATTGAAGCTTAGTTGAAGCATCACACAGCCCAGTAAGTGGCAGAGCTCAGGCTTGTATTTATCAAAATCTGTTGAACTCCAAAGCCTATGTTTTGATTACTCCAGAAATGGTCTCAGATTTACCTTATTAGCCAATCTAATCTTAATGGAAATACTATTAGCATAGTAAACTATTATAATGTACATATTACTGGTCACAGTCAAAATGTCGGCCACTGTAGACAAGGCAAACAGGGCCACAAAAAGGTAGCTTAGAGGCCCCCATTATCATGTAATTAGTGGGTCTCTTAATGCCAAGAGACATAAAGTGGAAGGCTTATTCTTACATCCAATTTCATCTAGTTTAGTTATCTTGTTTCTCATCACGCTGTGGATTAGAAGTATCAAGTAAGAAATGGAAAGTTTTTGCTGCCAGACACAGGGCTATGAATGGAACTAGCAGTTTAAATATGAAAGGAGAATACACAATAAAAACAAAAAGTAATTTGTAGCTATTACCTTTGGATTAAAAAGCTCCCTCTAATATAAGAGGATTTGGTTATTATGACCTACAGATAGAAGAATTCACTGCAGTGGGAACTTGCTAGAGATGCAAATTCTCAGGCTCCACCCAGACCAACTGAACCAAAAGCTCTAGAAATGAGCTTAGCAATCTATGAAGCTACCAAAAAAAGGGCATAGTTTTCTAGAAGCAAAATTTTTGAATTGCCCTGATGTGTAAAGAATAACAATTTTTAAATACCATTTGGCCTGAAAAAACATTTCTAAATCTATAATTTTAAGAATTATCATAATTTGTTCTTATTTTTAGCTAGTAAAACAGCAAAATTTCTAAAATACAAATATCTTGAGGCTAATTTTGTAAAGTGTTTAATTATCTCAAGTCACATACTGGAAATTTGGAAATAGTATTGATGACAGTGGTGGCCCACCTGGAGCGGCCACCACCACGATGCTGGCTGCAGTGGAGGTGTGGCAGGGCTGCAGGCTCCAGGGAACCAGCAGGAGCTGCGAGCAGGCAGGACCCCCACCCTTCCTGATGCAACTGCAGGTGCCCAAATTGTGGCTCCTGTGGCAGGCTTCCCTGTGCTCTTGGGGGCTGGGGAGCAGGCAGCAGCATTGTCCTTCTAGGCACAGCTGCCGTGACCCAAGTCACAGCTGTGGGCACGGGCCTCCCTGTGGTCTTGGGGTCCCAGGAAGGCCCCCCCCGGCTCTGCAGGTTTGGAAATGTCTGCTCCTGCTGCCTGGCTTCTCTTCGCTCCTGGCACACATGCTCTGATCTCGGAGTGAGGTTAGGGCAGAGCCTGGGCACTCTTGCAACCCAGCCAGGCGTGCGTACTCTTGGGGGGAGTGCTGACACATACCAGCCCCCTGCCACCATGGCCCCCTCTAAAATTTGGGCACCAACAAGCATGGGAGGGAGACTGAGAGGGGGCTGAGGGCAGTTAGGGGCTGAGCTGCAGGCACCCCTTGACACAGACAGCCTGAGCGCTATGAATGGGGGTGCAGGAGGCAGACAGGCTCCTGGGCAAAAAGGGGCGGGTCTCTGGTGAAGCCTTGCCTTCAAGCCAGGGAGGGCCCGAAGCCTGGGGACCCAGCTGTTGGTCCTGCACAGCGGAGTGGAAGTTTGCGGAGCTCTTCCGGCTGCAGCCCATGGACCAATCAGCATGCACTTCCTCTCCTCTGAGGACAGTAAAAGTCACAGACTCGAACTCAAGTAGAGGTTGGAACGACCAGTTGTGGAAAGGAGTTGCCCACCCCAGGGTCTCCTCTCTGCTGAGAGCTGAAGGGAAACAGCACAGCCAGCTGTGGGGAGGAGCTTTCCACTCCAGGGTCTCCTCTCAGCTAGAACCTGAACACTCAGTGGGAAGCACCAGCCGCGGAGAAGAGCCACTCACTGTGAGTCTCTCAGAGTTATTCTATCACTCAGTAAAGCTCCTCTTTGCCTTGCTCACCCTCCACTTGGGCATGGGACAAGAACTGGGAACCTGCCAAATGGCGGGGCTAAGAGCCGTAACACAAACAGGGCTGAAATACACCCCCTGCTCACCATGTTGCTGGCAACAAGAAGGAGAGAAGAGCTGTGGCCTTTCGGTGACCCCACACCCAGGAGCTCCCGAAGCCAGGGCTATAACACCCTTTTTGGGGCTCTGCAGTTCCTGGCATTTTCAAATTTCTGGGCACCACCACATTCCTTGGTGTCAGCATGGAAGCTGCTTGTGGTACAATGGGTCCAGCCACAGTCTCGCAGGAGCCAGCACCTGTGCCGGCTCCTGAACTGCCCACCTCACTGCAGCCAGCATGTCTGGCTGTGCACGGTGGCCAGACCCCACGCTTGCCCACACACCCCTCACTGCTTCCTGCCTGGCTCGCCCTTGGCAGGTGTGGGATTCAGGCCCGTAGCTTGTGCTAAGTGTAGCTTACCAGGCCAGGTGGGAGGAATGAGCCCAGCAGGCCTGAGCAAAACTAGGGCAAAAGTGCCACTGGCCACAGAGGTTTCCAGCCGGAAAAATATTGCCCCAAGAATCCCGTGACAGTATATTTAGTACCCCAAATAACGGTAATTACTTTTATCTGCCACAGATAGTAACTATATCAAATGTATCTTCCCGAACACCTAAGGCAACAATACTAGTTTGGAGCATTAGGGAATGAACCATTTTTAAAGTTGTGGAAAGCATATAAATGTACTTATATATAATTTTAAAATGAATTTTAGTTTGGAAATGCTGATATTATTTTCAGTAGTAGAAAACACATGGATACATACACACATACACACATACAGCCTTTCAGGTTAATATCTAATCATTTAAAAATACCTGCCAAGATTAGTGAGTCCAAGTGCCAAAACCCTGTGGGGGAGCACAAGCATGAAAAGAAAAAAAGCAATATTATTGTCGTATAAAGAACCCAGTCCAAAATGTACATTTAAAGTGCAGTGTCAGTAAAAAAATGAGATAGTTAAATATTAAAAAACATCAAGCAGAAGAAACTCCCTACATCATCACTATATAAAAAATACTCAACTAAAGTCAATAATAAAATATTTACTATTTTTGTATTTTTAATGGAATCAGTACCCCATTTTAAGTACTATGGTACTGCTCTATTGCAATCCTGAAGTACAGTAAGTTATAGAAAGACCAAACTTAACAGGTTTTATTATTTCTTCTGCAGCCATAAGAACATACAATTGCCTCAAAAATATGTAATTTTTGCTATTCATAGATAAAACACAAGAAATCCTTGCCTTCCACGCATTTTATGCTTCTTTCCAAATTTTATTCCTTCTCCAACTTCTCATCCTAATCAATCCATCAGAAGAATGAATGATGGAAGAAACAGTCATGAAAGAAAGAAAACTCAGCTTCTTGGTATAAGCTTCTCCTTTCACCCTGTGAGGTCCATGTCTGATCCCACAATCTGACATGAAGAATATAGATTTCACTAGATATTTATGGCTTCAGATTCTCTCCAAGCCAAGTGAATCTGACATTATCCAATCCCACATATTAAGATGAAAATGGTCTGAAATATTTTAAGAAAATAAGTGAGTGCAAATCACCACTGTCTACCTTTGTTCAGTAGAGAAGAAAAAAGAGAGGACTGTAATATTGTTTGAGGGAAAATGACATAGACTAGAAATATTTTCAAATCATGAAATATCTATGATTCTAGATCTCTTGATGCTTAAATGTAGGGTCCAAAATACCTTTCCATTTCTTCCTAAAATATCTCCAATAGTTTATTGTCTAGTGTTGTTCTATGCTGATAAATGCTAGCCAGCATCTTGCAAATTATGCCTTTCTCATCCTACAAATGGTTCCTTTTTAAGCAGAAATGATCGTATTACTAATTTCACAAATTAAACAATGAGAACATAACATATATTGAGACTATGATGAAATTATGACATTGTAAATTCTTTTGCATGCAATTTGATGTTTAATGGCAAGAATTTATCTATGGTGTCTATTTGTAGTGAGTTACTCAGTACCAAAACACATAACTATGTATTTTTAAGTAACATGACCATAAATTATGGAATTCAGTAAATCGGCATAGGATAACCAATGCTGAATTGTACCCAACATTGACTGATGAATGATTACTCTCATGATTTCATAGGACTATTCTATTACCTAGACCTTGTTATATGATTCTCTTTCTAGGGAGTTCAATGACTTGCTGTGTCCATTTCTTAACCAAATTTTGTTATTAACTTATACTATCTATCCTTGTTCATTAAAAATAAAATTCATTTTTATAAAAAATTAATTTTTGCTAGAAGATTAGGTCAGATACCCCAGAGTCTACTTTCACAGGTTTGATCTACTCTAGATGTCGATGGGTTTATCCAGGCTTCCACCTGAGTGTAGGATTCTGGAGCATTTCTGAAAGTTGATGGAGGGACTTACTTTCAACAGTCAAGGCCTTTTAATGTCTTGGAGTAGCTTTAAAAAAAGACAAAGACTAATCTGATTTATAATATAATTTACCAGTTTTCTTTATCCAAGGAGATAATATGATGCCTAAATCTCATCTCAGAGGTGTAGCTTTTTCCTTTTTACCAGACTTACATAGTCATAAGGAACTTTTACACGTCCTTCACTGTATTTATAGTCTTCTCCCACTTTTATCTTGTAATATAACACCACATCTGTCTACATCGTATGACAGGAGACGGGAAAGAACTAATCAAGGGGAGAAAGGTTTAAGAGTTTCCACCGTAACCTGCACCTTTGCCTGGGACTACGCCTCCCAATCTCTTTGTAAACAGTTGGTAGCTTGTGACATTTCACACAAATGAAGAAAAAAGATTCCATGTTCAGAAAAACATCGTACACCATATAGATATTATGCAGCCAGTCAAGAAAAAGGAAGAATAAAATATAAGAAAATAAGCACATATTCAAAAGGTAAGGAAAGAGAGCATATTATTGCTAAAAGCACAAGGGCGAGATGCTGCAGTTTTGCCTAATCCTGGGACAGTTAGTATTATAGAACTCCTGGGTCAAAGGGAGAGCTCCAGGACAACTGGACACATTAGATTGAAGTAAGCTTTACATATGTATGGTCTATCAAGAATGTAATTAGGGAATCGTCTTCTTTCAACAACAATAAAGGTTATTTCTTCCTTTGTGCCTCTTACTAGGCTTTTTTAAAACTTTGTGTTTTGAATTCATTTTAAAGAAGATCCTTAGTAAAAAAAGAAAAAAAAACAACAACTTGATAGGAAATTACAATTATTTTATCTTTTATTAACTCATCTTGATGATTTCTTCCTTCCAAAATTCCATTTAAAATTTTTCTGAGGCCAGGCAAGGTGGCTCATGCCTGTAATCCCAGCACTTTGGGAGGCCGAGGTAGATGGATCACAAGGTCAAGAGATCGAGACCATCCTGGCCAACATGGTGAAACCCCGTCTCTACTAAAAATAAAAAAATTAGCCTGGCATGGTGGCGCATGCCTGTAGTCCCAGCTACTGTGGAGGGTGAGGCAGGAGAATCACTTGAACCTGGGAGGTGGAGGTTGCAGTGAGCTGAGATTGTGCCACTGTACGCTAGCCTGGTGACAGAGCAAGACTCTGTCTCCAAAAAAAGAAAAAAATCTAAAATATGGCAGAAATGTTTTTAAAAAAACATTTGTCAGTTGGTTAACATCTTCTCATCTTCTGGCCAAAACTAAATAACAATATTATTTATACTCTCACCATTTCTTTCCTTTCTGAAACTGTTCCTTGAACTCAATCTTGTCTTGGAAAATCTAGCTGGGTGAAAGGTATATGTGAGATGGTTCTCAAAATGTCAGTATCTCTATGTATATTCTCTGCCCCAGAGAATCTGATGCAGCAGGAGGAGCAAGGGTCTGTTGACAATCACAAGTCAGTTGTGAGCAAATCTCTGAGGTTGGCACATAGGCTGAAATTGCAGGGACCAAGGAAGACTGGCTTCCTAATCTCCTTAAGTATTTAATATTGATGTGTTTTTAAACTATTGCTTTGGGCTCTGACTTTTGGAAACACTTTTTTTTTTCTAGGAGATTACCACATAAATGCACTTAGGCTGGTAACTTTTCTGCCGGCAATAGGAGATGAAAGATAAGAATATAAATTACTTGTGGTCATAAGTAGGAGAAGCATGACACAAAAGGAGGGGGAGGTGATTTGAACAAGGAGGATGAACAAACTAAAGACCTCACTCTTGCATTTTATCATTTTCACTTAGTGGGTTTACAAGACCAATTAAAATAGTATTTTATAAAAACATGATTTTTTTCTGATACATTTTTGGTTTATTTTTTTAATGAAGCATAATTTATTATTTTTCAGTATCTCACCCTTGCCTTTCTGCTAAAAATTCATAATATGGTTTGCTTTGGTGTTGCTTCTGGCTTTCCCCTCGTTTAGGAAAAATGTTTGCTCTTCACTCGTTTCTATGACATGTATATTTAAATTACTATTACCTTGTTAGTCAATGAATTACATTTTGCCATTAGTAGTAGCTTTTTCTCTAAAATGTCTATAAATCCAGCTCTAGGAAACTTGGTATAATGACAAGTATTTTTAGCCTTACATGGCAAGTACTATTGCAGAAATTTCCAACTAAGATAGAGTCTCTTTCACAGTCAAAACGACATTTATCAAAATACTCATATACGATAAATGAATGTTATGGCCCCATATTAAGGATTCAAAAATATTTGTGTAATTTAAAATATAATCAACTGTATATTTTCCAATAGTAGATTTTACATGGAACATGTAAAAGAGTAATTTTAATAGCCCAGGATATAGCAGTCTGTTTGATTATAGCTACAGGCCTTATATGTCTTCACATATTTTTGCAGGAAAAAGATTTTACCTTCTTTCTAGTTAAATTCGTATACAGAAAATGTTAAAGCATCATCCTAGCTTATTTCTAGCCACTCCCAGAAACTCCAGATATTGGAGTCACAATTTACTAGTTCTGTGTGGTACTGTCTCATCTCCAAATCTTTTATTATCTCTATTTTTTTTCTTTTCTTTTTTTTTTTTTTTTTTTGAGGCAGAGTCTTGCTCTGTCACCAGGCTGGAGTGTAATGGCACGATCTCAGCTCACTGCACTTCTGCCTCCCAGGCTCAAGTGATTCTCCTGCCTCAGCCTGTCAAGTAGCTGGGGCTACAGACATGCACCACGATGCCCAGCTAATTTTTGTATATTTTTAGCATAGACGGGGTTTCACCATGTTGGCCAGGATAGTCTCGATCTTTTGATGTTGTGATCTACCTGCCTTGGCCTCCCATATTGCTGGGGTTACAGGCATAAGCCACCGTGCTTGGCCACAGTATTTTTTTTTCCTACTTCTAACATTGCAACAAATGCTCCAAGTTTTGTTTGTTTGTTCTTGTAACTGTGTAGCTTCTCGTCAACATTTATCTGGCAGAATTCATTCCTCCTTTTGCTTGGAATCCATTCCCTTTCTGCAGTTAACAAGCCTGTACCTATTCTTTCAGATTCTGCTTTTACAGAGCCTCTGCAGGATGGCACAGGTTCTCCTCTGCACTAGGAGTCTGTCTGAGGGAAAGATACCAGTAGGGGATAAAATCTAAATTGCCCAACTGAGATTCTGAAACAGTTGCCAGGACTGGCTCTTATATTCTTTCACCATCTTTCTGAAAGATTCAATAAATAATAACAATTATTTTTATCCAAATTGACCATTAGGCTTTTCTACCAAAATCAAGGTGGAAACTTTTTCTGCAATGAAAGTGTTTGTAGTCGCCCATCCCCATTCTTTCTCATTGAAAATAAAAACGACTTTTAGATCTCTACCCTACTTTCTTTACTACAATCAAGAAAATAATATAAAATATATGTTTGTGTTGAATGTAAAAATGCATTATTTTCCTTGAGATAGCAAGTTTATAAATGGATTAATCTTTTTCACCAAATATTTGTTCTTCGTGTAGCCTAGGAGTGATAAACTAATTTTTTTACCATGAAAATCGCATTTATTAGAAAGAGGTTTTTATGTAAATATGCTGAGAGAGAGAGAAAAAAAATCACATAGAATTTAGCATCTTCATATAATTATAAATTAGATTAAGGCTTGCAAGCAATTAAAAATGTAAATCTGTTTAGTTATCCCTAGTTTTCAAGTATTATTAAGTCTTTATATATAGGCTGGTATTGAGACAGGAATATCTTCTGTAAAGTTGCAAACTAAAGGAGAGAATATATTTCCAGCATATACTGATGTTTCAGTAGCATCAAGTTTCCAGTTGAGTGGGAAAACGATACTGAGATTTAAAAAATGGACTATGAGTTTTATGAATTTTACTTCAAATATGTAAAGTAATACTTCCATTTCTCTTTTATAAATTTGCTTTTCCTTTATGCACTTAGAAGAGTTCATTACCAACATGACAATTTGTATGTTTTAGACTTTCACCATAGCTATTTCAGATGAACAGTAACAGGTGGCAAAGCGTTCACATCATGCATATTCAGGCTGCCAGTGATGGCAAATGCAAACAGTCAGGTCCAGACATATAAAAAATATTGTTTTCCTAGACACTTTTCCTGTAATAGGACACATCTCCACCTGGAATAAATCCACAGATACTTCAAAGTGTAATAAATCCCCATCCAAACTTATTAGCTCTTTCATTTCCTAGATCCACTCCTCCTGTGTTATGTCTTACTCAATTTATACCACTGCCATCCTCCTAGATGCCCGTTAGAATTTTAAGTCAAATTTGCCTCTCTTCCTTCTGCTTTACTTTCTATTTTAACACTGAAACTGATGGTAGATAGTTCAGTTAACTTCACTTTAAGTCTGTTCTTTTGGGCTCCATCTTTGGTCTCATTATCTTGGCAAGACATTCATTATCATTAGAGATCTGGATGATTTGATCTTTTTCCAGAAAGGATTTGTTTTCTTCTGAAATTCTTTTAGGCTAGGGCATATAACCTTAATTCAATTAGGAATGAAATAATTTGAAACTGAGTTTTAATCTAGTGTAGGGATGATATACTTCTAATTCTTCCTTCTTTTTTTATTTATTTTATTTATTTTTTATTGCATTTTAGGTTTGGGGGTACATGTGAAGAACATGGAAGATTGTTGCATAGGTACACACATGGCAGTGTGATTTGCTGCCTTCCTCCCCATCACCTATATCTGGCATTTCTCCCCATGCTGTCCCTCCCCAACTCCCCCACCCTCCACTATCCCTCCCCTTTGCCCCCCGACAGACTTATTGGAAACAAGAACTTTAATTTTTGCCCCATATTCCCATAAACACCTTGAGCTCCAGCAGATTGCTGAAAGTTCTACTGAGCTTCAAGTTCTGACAACTATTTTCTCTCAGTCCAGTCATTTAGCCTCTTGGTTGATGCCTGGAATTATAACTAAGTGTCAGAATCACTTATTTTCACTTTTCTTCTCCTTAGGGACTTGGCTTATCAAGTCCTACCTACCCTGTTTGCTCTCTAATATCTTAAAATAGGAGTGCTTTAAAAAATGTGATAAAGATTACACAACATAAAAACCCCTTTTACAGTGAACAAGTCAGTGACATTTAGTACATTCACAATTCTGGACAATCGCTATCTCTGTCTAGTTCCAAACATATCATCCCAAAAGAAAACCCTATACATTAAACAACTACTCCCATCTCCCTCTTACCCTTCTAGAGCCCCTGAAAACCACCAGTCTACCTTCTTGTCTCCATGAATCCTCTCTTCATGAATTTCTATTCTAGATATTTCATATGATTGAAATTATCCAATATGTGGCATTTGTGTTTCAATTTTTTACTTAACATAATGTTTTCCAGGTTCATTTTTGCTTTAACATGTATCAGTGCTTTATTCTTTTTTATGAATAAATAATATTCCATTGTATGCATAGACCAGATTTTCGTTAACCCATCTGTTGATGGACATTGGATTGTTTCTACTGTTTGGCTTTTATGAATACTGCTGATAAACATATGTGTCCAAGTATTTGTTAAGTACCTGTTTTGGTTTTTTAGGGGTATATACCTAAGAGTGGAATTAGTGGGTCATACGGTATTCCTATGATTAACTTTTTGAGAAAACATCAAACTGTTTTCCATGGTGGCTGAGTCATTTTACATTCCTAGAGCAATGTAGGAGAATTCCAGTTTCTTAACATTTTCCAACACTGGTTATATTTTGTTTGTTTGTTTTGATACTAGCCAGCCTTTCTAGTGGGAACAAAGTGGTACATTATTGTGGTTTGGGTTTGCATTTCCCTAATGACAAACTTGAGCATCTTTTCATGTATCTGTTGGCCATTTGTCTTTCTTCTTTGGCGAAACGGCTATTCAAGTCTTGGGCCCATTTTTAAATTGGGTTATCTTTTTTGTTGTTGAGTTCACCATGTATTCTGGACACTACTCTTTGCAGGTATATGATTTGAAAGTATTTTCTCATATTTTGTAAGTTGTCTTTTTACTTTCTTAAATATATTATTTGATGCGTGGAAGTTTATAATTTTGATGAACTCCAATTTATTTTGTCTTTTGTTGCTCATGATGTTGGTGTCTTATCTAAGAAGTCATCACCTAATCTAAGGAACTAAGGTCATAAGCACTTCCTCCTGCGTTTTATTTTGAGAATTCTAGAGTTTTAGCTTTCATTTCTTGATTGTTAATCCATCTGAGTTAATTTTCATGTGGTGTGGTAGGAGGTAAAATTCAGCTTCATTGTTTTGTATGTGAATACGCAGTTTTCTCAGAACCATATTTTGAAAAGACAATTCATTCTCCTTTGAATGATCTTGGGACTCTTGTCAAAAATCAATTGAACATTGATGTTTATAGGTTTATTTCTAAATTCTCAATTATATTTCACTGGTCTATATTTCAAGCCTCTGTTAGTACTATACTGTTTTGATTACAGTGGCTTTGTAATACATTTTTAAAACTGGAAAATGTGAATCTGACTTTTTTTCTTCTTTTTCAATATTGTTTTGGATATTTGGAGTCTCTTGCAATTTCATATAAATTGAAGACTGGATTTTTTCATTTCTGCCAAAAACGTTAGAATTTTGAAAAGGATTGCATTGAATCTGCAGATCGCTTAGATATCTGTAGATATTGTTATCTTAATGATAGTAGGTTTTCTAATCCATGAATAGAGTACAATAACAGTAAATTTTCCTATCCATAAACACATTTATTTTGGTGTTCTTTAATTCATTTCAACACTATTTTAAAAAATAGACTATTTTTATAGCGGAGTGAAACTAAATGAAAAGTACGAAAAATCCCCTTTCCTGTGCTCCCTTTCACCCCCAGCAGCTTTCTCATTATCAACATCTGCATCAGAGTGGCACATTTGTTACAATCAATGAACCTACACTGACACATTATCACTGAAAATCTATACTTTATATAAGAGTACATCACTCTTTCTGTTTTAAATTCTGTGGGTTTGGACAAATACATAATGACATGTACCTGCCATTATAGTATTCTATAGAGTATTTTCACTGTCTCAGAAATCCTCTGTGTTCCATCCTTTGATTTTTTTCCCCACCCTAACCCCAACAATCATCAGTCTTTTTACTGCCAACCAAGTTTTGTCTTTCCAATATTTTATGTAGTTGGAGTAATATAATAAATTATTTAAGTTTTTCATATTGGATTCCTTCAACTTAGTATTACTCATTTAAGGCTTTTTTCTGGGTTGGTAGCTCATTTCTTTTTTCTTTAAAAAAATTTTTTTTTTTATTTTTTGGGAAGGAGTCTCACTCTGTTGCACAGGCTGGAGTGCAGTGGCTCACTGCCACCTCCGCCTCTTGGATTCAAGTGATTTTCCTGCGTTAGCCTCCTGAGTAGCTAGGATTACAGGCACCTGCCATCATGCCCTGCTATTTTTTATATTTTTAGTAGAAATGGGGTTTCACCGTGTTGACCAGTCTGGTCTCGAACTCCTGACCTCAAGTGATCCACCTGCCTCGGCCTCCCAAAGTGCTGGGATTACAGGTGTGAGCCACCGCACCTGGCCTGGTAGCTCATTTTTATTTATTTATTTATTTATTTTTAGCACCGAATAACATTCTATTTTCTGGGTGTACCACAATTTATTTACCCATTCATCTACTGAAGAACTGGTTGCTTCCAGTTTTTGGTGATTATAAACAAAGCTACTATAGACATCTGTGTGTGGGTTTTGTGCAGTCTAAAGTTTTTAATTCATTTGAATAAATACCAAGGAAGACAATTTCTGGATCATATAGTAAGAGTGTGTTTAGTTTTATTAAAAAGCGACAAACTTTGTTCCAAAGTGGTTGGAGCATTTTGCATTCTCACCAGCAATGAATGAAAGTTCCTATTTTCCACATCTTCACTAGCATTTGGTATTTGTCAGTGTTTTGATATTTGGTCACTCTAAGAGATGTGTAGTTTTATTTTATTGCCCTTTTAATTTGTAATTCCCTAATGAGCAAATAGAGTTTCTAAGTGTAATTTTTTCATGTTACGTGTTTTTTTTTCTCCATGGGAGAGTTCCTCTGCAAAAAAGTTGTCTATCGTTATTGAAGGTACAATTCTAAAGCACTCTGAAGGTTTATTTAGGGTCAAATGTTTATTGACCACCTGGTTTGCCCAAGCACTATGCTATGTACTTGGTACACGGTGAATAAAGCAAATGTAGTTTCATGTTCCTATTGTATTTAGATACTTAAGATAGTACATTGTATCTGTTTATAACCCTTTCTCACTTTTTCATTAGATTACAAGCAAATCAATAGTAAATTCTCTCTCTCTCTCTCTCTCTGTGTTTATGTATACACAGTTGGTGTCAACAAGAAAATAAAATTTGGTAAGAGAACAATTATCTTCTCTTGCATTTTCGAATTAACATTTCTTTAATGCCATTAAATCTGTCAAAAGAGAGCTAAGTATATAGCAATATATACTTAGTATATATGAAGTCTAAGCTGTATTCACAGCCTCAAGAAAATTATAATGTATCTGAGAGCAATAAGAAAGGAACGTAGAATCCTTAAAACTTTTAATCTTAGGCATCTATTATGAGACTATACATTATTAGAACACGGACTATGTTAATCCAATCTTAAAACATTATTTACATTATACTAAAGCGTATTAGTTTTCAATGTCTTTGATCTATTCCCCATTGAATCTACTTCATCCCTCCCTACTTAAATGTGGCTCTGTACTTTTCTCACACACTTTACACTATATTTAACCCTACTATTGTAATTTGATTTGTCAGTGCTACACAGTCTAATGTTTAATATTATCACTGCATTATATTTGCATTTCTGACTTGGTGTATACAACTTGCTATAAAATTATTCCCATTTGACTTTTCACCTCAAAACACAACATTTCTAAAACTGAGTTTACCATTATTTTCCACAATGCTTATTTTCCAGTTCCAATTATATGTGACCTCATTCTTATAGAAACGTGGTCTTAAATTCTTAATTACTTCAAATGTTCTTTTTCTCCATATCCAGTCTTACATTTTAATCACTCTTTTTTCCATTCCTTTTATCGAATTCCTTCATCACCACCAGGTTCTGACCACCTCACACCTGAGGATATTGCCAATGCCTGCCAATTGTCACTCTGCTTCCACTTTCTAGTCTTTCCAGTCAATCCTGTGAAGCACTGCTAGATTAATTTTCTTGCACCATTTTCCATGCTTTTTTCTAATGTGACTGTTAAATACCTCTTCAGAATACCCTCTCACTGCAGAAGAGCACCTGCATAGCTCCAGCAAATCAAAACTACTGATTTGTGGCTGGGTGCAGTGGCTCAAGCCTGTAATCCCAGCACTTTGGGATGCTGAGGCAGGTGAATCAGTAGGTCAAGAGATTGAGACCATCCTGCCCAACATGGTGAAACCCTGTCTCTATGAAAAATACAAAAAATTATCTGAGCATGGTGACGTGCGCCTGTAGCCCCAGCTACCTGGGAGGCTGAGGCAGGAGAATCACTTGAACCTGGGAGGTGGGAGGTTGCTGTAAGCCGAGATCACGCCACTGCACTCCAGCCTGGCAACAGAGCAAGACTCCTCTGAAAACAAAACAAAACAAAACCTACTAATTTGTTCACAGAACTTGCCTCCAGGACTTTATGACCCATACTCCCAATTAAAATGTTGAATCCTCATTCTCATTCTTACTCAGATGTCAACAACCTACATCCAACTTTCTACCTGATACTTCCCTAAATTTTCATTCTTCTCAATTTCTGTAGCTCTTATGGAGTCTACTGTTTCATTTTATTGTGACCCATCTTTTTATGTTGTGTTTCCACAACACTGTTGCAAATTCTCGCTGGGGATGGTAAGAGGAGTTTCCTCTTCCTAACCCAGATAATGGCCACAATATATGGTGACCTTGTAGTCAGAAAAAGTCAATTAGACACAATGCCATGGCACAGTTTTCTCTTCTGAAGGTGGCATCGTTTAACATTTATTTATTTTAAAATGCTTTCTGACAGTTTCCTTTTTGTAAGAATGTGGGCCAGGCCCCATGAACAGGCAATGAAGAAAACATTTTAGAGGTTTTATTAATTATTGTTCTAGGCACATTGTTTTATGTCTTCTTAATTTTCTTGAGCCTAAGTCTTTCAGAAAAATTTATTAGCCATAAGTTGTGTAAATATTTTCAAGGTTAGGGGGAAAAGTCCCTGAACCTCAAAGCAGCATGAACATTCATTGAGGAAAAATCTATTTAAACTAAAGCCATATGCGTTCTTCTCTATATGACCATATTATGCCAAGGAGACAGGTCTTTAACTCTGCTTTATACGTCAACACAATGGAGTTTTTCCAGGCAGGCCAGGGTCTATGCCAATTTTGCCTCAGTGAAATCTAGAGAGCAGGCCTTCCTATTTTAAGAACTTATAAGCCATGAGTATTGCAGTCATCCAAACATCTCCGTTTTCAAAGTTCATAATGTCAGAATTTCTTTCAGCTTCCTCTAACTTGCTTTGAAAAAGGTTTGCACTCAGGGATGATGTTTAGAAATTAATGAGTTCTGTAAAAGTCATACTGCAAAGTGTGACTTTGGAGTTCATTGGAAGTTTCTTGGAATTTTAATATTTGGATCAATAAAAAATATGTAATACTTGTTTGCAGCAGGAGTTATAAAAAGAATGCCTTTAGATTTTTGTTGGTACTTAAAAAAAGTTCATTTCAATTTTCTATATCAATACCTGTACCCTGATAATTTAATAGATTGCAAAGATTTGATTTAATTAATTGGAACTTTTCATAATTATTTAGGATGATTAAATGTCTTTGCAAAGATGTTAATATAAACTTCTGCTAGTAGTCACTAGAAGCAAAACCTTGTCAAAAACTTTCCCCTTTTTCGATGCTCTCTTTATGGAAGAATTCTCTAGTAGTAGAGAGCTAGATAGAAAAGAAGAAAACTAAGTAATAAGGAACAGACAAAACAAATAGGACACACATAGAAAGACAATAGACTTAAACCTATCCATATCAATAATCATATTAAATATAAATGCATTAGGTACCACACGATCAGGAAGCACTTGTCAGATTAGATATGAAACCAAGACCAAGGTATATGCTTCTGTAAGAAGCACACTTCAAGTATAAAGACACAAATAAATTAAAAGTAAATGATAGAAAGATATATACAATGATAATACTAACCAGAAGAGAGTTGAAATGGCCATTTTAATATTGGAAGGAGTAGATTTCAGAGAAAAAATATACTTGCTGATAAAGAAGTCTAGTTTATAACAATGAAGAGTGTGTGTGTGTGTGTGTTATATATATATATATAGAGAGAGAGAGAGTATATATATATAGAGTATATATATATATATATATATATAGAGAGAGAGAGAGAGAGAGAGAGACAGAGAGAGAACTTACAGCATTTCTAAATATTTATCACCCAATAACAGAGCTCAAAAATAGATGAAATAAAAAATAAATTGTAAGAAGAATAAAAATATCCACAATTATAGTCAGATGTTTCAATGATTATTTCCTCAAAAACAAATGGCACAAGTAGAAATTGCTAAGGATTTAGAAACTTGAGCCCTGTTGTATTTGTCCATTCTCACACTGCTATAAAGACATACCTGAGACTGGGTAATTTATGGAGAAAAGAGATTTAATTGACACAGTTCAACAGGCTCTACTAGAGGCATTGCTGGGGGTATCTCAGGAAACTTAGTCATGGCAGAAAGCAAAGGGGAAGCAATCACAATCTTCGCATAAGGAGCAGAAGAGGGAGAGAGCAAAGGGTGAAGTGCTACTTTAAACAATGAGATCTTGTGAGAATTCACTATCATGAGAACAGCAAGAGAGAAAGCCACCCCCATGATGCAGTCACCTCCCACAGAGCTCCTCCTGCAACACTGGGGATCACAATTCAACATGAGATGAGTCAAACCATATCGTTCCACACTGGCCCCTCCAAAATCTCATGTCCTTCTCACATTTCAAAATACAGTTATCCCTTCCCAACAGTCCCCAAAGTCTTAACTCATTCCAGCATTAACCCAAGGTCCAGGTCCAAAGTTTCTTCTGAGACAAGGCAAGTCCCTTCAGCCTATGAGCCTGTAAAATAAAAAACAAGTTAGTTACTTCCAAGTTGCAACAGTGGTTCAGGCATTGGATAAATAGTCTTGGTTCCAAAGGGAGATATCAGCAAAAATAAAGGGGCTACAGGCCCCATCCAAGTCCCAATAGGGCAGTCATCAAATCAGAGCTCCAAAATAATCTCCTTTGACTCCATATTTCACATCTAGGCCATAGTGGTGCAAGGGGTGGGCTCCCGAAGCCTTGGGCAACTCTGTCCTTGTGTCTCTGCAGGGTACAGTACTCATGGCTGCTTTCACAGGCTGGTATTGAGTGCCTGAGGCTTTTTCAGGCACATGGTGCATGCTGTCAGTGGATCTACCATTCTGGTTTCTAAAAGCTGCACAAGGAAATTATGCTCCAAATATGAAGCAAATTAAAATATGGCATGATTTTAAACAGTTGACCGTGTGTCTTAAATAAGGATATTAGTAACATTTTATTTGTATAGTCTAGGGTTCCTGACACTGGAATACAGAAAAAGAAATATAATCCTTGCATATTTTTTGGCCAGCAGTCAACATTATTTTTATAGTCACGTAATTCATGGATCCTGTTTATTTATTTCCAAACTTTAGAGTGAACAAAACTTGTAAGACTTGTTTGGAATTGCAAAAGAGATTCATGTATTAACACTGATCTCATGAAAGAAGAGCTCACCAAGGATGGGCATGACAGTGGAAATTGGCAGGAAAGGTAGAGGGGAAAAATAAGTTATTAAAAAATAGGAGACAAGGGATATTGTTGAAAGGTGATTGAACAAGAACAGAGATTTAAATAAGTGATTTAAAGTTACAATTGTAATAGCGATATAAATAATCCTAGAAACAGCAATATTTAAAGGAGAATAGGTGGAGTAGCATGATGGCAAGTGTGGGCACAAATCCTCAGGCGGCCAGCAGCTAACAGTTCAAACGGATAATTCAAGGTTATCACTAACATAATTAAATATATTAAAAACCTGAGAGAATTCTGTTTCTAGGAAGTAGTACTGAGGTACAGAGAAAGAATGATGCTTTTCAACATTATGTCTTCTGTAGTGCTTTTTTTAATATGTAAAATTATTAAATGAATAATTGTATTATAATTATATAAAATATATACCATGTAATGTAGAATATGCATTAGTCACACATTTTATGTTAATTATATAAGATCTTTATATCTTTATTTATATATTATATTGCATTTTATAAAATATAATTGATTATTCACATTATATAATAAAATTATATAAATTACCATATAAAACAATGAATTATTATTTTCCCTGGCATTTAAATCATATGAGTTGCTTCTGTAATAATGCCTCATCTTTAAGTTGAATCAGCTTGGGTTTATAGGCTTTATTTATTCTTTACATTCTTATGCTGATTACAGTGCCTAGCAGATAGTAGATGCTCAATAATATGGCGTGGACATATAGGTGCCATGATGATGCTGTAGCCTTAAAAAATACTGTGACACAGTTTAAGTAATTTTATCTCCTACTTCACTTTTCTCTGCCTTTCATTCTAGGAAATTCTAGTGTATAATAAATTACAGGCTGGTGGTAAGTGCCCATTTTCAAGAAAGGGGGGGGAAAAATGTTATGGTTTTGAGTGCCTGTGACTTGCTTCATATCATTATATTTAGTCTTTACTACAACCATTGGTATAAGCCTCAATAAACGGTCATTGAGCAAATACATATCCTCAAAAGATATAGTTAGTTCAGTTGAAAACGTGAGTAAACAAAGCATCAGAAAACTTAAGCATCGTTTTCAGAGTTGTACTGTTAATAGAACTAGTAAGTGGTTTGAAATTTGCATCTGGTCAACCTGAGCGACTAGGGATTCCCATTATACCCTAATGTGGCACTTGGCATCAGCCTGTGGGTTCTGCGTGGTAGCTCAGTATCATGGGTTTTGTTTTCTAAATTAATAAAGTTTTATTTGACTTTAAGGAAAGCACTCTATATCTGATCCTTGAATGATCTTCCAGAATGTTGATGACAGTGCTTTTTTCATCCTTGATTAACAGGCTGACAGTCTGCAGCTGCTTTCCCAAGCTGAGCTACAGCTCTGGGAGTCGCACACTATTGACTTGGAATACCCAGTTTTCCCAGAAAGAAACTAGTAGGAAATTGAGGTAAAAGCAATAGCAGCTATTACATTTAACATGGTTAAAACCTACATAAATCTGACTACATGTATTTTGTCAATGTAGCATATTAAGGAATAATATTTAACTAGGCTTTGTCGTATCATTGACTTTGAAGCTCTACCAAGGAAGTTGGCTCAGTCTTAATGGCCCGATCCAAGCATATTCAATTTTCAGTTAGATATGTCAGTGCCATGTTTTTTTAAAGTACTGTCACACACACGCACACACCCCCCCCCCCACACACACACCCCAACAAATATACACCTCACACACATGCATATACACCTCACACACTTAACCCAGAGTGGCTGGTCAAAGTACAGCTTTTGGTTTGGTGTACTCTGTACCAATACTGTGCTATACTTGGTAACCAGACTAATAGTAAATGGCATATAAAGCCCTAAAAGCAGAGCAGTGCCGGTTTTGACATAGTTTGTCTAGGAAAAATAATACAAAAGTCACCTTTTCAAGGACATTCTCTTTTTGTTAGCTTGTTTCAGTATTCCAGGATAATGCTAAATGGTAGAAATAGGTTGCATTGGCTCAGTTGTCAATAGCATTTCAAATCCAGTAAGTGGCAGCTTATTTCACATTGTTCTGTCTAGCCTCTGTCCAGCTTACTCTTTATGGGTTGTGTTTAGTTCAGGTGCAGTACTCAGAAATTCAAACAGGAAGCATCTGGAGATTCTCTGTTTTGAAGCACAGATGGGTCAGGAACAGCCGAGTGAAGTGAGAATATTGCCTGTTTTCCAAGGAGGCTGAATTTCTGATTCCACCCAAGTTTGACAGATATCATTAATTCCTTTAGATATTGCAATAATTTTCATCAAATGGAATGTAAAAATGTAATTAATATAAAGCACTCTGAAGTCAGTAGGTGGGAAAATTCCAGTTTCTTACTTTCTAATTCATAACATTTTAAAACATTTTCATTGTTTGAACCGGATTGCACAATTTCAGTTTTCACTTCCCAGACAGGCCACTACCTTCTCTTTGGCATCCCTTTATAGTCATTTCTGCTAAAGCAGTGAGTACTCTATAGCTCAAGGATGAGCTTACATGATTTTCATTAACAGGACTGAAGACTCCTCAGGTAGCTTTTATTTCTTTTTGTTTTTTTTTGAGACACAGTCTTGCTCTGTCGCCCAGGCTGGAGTGCAGTGGCGTGATCTTGGCTCACTGCAACCTCCACCTCGTAATTCAAGTGATTCTTGTGCCTCGGCCTCCCGAGTAGCTGGGACTACAAAAGTATGCCATTATCACACTGGGCTAATTTTTTGTACTTTTAGTAGAGACGGAGTTTCACCATGTTGGCCAGACTAATCTCAAACTCCTGACCTCAAATGATCAGTCTGCCTCAGCCTCTCAAAGTGCTGGGTTTACAGGCCTGAACCACCACGCCTATTCAGCTTTTATTTCTTTTTCAGATTTAAAATAAAGTGATGATCCGTGAATGTTCTTTTTAATGTAGGCATAGTTATCTTTGTCTTTTGTCATTCTTAAAAATTATTAACATGGCCTTAAATAATTTAACACTCATTTTGACCCCTAGTGTTCTTTTTCTGAAATACAATGACAGAAGAGGGCTCATATACGAGGACTTTTGAAAGATCAGATAATGCAATATTCATCAAACTTTCGTTATATATCAATTCTAAAAACTTTGCCAAGCTGTTTTTTAAATGTCTTTAATTCCACCTTAAAAATAAATAAAATTACTTAGAAAACTTTATTCATTTCCATAAATGAATGGTAGTTGAAGAAAGAATACAACAAAAGTAAAGTATCCTTCAACATTTTAAAAATCAATAAAAATAAGAACACAAATACAAATAATGAAAATCTAATTTGATAAATGCATAACTGAAAAATGTTCCTGAATAAGTGAAATTATCAGATATCAGTTGGAAATGAACTCAGCATTGGCCTCAGCATTGCTTTCTTTAAGATGAAGATGAGAGTGTTTATTGCAAGACGTTTCTGTGTTTTCCTTTGATATTAATTAGCATAGGAATACCAGATGATGTAGAGAGCAGTAATATACGTTATGACATATTCAGAAATCTCACTTTGAATTTTAATACAGGTAGGCAGCAGAACTGTTAAGTGGAGGAGAACAGAGTAAATACAAACTCACTCGTGCCCCCCTCATCCCAGGCTTGGGTCCCACTTCACCCTCACTTCAGGAAAAGGGATTCTAAGAAACCTATGAAATTAAAATGACTTAATCCTCACCCCTTATCACTCCCTACTATGGTGTCCTACTGTTAAGTTACATTTGGCCTAAAGCTGCTTCCTTGCATATTTTAAGTTTGGCCTAAAGTGTTTTTACATACTGAATTGGAACGTACCTGGATGTGTAAGTAGACCTTAACCTACCTTCGTAACAAAGAGCCCAGTCTCAGCCAATCTCGGCAGCCATCCCTCAACCACTCACAGGCAGCCAACTGTTCAAACTGTGCTCAAATTAGGTGGTGGCCCCACCCAGCGGTTTCTGTACCCCCCTCCCTTCCATTTTCTATACATCAGTTTCTGTTTTTGGTCTAAAAATCCTCTTTAACCATGTAGCGCCTCTTTAACCAACAAGCCTGAATTGCTCAGAACCTATTCTGGTTCAGCGAACTTCCTGATTTGCAAATTATTCTTTGCTGAAGTAATCACTGTTAAATTTAATTTGTCTAAAGTTTTTCTTTCAACACTAATAAGCTAGGGTTGTAACTGCCCTGTTAAAGGGAGAGGAGCAGGGAAAATAGAGAGTCCTGGAGCATTGATCTCTTCCATACTACCACATTCTTTTTGCCATTTCCAGTTGCGAAAGAATGCCTTGGTTATTGTGGCCTCCACCTCAGTCACATACAATGGATGTCAGGTTGCACCAAACCATTTTTTTCAGCAACCTGGGCAGCAAGGAGTGAACAGTACCAAGAGCTTCCTCAGTTGCCTTAGTGGGAAGCCTGGACAAATAGTTGCCCTTGTACCTCCACACTCATCTCATGTTTCCTGTAATGATCCTGGAGTTGTGGCAACAGAGAAACACTGAACTAATGGATTTATATATATTAATTCTGATCTCTTTGCCTTCACTTGCTATGTGAGCAATATCTGAAAATGAAATCTAAATGTCTCCTCCTTTGCTGCTTTTTCCATAATGTGGTCTAAAATCATTGTAATACTCAATTCTTGTTTTTTTAATTGAAAGTAATATATAATCATTATCGCAATTGTCTTAACAATTCATCTGTGTGTAAAGCAGAGGTTAGCAAAATAGGACCTTCGGACCAAATGCAGCTGTTGTGGCAAATAACCTTTTACTGGAACCCAGTCCCACCCACCTGTTTATACGTGGTTTTGGGGGCTTTCTCACTGCAGTGCCGTTGTGTAGTTGTGATAGTGACTGACTGGGTGGTTTGCAAACAGTAAAATATTTACCACTTGGCCTTTTACAGAAAAAGTTTGAAAGTCCCCCAACAAATGTTATACTCATTTTAATCCAGAGGTATCTAATGTTCAGGGTTTAATATAGTGTCCTTTTATTTATTTTATTTTATTTTATTTTTTGGGAAATGGAGATTCACTCTTGTCACCCAGGCTGGAGTGCAGTGGCACAATCTCAGCTCACTGCAACCTCTGCCTCCTGGGTTCAAGTGATTCTCCTGCCTCAGCCTCCCAAGTAGTTGAAATTATAGGTGCCTGCCACCACTCCAGGAAAATTTGTTTTTGTCTTTTTAGTAGAGGCAGGATTTCACCATGTTGGCCAGGCTGGTCTCGAACTCCTGACCTCAAGTGATCCACCCTCCTGGACCTCCTGCAGTGCTGGGATTACAGGCGTGAGCTACTGCGCCCACCCTGTCCTTTTATTTTATGAGACACTTCATTGCCTCATTACCTTACAGCCCAGCCTTCACTGGCAATATAGTAAGTCCCTTTGTTATACTGTAAATACTTTAATGATGTAACTGATGAATCTGATAATCTCAAGTAATATAATAGTTTAGGATGATCCTGATTTATACTTTAAACTCATTTCTCCCTTCTTTCCTGGGTCTTTCCTGACCACAACACAAACTTCTTTCTCTCCCCTGAATTATTTTGCACCTCATATAAATACCACTCATTTAGCAACGTAAGTATCATTTTGTCTTATCACATTTTTCTACATAAGAAGTTTGGAAATAATCCCTTCACTCTTTAATGAAAAATACACAATCTCAAGGTAGTGATTTTTAAAAATTCCAATGCCGTTTATTCGATTCAGTTGAGACTGCATACTATCAAAGAACCCATGTTTTATTTTAATATACAAAAAATTAAAGTGGAATATTGAACCTGTTATAACAAATTTAGCACTAGATTCTTTGCTAAGAAACATCAATTCATCTAGAGAGATTATTTATTCAAGTGAGTGAACATGGTGTCCATGACTGCCTCAAAGAGGAAGAGGATGGACTATGCTTGTTTTTCAAGATGAATAACATAGAGTTATCAATAAAACAGAAAATAAAGGAAATTTCTCAAGATTGGCTAAACTCAGAACACTCCAGATATGTTGAATTATCAAAAAGTCACCACATATTTATGTATTTGCAGACTTTTTCAGACTTATTCAGTGTTTCAGAGATAAAATGTTAAGTTCATGAAATGGCAAATATGCTTTCTAAGAGAGAGCACTTCTAAAAAATTATATAATCTTTTCAAGTAATAGTACAAATAAATTTGACAAAAATTGATTTAAATTTGTTTCAATTTTAAACAAAGCTGGCAAACATTTGTTTAAAAGAATATTGGGTAATATAAAGAAAGGCGCAAAATAATCCAGGTGTGGTGGCTCACGCCTGGAATCCCAACACTTTGGGAGGCCGAGGTGGGCAGTTCATGAGGTCAGTGGTTCAAGACCAGCCTGGTCAGCATGGTGAAACCCTGTCTCTACTAAAAATACAAAAATTAGCTGGGCGTGGTAATCCCAGCTATTTGGGAAGTTGAGGCAAAAGAATTGTTTAAACTTGGGAGGCAGAGGTTGCAGTGAGCTGAGATCGTGCGGCTGCACTCCAGCCTGGTTGACAGAGTGAGACGGCATCTTAAAAAAAAAAAAAAAAAAAAGGAAAGGAATAAAATAAAATGCCAGTACAAATCAGGAATTTATTGATGGATTAAAAATAAAGTTCAGCACTGCTGTGTAGCTGTGCAAGGCCCAGTTGGTGGCTGAAACTTCTAGGGAGCTGGAAGTTTCTAGATACACTTTCTTTACTATTGGGCTTAGAGGTCTCTGCTGTAATGTAGGCATGATCTAGGTTCATGATCCATCCTCCAAGCTGTGAATGCACATAGTGACTGGACATTATGCTGCTGTAGAGAGAAGCATGGATGTTATAAATTATACTACAGTATGATAATGAAATCTACAAAGTTGAAAAATCCTTAGAATGTATATGTTTCAAACATTCTCAGTTTTTTCATCAATATAAAGCTGATATTCTAAGCTCTTTGATAATTTTTATTGTATTTATTTATTTATTTTGAGACGGGGTCTGACTCTGTTACCCAGGCTGCAGTGCAGTGGAATCATCACCGATCACACCCCATTATATCCTTGACCTCCTCAGGCTCAGGTGATTCTCCCACCTTACCCGCCTGAGTAGCTAGGACTACAGGCACGTGCCACCACACCTAGATAAATTTTGCAGTTTTTGTAGATAGGGTTTCACCATGTTGCCCAGGCTGCTCTCAAACTCCTATACTCATGGAGATCTGCCTGCCTTAGCCTCCCAAAGTGCTGGGACTACAGGTGTGAGCCGCTGCGCCCAGCCTTAAGCGATTTGATTGATTCTACTTCTGATACTGTCAAGGATGACGTATCTACCTGACAGTATCAGAAGTAGAATCTTCAAAGACTTGGAGACAGAATAGATGTGAATGTGGAGAGAATAAGGGTAATACACACACATCCACACTCTAAAAAAGTAGCCACATTCAAAGAAGTAGGGATATAGGAAAGATATACAGTTTTGTTGATGGTGGTGCGAAAAGGGAGGCAAAGATGAACAAAGATGAGCTCAATAACGACATGTGAAATTCTAAATATGTGTGTAGTATCCAGATGGAGATATCCAGAAGTCAGTTTGTATTCAAAAAAGACTACTCTAAGTGGGACATAAACTGATTCATGGAAAATGCGAATGATCCAGGGATGCTAAGAGGTGAAGAAAAGTATTCAAAAGTATTCTAGGTGGAGGTAAACATGAGCTTAAGGGTGCTGAGGTACATTTGGGATATTGACAGTAGGATCACAAAGAGTGAAGTGGAGGGGGTGGGAGGCATATACTGAGGTTATGGCTGGGGTAAGATAAGCAGGGACCAGCTCATGTAATAGCCTCAAATCTAGGTAAAGTGGGCATGGGGGTGTGCATCACTTTACTCCAAAGGCAATGGAAGCCAGTGGAGAATCGTAAGATAGAGAAAGGATTGATATGATTCAGATGCTAAAAAGATTTTTCTAGTGGCTGTCTGGCGGTGGGTTCAAAGTGTGTTGCTGAGAAAGCAGAGAGGCAGAAGAGAAGGTAGAGAGTGACTCAGGTGTGTGATGGATGATAGTGGTAGAAATGAAGAGAAAGCGTCAGATTTGAAGCAGTGGTTTGCAATAATTTTGTAACTGCAATTTTTTAAAGATTCAGCTGTGTGTAAGTGTATGTCTGTGAAACAAATTTTGTAAATAAAATTAATTTTTCACTGGTAAAATATGTTAAAATTTTGGAATAATTTTATTATCTTCTTTCTGTTCTGATTTTTTAAAATTCTACTAATGACCCATTAAATTGATTTTACAACCTGCTAGTAGGTTGTTATAGTGTACTGACTTACCAGAAAAACATATAGGAGTTGATGTTAAACTAAATATGGGAAGTAAGACAGTGGAAGCATCAAAGAAAACTCCCAGATATAAGCAGTGAAATTTCACAGAACAATTAAATAGTTCGCAGAAACTCAGCACCGCAATGGGAACGTTTACCAGGTTGTATAAGGAGCCTATGAATTAGTGTGATGTATCCGTAATTAGTACAAATGAATGCTATGAACATGTGTGTGCTGGTATTTGCATGAGCATATGGTTTCACTTCTCTTGGGTAAATACCTAAGAGTGGAATGACTTGATTATTTGGTAAATATACGTTTAATTTTTAAAGAAGCTACCAAACAGTTTTCCATAATGATTTGTACTAGTTTTCATTCCCACCAACAGCTATGATGACTTCAGTTCCTCCACAGCCTCATACTTACTAGCATATCTTTTTAATTTTATCTATTTTAATAGGTGTGTAGTGTTTTTAATTTGCATTTCCCTAATGACTAATGACATTATTTCTTTAGTATTTATTTGATATATTAATTTCTTTAGTAATGTGTTCAAATCTCTTGCCCATTTAAAAACAACGGGTTGTTTTTGAATTTTGACTTTTCAGTGTTATTTATTCTAGATCCAAGTATTTTATTAAATATAGGATATGTAAACTTTTTCAGAGTTTACAGTTTACCTTTTCATTCTCAGAACAGTAACTTTCGAAGAATACAGTTTTTAAATTTTCATGTAGTTCTGAGGGAGTAGGGAAGATGTAGAAGCTATGTGGCTTTGGATTTGTTTGTGTAAGGTATCCTGTCTATTATTTTGAAGAGCTGCCATGACTAAGGAAGTTTTTTTTTTTTTTCGCTAGTAAGGAAAAAAAAGCAACAAGTTGATCGTGAGGAATCAATTCATTCCTTTGAACAGAGCAGGTGACGGTGATGGGCGATGATGTTCTAGCGGTGGCAGTGAAGATGAACAAAAGATCTCTTTCAGATATTTCTGATTTCAGCTTAGACACAAGAATTTTTGACTAGGTGATGGCAACAATAGCACAATGGTTCATGACGGGGCAAACAAGTTACGTATTGGAAGTCTATAGCAGCAGTGTTCCTTCTGCAGAATATTGAATAAGTGCTAATCATCTTCCTTCAAGAAAAAGTCTAAAATAAAATCAATTATATTGATATTGTTGGGGTTCAGGGGCTCAGGGGAGCCCTCAGTTCCGCTGAGAAGACGTTTCTCCAGGTTCTTGGTCTATCACTCCCCAAGAATGGGAGAGGAGACCACAGGGCAGTGGGCTTGTAAAAGTAAACACTCGACTCAAAAGTGTTTGTAGAAAGTGATTTATTTAGGTAGAGAGAGAAAAGGAGAAGGAGAGAGAAAGAAACAGCTAGCTCTCACACTCGGTAAAAGAAAAGCTGCTCTCACAGCGAGTGAGAAGGGTTCCCAGAGGGAGAAAACCAGAGAAGGAAAGCTCCTCTCACACTGAGTGAGAGAATCCAGAAAGGTGGAATCCAGGAGAGCAAAGAGTTTCCACACTGAGTGGAAGGGAATTGAGAAAGAGAGACAGAGTTTAGGAGAGGAAAAGCAGCTTCCACAGTGGGTGGAAGGGGACCCCCAGAGGGGGAGAATCCAGGAGGGGAAGAGAGCTCCCACTATGTGGGAGGGGATTCTAGAGAGCTGGAAATCCAGCATGGGTGAAGGAGCAGGGGAATTTATCCTGGGAAAAATTCCCACCTCGCCGAGTTCCTCTGGCCAATGAAAGGAGTTCCTTTAAACTTCTGCTGAGGTGATTCACTATTAGTTTCTTTTCGCACCTGCGAAATTTAAACATAAACCGTTACATCTCCCAGATGGAGAGAGATGAGAGGGGGGCATGGCACTGGGAAGTTCTTGCCCTTCGAACTGTGCCCCCTGGTGGACCTAGAAAGAGAACACGTTCCCTCAATATGTGTTTATGTTGGGAGCTAATGCTTGAAATAAAAGTTAAAAAAAATGAAAAACATACCAGTTTGCTTGGATCATGAATTGATGTCCTAAAAATCTTTAGTTGTTTTCCACTGGCATAGTCAGCAGTCTGATCCCACGAAATAATGGCTGTTCTTAATTACGATCTGTGCTGTTGTAAGGATAATAAAGATGTATAGGTGTCTTCTTAGAAATGACTATAAAATGAGGTACTATCTAACTAGAGAATTGCTATTTTTACTCATTATATAATTTTGCAAGAAGAGATGAAAACATTGTATAACAACACACTTAATAAAGCTTAATAAAACAAAGTGAAATAAGTGATAAAATTTAGGCAAGAAAAATATACGCAGGAATCACTGTGAAACCAGGAATGAGTTGAGCATGTGTTATGATCTGAATGTTTGTGTCACTTTCCCTCACAAATCAGTATGTTGAAATCCTAACACACCAACTGATGATATTAGGAGGTGGGGCCTTTGGGAGATGATTGTGTCATGAGGGTGGAGCCCACATGATCGGTATTAGTGGCCTTATAAAAAGGGCCCCAGAGATCTCTTTTGCCTCTTCTGCCATGTGAGGGCACAGTGAAAAGATTATTATCTATGCACCCGGAAGCAGGATTTTATCAGACACCAAATTTGCTGGCACCTTGCTCTTGGACTTCAAGCTTAGAAAACTGTGAAAAATAAATTTCTGCTGTTTATAAGCCATTCAGTCTCTGGTGTTCTGTTACAGCTGCCAGAACAGACTAAGACAGTACAGCGCCCCTTGAATTCTATACACTTGCTAGATTTATGTCACAGATTTGACACTAAGCTACCTATTTAACCATCTGAAGTGGGAAACGTGATTAGGTAAGTGATTCATAGCATCCACAAAATTAAATAAGATAAATGTTGTTCAGGAGAAACATATTATTCTTGATACTGAAACTACAGAAACTTCTTAATCACATGTCCTAAAGAATGATAAGAACTGGATTTATGTCTGTGATGAATTGCTTCAACTCTGTCTCATAAAAGATGATTCACAGGGCCTGTCACCAGCAGGCAGGTATCCCTGTGATGAGTCCTCAGGTAAACGACTGTGCCTGATCTGCTGACATTATTAGAAACACAGTCTATATGTTGCATAAAACATGATGAAACCAATCTTTTCTTATTTGTTTCAAACATAGACAAATCTTTTATAGTAATTGATCCTCCATGTCTGGACATTAGTTAGCATCCCCAAGGTCGGTGTTATCTATTATTTCCTCAAGAAAGAAACAAGTCCTATAGACATTCTAAGTTAGAGTAGCAACCCAAAATCATGAATCAGGTAATATGCCCCTTTAGAGTTGTTCGCTGGTGATAGGTTAACAGAAACGCTGTAGTAAATTACAACTAAGAAACTGCAGGTTGAGCAAATTAAAATAAATTTATTTGCTGCTGGACTTCTTAGAACCTTTGAAATATCTGCATACAAAATTTATCCCTGAGTAGCATATGCAGATTTGGTGTTTTCCAAACTTTTTGCAAAAGCTTCTCTTTGCAAAGCATCCCATGAAATATTCCAGGAAATACTCATGAGTTCTTACACATTCCTTTATTCAGCATTGTGAATTTGGATTAATTCCAACACTGACTCACAATCAATCGCAAAAGAGGGAGTTACATACATTCTGACACTGATATGTATGCAGCACTTTGAGTCATTCTTTTGGCAGTGACTACTGTTAAAATAACAATGAGATGTATTAGTTTGACGGGATTTTAAAGAAATAACTTCTGAAATACTATTTGTTTTTTTATGCTCTGACCTCAAGTGTATGCCATCAATTTCTTTAAAGATCATATTCTACCTGATCTTTGCCTTCTAAGTTGTGGAAAGGGCTTTGGCCAAAAGTAATAAAATCTGATTTGAGAAAATAGTGATTTAAGTTTCGTATGCTGCTATTTTCTAATGAAAAGTATTAATACAAAAAATTCAAAGACTCGTAGAGACAATATTAAAATTTTGGCAATACACAACTAGATTCTTTAAAAAATGCCCTCAGAATATATGGGACTGTAGTGAAAGGGGAAATAATTAACTTTGTATTATGGAAATGATATTCTGCACAAATAGTGTAGCCAATTAGATCTGAAAGAGAAAATAGAAAATAAAAATAATCCTGCACATACCAATTTCTGCAAATCATGTGGAGCAACGGGAACTCTCATACTAATGGAAATGCTAAATGCACACTTTGAAAAATGGTTTGGATATTTCTTAATATTAACGTATGTTTATCATTATATATTATAATATTAATGGGATTCTTTTAAAATTACTTATATTATGAGATTATTTATACTAATGTGTAAATTATCATATATATTATTTGCATTTGAACTCCAAAAAATAGTCATGAAAATGAAATGAATATAATAGACTTGGTTTCCAAAGTAAAAATGAATATTATTTATGCATTTGAATATGATTGAAGTGACTACATGAAAATCATTCTTAGGTTTGGCTTGTAATTAGTTTTGTCAGTACTTTCTCTTTCTTTTCATTGAAAATTCTATTTTGGGCTTTGAAGTTTAGATTTGTATATCAACCTGTGCAGCCGTCTCAAGTTTGATGTCTGCAGGCATCTCATACCATGCTTTAAGCCAAATCCTCCAGTTTGTCCATCACAGTAAATAACTTTATTCTTCCAGCACCTTAAATCAAAGTCTTGAAATTATTCATGTCTTCTCTCTTTATCTCATTCCCCACATCTGATCTCTTAGCAAACCTTATCAGTTCTACCCATGTGTTTTCAGAATCACCCTTGCACTTTCACTCCCTCTGCTCTAACTATCCCAGTGAAAGTCAGCAAGATTTGTCAGAACTACATCAACTATTTATGAACATTCTTCTGCTTCCAGTCTGTGTCTCTAACGTTCATTCTTTACACAGAAACCAAAATGATCATTTTATACATATATTGGACCATGCAACTCTTCTGTTCAAAACCCTTTAATGCTTTTCTGCCTATATTAGTTAGGGTGCTATTAGTTGTTAGTTGAACAAGGCTCATATAATAAGAAATAAAACAGAAAATACGTTACAAGTTTGGTATTTGCTCATCTAATGACCCGATTGATGGGTTGCTCTTCTCTATGTAATAATTCAGAGACCCAGACACCTTCTAATTTGTGGCTTTGTCATTTCATCACACGGCTTCCAAATTTTGAAAAGCTCGACCTCAAATGACACATAAAGTATGAACTCATCTATATAAAATAATGTGCCTGTAAAAGACCTTAAATTCAAGATGTTCATCAAAATCTTAATGAGACTGTAATTTGCTTGGTGTGATTATGAGTGCTTTCGTTTTAAAATGTCTTATGCATTTTTTAAACTTCTACAGTAAATGTATATTATTTCATCATCTTAGAGATATAAACAAACTTTTAAAGATGATCATGTCAGTGCAGCTTTCCAGTCTAATTCCCAGTAACTGAGTCTAATGACTAAACAAAAAGATACATGGAGAAGGAAAGGACTTCATCAGTTCTAGAGTACAATCAAGCAAACCATATATCCCCTCATTTGGAGAGTTAAAGTTTGGAAATATGGCAGGCAGCAGCAAGCAGAAGGTTAGGATTTTGTTTCTTGAATTCACCTTGAAATGCATCTCTATATGTTACTCTTAATCCTTGGTTGTAAGACAACCACTCAATGAGCTACTTCTCCAACCCAGTTTCTTAAAAAAAAAAAAAAAAAAGAGTTCACTTCCTCTGCCGTAATGGATGAATCCTGTCATCTGCATTTGGTCAGCACTGGTGGGGAGAACTATGGGTGATATTGATCCACTCTAAGTGGAGTCATTTTGGCTTTGAGGGCCAATGACAGCAGAGGAGAATGTTATCCAAGGTTGGGGGAGTTATCGGTATTGTTACAGGCTAGAAACACCATGGACTGAAAATCTTTCTTCTATACAAATTCTCATTTGTCATAGCTGTCAATTTGTCTAAAAGCAAAAAGTATGTTTTCTGACTGGGATGTCCCCAAACACTAGGCCTTAGACTTCCCCAGCCTCAATAAATATAAGTTATAGGAAGATCTTAAGTGGTATTTTTGTATGTCTATAGAAAGAGTAGAGGCCAAGGAGAATAAAGCAAAAATAAGGAAAGACGATATGTGTTGTGGAAGCTCTGATTCACTGCAAAAGCCTACGGAGACAGCTGGGGCTGCTCAGTGATAGCTCTGTCCTCCACCATCCCATGCTGAACTGATAAAATAGATCTAAACACCAAACAGCCACATATACCTTGAGTGGACACAAGGACTATTCAACCACATCTTTTTTGTTTGTTTTGGGGGAAACAGGCATAAAGAACCCATACCCATCCACAGCTAGACATACTGAGAGTGAAGGAGGGGGAAAGAGCCTATTAAAAGTTGATAAAGAGGGCCAGGCGCGGGTGTCTCATGCCTGTAATCCCAACCCTTTTGGGAGGCTGAGGTGGGCAGATCATGAAGTCACGAGATCGAGACTATCCTGGCCAACATGGTGAAACCCCATCTCTACTAAAATACAAAAAATTAGCCAGGTGTGGTGGCGCGCGCCTGTAGTCCTAGCTATTCCGGAAGCTGAGGCAGGGGAATTGCTTGAACCCGGGAGGCGGAGGTTGCAGTGAGCCAAAATCATGCCACTGCACTCCAGCCTGAGGATAGAGCAAGACTCTATCTCCAAAAAAAAAAAAAAAAAAAGAAAAAAAGTTGATAAACAACATGCTTTTGAGTATTATCTCCAGGAAACTAAGAATAATTTTAGGCAGAAATGTTGTATACACTCAAGTGAAATAGGAAAAAGATTGAAGAAAAAAATGACACTATATGATAAGAAATAGATACAAAAGGGAGGACTGAGAGAGTTTAGGAAAATATTTAAGAAAACAATGCCATTGTGAAATTTGAAGTGGACCCAGAATGAAGATGAAAATAGAGAAAAAACAAAACAAAACAAAAAAAACCTATACCCAAAGGATAGGCTTGAGAAGAGAATGTCAGAAAATAAAAAGGAAATGAAAATGGACACAGACAATATAATGGATACGGCTGACAAATGAGATCTGATAAACAGATAAATCACATTTGTGAAGAAGTGTAAAAGAAAATCAATGAAACATAATAGGCAAAAATGCAATGGCAGAAAATTTTCCTAAAGGAAAGGAAGATACAAATCTGAGGTTTAAGGATGTTCACCTCTTCAAGATATTCTGCCCAAAATATAAAACACTAAAATGATTTAATTTCAAAGGCACAAAAATGTCCTACAAGCACCCAGGTGGTAGAAATGAATGAGTTTTTTAAAGGCAAGTTGAACTCAGAATTAATATTATTTTGAAATACTAGATACCAAAAGAAAAGGCAGATCTATAATTACAGAGGTTCTACCACAGCTTTTCTTACATAAACACCTCCCAGAAAAGTCTTTACATTTTTTACAATTTTATAAACACTGAGGCTAAGTATCATATAAATAAGAGACTATGATGAAGACTTTTTATAATTAGTAAAGAGTGTTACATCTTGTGCTAATTATAGATCTATTGCCTCTCATCTCCAAATTCAAACCTTATTACCTGATCTGTGAAATAGAAACGGGTCTTTTAAATATTTTTCTTTGCTAGCTGACATAATGTTAGGCTTTGTCAGGAGTGGGCTGCTGATAGTCATTGTTGGAGGAAGAGGTGTTCCTCCCTGGCTCCTACATGATCACTTGGCAGGGTCTTGTAACACAGGCAGATTCTTCAGTGCCCAGTTCCTGCGATGCATAGCAGCCCGCAGCTTCACCTGGCACCTCTTCAGGTGGTTTTGTAGGAAAGTGACTCTAATGAGAAATTCCTGGTGAACATTGTCTTTTGTCCTTTTTCACTAAAGAGGTGATTTCAAGCAAGTTCACCCGTAAAGTCCTGGGGTGTAGGGTAGTGGCTGCTCCTTCTGTCTTCTATTTCTATGTTCTTTTGAGTTTTCTTAATTTTTATTAGCCACTCCTTTATTATGCCAATTCCCTGTTTTAGCTGGCAAACCATTATATTAAATTCTCCTGTTCAATTTACTGTGGCTTCTCTCTCAAAATTGGACCATTATCAGTATCACCTGTGGTCCCTAATCAGTTGTTTTTTCTTGTCGTTCCAATAAAAAACTTTGTTGTCTTTTTGTGTTGATTGATTTGCAAATGCAAATACTGAGAGTCAATAGTGCCTCATGTCTTACATTCTCATGGGATGTCTGACATTCATATTAGGCTCTTCTCAAGCTTTTTCCTTGAATTAGACCAAAAAAGAGTGGGGGGGGAGGGTGAAATCCCCAGCAGAATCCCATTGACTAGGTAGCTTTGTGCAAAGATATGACAGAGTTACTCAGACAAGAAGTCATCTGAAAATGTCCTGGGGGTTGATGTGGTTTGGCTGTGTCCCCACCCAGATCTTATCTTGAACTGTAGCTCCCACAGCTCCCCACGTGTTTTGGAAGGGACCAGGTGAGAGAAAATTGAACTATGGGGGCGGTTTCACCCTACCATTCTCGTGGTAGTGAGTAAGTCTCACGAGATCTGATGGATTTATAAGTAGAAACTCCTTTCAGTTGGTTCTCTTTCTCTCTTGCCTGCTGGCGTTGTAAGACGTGCCTTTCATTTTCTGCCATGATTGTGGGGCTTCCCCAGCTACGCGGAACTGTGAGTCCTTTAAACCTATTTTGGTTTATAAATTACTCAGTCTCAGGTATGGGTTTGTCTTTTATTGGCAGCGTTCACACGGACTAATACAGACATCCTCTTTGTGGTTCATACGAAGGTTCAAAGTCCTCTGTTCCGTCCACCTTTGCTTCACCTAACAGATCATCAGCCAAACTGGTGCTCTGTCTCTGTTGAATTTTGAAATAATTACTTTTTTTCCTTCCTTCCTTCCTTTCTTCCTTCCTTTCCTCCCTCCCTCTCTTTTCTTTCCTTTTATCTTTTCTCTCTTTCTGTCTTTTTGATGTAGTCTTGCTCTTGTCCCCCCATGCTGGAGTGCAATGGTGCAATCTGGGCTCACTGCAACCTCTGCCTCCCAGGTGCAGGTGATTCTCCTGCCTTGGCTTCCTAAATAGCTGGGATTACAGGTGCCCTCCACCATGCCTGGCTAATTGTTGTATTGTTAGTAGAGACAGGGTTTCACCATGTTGGCCAGGCTGGTCTTGAACTCCTGATCTCAGTTGATCTGCCTGCCTCTGCCTCCCAAAGTGCTGGGATTAGTCATGAGCCACCATGCCCAGCCTAATTTTGAATTACTGTTAGAACCAAGAAGTGTATATTTAGCCAAGTTATCTTTCACATATATAGGCAAGAAAAAAATTACAGCAAGATAAGCAATTATACATGTACTCTCCTGAAAACTATTTATAATCTACAACAGTACAAACGAAAAAAAAAACCAAGAATGGAAAATACAAAGAATAGAAGTATTAGAAGTGAGCATTGACATCATTTAGTCATAGAATTAAATTTAAATGATCATTCATTGAAAACAAATTTATTGAGTGCCTCTGATGTCAATTCTTTCCATATTAATCCATGAATTTAATTAGTTCCAATTAAAATGCCACCAGGATTCTTTGAAGTTTAAGTCTAAACATTTACACAAGCAAATGTGTGAAAACAACTTCATATTTTTTAGAAATAAAATTCAAGCATGAGAAATTGTTCTACAAGTCACCAGAATTTATTACAGTGGTACAATAATGAAGACAAATGGTACTAGCATTAGATTGAAACATTCGTAGAGCTGAATGGAGAGCCTGGAAACAGTACAGGTACATAGAACAGGAGGAAAAGTGTTGACTGACTAAAGATATGGGAAGAACTGTGATCCATAAAGGCAAGGTACAAAGTCAAATAATTGCTACATACCATATGCAAAACTAAATTCCAGTTAATAGAAACAACAGATATCCTTTAAATATTCCAGAAAGAAAATCCAAAGATTATTCTTACAGAATTCTGGCAAGGAAAATGTTCTTAAGTAAGATCCAAAAGCAGAAGTAATAAGACAAAGGATAACAGCACACACAAAGTTACAATTGCACTATGACGACATATACCTAGTTAAAATGAAATGAGAAAATATTTGCCACATATATAGGCATATATATACTGTATATAGAATTATATATTTATAATACAAATGGTCTATAAATCAATAATGACAATGTGCAGCTCATATTAAAAATAAATTTTATTTTAAAAAGCAAAAAAGTTAATAAATGTACTGAACGATGTTCAGTGTTATTAGGGAGATGCAAATTAAAACAAGATACCAATTTTTCATTAACTAATTGGCTAAAAATTATGAAAGATTAATAGGAGCCAGTGTTAGCAAGAGTGTGGAGGGAAAGGCAATTGGGAGGTGAATTTGGCAGCAATTATCAAAGTGTAAATTTTACATACTCTTCAAAGCATAATTCCACTCCTAGGATCTATGTAACACAAAAATGTGCAAAATGCATATTATACTATAATGTTTAGTGCTGCATTTAATTTATTAGTTAAAAATAGAAAACTGTATTAACATACACAACAATAGAGGAGTAATTCAGTAAGTTATCATGGTGTGCTGGTTCTTGGTTGACTTTTTCCGTAAATTGTTTCCTCCCTCCCTTTCTCCTTCAGTGGTTTGTGTAGTAAGAGATTATTTTCAGCTGGCTGCTTTTCTAGCCTTCTCTCTCAACTGGCTTTTAACTCTAAAGTCTGTGGTAGTCTATTCTCATACTGCTATAAAGAACTACCTGAAGGAGTAACTGTAAAGAAAGGGGTTTTAGTTGGCTCACTGTTCTGCAGGCTGTACAGGAAACATGGCCAGGGAGGCCTCAAGTAACTTTCAATCATAGTAGAAGGGGAAGCAGGCATGTCTTAACATGACCAAAGCAGGAGGAAGAGAGAGAAGAGGGAGGTGCTACATACTTTTAAACAACCAATCTCGTGAGAATCCTCTTAGTATCAGGAGAACAGGAAGAGGACAATCTACCACCATGATCCAATCACCTAACACCAGGCCCCTCCTCTGGCCTTGGAGATTCGGGGCCAGGACACAAATCCAAACCATGTCATAGCCTGATTGGAAGTACTGTTGAGAGATTGGTGGGCAGCAAGAAGGGAAAAGCCATAGTACTTCTCTTCCTTCCCTCTCTGCCATGGGTATTATTTCTGGCATTGATTGGCTTTGCTCCATGGGAAATGCTCTTGCTAGACGAGCCAGTCGTGGTTCCAACTTTCCCTAGACAAAAATGCTTTTGTCTAGCAAGAGCATTTCCCATGGAAGGTACTGCCCCTTCTCTGCCTTCTCCATTTGTCCCTACAGTTTAAGGATGCGAGTGGCTTCCTATTGGTACTAATCTCTAGATTACCTCTTTGTTCCTGCTTGGCTTTGTACTTCTCCCATCATCTGTGTAACAACTTTTTTGTATAAAATTGCCTCCGCTTTAAAAAGTTAAAAATAATTTAGTATTGCTGATTGAAATGCACAAACACAGTTTTGCGGCCAGTAAAACAACAAAAGTATATGCCTGTATAACCATGTACTAAGAAAAAAAGTTCCTGATAAGTTATTGACTCCAAGAGGAAAGTTGCTCTATCTTATGTTTGATATGGTCCATTGAAAAACTGAACTATTACGTGTATATAGAAATGTATTTGTATAATAACAATGATCATAACTACTCTTTGTGGAGAAAAGCAGATATGGAAAAACCCCACTAAGAAGTTATGTTACCCCTGCGAAGTGAAAGGGAAGGTGTGCACACTTATTGAGAAGAAAGGATGCTGTAACTTTTTACTTTATGTACAGCTAATTTGTTTGGATTTTTTTGTCTTGTATCATACTGTTAATTTCCAAAAATTTTTTTGAAAGCAGGTAATAAAACATGCCTAATATATTCATTTTTATTAAATTATTTTTGAGATAGAGTCTTGCTCTGTTGCCCAGGGTGGAATGCAACGACGTGATCTCTGCTGTCTGCAACCTCCACCTTTCAGGTTCAAGGAATTCTTCTGCCTCAGCCTCCTTAGTAGCTGGGATTACAGGCGCCTGCCACCACACCCAGCTAATTTTTGTATTTTTAATAGAGACAGGGTTTCACCATATTGGCCAGGCTGGTCTCAGACTCCTGACCTCATGTAATCCGCTTATCTCAGCCTCCTAAAGTGCTGAGATTACAGGTGTTAGCCACCATGCCCAGCCACTTTTATTAAAAACTAATAACCATATGTATTTATTTGTAATGGGAATGGTCTGAAAGGACAGTCAATTCTGCTGTAATGTGTGCTTTGAGATTAAATTTGTTCCAACATGATTAATATACTAGAAAATAATTTGAGCATACTACCTATGCTCATGTGTGACTTTATTCAGTGAAAAACTGTAAGTGAACTTTAAAAAACTGAACTGAAAAGGTGAAAGGCTTAGGATGGACAAAATGCACACACCACTTACAGCAGCACCCTCACTTCACCTATGTGTTGTGGACCATGACACCCATGTGTCATATTACAACTTTCTGTCTGATGTCAGATAACCCATATTTCAACAAGCTAAAGTAACTTGCCATTTGCAAATCTTCCAATGCATAATTTTCAAAACAAGTTTCAGGTCTTTTTCAAGGTAAAACACCGTATTCATTTTAGTGTTTATGTATGTCTTAACCATGTAATGTGTAAAAGTGTGCTACCATTTTTGTTAGACTCTGATCTTTTTTTTGTTCCTTGTGGGTCATTATAAAGTTTTGGAGTATTTTACCGTAATTACATTTTTGTCATAAGTCCTGTAGTTTTCATTGCACAATTTTGTACCGTATGGTGATTTTTAGGAACGCATATATCATAGCAAAACTGACTGTACATGTACCAAGATATTGACAGTGTTTTGGGCAGTTATTATTGCTTATCTATAGTTTCTATATTTTTCTCTTTTTTTGTATTTTTTAAATTATACTTTAAGTTCTGGGGTACAAGTGCAGAACGTGCAGTTTGGTTACATAGGTACACACGAGCCATGGTGGTTTGCTGTACCCGTCAACCCATCATCTATGTTAGCTATCTCTCCTAATGCGTTCCCTCCCCCAGCCCCCACCTCCAGACAGGCCCCAGTGTGTGACGTTCCCCCTCCCCTGTGTCCATGTGTTCTCATAATTTAATTAGATCTATGTAAACATCTTTAAAAGATGAGATGGCACCTAAAGGATGATTACAGTTATTCTGGGTAAAGGGCTGCAGCTCTTCTGGCAAGCTCCATACATTCACTGGTAATGTAATAAATTAAGTGCCTTCAAGTCTGCTTAAAAGGCACAATCACTTATGCTCTTTCTGTGAAACAGAAATAGGTCTCACAGCAACATCTTGGCACCTTCTTTAATCAGATAGTCCCCATAAGTACTAAGAAGAATACAGATGTGACTAGCCAAGTTTCCACTAAAAAATATAGACTATATAATAAGTCAAATGCCCCTAAACTAGTTTTCAAACATTCAGAAGTTGTAATAACATGATTCAGGTACAGAAATATAGATAGCCAATAAGGACCCAGATATTCAGTGCTTACTGACTTTCCCGCTATTATTAAGTAGCACACCTATAGCCTGTCCCTGCAGGAAATAAAGAGACTACAAACTTGAACATGTTGTGAATTTTTAAATGAGGAGAAAAAAATGTTTTTCTATGTGATTTGATGCTTGAATTTCCATCCACTTTCTCAGCGTGAACTTGTACCTGTGTTATCACTTTTTTTCTTTCCAAGACACTATCGTGATTTTTTTTTCTCTTCTTTTTTTTTAGTAGTAACTTGCTCCACCTACAGTCAAACTGTACTGTATGACTTTGATTTGGGTATGAGTCCTCTTTTCCCTCCCCCCACATGCCCTGTTTCTGGCCTAGCGCCCACTGAACTCTGAACTTGTTCTTGAGCCTTCTATTTTTCTGTCTCTCAGTACAGAATCTTCTGTTGGCTGTGCTCTCAATGGAGGTTTGGTTTTAGCTGTTCTCTAACAAAAAGCTTGTTCTGAGCTGCACATCTCGTCCTCTTTGTTCAGCCTCCGGCTTCAACTGCTGAATCCCAAATATCTCCAGCTAGGAATCAGACAAGGGCAGAAATGAAGAACCCAGAAGCCCAACAGGAGGTTTCAGTTTCCCAGGGATTTCGCGTGATGTTTTACACGATGAAGCCCAGTGAAACTTCATTCCAAACCTTAGAAGAGGTGCCTGATTATGTAAAAAAGGTGAGACTATATTGGAAGAGGCTACTTTTACTCTTGCTGTTTTCTTAAGAAATGGTAAGGTCAACCTCCTGAGCGTTTTGTTCACTTTCATTATTCAAATTATTAAATTCTAATAATTCAGTTTCTTAAAGGTAGGAAGCAAAAGTAGAATGTCTATTTGAATTGAATTTCCTTACAATCCATAGCATCCTCACCTGTAAATTCCCTCCTTTATATGTCACTCCAGAATATCATAAAAACAAAATCTTAAAGTTTTCCTGGACTCCGTGGCATTGTAAATGTAGCTGTTGGAAACTCAATGTCAAATAGTTATACCATATCAGTAAACTTTGTAACAATTTCATTTTTAAATCTTTAGCTTGTCCACCCCTTCCAAGGAAACTATTTCCTCTTTCATTTGGTAGAGTAGTTCTGCAGAATGAAGGATATGCAGCTTGACCAGGTCCAACTCTAACTTCCTAAATTTGAATGTGAACCAAGTTTTCTTTGAAACTTTGAAGTGCTCAGAGGTACATTTCACTTCTGGTTCTTGGCTATGATTGAAAGTGGACATATCCAGAATTAGAACTTGAATCCTGAAGTTCCCCAGCCTATCAAAGTTGTTCCTACAACACTCACTAGTTCAGGGAAGAAATAGAAAACAAAATTGACATCACACTCTGTGTTATTGAGAGTTCAGTTTAGAAAACTTCAAAACTCATGATTAGCTTCCAAATGAGAAAAATCCGTATCTTTTTCAAGGTTAGATATTGTACTTTCTTTCTGATTTTTAAGTAGAAAAAGTGGCACTGATCTCTTTATAAATTATTATTGCTTATACTGCAATACCAAACCGAATTAAATGCTCCATCATCAATAGTGGAGCCTTCAAAACATCACTTATTGTGTGAAACAAATCACAGCCAAATGAATAAAATCTGAATCATGTTTTAAGCAAACATGTAAAATTACCATATTCTCTAAAATTCTGAAAAGAAAATTGTCTTTACTCTTTCAATTTCATCATTAGAAATACAGTTCTTGTAATTCTAACACAAAATTAGAATTTTGTGCCTCTTTAAGGAAAGCCTCTTGAAGTGGGTCTAGATTGTACATATAGAGACAATAGACTTCTAATTATTTGCCTTATTCTAAATGTATTTTTTAATGTAATTTGGAAGGTGTTCCTCCCAATCTTATAATTTTATAATTATCATGGTTATATCTATGATTACATTTCATATTCAAATTGGATGATAGAATTTGAGCACATATTTAGCGTATGTCTAAAATAGTTAGACTTCTCTACCTACTGTGTAGGAAGTAATCTTCTAGAATGGGTGTCTACCATCTCCTGCGGGGCTTCCCAAATCTGGACCTCTCAATTCTGACATGACTAATCAGGAAATGTAAAATAATTTCATATGGAACATAATAGCATCTCTTTTCCACAATTTCCTTTCTAGGCAACTCCATTTTTCATTTCCTTGATGCTGCTTGAACTTGTTGTCAGCTGGATTCGCAAAGGGAAGCCACCGGGTCGTTTGGATGATGCTTTAACATCAGTCTCAGCTGGTGTTCTGTCACGACTTCCAAGGTGCGTTAGATGGGTTAACAACGCAGAGTGAAAACACTAAAATTCTCTACGTATGAGGGGCACAGGAACCCACTGCATGGGCAATTAGTCTGTTTACACAAATTTTCCTGAAGAATTTAGCTCATGCTATTATTTAAAATTTTGATATTTTGTTCTTCATTGATTTTTTGCACTCATTTAAAAAATTACCCTAAATATTGTTTATTGTGACTTTGTTGATATCCCTTTAAAATGAGTGTTTTATTTGCCTTATTGTGATTCCAGCTCTGAGTTATGATCTAGTTCTCTATTAAAATTGTAGTTGCCTCTGCCAGGTTCAGAAAGAATAGCTCTCTGGAGTGTAGACACTCCCTAGAGCAGCTCACACAAATCTCTGAATAACTACAATGGTTTCCTAACTGGTGACTGGCTCTAGTACAACCCCATTTGCAGCTAAACATTCCCATAATATGAATCCAGTGGAAACCCTTCACTGGTTCCCTATTGACTCAAATATAAGGTACAAATCTCTGTTCTGAACTATAGAGAATATTGTCTCTCTGCCTTCGCTTTTGGGTCCTCCACTCTCCTGCCTGTTTGTCGTCTTTATCCCATCATGCTTTACTACTTGCCATTGCCCACATGCCACAGGTACTTCCCTCTGCCTGGGAAGTCATCCGTGTGGCCAATTGAGATTCATTTATTAGGTCTAAGCATAGATGTCACACGCCTCAGCAAGCCTTATCTGTTCTCCGAGCTTATGTTAGGCATTCCTACATTACAGTCCCATGGAATTTTGTGCTTATCCCAGATCTAGAATTTTCACATGACATCGATGCTCACTTGTTTTCTTTCCAGCCCTTCCTGCTAGCTTGTACACAACTTGAGAGCAAGAGGTGTGCGTTCTTTAGTTTTAGCTCCTGGAATGATGTCTATTGCATGGTAAAGATTCCAAAAAACAGTGATATTCCTATACTGTTGATGATAAAATTAGATGATATTGGGACCAAATGATAGATATAAATGACCTACTATTTTTTAGAAAGAGTGTATTATAATGCATGTAGAGGAGAGACCAATAAAAGGAAGTCATCTTCAATGCATGTGGGCTTACCAGAGAGGCAGAGGGTGAGGAAAGATTCCCTTCAAAATCTGTGCTTTGAGCTGCTGATGAATGTTCTCATTCCAGCTTCCCACCCATTGCTTCTTGTCCTGTTTTAAGAGCTTTACTTCTGACTGGTGCTCATTGCTTTGGAATGTTTCTGTTAACTGCTCAGTGGGAAACTAAGGTGGATTTTTAAAAAATAACATTAAAACTTTAAACATCTAAGAAAGGTGGAATAATTTCATATATTACATAAAATAGTTTAAATAGAAAGTAAACCTGAAAGTATTTATTTTCAATAAGATTTTGAGAAAAGTATATTGTTAAGTATATAGTAGAAGTAATATTACTAATATTGACTTTGAAAAACTACTTATAATTGTTGCAGTTTGCAGTTGGAATCAGAGGAAGATAATGTCTCCAGAAATTTGCAGCTAATTCTGAGATTATCATGAATAAGAATTTACGATTATAGATAATTTCCTTTATTATAATACGTGTCCCCTTTAGGCAGAAATGACCAAGAAATACATTCATCATATCCAAGGTATATAAAGATTTGGATGTAGATTTAGTTATTTAAAAATATCTAATTGGTTAATTTAGCTCATTCACAGAAAGTTGTGTATAGGTTTATGGAAATCAGATGATTGATAAACTATAAAAGTCACTTGGTAACTGAGAATTGCCCTGCATATACGATTATACGTCGCATATTTTGGTGAATTGGAATGAATTTGTTAAGCATTTTGACAATGAAATTGACAGCAAATTGAGTGAATTCTTCAGCATATTTATTTTTACCTTTTAAAGTTTGATTTGGTTGCAAATGAAATTAGATTGTTCTCTTATAACATCGTGGGTACCAGATATACAAACTGTATCCTCAGTACAATATTTCTGTTCAGCAGTGTTATTTTTAAATGGTACAGAGTTATAACAGGAAAATAAGAATAAAATAGATATTTTCCCAAAAAAACATATCTGAAAAAGGAGAGAGAAAGGTGGGGTGAGAGAGAGAGAGAGGCAGAGAGAGAGAGAGAAGGAAAAAAAGAAACCAAAACAAACCAGTCCTTCAGGGATAGAACATGCGGTTCTTCTCCTTCACCCACTACTCATAACACTCCTTAAACAAACACAAACTGTTAACTCTGGTGCCCTTTGAGAGAAAGGTAAAAGGTTATGAACTTGAATTTGGAAAATATTTTTCTATAGTTATTTTAAATGAAAATAGCAGATTACTTCTTTTTTTCCTTGTAGATGTAAAGAACAATTCTAAATGATGAAATACGGATTTGTTTAACTTTTGCGAAGAATTTTCTCTTTTACAGCCTTGTCTGAAAGATTCCAGTAAAGCAAATTATCTGAAAATGAAATTAACTTTTTTTGTTTTGTTGTATAGAAATATTGTGAAAAATATTTTTATTTCATTTGTTGCTATAAAAAAATTCCAAACCCAAATATAAACTGGAAAGAAAAAGCGAGCCTGTGGATCTATTCCTCTCAATCCCCTTTCAGTAAAAAAAAAAAAAAAAAAAAAAATGGGAAGAATTTGACATCAATTCTTAAAACAATATTTCAGTTGAAGCCACAGCATCAAGGGGAATCCCTGTGCAAATCATTAACAGCTGAGGGTTAGATTAACACGGCAATGATCGTATCCTCTCCCAGGGACCAATTTTATTTTCTACACTAGCAACAGAGGCTTGCCACGTCCTTCAAATAGCTGGTTGCAAGAAAAATGGTAGTATGCCTTTTGCTCATTCGTTTGTGAAGAATTATGCTTTGGATAATAATTCCAAATAAGCATGTGGCCTCGGACAAAAGAAGTGGAAATCAAAGTAGACACGTTTTCCACTTTGCCATTCACGTAATAGAAATGTTGTGCGCAGATTTTGAAGAAAAACCATGTTTTTTCGAGGATCTTAATTTCAGGATTACATAAAATTTCAGATGTCTTAAAGATTAATAGCATACTTACCATGTTGATAGAAAAGACACATGCTACCTCTTTCGTATCTTTATGTCAAGGAAAATATTAACCATGGACAAGATTATATCTTGTTTACAAGCCTGTTGGACAGACCATGATCTGTAATAAAAGTCCATCTGTCCTAAGAACCAGATTCTGGGCAGGCTTGCATCTGTTTTCCTCTTCTGAAATCCAGTAGGCAGCCTTCCTAGTCAGATACTAGTCAAAGTTATAAACAGATATGTCTATTTATTCTAGTTAAACACAGTGTATCATGCAGATAATCTGCCTTTCTAACAATTAGTGTCATGTGTGACTGTAAAAAAATTAATCTTGATTTAACAAAATATTTACCAAATCTATTTTTTAAGCACACATATCTAAAACTTGTGAAATATCCAGCTACTGACTTAAATGTTAATGAGTGAAAAATAATCACATTTTTTTCCTGCTTGTTTAAGCAGAACTCAATTTCCAATCCTTCATTAGAAAACCGGGAGTTCAATTTGTTACTTCCTTCCAATGTTTCTGCTTCCATAAATTGCATCCTCCCCCAGAGAAGTTTTATTCCTGATATAAGTATCTACAGTATGTTTGTTTTTAATGGGTTCATTTATTCTGTTGAAACAGCAGATTATAAATCAAATTGCAGTAAGTTGGAGGGATAATTTAAGTAGGTAAATTTTCAAATAAAGTTGGGGACACTCCACTTTTAATACATATGGGTCACTGCCAATTTTTACTATGGAGCTAGCTCCATAATGTTCAACCATATATATATGTACTTTTACTGGCCATGCCTGCCATGGAATTTTCCATTCCTGACAAGAAAGTTTCAATTCATCCAAAAAAAAAAAAATTAAAAAGGAAATTAAACTTCTCTGAAATACTTTTGACTCCTTGGGGTGGGGCCAGAGAATAAAGAAAAATTGTATACTGGGTTTTTATACTAGGGGCTTTAGCATGAGAGGCTAAATGTTGCCTTGGCAAATCAGACCTAACAAATGAATGTTTATCATTTTGGATGATAAATTTAATAAGCAGCAATTCATTGTCCAAAAGAGATAAATGAATCTATGAAATGTTAATAATATTATTAATACTAAATTTTTATTAACCTAGAAATAATTATTAAAAATCCTCATGTAAGGAAAATAAATTTTAATTACTTGTTGGTTTGTTAATTATGTTTGAGAGAATCTCATTTCCTCTTATAATTTGCATTAGAAAACTAATAAATAGACTTTGTCTTTGTTACTAATTATGTAACTTCAGAAACTGCTATTAGAAGAACCTTCCCTGGTGAATGCAATTTTCATTGCTTATTGGTCTGTATTTGAGTGCTTATTCAATCGAGTAATATATTTCCTGTAAAGTAAAGAATATAGCAAACTCATTTCTTCCAAATCTGTCACATTGTGTTTATAAAGGCTTATGGCTTTATGGTTACTGTTAAGAAGAAATTAAGTGATTGTTTTATAAATGTAATACTATTTCACAGTAAGAATTAGTAGTACACATTTTATCTGTTTGCAGATAGTAAAGGTAATATTATCTATCTTACTGTTACCAAGCAAAAATCAATATTCCACTAGATGGAGCAAAAGTGGCAGTAGCTTTACAGATGGGCAGTGTAAACTCCTGGATCCAGTTGAAGAGATTTTGAAATAAATAACAAAATTTCTCAGAAAAATCTCTCTCTCACTCTCTCTACATATGTATACACACACACACACATATGTGTGTATATATATACACACAAGATCTAATATATTTATTTTTAACTTCTTGGAGTTTTAAGGATATTTGTAGTAATCTTGTTTAAATATTTATTTTCTGACTCATGAAACAAGATTATTAGAAATAAAAATACCTATTTTTTTTAGTTTATCGTAATCTGGCCAAATCAGAACACTCAGCTATAATGACAGTTATGGAATAATATTAAGTGGCAGATTTCTATGAGTATAGTACATAAGTCTATTTTTTCTGAAATGTGCTTTGATATTTCAGAAGTTTGCAATGAGAGCATTACATCAAATGTTACTGGCTTTCTTAATGACAACAATATGAGAGTCATTTTAGGGCTCATTCAGCCTAATTATCTCAGACCTTAAATTAGCACTGAGATGCTGAAAGGGTGGATGTCATGCCCACTGTCACACTTCTATTCCTGGTGATGGCTAGACTCAGATGGAGATGACTTTGAAAACTCATTAGTTTCTAATTCTCAATCCCCAAATAACATTTATTTCTAATTTATTGATTATTTTTTAATCTCAATATTGAAACTGAACTTTATTTTATAAAAAACCGAGGATTAATACTAAATAGTAATGTGGTAACTTAGAAGCTTTTTTACAGTAACTGAACATTGACAAATTTCTCATGAAGAGAGAAAAATGTTATGTAAAATACATAATCAGTTCACTAGTTAAAGAAATAAGCTACTTTTCATTTGCTGAAACATATACTTCAAACCTAAGAGAAAAGTGCTGTTTGGGGGAATTCATGAAGAAAATAGGACCATGCGAGGAAAGCCTCTCTATAGGCAGGTTGCTTATTAGAGGATTTTAATGTCTCTTTATGTTTAGATCAGTTTCCTGGTCTTAAATTCAAACTTAAGGCATAAAAGGTCTCTAGTATTTGGGATTTCCAAGCTCCTGTGCTACCCAATAGTCCATCTTCATGTGATAAAGTAAGCTTACTATATAACATATTATATCTGCCTCTTCCCACAGGATAGAGAGTTTAAATTCCCGAGTGCAGAGTCATGTGCTGAGATTGCAGGGTGGAAGGGGTAAGGGGGACTGAGAAGAGAAAGAGAAAGGCACTTTGGTTTATGATTCAAGGTCTGGAGAGAACATTTTTGAAAATGTAGGTGCTATTTTCTGCAATCCAGGGCTTTCCAAGCTTGATAATCATTTCCCAGCTGTCTCACTTAGGTGAATTGTTTTTAGTTGTGGGCATTCCATAGCTATTCTTTCATATGTGTATTAAAAGAGAATCAGATTCATTTTGCTGATAGAATGCAGGGAGTAGAACTCCCACAGCTGCTTCTCTCTTTCTTCGTGTAGAGGAAATTTAGGCTTCATGCTGATGTGTGTGGGGTGGAGTGGGGGGAGGCTTGACGGTAGTATGTCAGGCATATTTCAGCTCGGTTTGTGTCAACCCTAATGTCAGTTGATGGACTAATAAATTGGGTGTCTGCTCAAGACCTGGCACCTGTACAGGAAATAGGAAAGTATTTCTATTGCAGGCAGGTTTTTTAGAATTTTTATTTTTATTATTATTATTATTATTATTATTTACAAATGGAAGTTTTTCAAGGACCTTTTCTGTCTGTTATCGAGATCTTGGTATCTTAATGCCCATTTCCATTGTCAATGGAACTGACAAGGAAGATAGCATATATTAAAAAAAAATTATTAAACTGAGGGGAACATTTATATAAGGCTGGTGGTGTTTGCCCGTTTAAAAGTGTATTCCTGTGTCTTGTGCTATGCCTGGCACTTAGTAGGCCCTTCATGTGAATTCATTGAATGACTGCCTAAATCCATGGATGAATCTGCTTTGATATCATGTGCTAATACTTCAGCTATTAAGCTACAGATGATTTCAACTTTCTACTAAATTTTGTTTTAATCTTTCTTTCTGGTTCAGTTGTTTTTAGGCAGAGGTTTTCAACTGGGGAAAATTTTGCTCCCCAAGAAACACTTGGAAATATCTGGGGACATTTTTTGTAGTCATAGTTGGGGTGAGAAGGAGCGCTCCTAAGTCTAGTTGCTAAAGAACAGCAATGCTGGAATACATTCTATGATGCACAGGAAAGGCCCTCGAAACAAAAAATTACTTGGCCCAAAATGACAATAGTGTTAAGATTAAGAATTCCTGTTTTAGAGAAATTGTTATATTGAAGCATATAAAATTGATATTATTTGCCATTTTTAACCTAAAACTTGAATTTTATATGGGTAACCTCTACTAATGAACGATAGTGAGCAATTTTAAGATTTCATAGTTTCAGTAAATGTTTGCACACAGAAGACTCTTCTGAAAAAGGATTATCCTATCCAAATGTCAACAGTGGCACTGTTGTGAAGCCTTTATCTAAACATATGAAAGTAACCCACCAAGCTAACAAGCTTTACAGTAGAATTTTTTCCAGCTCCTACTTTGACTAATATACCTTCATAAGAACTTGGAAGGCAGGTTTTAAATGTTCATTTCATATATTCCTTGGAGTTTCTGCAACAGTGTGGGAGCCCTTGGCTCATGGCTTGTCCTGCCCCCGGAGGGACCTCACATACCTGTGTGTGGACATCGCAGACTCCTTGTCCCAGCTCTGTCTATATGCCCCCAAATAGCCACCCTTGCTTGGCCACCCTGTCAGGTTGCGGGGTTTGCACACCTGCAGAGGTCTGTCCTCAGGAAGAATGGCTCAGAAAAGAGGCCCGAGCAGGCTCAGGGCTGCTACAACAGTGGATTCTACAGTATTCAGAGTATCACTCAAATTGGCATTGTGGTAGGAGTCCAGGATGAGCAGTTCCTTTGAATCAGGGACTTGAACTCACAGGCAAAACTGCTTCTTCCAACCATGTAATCTCAGATTGGAAACTGAGTTTTTAATGTGTGGTGATGTGAATTCTTTTCTGAAATTGTAAGCATTTGGCATTTCTCTTAGTTATGTATATTAATGCTGTTGTAAGATAGCCTAGTGTTCTATTTTATAGGTGAAATAATGATACCTTGAAATATTAAAGTGTAAGAGGTTATTTTAAAGCTATTAAACCACGGTTAAAGTCATATGATATTAAATTCAAGAATAAAGTCAAAGGGTTGGATCTTTGAAAGATTCAGTAAGCTAATTCATAGAAATTGACTCTGTAAAGGGAAATACTGTAAAAATAAACAATTTTAGTAGTGTAATCATCTGCACTACTTCTTCCACTCTTATCTAAAATTAGAATATTTAAGAAATTTCTCGGAATTTTGAGCACCAAACTTGTTGATGACTTATACATATATCTTTATTAACCAGAATAATTAATTTCTTTTATATTTTAATAGTAAATATTGAAGGAAAAGTCAACTCAGTAAAATTTATAAAAGTGACAAAAAAAATCATCTAGAATCTAATCTTAAATTTGATCATATAAAACTTGAAAAAAAAATCCTTCCTGAAATTAAAAATATATTTTATAGGGTTTTGAAAGTAAAAAGAATTTACAGAAGCTTGATAAATAGTTGGCTTAATATATTTTAGTGTATGAGTTTTACAAACAATTGTTTATTTTAATTTGGTTTGTATACCTTATTTCTAAGAAAATATTTTCCCTAATATTTTGAAAACCCTAGTTTATATTATTTATAAGAACTGTAGAAACTCTCCGAGAATCCAATATCTGATCATAAGTATTACATGTAAGAAACATTAAAGGGGGGGTGTGTGTGTGTGTGTGTGTGTGTGTGTGTGTGTGTGTAAGAATAAAAAGGAAGGAGGAAGAGGAGAAGAGAGAGAATAGATTTAGACAGAAGCAACTTTACCTAAAGGCAAATTTTATGAGATCAAAAATTCGAAGGCAGTAGGCAATTTGCAGCACTTTAAAATATGGGCAACTATAATTTTCTGCCTTTTAAATTTCCTTTATAAAGCATGCTTAATACATTCTTCAGTAAGATTTAGAAATGTCCGTCACAGAAACTAAGTTGTAGTCTTGTCATATTGATGTTGTATGGGTTCCATTAAAAATATTTTATGATACATAAAAAGGAAATGGTCTTTTAAATTTCATGAAATTGAGAGCACAAACAGCTGGCATCCATGATGCCTATGAAATAAAATAAAACTTCATGTGAATCATTTTGATACCAAGGAATTTGAGCCTTTAGAAAGAATGATAGAGATGAAACAAAGTAGGAGAGTTTCATTTTTTCATATAAATGTATTAATTTCAAATGTTATCTAAAATATTTTAGCATAATTTTATTTCTAAAATATTATATAATCACTGCTTGTGAATTTTGTCTTCCAGTCTATTTTTCAGGAGTGTTGAACTGACCAGCTATATTTATATCTGGGAGAACTACAGACTGTTCAGTTTGCCTTGGGATTCTCCATGGACTTGGTATTTAACCTTCTTAGGAGTTGACTTTGGCTACTACTGGTTCCATCGAATGGCCCATGGTAAGTTGCAGATGAGGACTTTTTGTTAATTTATGTTGAACTGTGTTTGGTACATAGTACATATTCAGTAAATATTTATTAAATGGATAAATATAGGAATAAAATAGTACATTTTACAGGATATAAAAGTTAATAATGAAGGTTTACTTTGCAATTTAAGTGGAGAAAATCTGAAGCCATATTTTAAAAATGATATGAAATGATTGGAAGTACATATTTTGACTTCTTTCTAATTTTAAAAAAGTTTAGAAAGTGATGGCTATAGCATTGCCTTTTATCATTTATCATCTGGTTTTTAATAAAAATTTTAATTTTTATGGGGGGTAGCAGTCAGAATCCAAACAAGGTCCATCCATTACATATGGCTGTTGGGGATGACAGGGTTTTTGTTTATTTGTTTTTAATTTTTTATTTCAGTAGTTTTTGGGGGAACAGGTAGTGTTTGGTTAAATGAATAAGTTCTTTAGTTTTGATTTCTGAGATTCTGGTGCACCCATCACCAAAGCAGTGTACATTATACCCAATGTGTAGTCTTTTATCCCTTCCCACCACCCGCACCCTTTCCCCTGAGTCCCTAAAGTCCAGTGTGTCATTCTTATGTCTTTGTGTCCTCTTAGTTCAGCTCCCACATGAGTGAGAGCATAAGATGTTAGGTTTTCCATTCCTGAGTTACTTCACTTAGAATAATAGTCTCTAATTCCATCTGGGTTGCTGTTAATGGCATTATTTCCTTCATCTTTATGGTTGAGTAGTATTCCATGGTAAATATATACCACATTTTCTTTATCCACTCATTGCTTGATGAACATTTGGCCTGGTTTCATATTTTTGTGGTGAAAAGGGAACACATTTACACTGTTGGCAGGAAGGTAAACTAGTACAACCACTATGGAAAACAGTGTGGAGATTTCTTAAAGAAGGAAAAGTAGATTTCACTGTTTGATCTGCCAATTGATCCAGGAATCCCACTGGAATTACTGGATTCCCACTGGATTCCATTGGGATTTCTGGAACAAATGGTGGATCTACTTTTCCTTTTTTACCCAGGGGAAAAGAAGTCATTACATGAAAAAGATACTTGCACATGCAGATTTATAGCAGCATTGTTTTTTAATGTATTGTCTTCCATTATTGTTATTATGGCATGAGCTTGATAGAGTCTAAAGATGTACACAATAACAAACTTCACAGCACAATTATCGAAGGTCATCAGAAGCGCTTTGCAACACTGTGGAATTCTAAGTAATGTGTTCTGTCATAGTAAGCTTCGTTCAATTTGTTGGCAGTACTTCCACATTACAAATGAAAATGTAATCAGCTAGGCACTGGCCATATGCACTTCACTGTTACCATAGTTTTGCAAAATTTCTCATCTGCAAAAGCTGTCTTAGTGTACTGGTTCACTGAATTTGCTTTTTGGGATTCTTGGCTGCACTTCCAAAGAAATGTTTTGTTATAGAAAGGGAAATGGAAGAGTGAGGAACAAATCTAGGACTGAACCTCTGTAGGGATAAGTAGGGGCTGAGGAATGGTTGTAGAGCTAAGGTGAGGAAGTGGTCTCTGAGGAGCAATAAGCATGCCAAAGTATTTCTGAAAGGAAGAGCGGGAAAGTACTAATCTTGAAAAACTACTGAAGAGTAGAACTCAGGATTTCAGTGGGTGGTTGGTTGAGTGGGTGAGGAGGAAGGAAGGAAGAGGAGAGAACCTGGAATAATAATAATAAATAGAAGGCAGATGGACAGAAGAGACCGGCGCTCAGGGTGAATAACTGAGCTATCTGTGTAGGAGTGGTGACCAAATATTCCTAAGCAAGGATGAAGGAAATAGGAGTAGCATGGATTTGTGTTATGTTCAAGGCTGCTGAACTTTAAATACAGCATTGTTTATGTTCACCACCTTAAACATGTGCATTTAATGAAACTCTATGGATACTTAATTTATTAGAACAACTTTAAGTGAATATTTAAGTTAGAAAAAGTTATTTTGTGTGTGATAACGTTCGACTTTGACATATAAGAGGTCAGTTCCTGACATCATTTTCTCATATATAAATGCAAAGGCTACTCCAAAATCAAACATAATTCAGAATAAAACATGGTTTACATAATAAATTTGTTTTATTTCAAACTAGTTTTCTCCCTAAAATAAACTCATTGGCAGTCGTCTTCATTTTCTGTGCAGCAAAGAGCTATTGCGGAAAACATTTACTTACTTTCACGAACCTTCCTCATACCACACTGCCCAACACGGATGTGTTTATTTGGGAAATCTGCAAATTTGCTTACTCCTTGAAAGCCCATTATAACAGGAAACAAAGAACCAACAAAATATTACCAATATAAAACTCTTAAAAATATGTTGATTATAAGTGTTCTCAGTTGGGAAGAGCACTAAAATAAAATAACATTAAAAATGTGACATCAAGGCTATTTAAAGTATGCTTCTCATTAGAAATTTTGAACTGAATCCAGTAAAAAAGGCAGGCATTAAAAAAATTTTTGAAAACCTTCTGGAAAAGCATTTACAACCTTTGTGCTATGGAGCCAAATCATAAGTTGAAAGACTTCTGACTTGTAATGGAAAGCTAGTAGGAAAAAAGTAATTTATTTAATATATCAACCTTCAATATGATGCTTCATTTTTAAATTTATATGTAAATAATATTGTAAAATATTAAAATAGATTTTCAGAAATCTAGAAATACATAAGGCTAAAAACAACATATAGGTTCCAATTTTTTGAGCCTCTTGGATTACTGAGTCCAAATTGAATAACTGGTCAAATTTATTTAATTGAAAAGTTTCAGTAATTCTAAATACATATGTCATCTTAAAATATAGTAAGAAAAAAATCCCTACTTTTTCTATTCAATGTATTGCTTTCCTTTCACTACTTCAAAATGATATAGCAAAAACATATTTCATATTTGTTAGTATGTTAAATGCTATGAGTTTTGAAGAAACAATATATTACATATTTAAAATTTTGTCTTTACATGTATTTAAATTGCTTCCTTAGGATTCCAAATTGTTGCTGGATTTGGTGGTGTGATTTGTTTGTATTGCATATATGTTGCTTTTTCTCAGTTATGGGACAGTTAGCAGAAAATAGTTTATTCTCAACATTTGCATTCCATCCCTATCACTAATGCCAAGATATTTGAAGTTCTGTATGCTCTTTATATTTGTCTTCTTCCTCTGGAATGGGAAAGAAATTGCTAATTATGGTCAAATTACACAAAATACAGGCAATACAGTTGTTTCTATAGACAGCTTTGACGTTAAATAGAATGTTAAATAGTTCTTAAATTAAAAAGTAGCTTTGTGCTTTCTTCTCCTCCACATCAAAATAGTGCATTATTTTTCTCTGTACTTTTTGTTATACTAAACATGTAAGGAAACAGGTAAAGGTTTTCAAGGAAACATTTTTAAAAACTGATAATTATTTCTTAGGAGGAATAAGAATGAGGCCTTCAGGATGCTGCTAATAAACTCTATCTTGCCTTTGGTGGTGTTTACATGAGTGAATAGATTTGTAAAAATTCATTGAGTTAGTTGGGCACTTAAAATTTATACATTTTCTCTATATATTCTTTCATAAAAAGTTAAGTTCATAAATAATGCCACCGGTATAATTTCTTGGTTTATAGTCCTAAGGCAGAATGCCATAGTAGATAACTAAATTTAGAAAAATAATACAAGAGGTTATGACTTGTGACTCTATATATAAATATGTGACTTTATACAGTTTTTAACTGTATCAGTTTCAACAACCAAGTATGGGGAAGTGCCAGCATGCCAGTTATTAATTTATTACCTCTCATCTCCAAATCTATTCTTCTTTACCATTCCTTTTATTATCAAAGCTGCATGCTGTAGACATTTCTCTTTTGTCAGCTGACTTGATGTTAGACTTTGCCAATTTAAGGGGCTGGAGGGATACTGCAAATCCAGAAGATGAGAAAGAGACTTTGCCTCCACCTTCGAACATGCTATTTTCTATCTGGCACTTAGAAGTTTGGTATGTGAGGGATCTGGTACTCTTCACCTCTTGCTCAGCTGTAGCCTATACCCTCTGGTAAGATTCTCTCCCGTTCAGGGGGCCATACCAAAAAACTAGCTGTAGCTCATACACTCTGGGATGTACATGCTCGATTTAGTAAATTTCTCTGTCACCAACAGAGTTCCAGTGGTAGCCACAACCTCTGCAGAGATGTCTGAGTGCGTGAGTGGTGGTATGAGTGTGTGAGTACATGTGTGGAACTCTTCTAAAGGTGTAAGTACCTGCTTGCTTCTCTCTCCCTCAGCTCTATAGGCAGTAGCTGCATTCTGTGATTGCTACTTTTGTAACATTGAATTCCTTCTTCCTTACCTCTTTAGTAGTTAAATCCCTCTTTACCAGTTAATAATTCTTTATATTAACTTTTCCTTATTCAAGTTGCTAATGTGTTTTCTGTCTCCTGATTGGACCCTGACCGATACAGGCAGCCTCCTCATATAGTACATAGAATAACAAATTTGAGTTTTCATATGAAAAAAGCTCAACATCACTAATCATTACGGAAATAAAAATCAAAAGCACAGTAAGATACCATCTTACATCAGTCAGAATGACTACCATTAAAAGTCAAAAAATAATAGATGCTGGCAAGGTTGCAGAAAAAAAAGGAATGCTTATACACCGTTGGTGGAAGTGCAAGTTAGTTTGGCCATTATGGAAAACAGTTTGGAAATTCCTCAAAGAACTTAGAATTATCACTTGACATAGCAATCCAGTTATTGAGTATATACCCAAAGAAATATAAATTGTTCTATTATAATGACACATGCATGTGTATGTTCAATGCAGCACTATTCACAATAGCAAAGACATGAAATAAATATATATGCCCACCAAAGGTAAAGTGGATTAAAAAATGTGGTATATATACACTGTGGAATACTATGCAGCAATAAAAAAGAATGAGGTCATGTCCTTTGTAGCAACATAGACAGAGCTAGAGAACATTATCCTAAGCAAACTAAGGAACAGAAGACCACGTACCACATGTTCTCACTTATAAGTGGGAGCTAAACCATGAGAACACATGGATGCTAGGAGCGGAGCACAGACACTCCAGTCAACTTGAGGGTGGAAAGAAGAAGGGAGAAAATCAGAAAATAATACCTACATGCTTATTACCCAGGGGGATAAAATTATCTGTACACCAAACCCCCATGACACACAGTTTACGTATAACAAAACTGTACATGTGCCCCTGAACCTAAAAGTTAAAAGAAATTAAAAAATAACATTAATAATAATCAAAAATTTAAAAATTAATAATAATAAAAAATGAAAAATAGGGTTAATCTGTTTGCACCTTTTGCTATTATATGTCATTCAGAGACATTGATTATATACTGATACTACAACACAATTTAGTTCAGTCCTGAAATTGGGACCATCACCAAAAATTGTTGTAATAAGCAATCCGTAATATCCTCTCAAACTGTAATTTTTTCCTCAACAAATGCATTGTTTAATCCATTTTAAAATTCATCTCTTTCTGGATCTAAACAAGGTAGTGCTATCACAATTTTTGTGTAGTAACAAATATTTATTCCCAAAACTTCATTTTGATTAAGTGAGCTCCTGTATATGACTCTTAAATTTAAAGTTATTCATTACTTTCTGACTTTATTTTAGAAGTTGAAGTTAGATTATCCTAATTTCAATCATTGTTTAAACAAAGAGAATAAACAGATGCAATGCTGGTAAATATTTTAACTTGTGAAAATGCCAGGATTGTGGTCTGCATTGATGAATAGATTACTTACTTTCTTCTATACTTGTGGGTTTTTTTTGATACCAGAATATACCTAAGGTTTTTGTGACTCTACTATACATTATGACTTATTCTTTATTTTAAAAATAGACTGTGGCCGGGGATGGTGGCTCATACCTGTAATCCCAGCACTCTCAGTGCCTGGGGAGGCCAAGGCAGGAGGATAACTTGAGGCTAGGTGTTTCAATATCAACCTGAACAACATGGAGAGACCTTGTCTTTACAAAATATTTAAAAAGTAGCTGGATGTGGTGGTATATGCCTGCAATTCTAGCTGCTCAGAAGGCTAAGGCAGTAGCATCCCTTGAGCCCAGAAATTTTAGGGTCCAGCAAGCTATGATCATGCCACTGCGCTCCAGGTTGGGTGTCAGAGCTATACCCTGTCTGTAAAAAAAAAAAACAATAATAATACATTGTGATTGTATTCCTAGTGGATTCTTAGGGTAAACTCCACCTTGTATTTGCCTGAGTTACTATCATTTTTATTGTCTCCTCTCATGATCCCTCACTTTTCCACAGTCCTTGAAGAAGGCATTATTTAGCACCTCTATGAGAGAAGCTTTGGAATTCGCATCAGCAACTTGCCTATCCCTTTTAGTTTCTTATCATTACTTTCAACCAAAAAACATGGCACCTATGTTAACCATTTTCCTCTCTGTTTATTTCAATAACAGGTGCCATCCCATGTCAAATGTTAAACATTTGTTCATAGAAGCGCTTCAGGTATATATAGACTAAAAGGTCCCCATTATTTCTCCTAAAAATACCTGATTTGAGGGGGTCTTTCTCAGAGAAATTGTTTATTGTTATCACTGGCAGCTGTAGTCATTTTGAAAGATACAGACTAACTTTCAGATTCCATATGTGGATAATGTATAGAAAGTACATTTGAAACAAAGATTATGGCTACTATCAAGGGATTGCAAGTATAAATTCATTGAGTTATTAAGCAAGGAAGTCATAAACAAAAATAAAATATAAAAATGTCAGGAATCTCCATTAGATTATTTTTGAACATTGATTATAAAGTATAGAAATAGCTGCAAGAATAGGAAAACCGAGGATGGCTGTGCAGTATTTTCCATAAATTTAATTAAAAGCTGTGAAAGGAGTAATCAAAATTAAATTGGAAGGGATAGATGGATTAAAGATTATAAACTTTAACTTACTTGTGACTCTACTTAGGGACACAAATATGCCTTGTTTCTCTTTAGTCTTAGGACATAATGTATTTGCCTCTTATATAGCAGAAAAATCATTAACATTTGAATCAAAGGATCTAGGTGTTCCCCACTCTGCAACCTTTTACCACACACATAACCTTGGGATTAACCTCTCTGAGACAGATTTTGTGTATTTTACTCATCTTCTAGTTTTGTAAAGCAATTCTAATGAAAATGCTTTGTAAGTGCAGGAGCCAAGTATAGATGAGTGAATGAATAAATAAGTCAACTCCAAGAAAGTAAGATAGAGGCTTATGTGAAGATTTAGGGATATTTCAAATGGGCACAGGAGGGAAAACACTTAAATTTAGAGTGGACTTTAGGATTGTTTTGGAACAATATGCTGTTAAATATGATCTGGAAAAACCAGATTTTGTCCCAAGTAATTTTATTCAGAAAGAGAATTTGGAAATCTGTTTTACTAAATATGTATGATGCATTAGCACAGAAAATATTTGAATACAGATATTTTAGACCACAGAAAGTCAAGTTGAATTCTATCCACTTTTATTTATTGAACAGGTATAATTATGACTAAATTTAGCATTACCATATTAAAATAGCATAAAGAAAGACTGCTGTGTGACTTAGAGGATATATCAAGTAAAGATTTTTGGAGTAATCATGAACTTAGATATTTGTTTCTATAGTTATTGACTTCACATATGCATTTATTTGTGAATAAATGAATTAATACATTTATTTATGCATTAGTTTTTTTAAGAAATATTTGAGAGCACTTATTAGTCCTATACTAAGTACCTGAGATAACTTGCTTAATAACAGGTATGGTCACTGTTTATTCTGTTGTGAATCACAGACATTAATAACTAATTACAATAATAAAAAGGGCAGTATAAAGATATTATGAGGCAAATTCTAAAATTGATAAACTGTCCTCTCATTGCCATTAATTCTGAAATTTACATATTTCTGAAAAGTCTGTAGTGGTGTGCATAAACACCAAATGGGATTCTGTTTAAAATACATATTTCTGAAATGATGACGCTAGTAAAAATACAAAGAGTAATACAGAAAATTAAATTTAAGCATCATTGAAAGACTTTGGAACAGCAACAAGTATAGTGGTAAAAAAAAAAGGTAGATTTAGGAGCCAAGTTCACTGAGTTCAAGTCATTGTATTGACACTTATTAACTGAGATTTATTAATCTATATATGTCTTAGTTTCTTCATCTATAAAATCGGAATAATAATAGTATAAATCTCATAAGATTTTTATAGAGCTTAAATGAGTAAAACTTAGGGGGAGTGACTGTCAGTATAGTTAACACTATTTAAATATTACCCCTGTTATGGAATACATGTTTTCCGTATTGCTAGGTACTAGAATAAAAGTTTTGTGTTAATAACACAGCATATATATTATTTAATTCCCAGAATAACCCTATAAAGTAGGCATTCAGTCATTTGTGAGACATTAACTGAGCACCCACTATATATTATAAAGTCTCCTAATTGTTAAGCGTATAACAGTGAACAAATGAAAGTTGCTGCTCTACCTTGTATTTGATAGCACACCTGGGAGCTTATAGTTAATAATAACTTAATCATTCATTAGAAAATGACTAAAAGAGTACAGTTGAATTGTTTGTAACCCAAAGGATAAATGTGTGAGGTGATGGATATCCAACTTTTCATGATGTGGCTGTTACACATTGCATGCCTGTACCAAATTATCTCATGTATAAATATATACACCTACTATGTACCCACAAAAATTAAAAATATTTTTAAAGTTACTACCCTTTTGGTGTTTATATCTTAACGAGAGAAGAAGGTCCAAATATAAAATGTATACTACGTAATATGTCAGGTAGTGAGGTGTGCTGTGGGGTATGGAGTGATGGACCCAACAGTCGGGTAAAGCCTCTGTTGGACCTCTGTGAGTTGGTAGTATTATAATAGAAACCTGGATGAGGTGAAGAAGGCAACACAGGCATGTTTGAGGAAAAAGATTTCTAGGCAGAGGAACGTGCAGGTGGAAGGTATCTGTGTTAGTCTGTTCTCACACTGCTATAAGGAAATACTTGGGACTGGGTAATTTATATATGAAAGAGGTTTAATTGACTCACAGTTCCACATGGCTGGAGAAGCCTCAGGAAGCTTACAATCATGGCAAAAGGCGAAGCAAGGACCTTCTTAACATGGTAACAGGAGAGAGACGTGCAAGCAGGGGACATTTCAGATGCTTATAAAAGCATCAGCTCTCATAAGTACTCATTCACTATCAGGAGACAGCATGCGCGAAACCGTCCCCATGATCCAGTAACCTCCCTCTGGTCCCTTTCCTCAACATGAGGGGATTATGGAGATTACAATTCAAGATGAAATTTGGGTGGGGACACAAAGCCTAGTCATATCAGTACCAAAGAAGGGAATATGCTTGGCACATTTGAGAAATAGCAATAAACTGTAGAGGACACCAGTGGGAAACTGGGAGGAAGAGGGTGAAATACAGGATCATATAGGATCTTGTAGACTGGCAATAATGAATCTGGTAAATCTATCCCCAGTCACACTGTAGACCACCTAGCCTATTTATTTTGGGTGTCATGAAGGCATTGGAGAATTTTTAAGAGTGGGGTAACATCCTTTTGTTGCTTTAACAAATATTCATTAAAGAACTACTATATTCCTTCACTTTTTTAGACTAATGAGATCCTTAAAAACTATGACGGTCTATGATGGTTTTATGAGGCTTCTTACTACAATGTCAAGACAACACTGCAATTAGATTAATAAGGCAGATTAAGAAAATAGCGTTAGATTGATGTGGGCATTATAATTTTATGTCAAAAGATCCAGAATGATTTTCTGAAAATCTGACATTTGAGCACAAGCCTGAAGCTCTCTGAGGGAGTGAGCCCTACAAGTCTGGGAAAAGAGAATCCTAGGCAAAGGGAAGAGCAAGTGCCAGGGCTCTGAGGTAGAAGCGAAATGGACCTATTTGAGGAAATGCAAAGAGATCATGTGTGACTGGAGCCAAGTGAGAGAGGATTCAAGTTTCAGGGGTTGTGAGCATTGCAGACATTGGCAGGGTGAGCAGATCATGCAGGCCAGGTAAATGATTGTAAAGATGTTAGCTGTTATTCAAAGTGAATTGAGAAGATACTATGTGATATATATTTCTTAATCATTGCTCTGGCTTAGTGAATTTAAAACTTTTCACTTCACTTCTTCGTAAATATTAAATTTTACAATGTGACTGTCTGAGCACATAAACACACAGAATTTAATGAAAGAGTATTTCTCTTACCTATACAATGCACATGTTTCTTATACTATTTTAGTCCATTTTGTTTCACTTAAAAATTGTATTTCCAATACAATAAATTGATTTCATTACCCAATTATGAAAGGAAATGTGTTTAAGATATGAAACACTTAAAGTTCTATGATTTTGATGTACCTTCATTAATCCTTATAGATGTCTTCCTAGATCAATATTTAGTTATATCCCTTTGCCTGGTGCCTTAGAGGTTTTCACACCCCAGGTTAATATATATAACCTTAACCCCAGGTCAAGTTATATGACATCATCTTTCCTTTGTATAGGTTTATTTTCAAGTAAGCAATATTAGAAATAATAAGGAAGAGGACAGTCTGGAAATTCATTTCCTTAAAATTTTCATTTGCATGTGGAAAAACTTTGGGTTGTGAGTATGTGTGCGTGTGTGTGTGTGTGTGTGTGTGTGTGTGTGTGTGTGTTGCAGTGCACACTCCAATTAAGGACTCTTGCTTAGATTATGATGGTATCATCATCAGAGTCGACATGCAATCTACGGAATGGGAGAACGTTTTTGCAAGCTACCTATCTGACAAAGGTCTAATATCCAGAATCTACAAGGAACTTAAACAAATTTACAAGAAAAAAATGATCTCACCAAAAAGTGGGCAAAAGTTATGAATAGACACTTCTCAAAAGAAGACATTTATGCAGTCAACAAACAAATGAAAAAAAAACACAACTCATCATCACTGGCCATCAGAGAAATGCAAATCAAAACCATAATTAGATACTATCTTGTGCCAGTTAGAATGGTGATTATTAAAAAGTCAGGTAACAACAGATGCTGGCGAGGATATGGTGAAACAGGAATGCTTTCACACTGTTGTTGGGAGTGTAAATTAGTTCAATCATTGTGGAAGACAATGTGACAATTCCTTAAAGATCTAGAACCAGAAATGCCATTTGACTCAGCAGTCCCATTACTGGATATATACCCAAAGGATTATAAATCATTCTACTATAAAGACACATGCACATGTATTTTTATTGAAGTACTATTTACAATAGCTTGGAACAAAGCTATTTATAAAGACTTGGAACCAACCCAAATGCCCATCAATGATGGACTAGATAAAGAAAATGTGGCACATATAGTCAACATGGAATACTACGCAGCTGTAAAAAAGAATGAGTTCATGTCCTTTGCAGGGACATAGATGAAGCTGGAAACTATCATTCTCAGCAAACACAGGAACGGAAAACCAAACACTGCATGTTCTCACTCATAAGTGGAAGTTGAACAATGAGAACACATGGACACAGGAAGGGGAACATCACACTTCAGGGCCTGTAGAAGGGTAGGGGGCCAAGAGAGGGGATAGCATTAGGACAAATATCTAATGCATGCAGGGCTTAAAACCTAGATGATGGGTTGATAGTTGCAGCAAACCACCATGATACATTTACACCTATGCAGCAAACCTATATGTTTTACACATGTACCCTAGAACATGAAGTAAAAAAAAAATTATGATGGTATCAACAGAGGTGATGGGACTTGGATAGACTCTGGATATATTTCAAAGCTAATTTTGGAAACTTTTTGCTGAGATTTGTGATCTGGGTTATGAAAGGAAGAGGAAATTCACAAATGCTCTAAAAATTTGGCCTGAGAAAGCAAATAGTGTCATGTATTCAGAAGAAGGATATTGATCATTGAGTAGACTGGGGAATGTATAGTTCAGCTGGGAATTAACTTATCAGCTTTATTATCCTTCTTTTATAGTAAAGGTAAAGAGGCTGAAATAGTTAAGCAATATACTAGAAAGCTAATGCATTTAATGTTTCTTTTCAGTTTAACTTGGTAGGATTAAAGATGTGGATTTTGAAAGAAAGGAAATTCACTTATCCATCACAGTCTAGTTTGGTGTCAAACAAAAAAACAAAAAAACCCCCCAGCTTAGGGCCAGGAGGAGATGAGAACTGTAATGGAGGGCTTATTGACGACTTCATGGAGCTGATCACCATTAACAGTTTGGTTTACTATACTGTCTTTGTTCTAATTTTGGAAGATTCTGGTTTTCTTCCCTTCCCTCTTAGGACATTTGGTCTGAAATTTGTTGTCTTGGTGAAATTTAGGGGGAGAAAACTTCTGATTCAAGAGATAAGAAAATGACAGATACTTATTTTCTCACTTTTCTGGAGGCTGTAAGTCCTAGGTCAAGATATATGCAGGGTTGATTTCTTCTGAGGCCTCTCTTGGATTATAATGCCTGCTGTCCCATTGTATCTTCACATGGTCTTTCTCTGTAGGTGTTTCTTTCCTAATCTTCTCCTTTCATAAGGACACTATTCATATTCAATTAGGGCTTATTCTATGACCTCATTTTAAGTTGTTGACCTCTTGGAGAATCTGTGTACAAGTGTAGTATTATGCAGCCTTGAAATGATTCCAGACACTTACATAGTTTGCTACATGAGTGATATATTTTTGCTGTAATGAGAATTTTGAGCATACTCCTGTTCTCCTCCAGAATGTAACATCACACCTTGTCAGACCCATATGACAGCTATTGACTTCAACTACTGGACTTCAAAACACATATAAACCCAAGAGGTTGACAGTTATTTTGAGAATTTAGGCTGTGGCAGGCTACACTCTGTATGCCGCCTTTCCCAAGACTGAAGGCCAACAGTTATATATTTTCTTACTATTTATTTTTAAAACTTTGTAAATATTTTTTCTGTGCTAGCAAAATACTTGTATTATATTTATAATGATAAAGGAAAGTAAAGATTTCATTTTGGTATATACCCAGAGTTATGAGAAGTAAAACAAAAATGTGATTAATATAATTTTTATATAGTTTTGATGACAATAGTTAACAATACCAACTTCTTGCAATAAAACACACTGTAACTCCCCAAAATACATGTGTAAAGAATCTAGATAGTTTAATATTATAAGACATTTTTTCATTTTTCTACAAACCACAAATTAAGTTCAAATGTCAAAGTAATTAGTTTGAAATGCATAATTTTTTTGACTTTGACTAATTTCCTATGCCATTATGTATTTGTTCAAAACCATACAATTTTCTCATCTTAACTTCATTTTGTAATGAATTTCTTGAATTTTGATTCTTTTGTACCAAAGATACAAGGAAAGAATGTTATAAAAATTGCCCTTCCACTCCTATAAAAATAGGAATAACTTATTTTTCTTCTTCCAAAGCATTTATCTAAGAAATAGTTGCGGATAAAAGCACAAGTGAGCAAAAGAAAGAAAATGAAATGTGCATCTAAACCCATCCCAAGAGACAGGCTCTGTAAATAGAGAGAGAATAAGATAATAGACCCTGGAACCCAACTGCCTGGATTCACATTCTAGTGCTACCACTTTTTAACTGTGTAATATTAAGCAAGTCATGCCACTTCTTTGTGTTTCTTTATTTGTAGATGCAAATAAAAATAGGAAAATTTTCATGGAATAAAGAAGAGGTTTAAATGAGTAAAAATGGACAAAACACTTAGGGCGCAGTCTGGCACATAAAAAAATTATGAATTCATATGTTGTCTGACCTGTCCATTTACATAATGTATTATACGTAATGCAATAATATATATTATTATGTTTTCTCTAATAATTAAAATCTAGTGGTAGTTAAAATAATTACCTTACCGAAATTCAGAGTTAAATTTACTTATCCTCATAAAAACTTAATTTTTTTCTCATTGTTAACTGGGAATAATAATGCTTCATAAAGGATCTTATAAGTATATATTTGTGTATATGTATAAATGTATTATATAATACAATCCAAAGCTAGGGAATCTTAGTTTTATGAAGAATGTCATATCAATTTCTATTTATCAAGTTGTAATGGAATTATCTTTTTTCTTTAATAGGATGCATTTATATGAAAATAAACATTTTAGGTGTCACAGAGACCACTGGCAGACTGTGTTTTAGATTTGCAATGAAATTAGACCTGATACTTACGATCTTTTCCTAGATGAATAGTTTTCAACTGTAATAAACAAAATTATATTTTGCTTTTATAAAAAAAGTTTCTTTTCCTCAAGTGAATATCATGGAATTTGATTTTTTCTAGTAAATCAGACTTATTCATATTCCCTTTTTCTTTCAACACTTTGATGTTTTTATTTTGCTATTTTAAACATTTACATGAAAGCTTTTAAAAGAAATAAAATCCATTATGATTTGTACTTTTTGCCTAAATTTTAAAATGTCTTTTGTTGTCTTTTCATCTTAATTAAATATTAATTTGTCAAAATATGCTTTTCCAGCTTAGAGATTTAAATATCTTTTCCAGAACCTAGCAAATGACTTAAAAAAAAATTGCTAAAACAGATTTGTTCTTCCTTCTCTCGAGCCAATAGGTAATTTGACTTTTTTCTTTTTCTTACCATTGAAAGCCTCATACTTCTTAAAATAATTTCTAAAATGTAACTTTGTGCCATAAGTCTGTCTCCTAATATATGTGCAGTATATAGTTTTATTCTCTCCAAATTTGTAAATCTTGGCAATCCAAATCCCCACCACTGTATATTATCACAATATATAGCTGTGCTACATCATCTTTTAAAACAAATTTTCAGTGCCAGCTCTGTGTTTTGGAACTGTTTGAAGATTGAAGAAGACACGTCTTCTATGTGAAGTGCTTATACTGTGAGTTAAACAAACAGAACAGAACAGCCCCGGAAAAATACACCAGATGTGTAGGTGGTAGTTAAATCAACAAGAAATCTGATTTCATCAGTATTAGATTTCATTAGTAGTGATCTTTTCTTCTTTAGAAATAAAGGAATACAGTGAAAAAAAGTCATTATGCAGAATTTGATGGCTTCCACCATGGTGAAAATATTGCTTAGGAAAAAATCCGACTCTCAGTCAAAGGACAAAGTGAGCTGCACATAAAGCATAAAACCAAATGAGTAGGAAGAGAAAACAAGGAAGAATGTAAACGAAGTTGAGTAGAGGATATTTGAGTGGAGGCAGTGATATATAAATCATATTTATAGCAAAGATCTGTAAAACAAATTTAAAAATTTTCCAAAAAATGAATAGTACAGGCAATCATAATTTGAAAAAACCAGACAACTATATAGATACATTGTTACTGTGGTAGATTGATATTTTGACTAAATAAATGCCATAAGAAAAATGGCAAATGAAAATGTGATAAACACAATTATTAATCCCAAGAAAACAGACAAATGAATAAGAATAAATACATAACCACAGCATAACAGGAACTCTTTGGAATGGCAATATATATTACTTAGTTCTTAAGTAGCAACCATCTTTCTAGCGACTCTAAATATGTATTTCCATGTGTATAAAAACCAAAAACTGAAACAGAAAGTACTTGAGGATATTACTCTGAGAGGTTTTGCCAAAATCTTTGGGTGAAAGGTGAGCACTGAATTCCACTAAAGGTGTAAAGAAGGATTTGTTTGTTTTGTTTTGTCTTTTGAGGCAGAGTCTTGCTGTGTCACCCAGGCTGTAGTGCAGTGGCGTGATCTCAGCTCCTTGTAACCTCCACCTCCTGAGCTCAAGTCATCCTCCCACCTAAGCCTCCTGTGTAGCTGTGTCTGTAGGCACATGCCACCATTCTTGGATAATTTTCAAATTTTTTGCAAAGAGGTGAGAGGATGTCTTGAGCCCAGTAGTTCAAGACAAGCCTCACTTTATTGTCCAGGCTTGTCTTGAATTTCGGGGCTCAAGACATCTCACCTCAGCCTCCCACAGTGCTGGGGTTATAGGCATGAATCACCGCACTCAGCCTAGGAAGATGTTTTACAGTTGACAAGATGCCCTCTCGCTATTTTTCAAATCCTAAAGGACTCAAGATTTTGAATCTTCTTCACTGGAGTCAGCCACAGGAAAACAAAATATGTGTGTGAGTCCTACTAGTCATTGAAAACATCATTTTATTAAAAAATATTAACAATTAATTAGTATTTACTGAGTTCTTATAGGTATTCCTAAGAGATTCTCACATATTTTTATCTTTAATTAAAAAATAACTAACTTGATGATGTCTATCATAGCACTTTTACAAAAGAGGAAACTAAAATAAAACAAATTTAAGTAGCTTGCTCAACTCTCAGAGCTAAGGCACCGGAATCTTAATACATTGCCTCAAGGCCATTGATCTCAGAGCTTATGGTCTTTGCCATTTCTCAACCCTCCTAATAAAATTAAAAATTTTCATTAAATGCAACATACACTAATAACATCTATCCTATCTATTTTAGATCATGTTGACATATATAAATCACCAAACATTTTGGTAGAAAACAAAAATTATATTTAGTAATTTCGTTGTTAAGGTTTTCAAAACATTTACTGAAGGGTTAAGCTACATTAGGATAGATGAAGTGATGCTTCCTCTGCTCCACTCAGCATCCAAAAATAAATACATATTATGGTTCTCTCAATCCTTTATCATACCATTTGCTAGATGATTGACTTGTGCAGTAGCTACACATTAGAATCATACTGAAAACTTTAGAAGATATTGGGCCAGGCATGGTGGCTCAGGCCTGTAATTCCAGAATTCTGGGAAGCTAAGGCTGGGAGATCACTTAAGGTCAGGTGTTCGAGACCAGTGTTACCAACATGGCGAAGGCCTGGCTTTACTAAAGAGACAAAAATTAGCTGGTCATGGTGGTGGGCAACTGTAATCCTATAATCCCAGCTACTTGGGTGGGCTGAGGCATGAGAATCACTTGAGCCACAGCAAGGTGGGGGACCAGAGGGTGCAGTGAGCCTAGAGCTTGCCGCTGCACTCCAGCCTGGGTGATAGAGTGAGACTCCCTCTCAAAAAAAAAAAAAAAAAAAAAAAAATATATATATATATATATATATATATATGTAATATATATGTGTGTGTGTGTGTATGTATATAATATATATGTATCTAAGGTATAAACAGAAGTTCTTAGATTAGAATCTTAGAATTTCTGGGGGGCAGAAACCTGAGCTTAATTGTTTTTGTTGTTAATGTTGTTTTAAACTACTCAGTTATTTTAATGTGTAGCTCAAATTGAGTAACAATGATTCCTCATTGAAAATTATTGATAAATGAAACAAGCAACATGCTAGCTCTTTTGAAGATAAATTAACAGTAATATATATTTAAATATTACAGCGTTGTATGTATGTTTGAATAATTTCCGTGTATGTTGAGATGTAACCTCACCCCAGTACTATATGATGCATCCTCCAATAATAACACTTTTCTTGTAAAAATACCATTATTATACCTAAGAAATTGAGCAATGAATCCATTATATTATCTAATGTTGTCAGTACACTTAAAAAATTCCCCCATTTAAGCTGGGAATGTCTATTTTGAAAGTTTTAATTAGATCGAATCAATGTTTATCCATAAGGTTTTTTTTTGTCTTTTTGTATCTTTTAAGTTGATAACATAACCCTACTTTCTTATGCAATTTACATCTGAATCCAGGCCAGTTGTCTTGTAGTAATGGTGCACATTTCAGTCGTCGGATTGTTCCTCCTAGTGCTGCTTAATGTTTCTTCTGTCTTCTGAATTCTCTGCAAAGTGGATGTCAGTTCCAGACTCTAGGTTGATTAGATTCAGGTTAAATATTTTTGGCAAGAAAACTTTATAAATGATGTTAGGTATGTCAGATCAGAATTCATAAGACAAGATGCCTTATATATAATATAGAATATTATGTATAGTAATACAGGCATACTTTGAAGATGTGGGTTAGGTTCCAGACCACCATGATAAAGTGAATATCACAAAAAGAAAGTCACACCAATATTTTGGTTTCCTAGTGCATATGAAATTTATGCTTATACTACACTGTAGTTTATTAAGTGTGCAATTGCATTGTATCTATAAAAGCAATATTGGTACTTTAAATACAAATCGCTTTTTGCTAAACAATGCTAATGATCATCAGAGCCTTCAGCAAATCATATCCATCTATCAGATGAATGATTATATATGGCAATGGTATCCTTATAAAATGCATTTATTAAATAGTAAGGCTAAAAAGTTGAAATTACTCCTTGATCCATATGCTGCAGAATGGATATTGTTTTAGCAGGCATCAAAACATTAATGTCCTTGTACATCTTCATCAGAGCTCTTGGGTGACCATGTACAATGACAAGAAGCAATAATATTTTGAAAGAAATCCTCTTTTCTGAGCAAGACATCTCAACACTAAGCTTAAAATAGTAAACCATGCTGTAAACAGATGTGCTGTAATCCAGAGTTCGTTGTTCCAGTTGTAGAGTACAGGCAGAGTAGAGTACATTTAGCATAATTCTTAAGGGCCCTGCAATATTTGGAATGGCAGATGCTTTCATCTTAAAGCCACCACCTGTATTAGCTCCAAATAAGAGAGTAAGCCTATTCTTTGAAGCTTTGAAACGTCTCTCTACGAAAATCATAGACTGCGTCTTCTTCCAATATATGGCTATTTAGTCTACAATGAAAATCTATTGTTTGGTGTAGCCACCTTCAATGATCTTAGCTAGATCTTCTGAATAATTTACTGTAGTTTCTAGATCAACACTTGCTGGTTTGTCTTGTGCTTTTATGTTAAAGAGATGGTTATTTCCTTAAACCTCATTAACCAACATCTGCTAGCTTCAAACTTTACTTCAACAGCTCCCTCATCCCTTTCATGCCCCATAAAATTGAAGAGAGTTAGGGTCTTGCTCTGGATTAGGCTTTGGCCTAAACGAAAGTTGTGGCTAGCTTCATCTTCTATCTGGAATACTAAAACTTTCTTCAAATCAGGAATGAGGCTGTTTTGCTTTCTTATGATTCATATGTTCACTGGAGTAGAACTTTTAATTTTTTTCAAGGACTTCTTTGCACCTACTGCTTGGCTGTTTGTCACAAGGGGTCTAGCTTTTAGCCTATCTCGGGTTTTAACTTAACTTTTTCGCTATGCTTAATTATTTCTAGCTTATAATTTAAAGTAAGAGACACATGACACATTTTTTTTAACTTGAACACTTAGAGGTGATTGTAGGGTTATTAATTGGCTTAATTTCTGTATTGCTGTGTCTCAGGGAATAGGGAAGCACAAGGAAAGAAAGACAGGGGAACTGCTGGTAAGTGGAATACCCAGAACACACATTTATCCATTAACTTAATGGCAGCATAGAGACACCCCTAAAATAATTGCCGTACTAACTGGTCACAGATCACTATCACAAATAAAATAATAATGAAAAAGTTTGAAATAGTGTGTGAATTACCAGTGTAGGATACAGAGACACAAAGCGAGCACAAACTGTTGGAAAAATGGTGCTGATAAAATTGTTAGACCTAAGGTTGCCACAAACCTTCAATTTGTAAAAAGTGCAATATCTGCAAAGCCCAATAAAGTGTAGCACAATAAAATGAGATACGCTCGTGTTAACGAAGAAAGCAAGCTCTGTAAAATATTTAAAAGAGGTTTATTCTGAGCCAATATGAGTGATCACGGCCCAGGGAAACACACACCCAAGAAGTCTTAAGTTGTCCCAAGGCAGCTGGATTACAGTTTGGGTTTTATAAATTTTAGGGAGGTAAGACTTACTGGCAAACACATAACTCAATGCATGGAAAGTGTACATTGATATGACTGGAAAAGGTCAGATACCTTGCAGTGGGCACTTACAGGTTATAGATAGAGTCAGAGACTCTTTAATATCCAATTGTTAAAGAAGTAAGGCTCTCAGTAAAACTTGGAGTCAACAGAAAGAAACGTTTTAAGTTAAGGGTGCCATGTAGCAAGACTAGATGGCCTCAGACATGACTTAACCTTTACCTCGTAGGGCCTTAAGTCTTATTTACAGTTTGTTATCAAAATGATGCAGGATTTTCTTGGTCACTTTGCCAGCTAGAGACCTTCAGCCAGTGATGCCCCTGTCCAGGCCTTTCTCTGCTCAGGTTCACTGCAGGAGACACCCCATCTACTCAGTTTGCCAGGCAGTGCCTGTCTTGCAATCTGGGGCAGATCCCTTAGCCACCGTGACTGTGCACTCAGTCCCTGGTGGGAGGGAGGTATGTGAGTGAGCTAGTGTGAGGTGCAGCTGATTGTTCTAAACCCTGGCACAGGAGTGAGTTCTGTGCAGGGCTTGTGGCTGGACTAGTCATGTTGCAAGCAAATCCTGTAGTGGACTCCAGTGTCCAGATGAGGGTAATACAGTGGTGCCCAGACAGGAGTGTCTGCAACCCTGAGGCCTCAGAAATTGTATTACAGCATGCTAATTACCTCTTTTAGTCCCACTGTCTGCAGCCTGATGGATGGCAATGTGCTCACAGCTCTGTCAGTTCTGTTGCCCCTGTCCAGCCAGGGGCTCCTGGGCTGGCTCAGCCATGCCATTGCTTCTCATCATGTGGGGGAGTCTACCATCCACTGGCCAAGGGCAGAGGGCCATCATGTTACAGTCTTCTTTGTACCTGCATTTGATTAGCTCCAGTTCTTCTCCTGCATCCAAGAAGATGAAGTCTCCCCACAGTTGAAGGGTGAGGACGGTAGAGAAGAAATTTACTGAACAATGAAACAGATCTCAGTGGGTTCTCTCACTCAGTGAGGCTGGGTCTGGGGCTTTTATGGGCTCAGAATGGGGGAGTGCATGCTAATTGGTTTGTGGGTATGCAAAAGAGGCTAAACAAAGGTATCACTCAAAGGTGAGCATGGCACTATAAAAACTCAGGGTTTTTGTAAAATGTAAAACAGTTGGGTTTTTCAATGTAAAATAGTTGAAGGGTGGGGATCAGTCAGAGGAAATTCTACCAAATGCGAAGAAAGTTTCTCAATCCAGTCTGTAGATTTATCCAAGAGTGTGACTTGCTTTTTCGGACTTTGAACTGTCTTTGGCTTGAAAGTCGGGTTTCACCAGGGACCCACCCCTGCCTGCTTAAGATTTCTCTGCCTCCTGTCACTATCATTATTGCCATAAAGAGTCTGTTTTGTCAGTCTGAAGACCTCTATTTTAACATGAACTCTGGTCAGTTGCTGAGCCTGAACTCCAAAAGGCAGGGAGTATAATGAGGCAGGTCCAACTTCCCTTTTTGTCATGGCAAGGAATTCAGGTTTTAAGGTTTTTCTGGGGTCCCCTTGACCAAGAAGAGATCCATTCAATCAGTGGGGGCATAGGATTTTATTTTTAGTGTCCACCTATATTATGCATTTTATATACATATAACTATATATATATTATTTGTGTGTATGAAATAAAGACATATTTCTAGAAAAATATGGTTGCATATCCAAACTGATTTAATAAAGTAAGGAAAATACACATTTTCTATGGGCCATTAAAAATTTAATTAGTTTTCAAAAATTATCATTTAAAAAAATAAATAATTACTAATTAACCTTTAGCACATAGGTGTGTCTTAGTTCCACCAAACATTTCATAATTATTTTAGCCTTCGTTTTAGAAAATTGTCTGAATCAATTATTATACTGGAGGTTATAAAATTGTGATTAAAAAAAAATCTATTTCTTTTATACCATTAGCCAGAATTTTCTTCCTGTTCCTCCTAGTGGACAGAGACAGAATATATGTATGTATATAAGCATATACATATATAAGCATATATAAATTTATATCTCAAATTCAAGTTTACTATTTTGGCATTTTGATCTTACGCTTTTGTATTTGTACTTCTATTGTCTAACGTTGAAAATCTTAGTTTATAATATTAACATATTAATTATTTGCTATGTCATATACAGATACATACACAACAAAAATATCAAACAGAACGTTTACTGCTAGGCTTCAGTTGTTTTTATTTACTTTTAATTTTGTATGTATCTAAAATATTTCAAAAGCACATAAAATGTATACTCAGACATACTGTTACATTTCTTTTTCCCTCATACTTACCATGACTATATCATATAATCATTTAGTATGTTAAATTCTATATTTTTTATTCTTTCTGGGTGTCTTTTTTTATTATATGCTTAAGTTCTGGGATACAGGTACAGAACATGCAGGTTTGTTACATAGGTATACATGTGCTGTGGTGGTTTCTGCAGCCATCAACCCGTTATCTACATTACGTGTTTCTCCTAATGCTATCTCTCCCCTTGCCCTCTGCCCCTCCTGACAGGCTCCAGTGTGTCATGTTCCCTCCCTGTCCCCATGTGTTCTCGTTGTTCAGCTCCTACTTATGAGTGAGAACATATGGTGTTTGGTTTTCTGTTCCTGCATTAGATTGCTGAGAATGATGGTTTCCAGCTTCACCTATGTCCCTGCAAAGGATAAATTCATTCTTTTTTATGGCTGCGTAGTATTACATGGTGTATACGTGCTGTGTTTTCTTTATCCAGTCTATCATTAATGGGCATTTGGATTGGTTCTACTGTGAATAGTTGTGCAATAAACATATGTGTTCATGTGTCTTTATAGTAGAATGATTTTAATCCTTTGGGTATATACCCAGTAATGGGATTGCTGGGTTAAATGGTATTTCTAGTTCTAGATTCTTGAGGAATCACCATGGTGTCTTCCACAATGGTTGAACTAATTTACACTCCCACTAACAGTGTAATGTTTCACCACATCCTGACCAACATCTGTTGTTTTCCTGACATTTTAGTGATCACCATTCTAACTGGCATTAGATGGTATCTCATTTTCATTTTGATTTGTATTTCTCTAATGACCAGTGATAATGAGCTTTTTTTCATGTTTGTTGGCTGTATAAATGTCTTGTTTTGAAAAGTGTCTGTTCATATCTTTCATCCACTTTTTGATGGGGTTGCTTGTTTTTTTCTTGTACATGTGTTTAAGTTCTTTGTAGATTCTGGATATTAGCCCTTTGTCAAATGGATAAACTGCAAAAGTTTCCTCCCATTCTGTAGGCTGCCTGTTCACTCTGATGATAGTTTCTTCTGTTCTGCAAAAGCTCTTTAGTTTAAGTAGATTCCACTCATCAATTTTGGCTTTTGTTGCCATTGCTTTTGGTGTTTTAGTCATGAAGGCTTTGCCCATGCCTATGTCCTGAATGATATTGCCTAGGCTTTCTTGCAGGGTTTTCAGGGTTTTCAAGATTTTAGGTCTTATGTTTAAATCTTTAATCCAACTTGGTTTAGTTTTTGTATAAGGTGTAAGGAAGAGGTCCAGTTTCAGTTTTCTGCATATGGCTAGCCAGTTTTCTCAACATCATTTATTAAATAGGGAATCCTTTCCCCACTGCTTGTTTTTGTCTGGTTTGTCAAAGATCACATGGTTGTAGATATGGGGTGTTATTTCTGAGGCCTCTGTTCTGTTCCATTTTTCTATGTATCTGTTTTAGTACCAGTACCATGTTGTTTTGATTACTGTAGCCTGGTAGTATAGTTTGAAGTCAGGTAGTATGATGCCTCCAGCTTTGTTCTTTTTGCTTAGGATTGTCTTGGGTATATGGGCTCTTTTTGGTTCCATATGAAATTTAAAGTGGTTTTTTTCTAGTTCAGTGAAGAAAGTCAATGGTGGCTTGATGGGAATAGCATTGAATCTATAAACTATTTTGGGCAATAGGGCCATTTTCGTGATACTGATTCTTTATTCATAACCATGGAATGTTTTTCCATTTGTTTGTGTCCTCTCTTATTTCCTTGAGCAGTGGTTTGTGGTTCTCCTTGAAGAGGTCCTTCACATCCCTTGTAAGTTGTATTCCTAGGCATTTTATTCTTTTGCAGCAATTGTGAATGGGAGTTCACTCATGATTTGGCTCTCTGTCTATTTTGGTATACAAGAATGCTTGTGATTTTTGCACATTGATTTTGTATCCTGAGACTTTGCTGAAGTTGCTTATCGGTTTAAGGAGTTTTTGGGCTGATATGTTGGGGTTTTCTAAATCTACAATCATGTCATCTGCAAACAGAGAGAATTTGACTTCCTCTCTTCCTATTTGAATATGCTTTATTTCTTTCTCTTGTCTGATTGTCCTGTCCAGAACTTCCAATACTATGTTGAATAGGAGTGGTGAGAGAGGGCATTCTTGTCTTGTGCTGGTTTTCACAGGGAATATGCTTCCAGCTTTTGCTCATTTGCTATGATATTGGCTGTGGGTTTGTCATAAGTAGTTCTTATTATTTTGAGATACATTTCATCAGTACCTAGTGTATTGAGTGTTTTTAGCATGAAGGGTGTTGGATTTTACTGAAGGTCTTTTCTGCATCTACTGAGATAATTGTAGTTTTTGTCATTGGTTCTGTTTATGTGATGGATTATGTTTACTGATTTGCGCATGTTGAACCAGCCTTGCATCCCAGGGATGAAGCGGACCTGATCGTGATGAATGAGCTTTTTGATATGCTTCTGGATTCTGTTTGCCAGTATTGTATTGAGGATTTTCCTATCGATGTTCATCAGATATGCCTGAAATTTTCTTTCTTTGTATGTATCTGCCAGGTTTTGGTATCAGGATGATGCTGGCCTCATTAAAAAGAGTTACAAAGGAGTCTCTCTTTCTATTTCTTGAGTTGTTTTAGAAGGAACGGTACTAGCTCCTCTTTGTACCTCTAGAAGAATTTGGCTGTGAATCCATCTGGTCTTGGGCTTCTTTTGGTTGGTAGGCTATTAATTACTGCCTCAATTTTAGAATTTGTTATCGGTCTATTCAGGGATTTCACTTCTTTATGGTTTAGTCCCGGGACAGTGTATGTGTCCTGGAATTTATCCATTCCGTCTACATTTTCTAGTTTATTTGCATAGAGGTGTTTATAGTATTCTCTGATGGTAGTTTGTATTTCTGTGGGATGAGTCGTATATTCCCTTCATCTTTTTTTATTTTGTCTATTTGATTCTTCTCCCTTTTCTTCTTTATTAGTCTGGCTGGCAGTTTATCTATTTTGTTCATCTTTTCAAAAAAACCAGCTGCTAGATTTATTGATTTTTTTGAAGGGTTTTTAATGTCTCTATCTCCTTCAGTTCTGCTCTGATCTTAGTTATTTCTTTTCTTCTGCTAGCTTTTGAATTGTTTGCTCTTCCTTCTCTAGTTCTTTTCATTGTGATGTTAGGGTGTCGGTTTTAGATCTTTCTCACTTCCTCCTGTGGGCATTTAGTGCTATAAATTTCCCTCTAAGCATTGCTTTAGCGGCATCCCAGAGATTCTGGTACATTGTGTCTTTTTTCAGATTGGTTTCAAATAATTTATTTATTTCTACCTTGATATCATTATTTACCCAGTAGTCATTCAGAAGCAGGTGTTTAGTTTCCATGTGGTGGTACAGTTTTCAATGAGTTTCTTAATCCTCAATTCTAATTTGATTGCACTGTGGTCTGAGAGACTGTTTGTCATGATTTCTCTTCTTTTCATTTGCTGAGGAGTGTTTTGCTTTCAATTATGTGGTCAGTTTTAGAATAAGTGCTATGTGGTGCTGAGAAGCATATATATTCTGTTGATTTGGGTTGAAGAGTTCTGTAGATTTCTATTAGGTTCACTTGGTGCAGAGCTGAGTTCAAGTCCTGGATATCCTTGTTAATTTTTCTGTCTCATTGATCTGTCTAATATTGACAGTGGTGTGTTAAAAGTCTCCCACTATCATTGCAGTGTCTGCCCAAATGGCAGCCCAGTTTTGTGCCTGAAACCCAGGGCCCTGGTAGTATACGCACCCGAGGGAGTCTCCTCCTCTATAGGTTGCGAAGATCGTGGGAAAAGCATAGTATCTGGGCTGGAATTTACAGCTTCTCATGGTATAGTCCCTCAGGGCTTCCCTTGGCTAGGACAGGAAGTTCCCTGACTCACTGCACTTGCCAGGTGAGGCAACTCACCATCATTTCGGCTCACCCTCCGTGGCCTGCACCCACTGTCTAACCAGTCCCAGTGAGATTACCAGGTACCTCAGTTGGAAATGCAGAAATCACCTGCCTTCTGCATTGACCTTGCTGGAAGCTGCAGACCAGAGCTGTTCCTATTTGGCCATCTTGCCTAGGAATCTGGTGTCTTAATAAAAACATAAATAAGTGTACACACACACACACACACACACACACATGATTAAATTTTTTAATCACAGTATTCTATTTTGTTGTAATTTTAATTTAATGAGTGAGATATGCTAAATTCTTGTGCTATGATTAATTCATTATGAATTTTTGTGATTCTGTCACCTTTGACTTGATATATTTTGGGGCTATGATATTACCTGTACACATTTTCAAAATCATTATATTTTCTTGATGAGTTGAAAAATATAACATTATCAAATATGAGATATTTATATTTTAAAAGTGTTGATCTTCCTCAGTGGTGTTCAAGCTGCTTCCTTCCTGTATTCAAATTGTATTTAGTTTGTAAAAAAAAAATACTCTTGTGTTACGACTTTGGACAGTCCATGTCTGTTCTTTCATATGAAGGCTCTTTCTTTTTATTCTGTGTAAGCAAATGTTAATGAAGCCCTTGCCCCTCATCTTCCCATCCTGCTTTCTCCAGAGCCAGAAGGAATTCAGACTGCTTATTTTTATACTCAACCATATCCTGCAGATAAAGGTAAGGAAGAGTTTATAAAACCTGAAAAAAAAAAAAAGGATGTAACTTTTTCAGTTCTCCCAAGGGCTGAATCTCCTGTGAAATAACTGACAGTTTTTGGATATACAGAAGGAAATGATGAATTGAGCTAAGTGTCCAGATGTGGGCTCAACAAATGTATAAGGTTACAATTTAAAAGTCAAGGAATGCAATACCTGTATCTTTACAAAGGAAGTTATAAATAGTAAACACATCATTCAGCCTTCAACCGTAATCTGACTTTTTAAAGATTTTCAAAGTAACAGATTTCTTTTTCATCTTTTAAACCATTTAACAGTGTATTAAAAAACCTTGTATATGTAAAACCAGTTCCATAAAGGTCATAAACTGAATTAAATCAAATTGAGACTTGGAAAATGATAAATCTTGCTGTATCATAGGTAATATCTAGATGAACATTTGTAATGAATTTATTTTTACCTTAAAATAGAAATGAATCATTTTAAACATAATTACTCATCTTTGCCTGGGGATTTCATACATGCTCCGTCCCTCACCATCTTTTTCTTCTCTCTCTCTTTTTAAGTATGAGCAATCTTTATTGTTGTTATTCAAAACATTATGATGTTTGGACTATTCCCAATAATTTTATTATTTTTAATTGACTAAATTTTGTTTATATTTATTGTATAAAACATGATGTTTTGAAATATGTATACATTGTGGAATGGCTCGATTGAGCCAATTTACATAATACCTCACATACTTATTATTTTTGTAGTAAAGATACTTAAAATCTGCTCTTTGTGATTTTTAAAATACAGTAATATATTGTTATTCACTATAGTCACCATGATATACCATAGATCTCTTGAACTATTCCTTCTAACTGAAATTTTACATCCTTTGTCAAACATCTTCCCATCTGCCCAGTCCCAGCCCCTGGTAACTAGCATTTTCCTCTCTACTCCTGTGTGCTTATGCCTTATACAGTACTAAATATCTTCATCAACAGCTTGAAAATATTCTGAGTTAACTCAGGCTAAAGAAAACTGTTGAAGAAATAACAAAATGACTTCATTGCTTGTAAATCCTAAAGATGATGTTATGCTTTTGGAAATATATTTCTTAATTCTTCTAGAAACTATCAATGAATAATAAAATATAAAACAAGAAGAGTTCAGTCTTTCTACATGAGAAAGCTATTGGAGCGTGACACAGGAATGTTCTAGTTGGAGACAGATATTGCCTTCATTTAAATATGCATTCATATACAGCAAAATAGTCTTTTATGTTCTACATGGTTACCATGCCTTGCATGCTTTTTAAAAGCCAAAACATACATCCACGGGAGTGACAACAAAGCACATCCTAATTCCAGGCATTTCAGGGCTCTGAGATTTGAAGTTGAACTTCTTTGGCTGAGCTCCAACACACAACGGAGGAAGGGAGGAGCAAGGTACCATTTGGGTCTTTGTTTTCCTAAAGCTCATACAGTTCTGGAGAGAAAAATAATGTCCAAAGTAAAAGTATGATGACTTGCTCAGATAACAGGAAGCTAATTCAAAGTGAATTGGGAAGGACGTCTTTACTAAAGAGAAAGTTGTCAGTGAAAATTCACTAGAGAGTTCGGCCAGAAAACATAAGCCGACAGAAGTGATTCCTCCTATTAAAAGAATAACTTTAAAAGTCACAGTGCTTCCTCTTCAACCTCTGTAAATGCACCCAGTGGACGAGCTACTTCTCTAGGTCTTAACCTCCTCTTGTGCCTAAACAGACAAGTGGTGGGAGAACAAAGTGAGAAGAGAAAATGCAGAAAGATAAGGTGCTGAGGCATTGCTGAACCTACTGTCGACCTCCCGTCTCCCACATTGACCTCTCAATCCTAACATAGATGTAGCTTCTCCCCTTCCCTTATTTGCATTTGAGCACAGAGATGGGGTGGGTGAGGGGAGTGATCAAGCTGCCTAAAAGTTGATGAACCTGTTTTTGGAGAAGTCTCTGCATCTGAACCAGTAAGTCTGAAAGACAAGAGGAAGAGATGCTGGATAAAAACGTTAATTCAATTATCCATGCAAAATATACTACTAGAACTTATTTCCCTTTCTTCGTGGCATTAAGTAGTTATGCATATGACAGTTCTTTTAATTAAGATACAAATGCATTTTCACATACTTGTATACTCTTTTAAAGCATTTCTTCCTTTCCAAGTTTTTAGATGTCCTTCATTTTTAGAGAAGTGATTGTATCCAGAAGATTAGAGAAGATATTTAAGTAATTTACAAATTCCTTGATTTCTTTGAACCTCAAGTTCATTTGTAAAACAGGCATAAATACTATGTACCTCTCAAAGGTTTGTGAGTTTAAATGAAGTCATTGTCTATTCAGTGGCTGGTAGTAGATACCATATTCATGCTACAGTCGTTGTTTTAACTGTTATCATTCACATATATATAAAGTTTGTGGTGACTATCCCAGAATCCTTAAGAATCCTAAGTGATTAAGGTGCTTTGTCTTATTGATAACATAGTCAATCTCAGAAACTTTAACTGAGAAAAGGAAAGTGGGCTAAGTCAAAGGGAGCACAGTAAGATTTTATGAGCCAGGAGTTGATGAGTTCAATTTTGGATATGCTAAAATTGAGATATCGGACCTCCAAGTGGAAATGTAAAGGAGGAAGTTGGATCTAAGGCTAGTATTTAGGGAAGAGATTCAGACTGGAGATAAAAACATGTACATCTTTAGCATATTGGTGGTACTAAAAGCTTTGAGAAAGATTGAGATCCAAGGAAATGGATCTAGCGGAAGAAGACACTCCGAAAGTTCAGCCCTGTTGTGTTCTATTATTTAGTGTTTGAGGAGGTCATAGGAGGAACCTGGGCAACTTGACAAAACCCTGTCTCTACAAAAAACATAAAAATTAGCCAGACATGGTAGCCTTCGCCTGTGGTTCCATCTGCTTGGAAAGCTGAGGCAGGAGGATCGCTTGAGCCCCGGGAGGTGGAGGTTGCAGTGAGCCATGTTTGTGCCACTGCACACCAGCCTGGGTAAAAGAGCAAGATAATGTCTAAATAATAATAATAATAAATTTTAAAAAAGAAATATCAGACTTCATCGTTAGTGTTTTATGACAGAGATCAGTGCTTGCTATTTTATCTTAGAAGATAACACAAGAAGTTAGTACAATTAAAGAGTTACAACTGTTGGATCAGTCTAAAACTGCAACATTTGTATGAGTGATACCATTCTGCTACAAAATAAGTCATAGTTATTTAAATTATTTTGCATGTTAATTTTCTTTTCTATTCCCTTTTTTCTTTTCTTTTTTTCTGTATTTTCTTGTGGCTTAAAGAACAGAAATTTATTTTCCCATGGTTCTGGAGACTGTAAGTCCAAGACCAAGGTATCTGCTGGGCTGGTTTCCTTAAGCGGCTTCTCTCCTTGGCTTGCTGATGGTTGTCTTCTCTGTCAGCTTTTATATGGTCTTTGTTGTACACATGTGCATGTCTGTTCCCAAATTTCCTCTTTTTTGTTTTTTAAGTTAATTGAAAATAGTTTCAGCTTTATGGAAGTATAATTGACAAATAAAACTGTATATATGCAACGTGTTCCATGTACAGTGATATGTGTATATATTGTGAAATGATTGGGAAATCAAGTTAATCAGTGTATCCCTTATCTCACATAGTTACTTTTGGATGATGGGAATACTTAAGATATATTCTCTTAGCAAATTTCAAGTATGCAATACAGTATTTTGTCTAAGTATATAATATAGTATTATGTCTACAGTATTTATAATGCTATACATTAGGTCTCCTGAACTTATTCATCTTTTAACTCCAAGTTTGTGCCCTTTGACCATCATCTCCCCATTCCTCTGCCTTTTAGCTCCTAATAACCTCCACTCTATCCTTTGTTTCTATCTACAGCAGGTCCTCAAATAAAGTTGTTTTGTTCAAAGTCATTTTGTTATAATGTTGATGAGAAAAAAAATTGATTCCTGGCCAGGAGCAGTGTCTGTGTGGAGTTTGCATGTTTTTCCCACATCCATGTGGGTTTTTTACAGGTATTCCACTTTCCTACTACATATCAAAGATGTGCCATTAGGTTCACTGGCCTGTCTACATGGTCCTGTCTGAGTACATGTGGGTGGGTGTGTGAGTGCCCTGTGATGGGATGGCATCCTCTCCAAGGCTGGTTCCTGCCTTGTGCCCTGACCTGCCAGGATGGGTTCCAACGATCTGTGATACTGAAGTGGAATAAGTGGATGAATACAATCTTACTTTTTACTATTAGTCTTTCTTAAATGTACGTACAGTTCACGTTTATTTCAATGTTTAACATTAGAAGTGTTTTGTGTATTTTTTTTTAGGAGTTTGGTGATGTTTTTGTGACCAGAAATAAGCCATAGAAACTTAATTTGTGTTTATATTAATTAGTCTGTAATAAAATGGGTTTCCTTATGCATCATTTTGCTTAAAGTCTCAGTTTCCAGGAACCTGACAATAACCTTAAGTTTCTGATGTAATTAGATTCCACGTGTGAGGTGATGAAGTACTTTTTTTCTATGGTTTATTTCAAGTAGTGTTAATATCCTCCAAGTTCATCTGCATTGTTGCAGACAGAAAGATCTCCTTTTCTAAGGCTGAATAATATTCTATGTTATATATGCCTACCTGTATATGTATGCATATATAACATAGAATATTATTCACAAGGATATCACAATATCTTTATCCATTTATCCATCAACAGCCCATCAACAGGGCAGGGTGCAGTGGCTCAGGTCTGTAATCTCTAACCTTATATGATTAGGGTTTTTTTCTCTCCACTTCGGGAGGTGCAGATAGTTGAGAGGATTATTTGAGCCTAGGAGTTCACGATCAGCCTGGGCAACATGGCATCATACTGTCTCTACTAAAAATAAAAAATTAGCTAGGCATGGTGGTACATGCCTATAGTCCCAGCTATTAGGGAGGCCAAAGTGGGAGGATCACTTCAGCCTGGGAGGTGATGACTGCAGTGAGGCATGTTCACGCCATTGTACTTAAGCCTGAGAGACAGAGTGAGACCCTATCTCAAAAACAAAACAAAAGATATTTAGGTTGTTTCTATATCTTGTCTCGTAAATAATTCTATTATTAACATGGTACTGTGAATCTCTTCTAGATACTGGTTTTATTTCCTTTCAGTATGTTAACCAGAAGAAGAATTGCTATATCATGTGGTAGTTCTATTTATAATATTCTGAGAAAATTCCATATCCTTCTATAGTTGTTGTACCAAATTACATTCTCACTAGCAGTGTACAAGGATTCCCTTTTCTCCACACTACTCAATAACTGTTATCTACTGCGTTTTAAAAACATATATACTGGTCATCCTATCAAGTATAAGATGATAGCTCATAGCACTTTTGTTTTTACCTGATGATTAATGATGTTGAGCACCTTGTCACATACCTGATGGATATTTGTGTCTTCTTTGAACAAATGTCTATTCAGATCCTTTGCCATTTTTTTAATCGGGGCATTTGGATTTTTTGCTGATGAGTAGTGGGTCATATATCTTGGGTATTAACCTTTTATTGGGTAGATTTTTGCTCTGAATCTGTAAAATGCCTTTTCATTTTGTTGATTGCAGTGGAGAAGCACTGTAGTTTATTTATTTATTAATTTTTACTAGTTTATTTTTACTATTGTTGCCTGAGCTTTTAGTGTCATGTCCAAAAAAAAAAAAAATCTTTGCCAAGGTCAATGTTAAGGAGCTTTCCTCATATGTTTTCTGCTGGAGTTTTTACAGTTTCAAGTCTTACACTCAAGTTTTTAACTCATCTTAAATTGATTTTTTGTGTAGTGTATAATTGTTCAATTTCTTTTATTTTTTTTTTTTGCATGTGGATCAACAGTTTTCCCAACATCATTTATTGAAGAGACTGTTGTTTCTCCACTGTGTATTTTTCGTGGTGTTGAAATTTAGTTAACCATATATGCTGAGGTTTATATCTGAGGTCTCTGTTCTCTTCTATTGGCTTGGGTGTATGGGTTTATACCAGTACCATAGTGTAACATTTCCTTTTCTCAATGTAGTATCTAATCATTTGCCCTTAGTCTTCCAGAGTCACCCTTTTTAAATCTAAAAGTTAGAAACAACACTACTGGTTCCTTTTACGTGATTGCATAGCTGTGAGGCTCAAAGGAAGTAATTGGTGCTAGACTTTTAAGGGCTATAGACTTGTAAGGGGTAGTTTCCAAATAAGCAAGGTTGGTATGCCCATTTTTAGCATTTTGACTAAATTTCTTTTTTTTGTTCATCCATTTTCTTAAAAGAAACTAAATTATCTGGAAAGCATGACATACATTTAATTATATTCACCTGAATGGAATGTATTACAGTATACTTTTTTGTGTTAAATATCCATACATTATTATTTACATGACTTAAACAGAGTGTGGCAAAAAAATATGGTTAGGATTTTTTCCCCCTCTCTAAATGTTAAAAAAAAAAAGTGTTTTTCTATACTAAGTTAAACCTAGTACAGGTAAGGTATGAGAAGTGGACTATCTCCCATGGTGTGCAATGTGCACAGGCTTTCTTGTGCTACCATTCTTGTTGGTGAACTTTCCTTCGCATCTGTATCTCTATGAACTAAATTGAATTCAGTTGGTGTTGCCATGTTCTTATCTCTTTATACATTTCTTTAGTTCCCTGCATATATTTATTACCCACTTCCGAAAAGAAGGTGTTTTGAATATGAAAGAGGGTTTTTATTGCAGGGAGCAGCTTCCTCAAACAAATTCCTTTCAATAGTTGCACTGTTTATAAAAACCAATAAACAACTCACTATAGGCTCCAAAAGAAATAAAAGAATTAGTTACTTTACAGATGTCTACTTGCATCCGTGATTCATTACAGCTGAATATAAGTCGAGGTTCTTACTACTTCCCAGACAATGCAAGGATCATAGAATAACTCCATTAGTTCTTCTAACTTCTGGGCAATTTTTGTTAGACATTTTAATTTTATGTGTATTTCAACCTCACAAGACAACTATTACTATTTTGTACAATTAATATTCATTTGGATTTACCGGCTTGCATTTTATAGGGACTGATTTTTTTTCCTGTGTTATTTTGTGCTCATCTGGAATAATTTTCCACTCTGGAAACCCCTTTTTGATGCTATTTTAAGCACAGATATTCAGGTAACAAATTCTTTCAACTTTTCCTTGTTGAAATGAGAATCTCATTTTATTTCCATTTTAAATGTTATGATGGCATATTTTTAACAGTTACATAAGTGAGCACTTAGGAGTCATCACCCATCCCAGCAGTCATCGCCTCAGTACCTATCCCACCCCTTTGATTCCACAACCACACCCATAACATTCGTGTGAAGCAAACCTCAGACAGGGTATCAGTGCACTCACTTGATCTGTAAACAGTTTAGTGTAATATCTCTAAAACAAGTCTTTGATTCTTTTTTAAAAAATTCTTTTTTAACATCACCACTTAACTGATCTGTAAAATTGTTAAAAAACATTGCTTAGTATCATCAACTATTCATTCACTGTGTCACAAATGTCAAAATTCTTGCAGCTTAGTTTTTAAATAAGAATGCAGTAAAGTTATAACACTGTAATATTTACCTTATTTGTTAAACTTCTTTAAAACCATAAGTTTCATTTCCATTTTCTTGTAATTTATTTGTTGAAGAAATCATGCCTCTCTTCCACCCACATACAGCTATCTGAGTTTTGTTGATCCTCCCCTGTGGTATAGCTTAACATAGTCCTTTGTCCTGTATAATTCCTATGAATTCTTGGTAGGTTCTAGAGGCTGAATAAGATTCAAGTTTGACTTTGTGGACTAGATAAATTCAGCCATAGTGTTATTTTCTTCCCTCAGGAGGGTCATACTGTTGTGTATTCTTTTTTTGCAATGTTAACATTGATATTCATGCCACCCATCCTTATGTTAATAATTTTCCAGTCATTATGGCTTTCTGAAGCTTGTTCTCTAGTAGATTCCACTGAGAACAATATTTCTGAAGTTTGTGTATGCTGATAGCAGTTTGTCCTTGACTTTTGTAGCAATTTGTACTTGGAAGTCAGTTTGGCTGCATATAAAGTCCTTGGCTCACACTTTCCTTAGGTATCATAAATATGTTATTCCTTTTCCTTTTCCTTTTTTTTTTTTAAATAAATCATCATTGTTAATAGAATGATGGAAATTTTATTTCCTTTCTTTTTTAAATGGCCCAGCCAACTCTTTGATACATGAGACCACAATTCTTTTCTGTTACTCATTTTAGGGAAAATTAATTTTCTTTAACTTTGGGAGAAAGGGGTAACTAACTCTCTCAGTCGCACAGCATTAGAGCTCTTTTTTGTTGTTTTTAAGAACGTGTGTGTGTGTGTGTGTGTGTGTGTGTGTGTGTGTTTTCGTCATCTCATACTTTCTGAAAGCTGCTCTATATTGTTCCCCACTTTTATCTGAATCTTCCATTTGCTATGTGCCGTAGCAATTTCTACATCTACAGTGGTATTGGAGCTAATATGTAGATGAAGAAGACTATTTCAGGTACAATAGAACTGCTAAATAATATTTGATAAATTTGTTTTTTGTTTTTTGTTATTTGTTACACAAACAAAGATACAGAATAAAATAATTGAGTTTCAAAACAAAAACAGGCAGGAATACACACGTAGCATGAGGAATAATTATCTATCAGGGAGTAATTGTCCTCTAGGAATAATGTAATGCAGACAAACAGATGTTAGTATCATAAACACATAGAGGGCAAGTGCCATGCACTCTGCAACTTGACCCTTGGAGTTTGAATTTCTGCTTTATCATTCAGAATCTGTGTAACGTGAGCAAGTTTCTTAACTTACCTCTGCCTCAGTTTCCTTATTTGTTAAAAAAAATCATAGTAATTAGAAATGAAGATAATGCATATCATTTACATGCAGTTTCTGGCACAGAGTAAATGCTCAATTATGAAAACTTTACTCCGTGCATCTTCGGAGGTTTTGAGCAATATTCAAGTCTCTGAGTTCAAAGTATGTTTCCAAGTAAATTGAATAATTAGACTCTACATTTGAATCTTAATAAAAATAAGACAAATCACAGTTCAAATGTAAATGAATGTTCTTTCTAGGTAGTTTTAAATTTTATGAGAATAAATTGTATTTTCTGGTTCTTTTCTAAATTTGCTGTTGTGGTTGTCTAGAGTTTGGCAAATTGCTAAGTATGTAGGTGACCTCTTCATTTTAAAATACTGAATTTTGGATCATGCTGAAACTATTAAACTTTAAAAAGTCATCAGAAGGCTCATCCGATGGTAATTTTTGTACTTTTCTTTCTTAAAAACAGAAATACAGAGTCTAGTTTGATTTCTTAGACTCTCTCTGGTATTAATAATTTAAACAAGAAATATATTTTCCAAAATTTTGGAGAAATAGAAATCCAAAATATTTTAAAATTATATCTGCATGGGAATTTAACATTAGTTTTTTTCAGAAGTAGTCACACTTATGTTCATGTTATGTCCTCTTTGTTCCCAAGAACAAAAACTGAAGACTTTTCACAACTCTGTAGTAAAAAGTCGATGCCAGTGCCTCCTTTTGTTTATTTTAAAAACACAGGCAACTAATCAAAGAAGAGGGACATAGACTTTGTGTTCATTAGAATGATACAGGAATAACATCTGCCTGCTTGGTTAAGTAGCAGAGAGTAGTTTTAGTTGTATGCCTGACGACACAGAGTTCTCTAAAATCTTCTGCCTTATTGACTGCATTTCAACGAGACAGACACATGTTAGCTTTGGATTCTCTTACATGAATGCAAGATCTCCATCTCATCCTACCATGACTATATGGCCCATCATCTATACTACTCGTAAGTCCTGAGGATCTGGTGAAGAACAAAAAGTAAATAGCCTTAATTTCCTTAATCCTGTTATTTTAAATAGAGATTATACCTCTCTTTTTGAGTACAACGTAGTAATTCCGTTTATTAGTAGATTGCTACATGAAAAAATGTAGTTTGGCAATAGGTGACTTGATTGGAAACGTGAATAAAACCAGAAGTACAGATTATTTTGGGGCAGCAAGCAAGTTTAATGCTATACACAATAGTCATGAAATTAAAATTGGCTTTACAAAATTGAAGGCCTGGAGCACACAGGAGTTCCAAAAAAAAAACTTCAAAGATGAAAGGGAAATGATTACTGATGATACTTTTTAGTATAATAACTAATAATTTTGTTTGAAAGAGATGAATATGAAACTGATGATTTCACATTTATTGAGGCAATAGTGAGAAATGATTGCATCTTCAGTTCCAGATTAGGGACATTCTTCTGGGACTTATGACAGGATGTTTTCTCTTAACCCCCCCCTTTTTTTTTCATTTTAACTAGAAAAGGAAAAACCTTTCTTGCCAACTTTTTTTTTAACCCTGTCTAAGTAACAAACTTGTATCCAAAAATGTAGTTGTTAGAAAGTACTGTTATCTATTTAAAACTTACAGAAATACTTAATTTTTAAGGCAACATTAACTGAGGTTGAATTATGGAGCAGTTCCTCCGGAAGTTCATGTCAGAGGAATGTTATTGCCAAATAAATCCACTATGATGAGTTGAGCGACAGTGAATAGGAAAAGCACTTAAAATAATTGGACACTCAGGGGTACCTTTCTAAAGACTGTTGTGACATGTTAGCTATGTCACTTCCATGAAAACCAGTGGGGGTTTGAGGTTCAAATTCATCTTTACAGATTAAAGGCTTGCTTCTTAACACGCAGCGCTGTAGAAACCATCAGAGAAGGCCAGGGTTGGAACATATCAACTGTTCTTTGGAGAGTAGTGGCCCTAAGTTTTCCTTCCTCACATTTATCTTTATACATTTCTAGTTATAAATTTTGATGCATTCGACTAAAGACGGAAGAAGATGTAGCATTTACATTAGAATTTATGCATTGAAAACATCATTTCAGCAGTTGGTGTGCTGGGTCAGAAAATAACCATTCCCTTTAAAAAACTGTTCCCTTATATTACCTCCAAAAATATATCCTTTTTAGACCTCCACTCCCTCTACTGGATGACTAAGTTTCTCCTTAAAAGACTCCAGGGCTTTTACATAAACTGTGTGGAATTGCCTCTGTCATTGCTTTGAGGACAATTCAAGACATAATTTTAAGAATTACGCAGAATCAGTCTCTGTTTGTAATCTGAAAAATAAAAATCTGTTTACTTATTACAGAGGAAAATACAATGTTTTTATCATTTACTAAATGGGAGCATGAAATGTGGTTCACTTTTTCTCTTTGATTTCAGAAAATAATTGCAATATTATCAGAGACTATGAGTAAATGCTTATGTTCCTTACATGCTCTGACTCATGTTACAGATAAAAGGTGTTTCTATTGCAATTTTAAGTCTACTTCAATGACATTTAAATATAATATTTGAGTTATATCATTCTTGGAAATATGTTAATACATCAATAAATGGTTTAAAGATATATGGAATACAGACAAATGGACGCCAGTTATTTCTTTGCAGCTCATTTTGATTTATTTCCCTGGGATTATTAATTCTCGGATTATTTCATCTTGACAGACTCAACTTTTCATACAGATTTTCTGTTTTTCTTCTATGTAGCATTCCATTTTTTGTTTATTGTACTCAACTTCTTATTAGACTTAGAATTAATGTCCTAAGCCTATTTTTTATTTTATTATTATTATTATTATTTTGAGATGGTGTTTCACTCTTGTTGCCCAGGGTGGAGTGCAATGACATGATCTCGGCTCATCGCAACCTCCGCCTCCCGGATTCAAGTGATTTTCCTGCCTCATCCTCCTGAGTAGCTGGGATTACAGGCATGAGCCACCATACCTGGCTAATTTTGTATTTTTAGTAGAGAGGTGGTTTCTCCATATTGGTCAGGCTGATCAGAAACTCCCGAACTCAGGTGATCCGCCCGACTCAGCCTCCCAAAGTGCTGGGATTACAGGCATGAACCACTGCACCCGGCGGCCTATTTTTTAAATAAAAATAAGCAAGCCTACTCTCAAATTCCTGCTCTGTGACCCAGCAACTGTAAGCTTAAGGATAATTTATCTTTTTTCATCCTACTTTCTTTATCTGTAAAAGCTGGATAATAAAACCTCCCTCTCAGGGTGGTTGTGAGCATTAAATGACCTAGTGTATGCTTGACACCAGCTCTTTGTTCAACAATCATCTCTATCCCAGATTAGCAGGTGTACCTTCTAACCTGTCTCATCTTACCTAGCCAAGTGTCTTGTGTGGAGTAGATTATAGCTGAAAGAACTGAATGAATACATGAAATGAACAAAATGAATGAATGACTTAGAGTGGTGGGTCAGTTTGTCTCTGATTTGTCCTGTCTCTCTGAATCAATGTCTCCGTTTTAAAAATGACACCAATAACGGTGGTCCTGTGATGTTGATATAGACAGGTAAGAGCAGGTATGTGAAGGAAATCATTTTTATTATCATTCTGTGTTCCAAAGTTTGAGCCTGTATGTCTAATACAGAGGCAGAAATCTAATACAGGATGGAACTGCAATTTGAGCATAGGTCTTCAGGTGTTAAAATCAATGTTCTTTTTACCATATCACACATAATTCTGTAGCACATTAGTGACTATATAAAAATAGAAAAGAATTTTCTCTATTTCATTAAATACTTTACCTGATTTGCCTTTCATATTTTTGTTTCTCCATACCTGGCATCTAACCACCAAAAGCATTGCTTTTCATCTTAGTTGCCAAACTGAGGTCTTCCTTTCTGCAGTTCATCTTTTATTGCTTAGACTAATTTATACTGGCATTTCCTAGGGTGGCCCTTACAGAATCCAGGAGAAGAGATGAGAGGGAACTTTATGAGGAGCCAACACAGGATGCAAATGTTAGCCAGACCCTCAAAACCATCAGCGACTCTCTGGGGATCTGACCCCATGTGCTGAGGACCACTGCTTTGATAATTTTAAGAGGTCCATTGTTTATTATAAATTGTCTCTCTCTCTTAGGTGACAGCAGCGCTATATATGATTATAAATTGCTTCCCAACCTCCTGCCTCTTGCATTCACCCATGCTGCCAGAATGTGTTTGTAGGGGTGGGGGACTTGGGGGAGAGTGAAAGAATGTTTAGCAGTGAAGGAGGAAGGGCCAGGCTGGACTCAGTTGATCTCCTCTCATCGGAAACAGTGCAAAGGATCAGAGAATTTCAGAGAAGCAAGAAAAAATAAACTTGGGTCATATAATTACAGAATGTCAATCATAGAACACTAAGATAATTTCATTAAAACCCTTCACTTTGGAGATGAGAAAAGAATGCCAACAGAGGACAAATGGATTAAGAGGATAATTTAATTGTCATACAAAATCAGATTTGTGCTTAGATTCTGGACTTCAACACCAGAGAGTGCATGCCATCTCTAAATTGTTCTTTCCATTTTATACTCACTTGGCAATTTGATGACATTTATTTTTAAAGGAAAAATGATATGGCAATTTTACTAAATACAGAATTAACTACCCCTGATAGGGAAAAATCCTTGAAAGCAGTTATTTTTTCTGCAGCTCATTTTTGATTTATTTCCCTGGGATTATTTATCGTTGGATTATGACTTCTTGACAGACTCAACTTCCTAGAGATTTTCTGTTTTTCTTCTGCTATGTAGCTTTCCATTGTCTTGTTCAATTATACTCAACTAGTTATTAGACTTAGGATTAATGTCCTAAGCCTATTTTTTAAATTTAAAAAATCCTTTGCTGTCAATACATTTTCCCCTATCATCTACCACTCCTGCATTTGTCACTGTATTCTCTTTTTATTTCACCTCCTCCCTTCCTCTGTAGGGCATAATAATGGAGTTCTAGTATATTAATTTGATTTCACCCAAAACCAGCCACTAAGACAATTAATTCATTTTCTCATGTTTGATTATTTTTTTTTAAATTCCAAATATACACAAAAGTGGAACGAATATCATGACATATCCCAAGGTACTCAATATCAGTTTCAACATTATCTACATTCTGCCATTGTGATTTTATCCACCATAAGCATGTGCTTTTTTTGCCTAAAATATTATGAAGGCAACCCCAAATGTTATATTTCACCTAGATAGCATTAGACAGATAATGAAGGCAAAATATTAACAAAGATATCCAGGTCCTGAACTCAACACTTGACCAAATGGACCTACTAGACATTTACAAAATGCTCCAGCCAAACACCACAGAATATACATTCCTCTCATCACTACATAGCACATACTCAAAAATCAACCACACAATTGGACAGTATTTAACAGTATTTAACAAAACAGTATAAAACAGTATTTAACAAATTAAAAAAACAAATGCAATCATACCAACCACACTCTTAAACCATAGTGTGAGAAAAATAGAAATTAATACTAAGAAAATTGTTCAAAACCATATAGTTACAAGGAAATTAAACAACCTGCTTCTGAATAACTTTTGGGTAAATGATGAAATAAAGGCAAAAATCAAATTCTTGAACTTATGAGAACAAACATACAACATTCCAGAATCTCTGGGATTCAGCTGAGGCAATGTAAAGTGGGAAACTTAGAGCACTAACGGCCCACATCTAAAAGTTAGAAAGATCTCAAATTAAGAACCTGATATACAGCTAGAAGAAACAAGAGCAAACAAACCCCAAAACTAGCAGAAGATAAGGTATAACCCAAATCAGAGTTGAACTGAAGGAAACTGAGACATGGAAAACCGTACAAAAGACTGATGAATTCAGGAGTTGGTTCTTTACTTCCTTTTTAAAAAATATTTTTAAAATATTTTTCTGGAAAATTGGTAAAGAGCTTATGGGAGTTCCTTGTACTATTCTAGAAACTTTTCTATGAGCTCGATACAAAAAAATCACACACATACTCATGCATACACATATTCATATATAGCACATGAATCAATACTGTTACTTGCAAATACAAATAAATATTGTAGGGTTTTCCTTCTTGGATTACTTTTCAAAAATATTTTTACTTATAATGAGAAATTTTGTTCTTAGTTACATTAATATAATTACTTATAGAATTTATTCCACTTTCTTTAAAGACAAGGCCACTTAGTGCTACATTAAACTCCTTGTGGTTCTTTTTTGTGCATTGCATATTCCCTAACTGGGGGCAGACACTCAAAAGATTCTGTTTAAAATCACTAGAAATAAGACTTCTCTAGTATATCATTAACATGGTATTCAATTAAGCTCATTTGTTAATTATTTTTAATTTTTAAGAATTGCTTATAAAAATTTTAATCTTCTCTTTTAATTTGATAAAATATTTGCATCCAAAGCCAAAACTATGAGACAACATACATTCAGAGAGCATTTCTTTCATATACAACACATATACTCATACCTAATTATTATTATTATTATTTTGGTCTGCAAAACATTTTCACTAACTCTTAGTTCAAAATCCAATTGCTTTTTTTTTTTTTGAAAAATACATTTTTATGTGTGTGTGTGTGTGTATAATACATATAACAGTATTCCCATTCCTTCACAAAATTGCATATGATAAACATAATTTGTGTATTGCTTTTCTGACTGAGTAAAATATCTTGGAGAATATTTTAATCTCTTTTGCAGTTGCATTGGACATTTTGGAATATATCTTAGTTTATTCAGGCAGTTCTCTATTGTTGAACATTTGAATTAGCTCAGTCTTTGTAAGTGATAAACAGCCTTGTCCATATATCTCTTACTCTTTTTTGGCAGTGTAGATCTAAGGTATTACAGATTTTAGAAAGAGGCTGCAAAGGGAAAATGAATATGTGTTTTTGATAGTTACTGGAAAATAGCCTTACAGTGGGATTGATCTATTTTGTATATGCATCAACATTGCATGAGAGTGCCAGTTTTCTGACAACCTCTCCAAAAAATGTTATTGTTAAGCTTTTAGATATTTGTCTTCCTGATAGGTAAAAATTTTAATGGCTTATAAACCCCCTGGGAACATCTCTGATCAGAGTAATCATGAAGTATGTTACAACTTTTTATGTACATGTAGAGGTGATGGTTTCCTTCAAAGTTTTGTTTGGTTCTTCTCAGGCACATAAAAGGTAAGAGCCTGGAGTAGACTTTTTTTTTTTTTTTTTAAATCCATCTTTATTGAGGTAAAATTGACTGTTTTGTAGAAAGGCTGCAGTGGGATGGGAGCCTCCTGCACATTGCTCTTAGGCTTACCTCTAGACAGGAAAGACAGGCAGAAATGTGTTGTATTGGAGTTTTTATCTATTGCTCCCTAGGTGTTCACTTAATAATGATCTTCTTTGAAAAGATCTAATAATCCTGACTTAAAACTTTAAGTGTTATTCAATGTTAAACACAAGAATAAGAAGAATTCTATAACTCGGTGCCTGCTAATATTTTCTACTCTCAGCATGTATATCTCCTGCAACTTCATACTTTCTTTGGGGTTGAAATAATTTTTATCTCAGAGACTGTTTCATATTAGATATCAAATAAAACTTGTATCTAAAAAGCTTGAAATTTAGAAAAACTGCTGAGAAAATATACGATAGATGTCTTCAGAAAGTACATTTCTCACTGTTTCTCATTCATATTCTGAAAACACAATAAAACAGAAACCAGATACCATTTACATGTTTGTATCTTTGATTAAATTAGACACTTGTGGTAAATCAAAATGCGTTTTCTAAGTAGAGGAATAGGAAGCCAAATTGCTGTTTGGGCTGAAGATTTTCTGGAGAAAAAAATAAAGCACATTGTTTTGATTTGGTCAGTGCATCCATAAGTTTAATTTTCCAGTTGACTGGAGAGATGCTGTAATACCTTATACAAACATGATTTGTAAGCTTCTAACCTTTTTTATTTTGTGCACACAAAATGAAACTATTTTTCATCTGTAACAAACTGCAGAAACGTTAGCATGGAAAAGTCGTATTTTGCTTCCTATATGTATACAGTGACTTAAACAATATAAGTAAGCAGAGTAATGTGTCCAAAAAAAAAAAAAAGGTATTAATCAGCTTTCTGATGCAAAAATTAGCTAGACTTGCAACTACTAAATATCTCCATTAGCTACCTTTGTTTGATAGTATACAAAATAAACTATCACTATTACTATTTTTCCAAATGAGAAAGTTTAGCAAAGAATTATGACAACTTATTTTTTCATGTGCCAAGTAATTTTGATAATTTCTTTTGAAAAATTGGCATTTTGGATAGCTTTTGTATTCTGAGGTGCTTTCCCCCATAACAATAGATACAACTGACATTTAGCCTTATTGTAAGTTATAAGCTTTGGCATACTATGTTTAATTAGTGTAATCTAATTCCCTGAAGGGAGCCAAGCTAATTACCATGTAAAGGATGGTACAGTATACATAGTATAACTTGAAGAGCCTTCTTGTTGCCAAATACATCTCCCATCAAGCATGATATGGTGCCCATAAAAGTATTGTTTGAAACATATTTTTTTCATTGAGGCATTTGTCTTTAAAACTGCCGTTTATCGAAATAAGCCAGTAAGGCTTCTAAAGTCTTTAAATTCAACTTATCAAGTTCTGTTCCAACCCAGTCTATAAGAATATCTTAGAGATGGATCCAAAATTTATTTTATGTTGATTTTTATAGGCTTTCAATTTTAGTAACCACTGAGTTGAGGAATATATAGTCATTAAGTCCTTATGTTTAATGGCAATAATTAATACATGGTTTTAAAATGAATCAATTAATTGTGTTCATGTGTGAACTTTAGAGTTAATATGACTAAATGCGCATGCGCTCGCACTGTATCGTAATGTCAAAGTAACAAAGTCTAATTGTTAAACAAGGAGGTATTCTTCTGAGAAGTTGCCATTATGATGAGATGCCACATCGTATTTCACTTCTCAAAGCCAGTTTAGATTTTTCTGTGCCTTGATGATGTTTTTATCTCCGTTAATAGAATTCTATAAAATTTAAAATATATTTTCTCAAATGGGTTTTATATGTGATGCTAAAAAATTTCCTGGGAAATAAGATAGCTTTATTATAGGAAGAAAGAACTAATGAGGCTTGGGGGACAACACAAACACTTGGCTATAGTTCCAGGCTTTGGAGTCTGACAAGTCACTGTTCAAATCTTGCCTGTATCATGAAACCCTTACCAAAATATATAACCTATCTGACTCACCTTTCCTCATCTGTAAAATAGGAATGATAAGGTTGTTGTGAGAACTAAAAGTGTCAAATTATCTCAGAAATTACTCACTGGTCAACAAACAGTGGCTAATTGTAGAAATAAGTGGAAGAACTAAGGTGAGGACTCCAGTCTTCTGACTTCCAGCCCACATCTCCTTCCTCTCTGGCACACCTAAAAAGCTTTTCATAAAATCGATCTCAAAATTTATAGTCAGCCAAGAGCTAGCCAAAAATGGAATATAAAGTAAATAACTTTGGATAGTAGAGAAATAGGTTCAAGTATACGGGGCATTTGAGAGACAGCAGGCATTGATAAAATACCTCAGACGTTTCAGCAGATTGGGTGTGTGCTCAATAATTGATAAAAGAGTAAATGACAGTAAACAAATGAATATTCAGGGGTGAGATAATACAAATGGGATTTGCTAATTTCAGTTTCTGAGCAACTGAAGTAAGATTTTTAAAAACATGTATGTAGCCAATATTTTATTTTTATTATACATATTTCAGTCAACCAAAAAAGTTAATAAAACTGCATTAAAAAACACCCACATAACCACCCACTCCCTAGATTTCACAATGAACTGTTTGATATATGTATGTTATTACATATTTGTTCATTTGCCCATCATTCATATGGCGATTACAGTAGGCATAGTATTAGCATTTTCTTTCGTTCCTCAGCCTCATTCTCACAAGCCAATATGAAAAAATGTCACGTGACACTAAGACATACAGTATATTACATTATGGGAGTGAAGCCTTGAGTTTAGGGAACATAAGCCTGTTATAATAGATTTTAAGCATCACTGCTATTTTCTCTGAAAAGAATATTTATCTGAAATATAGTAATTTGTCATTTTGTTGAGGTATAACATTGATTTACTCTCAGCACTCTTTATAAGGCTGATGTACAAAGCCAGTAATTTATTCAGTGGTATAACTGGTTCTGCAGCTGATCAGGTACATCTTAATTCTAGTTTGTCAATTGCTTTTCTCACTGTGTTGTCACCCTCTCTAGTTGATAAGGTCATCACATGGAAGTTGAGGCCTTTCCACTCATCTTCATGGTGGGGTGATGCTGTTTGCAGTTCCACCCAAACTGTGCAAATCTATATCCAGGACTATTGCCTCTTAATTGTGTTAAGTACAAAACATTGTGTTTCCAGTGTTTTGTAGATGTTATGGACTGAATATTTGTGTCTTCCAAAATTCATCTGTGAAAGCTCTAATCTCTAATGATGGTACTTGGCGTGTGACCAAGATTTAGATTAGATCATAACAATGGAACTCTCATAATAAATTTTGTGCCTTTATTAGAATAAGAAGAGGGAGGGGAGAGGGGAGAGAGAGACAGAGCGAGAGAGCGAGAGAGAGCGAGAGCGAGCGCGAGCTTTCCATCCCCATTCACCAAGGAAAAGTCATATCAACCCCCAGAGAGAAAGTGGCTGCCTGCCTATGAGCCAGGAAGAAGCCCTTACTAACAACCAAATCTGATTGAGCACCTTGATCTTGGACTTCTCAGCCACCAGAACTGTGAGAAATAAATGTCAGTTGTTTAAACCAGCCAGTCTATGGTATTTTGTTATAGGAACCTGAGCAGACCAAGATAGTAGATGTGCTGAAGAGCTGAGACATGGGAAGCTATGAGTTACAGGAATTTAAAATCAAATGCACTTTTCCTTTTAGTTACTTTGTAAAGCTTACAAAAAATTGCCCCTTCTGTTTGAAAGGGAAATTGTGTATGAACTAGTTTGGGAAGACTACCTGGGCATCAAGTAATTCTAAGCAAACAATACTTTGATGACATATGAGTAAATGAATCAGAAACACATGGACTGAATTATCTCTGAAACACACTGGAGCATAAACGTAAAAACAAAAGGGTAGTTATTGGAAGAATGCCAAAAACTATTGGGCACTGCCAAGCCTAAGTAAGTTTGAGAATAGAAGGGGAAATTTTACAACTCTCAGGGAACAACCAAAGCCTTCTGAGTCCCGGAGCTTAAGGTGATAGAATGTTAATATTTTGAAGTGCCTGGCAAAATGTTACAAAGCAAACATGTACTAGCAAAAGTATCACGGAGGGGATTTTTATGTTTGCATATAAGATAACATGTTTAACTGAGTGTTACTTGCTAAAGGAAACAAATGAAAAGTCACAATTCAGGTTATACTGATAAAGTTTCTTAGGTCTCAGACTTACCAAATGCAAGCAATATTAATCAGTATGTATTTATAGTTGTGGCAGCTGTCTGGTCAGGCAAGTTGTAAAAATGTCTTTCTTCTTAGGAAATACACTCTGTATTTCTATGCTTGTGCAAAACTTGGATTTGGTAAGTCTGAGACCTAAAGAATTTTGCAAAAGACTTGCAAGAGAAAAGTGGCTTTGCATTCAGTTATGGTTTCTTCAGGACACTGTATTTATTCTGGTTGCTTGTGTAAAATGGAGCACTCAAGTCAAGATCTTTCTGTAATATTTAAGAGTATTTTCATGCATTAGGCAATTTCTATTAATTAGTCATTTATTGACATAATTATCAAATGAATAAGGAAAAAGGCAACTTTTTTTCTCTATTTAAAGCTCTAACCACAGGGCTTCTCCCATGCGGCACGTGGTCCAGGAGCATCTTTGCTACACAGGCTGGGAGCAACTTCACTGGTGCTTATTAAAGTGTTCACTCCAGCTATTTTAGCTGACACATAGTAATTAGTATAAACACATCACAACATCATTTCATGTATTTATACTATAATTGCACATTTTAATTTCAGTCATTAAACATATTTAGAGTGCATTAATTTTAAAGTGAAGTAATTACTTTAATTGTAGCATGAATATAATCAAGCGTAATTCTCTGGATCTGGTATGAAATTCAGTTTTAACATATGCCACAGCCTGAGCGTAGCTATGTTCAGATATCCTGAACCACTTATGTTTTCGTTTTGATGAGCCTCTATTTTCAAATTAAAACTTGGTAGAGGAGTGCCTTCTGAAAGCCCCCTTCTCTTTGTCTTAAGAATGTTATCAGGAGATTATTTAGTCCCCACTAGGGGTTGTATACTATGCCAAATCCTAGACATATATGGCTCTGTGGGATTCACTTGTTGACCTTAAACTCCTTAAGCCAGTTTCAAGAAGGAAAGAAGAAACACACAAGACATTTAAAAAGAACTAACAGAGTATAACTGGATTGTTTGTAACCCAAAGGATAAATGCTTTAGGTGGTGGATACCCCCATTTACCTTGATGTGATCATTACGCATTGCATACCTATATCAAAATATCTCATGCAATGCATAAATATTTTTACCTGCTATGTACCCCCATACATTTAAAAACAGAGAAACATACATTACAAATGAACGTCTGTAACACTGTGCCCTGATTTTGAAGATTGTACCGGGATTGCGTAACTGAATGTCTTTCTTCTTAGGAAATGCACTCTAAAGGATTCAGGGGTGAAGGGGCATGAGGTCTGTAAGATATCAAATGATCAGGGGGGAGAAAAACACATGCATGTGTGTGTGTGTGTGTGTGTGTGTGTGTAGCAGAGACAGAGAAAGAACGAGACTAAGAAAAAACATGGGACAGAACACTAAAAAACAAGCTAAATTTGTATAATGATTATATGAGAGTCCCTTGTACCTTGTCTGCAAGTTTTAAGTTTGAAATTATATAACAATAAAAATAAAGCACTGATATAACCCTTTATTACAGCAATTTGGCAATGCCTTAATCTGTAGCCTTAAAGTGTTTACACATGAAGTTTGAAACAACGCTTCCACTCTTAGAAATCTATTCTAAGGAAATAAGGCGAAAATATGTTTAAAGCAGCATTGATTATAGTAGTAAACCACCAGTAAAACATTCTGAATGTCATAAGAGAGGAAAGTGATGGGGTCAAAAATGGAAACTTTCTTGAAAATATAGGAGAAGACACAGGGACCAGAGGGACTTGTAAGATAACCCAAAGCATGATCAAAAGGGAAGACTGCAAAAGGACTGGGAGAGAAGCAGGATTGCAGAAACATCTTCCTTCCTTTTTCTCTTTCTCCCTCCCTTCCTGCCTGCCTTCTTTTAATTCAACATGGACATATCGCATGCATTCTAGGTCTCAAGCACTGTATTAGTGTTGGGGAAACAATGGTGAACTAGTTAAAGGAGGTTTCTGTCTTCATTGACCATATGATCTAGTAAAAAATTAATAATAATAACAACCTCCCTGAATATAATTACTCAATCCCACTCAGGGAGCATGGGGGACTGAAAGGAAAGAAATATTCTTGAGTGTAGGTGCATTTGAACTGTGAGGACCTTGAACACCTAAGGACACAATTTTGAACCTGCAATTCTAGAAGATTCTATTTCTTGTCTCCATAGGACTTGCATAGCCCTGCAGAAAGTTGAGACATTCTTTAACGCTAAGAAATAAATTTATTATTATTGTTGTTGTTTTTGCATTGGGCCTCAAAATGACTTGCAAGAGTTTGCCATCCGTTGCATCAACCCATTTTAGTAGCCCAGTAGGACTTTGTCTTAACTCCAGGAAGGAGCTTCAAACCCTGGATATAGAGTAGGTTGCACAAAAATCCACGGGACTTCTTTGATAATTAGATTCTAGCTGTGTTATGTCAAACCAGTCATTTCGCTTCACAAGTAAAACATATGTATCTCCCGATTTACAATCCTGGGATGAGTATCAAATAAGATGTTTTCAAAACCACTTCAGAAAGTAGGAAATGCTCCTCCATGACTTTGCTACCACTGTTGGTATTGCCATAATGCAAGGTCTTAGGGGGCAAGAGCTTGACTTTCACTATCCCTTACTTTCAAACTGCACTGCAGATATTTCCAACTTTGGTCTAAGAAGAGTAATGGATGTGAAAGCAGGACAATACCTTTCTTCTCCCAACTGCTTGAAAGGCGATAGACTTTAATCCCTCTGATTTGGGATTAACCAAATGGCTTAGTTCCTCTGTGAAAATCTACATGTTGTTTATTCACTACAAGTAGAAAAACAATGCCCTGAGAGAATCTTTCTTTCATCTGTCTTCTTAATTCTTTTGGTGTTTTCTGAGGTCCTCACAAATGGGAAACAGTGAATTTTGCATCAACTGGTGAATACCATGTTCTTACCATGTATCACGTGATAATATGTTTTTCCTTTGGGGCTTCATCCTGGGCTGTGTTGTTAAATTTTAGCCATAGGACACGGTGATTTATTTTCTGCTACTAATATAATGAAGTGAGTTAAATGAGCTAATAGTATTAAAATCCTTATAACTTTTTATATAGCACTTACTTTGTGGTATGGCACATAATAAGTTCTATATTTAAATGTAAGTGTTTAATAACAGAAACTTCAGTGTACTTACTTCTTTCCAATCTCAACTAATGAAGGGTAGATAGAATAAATACTAATGTGAGACCATTTCAGCAAGTGATGCTAAGATCACTGTAGGCATGACATTTGTCTTGGCATTATTTAAGTCATAACACCTAGTATAGTTTGCCTAGTTTAGCACACATTACACTGAATAATTATTACTTGCTCTATATTTCCTCACTCCTCCCAGCAATCCCCTAACTAAACCATGAGTTCTTACTGGGTAAGGGTCTTTCCTCTGTCATCTGTGTGTTTTCCATGGCCTGCACATAATGGTAGTTGTTTGATACATCTTTGTTGATTCAGAGACTGATAAATAAATATAGCCGTGTATAAATGTAATTCCACTTAATTATAACAATGGGCAGATTCAAGTTCTCAGATTTATAGATGCTAAACCACCAAGATTTTCCTTGATTTCTCTACTTGGCATAAAGTCCTGATGATAGAGGACATTATTAACAAAATACTGATGCCTGAGCTAAACTAGTATAGATAACTAGTTTCATCAAGTTAGATTACTAGCTGCTTTCGAGCAGTGTATAACATTTGATTTTTAAATTGTAAGACTTTCTTTTAAACATGAGTTTCTGATGAGCTCAAGGGGCAGACAACAGGTATTCTATTTGTTCCCCAAGTTTACTTTGTATATAAAATAGGATTATTATTTTATTTTCTTATACCAATTTTCCTCTTCATTTGATTTAAATTCCTTATGCTCTCTGCATTTTGAATTGTCTATTACTAAAATGTTCCTTGCAGATTGTTCAGTTTATGGTGCACAATATTACTTTTTCATTGGTAATTGCACTGCAGATCATTATATGAAAAAAGATCCATTCTTTTCTTGAGGCATAAAACCAAGTTCCTGTCTGTGTTGCGGATGTTAATAATCCCAAGACACTTAAGGAAGAAGAGTGGGAGTATTAACTCTAGAAAAAACCTTTGGCCAAATCCCCATGAAAAGCCTCTCTCATCATAGCACAGGGGACCAAGATTGTTAAGAATGATCTCTGTGAAAGAACTACTTTATGCAATTACAATAAAATATTGAGAATTTCTTTAGATTTTTATGTACATTCTTTCCAAGAGGAAATCCCAAAACATTTTGTAAAACCTTACAAATTTATAACACCAGAAAGTAAAATGAATAATTTAAACAAATTATCAAAATTTCAAGAACAGTAATTTAATTGATTTATGAAATATCCTAAATATTGAGTTGCTAAAAATGAGCATGCTTTTCCCATCTAAAATTCTGTAATGTCTACAACACAGTAGTCCATTTTCATATAAATCTAATATTTAAAAATTGTTTGTATAAGACTTCTAGAAGTAAGAACCAATATTATGTTATAATAACTTATTGATACAGTTCCTCAAATTAGATATTTTTCCATTTAGTGTGTTATGTGCACATAGAAGGATAAATTCTAAAAATAATTCACTTCTTAAAATATTTTAACTTTTTTACATTTAGTAATTTGTAATATTTTAACTCATCTACATTGCAATTTGAGGTTGTTTACTCATAATTCTGCTAAGATATTTTTACGTTTGTTATTATAAATTCTTTTCCTTTAAAGTCATTATCTTCATTTTAAAATACAAACCCTAGCAACCTTTTGAAGTGTACTAACACTGACTTGGGCATTAGCTTAGATAACATCGGGTTGACAGACCACAGGAGTCTGCGCTACCGTGCCTAGTAGAATTGATGAACGCACTCATTTCAGCTGGGGGACTTTGAGTATGCACTGGTTGTTAAGATAAACACAAAATGTTGATGCCAAGAGGATCAGCCCAACAGAGCTGTAGATGGATGTTATTATTTTTACGAAGAAGGCCTCTGGTGATAAAACAGGGTTGACCCTGTTAGTGGGAGCTCCATAAATCTTTCTCGGCTGAAGGTTCCTGGCCGTGCAGGTTGGAGGGCGGACAAAAGAATCAAAAGATCCAGGATGTACTGTACATGTGAAGATTGCCTATGGGACTCTGCAATAATATAACAATAGCCAAGACTGCACGGCACAGCTTCAGTTCCTGCCTGCTTTCCTGCTTCTAATAACAGTTTTAATTTTACATTCCTCTGTTTCTTCTGCATTAAAGAAAATTCTTAAAGTTATATCAGTTTTTGTGAAGCTATTTAGCATTTTCTCCTCCCCCCCCCCCATAAAGGTCTCCTCATGATTCTACAAAGTTTTATAATAAATTTGTTAATTTTTTGTCACTTTATGACCATTGAGAAAGTAATGTTTCTCAGTTATTTATGCTGAACATGTTTAAGAGCCTTACCCAAATTTGAAAACAATCATTAAACTCTACAGACTTCGTGTTTTTTATGGCAGTGTTCATACTAGTTTGAAGACATAGTAGATGATTTGCAAGAATCCTTTTATCAACTATTGCAAATAAAAGTAGGGATAAGCTGCTATGTCACATTGTAACTTTTTCAAGTCACTCAGTTTGAAGAGAAATCCTCACCTTTAGTAAACCATGTCAACACACAGTTTATCAAATATTGTCATCTTTTTCTGTCCATTTTAGTGTGAAAAAGAAAATCCTTGGTTATATATAATATTATAATATATAATACATATTAATAGAAATATGTATTATTATATTTCTATTGCACATGGTAATTGTAAAAAAACAACTGAATGTGTCTTTATATAACCAATGCTGGGGATAAATATGCAAATGTATAATCCTTCTTGCCTGGTCAGTTATCTTAGAAATAGTTTGTGATAATCCAAATTCATTAATCTTCAAATATTATTAAGTACCTACTATGTGTTCAGCACTATTAAGTCCTTTGTGGATTAAAAATGAAATATTTACTGTGATCCTCAACAATATTCTAAGTTTAGGTCAAAGCCCAGTAATTTCCCATGTTTTGCCAAACAGATAACGAAATAACCTTCAAGTTATATGCTCCATAATTAACTAGATAATGCCAAGAATGGGCTTGTTTAAAATATATTGAGACTGCTAGCTAAAGGTGGTCTTCACATATTACCATGAACATAAAGAATATTATAGAGACCAAATGTGCCTTAGTATGCTTCTCTGAAAGACAAAAGCAAAAACAAAGTTTTCTTCTTTTGCATTAAAGTTTCTGGCTTTAAGTATGCATTATGAATGATCAAAGAGTAGAAACAATTTTTTAAAAAGAATTTTGCCAACAAAATACAATTCTAAACATTTTTAGTAACAAAGCTAATCAGATTCAGTAGGTGTGTAATATTCACAAACTGCTTTCTACTTTCTGCTCAGCTGAAAAGCTCAGGTTGAATAACTTTAGAACTTGGGCAAAATGTGTTCCACATTTCAATAAACTTGGTGGCTTTATGCCTTGCTCTTTGCTTATGGGCCAGCAATAAAATCTGCTGCTTCCTTTTCTTCTTAGAAACAGAGCTTCACTCTAAACAGATCTTGGGGAAAATTATATGGATATTGTTAAAAGAGAAATCGCTGAAGACTTAAGCCTGAATTATAGATTTTTCTTTTTGAGATTTTTGAATGTGTTAGATTATTTTTCTCAGGAGCTGATGTAGTATTACCAGTGTCTATTCTAATCACATTGTAGGTGAAAATATATTTTACTTGCTACTGACATTTCAAAAACTTATTAAATGTTTCCAAATACTTTTTAGGGCTCTGACTATAGTTTTCATTACTTTGGAAAGCCATGCCCATTTTATGTGTTTTCTTTTTCACCCCCCCCAAATATCAGACACAGTTTGGCAAAATGGTTTGAATGTAAAACAAAAGATATGATTAAGAAACATGTTTAAATCAAATAAGAACGTTTATTGTTAGTTTTCATAATGTTCAGGGAGAAAATGGGATCCTGCATGTTAGGGAGTTTGAAACGTTTAAACATACATATATTCAGAATAGATATTTAAATTATTTGCCCAAACAAAACTTGATACCTGATATATGAATAAAATCACTGTCCAGTTGATTTGATACCAAAATGATTATGAAAGTGAAATTGTAATCTTCTTTTTTACCATATTAAGTATGTTATTCAATTTTATTTAATATATTAACTCTCCCTCCAAATTAAACCTGCCAGCACAAAAAGGTTATGGATGCTCTGATTACAACACTTACATAACTATATGTTGCTTTTGATCTCCTTATTTTTGTCCCATTCAATGACAAGTCTCTAAGTCCTATTATAATATACATTGTAAATAATTCTGTTTTGTTTTACATTTACATCTTGCTATTTTATTTCAATTATTTCTTACACTTCATTTAGAAATTTTTCACCAATTTGGAGGGTAAAATATAAATTTTTATTTAAAAATATCTGAAAGGGAACATACATCCAACATTATTTTAAACATAATACTTTAAAGCAAATTTTGTAATAAGTAATTTAGTGTCTTTTTACTAATTCCTAACTTGGGTTTATCTACTCAAGCTGAATGTGATTTCACAGCTCTTCCATAGATAGTGGGATGAATGAAGGGGTGGAGGAGGTGCCTGGTGGTTGTCAAGGAAATGGGACAGCCAAAGAAAGATGCTATTGTCTCAGTGTTTCTTTGTTTTGTCTCACTTGGAGATATATATATATATATATATATATATTTTTTTTTTTTTGGTATGTGTGAAGCAGAAATTAGCAAAAACAAGTTACTTAACGCAAAATGATTTCTTCTGTTTTTTAACAGTAAGAAGTGTTCCCCTACTCATGGACATATTTTAATCAAGATTACCATGATATTTCTTAAGATAAAATAAAATAAAAATGTATTATACTCTCAGAAATCTAAAGAACATAGTTATTTTTATTTGCCATGGAAATATATTAAATTACTATTACAATGTAGGGTGTGTTGTAACCGGCGTCTTATAATTTAACTTGTGGTTCCTTATAGTGCAATTTCTTTTCAACTGCCACATTTTGTTAGTTTATCTACATTTATATTTTCTTTCTTTACAAAATTTAAGCTGTGAGGTTTTCTTTTTGCTTATGTAATTATTCAGAATGGCTTACAAAAAAAGACAAAAACATTCAGCAGTCATTTGAATGTTTTTCTCCCTCAAGCAAAATCTGCATGTGTTTATGTTTACCAGATATCGTCACTTTCCCAAGCTTGTTTACTTCACTTTGTGAGACAGTATTTTTTTAATAAACCCAGGGTCACAGGTGTGAACTGTACATAGCCACATCTCTTTCTAGAATCAATACTGCCTCCTAAATCTCAATTACAACCCTTACTGTCAGAAAATTCCACGTTGATATGCTGTTCCTGGACCCAGTGAGCTTTGGTGGTAGAGCTAGATACTGAACACCATGGTTACAGCCCATGTCTGCTTGCAAATGTAATAGTAACACCTCTGTACAGTTGGAGGGCAGTTTGTGTTATCTCTAAATGTTATAGTAAGAATGCAATACATGCATGGGCTGCATGCTACGGTGGAAAAAGCAGTTCTTTGTAATTGTACTATGCTAATCGTGAAGCTCAGAACTTCTGATGACAAACATTTTTTAATCCAAAACAGAGAAACAGTAAAGATGTGATAAAGTAGAACTGAACTTCACTAAAATAAGACCACCAGAAAATCACTCTATAACTATACCTAAACCCTTAGAATATTTTAGATCTTGGAAACCCAAATAAGGCCAATTTGAAATGAAGGTCTACATAGGGAAATAAAACATGCTTCACTGAGAGAGCAGCCTTGTTTGTAAACAAAAATTATCCTTCCTTGATCTTAAGAGCAGGGAGAAGGAGTAATGTAATCCTGGTAATGATCAACAGGGCACCATGCTAAGAGTGTGAAGCCTATAATTTGTCATCTACGTTTTCTTCCAAGGCTGCCATCAATCTCCATCAGGCCCTAACTCCTCTGACTCCCCCACTAACGTGGAAGAAATAATCTGTGTTATGCTTGAAGAAATGGGTTACAAAGTGCATTTGTTAACATTGAGCAGGGTTTCCTCACCAAAAAAGCACTAACTACCCCAGAGACCTCATCTGAACATGAGAAAATTGATGAAGGCTGCTAAATGCTTATGACATGACTACCGATACAGGTAATTTGAGCTTCTTTGCTTTGTTTCTATCTTCTGAGCTGATATTGTTGACCATCACTTTTGTATCTCTCTTCATTTACTCTTCTCAATTTTTCCTACTTAAAACATATTTTTCTTTCTTTTTTCTTATTATTTATTTATTTTAGACAGAGGCTTTGCTCTGTTGCCCAGGCTGGAGTGCAGTGGTGTAATTGCCTTAATGCAAACTCTCTTCCCCAGGTTCAAGTGATTCTCCTGCCTCCATAGTAGCTGGGGTTACAGGCACCCACCATCATGTCCAGCTATTTTTTTTTTGTATTTTTAGTAGAGATGGGCTTTCACCATGTTGGCCAGGCTGGTGTTGCATTGCTGACCTCAGGTGATCCATCCGCTTTGGCCTCCCAAAGTGTAAAACGTATTTTCCTTATTACCATCTTCCTCATATCTCTGTACTCATATTTTGTGATCTTGTATCCCTACCTCATTTACTTCTTCCTACCCAACCACCCCCTAGGACTTCTTATCTACACCTCTACATATTTCGTTGATGTCTAAGTCTAGCTTTGTAGAAATCATAAAACTATTTAAACAGGTTTGTCTCCAATTACTTTTGAAAATATATGATATTATTTCTTTCTCCTTCTCTGAAACATTTTGAGTTTGTTGTTTCCCATATGTTAGAAATTCTTTGACCCCTGCCATCTCTATTTTCCCTTTATCGAAGCATGTTCTTAAGAACTTAAGTTTCTATTACTTTTCTAGAACCTAGTTCAGTTCACTGCTTGTCTTTTTTTGGATTGGGTAAAAGATTGTGTTTTCTCTCAAAAACATTTCAAGAGCAGAATACCTTGCTGGTAGTTTATTTTTTATGTTTTAAACTCTGGTAAACATTTTTTGAAGTATGGCATATATACAAAAACGTCCACAAATCGTAAGTGTGCAGGTGGATGAATTTTAGTATGTGATTGCACCATGTAACCACCATCATCCAGATGGCCATCTTGAACTTCCTCAGCACACCAGAAATTGCCTTCATGGTTCCCATCAGTCATTAACTTCTCAATGTGACCACTATTTTCTATCTTTATGAAGATTAAGTTTTCCCATTTTTGAACTTGATGCAAATGAATTTGTATGATACATTTTTTACCAGGCCAAAAAATAGGAGATAATATTTTAAATGAGCATATCTGATGATTTATAATAATTCCTTTACTCTGCCTCTACTTCAACATTTTGTGTATATTAATATTTTATTTTATTTGAAGCCATATTAAAGGGCTTTTGTAGTGTATTTTTTGTGAAAATATTAATTGGTACAAACATTTTGGAAGGCTCTTTGACAATGTCTTCGAATATCAGACCTATATATATTCTAAGACCCAGAAATTCTCCTGCAGGGATTACACTCACCAAAACAAATAGTTATATGCACAAAAAGACATGTATGGGAACGGTCGTTGAAGCATTATTTTTTTTATCCTTGCACCAATGGCATTATGACTTAATTACTGGCATTTTAATAAGTATGGATATTAGGTAGGGTAGGTTCTCTAACTTTTCTTTTTGTTTTTTTTTTTTTTTTTTTGGGAATGGTCCCTGAATCTTTGTATAAATTTTAATCATCTTGCCCGGTTCCTCAAAAAACATACTGAGTTTTCTTTAAAGTTACAATTGTATTGAATTTATACATAAATTTGTGAGTGTTGATAACTTTACAGAATCAGGTTCTCCAGTCTAGAAAATGATATTTACCTCCATCTAGTTAATATTATATTTTTAAATGATTCCTTCTATTTTTTTGTATAAAAGGCTTTTCCATGTGAGCTAGTTTTAGTCCTAGAAATTTTGTGTTTTTTTATATCATTAAATATTGTGCCATTTGAAAATATCATTTCTAATAGCTTCATACTAGTGTATATAAATATATTAACTTTTGGATGTTGAACTTTTATTCAATGACCTTATTAAATTTTCTCTCAGATTTAAAAGTTTAACTACAGTTGTTTTGGTTTTATTAAGTACACAGTTCTAATGTCTGCTACAGTAAGAGTATTATGTCCTTCTTGTCAACCCTTACAACTTTGATTTCTTCTTGCCTTACTGTACTTACTAGTACTTTTGGTAAAATAATTAATAAAGGAATATTTTAAAAGTAGATACATAAAATAGAGGAAAGTATCTTTACTTCAAATTTATTAATTTTTAAAAATCATGAATGGATGTGCATTGTCTCAAGGGAATTTTCTACATCTATTGAAATGCTTATATTATTTTCACTGAATTTTAAAAATTATGATTAATAGAACTTCTTGATTTCTCTAATATTAACCAAACTGACTGGAATGGAAATAACTCAAATTGCCTGTGCCGTACTATTCTTTTTGTATATCATTATATGGTTTGATATATTTAGTGTTTTTCATTTATTTTTATGACAGGTTATCCTATGATTTTCCTTTTTGTAATTTCAATTTCTGGATTTGTTGCTAAAGAAATGCTGGTATCAGCACAGAGATGGCAAGTGTCTTACTTTTTCTGCTCTAAAGTGCTTAAATTTGTCACTATTTCTTCCTTAAATGTTTGGGGTAAATCAATTATGAAACAGTCTGGGCCGGGATATTTAGTATGGGGCTGACTTCTAATTGCAGGTTCAATTGCTTTAAAAACTGTATCACTGTAGAGACTTTCTAATTCTCATTTCCTTTTTGATATGTTTTGTTTGTAGGTACTTGTTCAATTTACTGAAGTTTTCAAATTATGTCGTCCCATTACCTTTTTTTAGATCTGTAGGACTTTTAGTGATGTCTTACGTTTTATTCCTGTTACAGGTAATGTGTATCTTCCTTAAATTTTCTTAGTCTTGTTAGTGTTACGTTGATTTTTTTTCAGTCCTTTCAGAAAACCATCTTTTGGTCTGGTTGACTACTGTACATTTGTTTCCTGTTTCTATTTATTTTCCTAATTTTTTATTTCTTCTTTCTCTTTGTGTGTGTGTGTGTTTTTACTTTTTCATATGAATATAGATAGCATTGACTTTCAGCCTTGTTTTTCACTAATATCTGTGCTAAAAGTACATATGACCCTCAGAGAACAGCTTTATCTGCATGCCACAACTTGTGATATGTTATGTTTTACTGTGACTTCTTGTTCTCACAGGTTATGTACACCAACATTGCTTAATCTCTAAACACTTGGGAGTACTCTAGTCAGATTTTTCTTATTGATTTCTGGTTTAGTCCCAGTGTATTCAGAGAACATACACTGCTATTTCCATCTTTTGAGGTACATTAAATTTGATTTAGCACCAAAAAAATGCATTTAGCCCCAGAAAATGCAGCAGGAGCACTCAAAAAGATTGTATTGTTGGATCGTAAAAACACAATTAACAAAACTCAATCTAATTTTGATGTTCTCACTAAGTATTTTGTTTGCTTCTTTTATCAGTTTTTGAGAGGCATGTTAAGTCTCCGTATCTGAATATAAGTTTATCTATTTCTCCTTTAGTTTTTTCTTTTTCTTTTATGTTCATGTATTTTGAAGTTATGTTGTTAGGTATATACAGTTTAGAACTATTACAGTTGTCTTGTGGACTGATCTTTTTATCATTATGAAATATTTCTCTTTATTATTAGAGATACTTTGTGTGTTTTTTTTTTAAATCAGGGAAATTGTCTAATTCGTCTTCATGTTAAGCTTTAATGGCTTTGGCAGAGATTCACAGACTGCCTGGTAACTCCCAACACTTATGTCACCCTCAGAGTGTTCTCAAAGTCCTCTCCTACTGACAAAGATTCCGTTGCACTTTTCCAGACCTGCCCATTATTAGGACATGCGGCTAGGAATCTGGCAATAAAACATTTTGTATTAAAAATGTCAGCTCTTACTTTATTTTTCTCCGTGTTTTCCCTTTATATGCCATCATTTATTTTTGAAACAGTAAAAAAAAAAAAAAAAAAAGTTAAAGTCTACAAGTAATATTTTTCAGCCCACAATTCTGTGGTGATGTGGCAGCATATATTAATGCTTATACATTAATTAGGTATAAATGTATACATAATGTTTATACAGTTAAACATAATTAATGTGCTGCTTTTATTCCTCTCTGCTACCCAAGAATCTATATCTGTGAAGATTTCTTATTCTCACCATGGCCAAAACAAAGTTAGTTCTGACTTTCTTTAATTCTTAGGTAGTGTTTGACTAGGCCTTCAAGCAATCGTTATCACTTTCCTGTAGCAGTGGCAGGTGCTTTGACGATAATTTTTTTACATAATTGCAACTACTTAGAAAAATACAGACTATAAGATCCAAACTATAAAATTTTGTTGTGAAGTGGGAGAACAGATAAAGGTAAGTTTCATCCAAACATGTTTTACACTTTGAAACAAAATAGCTCAGCTATTTTGTGAAGGTTTGATTGGTATGCAGCCAGAAAGGAGAATCGCAGGCAAAATTGAGACAATTTAAAAACTCTCACCCTAAATATGACATCCTGCTGTTTAATTGTGACTTAGTTGTAGAAAGTGCTAGAATCTTTTATCTATGTTATCCAATTCTGTCTTTATTCTTCTTGCTTATAATGCTTTACTTTACCCTGTCAAGCATGCACTGAAGGCTACTCAATCCCATTTGTGCTCCTCCATTGCAAACTTTAGAAGTTACGTTCACTGAGTCTAAACATTATTGCATTAATTATAAGAATCTCAACCTGAAGATGTCCTTAGCAGAACTTATCTATACTGATAAACCCAAAGTTTCTTCCAGGTAACTGAAGCTCCCTTGCTTCATCTAGATAATCCTTAATTACTCACACTAGCAATTTACAGTGATTTTTTAATTACTACTTGAGATGAATATTCCTATCTCAGAAATAAGTACTGACTCCGATTCTTCTATGCCTTTTATTTCAGGCTCAACATCTTTTCAGGCTACAGTAACTGCTTTTGACTTGATCACCCTGCTGTCTCACCTTCTCTTCTTTCCCTTATCTATTGCCACAACAAAGCAGAGTAACTTTCCTAAATGAACAAATTCATGTTGCTTTTTTGCTTTAAGTCACTCTCTGACTCTTGACTTGCCTAACATAGTTTAAAATCCTTCCTATGGGCACATACTTCCTAAAAACCCTCGGGTTCCTCCTTTGAATTCCAGCCCTGATACTGAGCTCTCATCACCACTCATAACTATCTTTTTGCAACTATTTATATACCTGTCTGCTTTACTAAAAAGGAAATGCTCCAAGAGCAGAGCTCCTGTCCTCTTCAGTTTTGTATCCCTAGTATTTAGCACAATGCTGGCACAAGGCAGGCCTTCAGGATTGATGGAAAGCATGACGTGTGAGAAAACAGGGCAATTTTTATTAAAGGGACTCTTAGTAAATTGTATTTTGTGCAAGTATTAACGCAAATCACAGCTTTCTTTTCATTCCATGCGGGCCCATGAAAAAGAAAAAAAGATGATATCTTTCAAATTTGAACCATTTATATTCAGTAGAAATATTTAAATAGCCTAAAATTGTGATTATGGGCTATAGTAAAAAGAACGTTGGCTCAGGAGTCTGGAGATCCTAGTTCTAGTCTTACGACCTGAAAGCAGGTGATCTAATCCCTCAGAAACCTATTTTCTTCCCTGTCTGATTTCTAAGATCTTTTCCGTTCTAAGGTTCTGTGGACTTAGAATGATGTTGATATCACATGTGTATTCAGTCCATTAGACTTTGCTTCACTTTGATTGGCTTCTTCCCTTTCCTGGCCCTGCCCCATTGTACTTTTGTCCCTTTCAATTCTGTTATCACAAACATGAAAGCATTTCTTATTTTAGAATGTCCCCTCTTTTTCACACTAATTATATTTAATGTCCAGCATATCTACGTAGAAACTTGTATGTAAAACAATACATTCTTGCACTGTTTATGCAGATACTTATTTTGATTTTGATGAAAACTGTGCATGAACACTCATGTGTCTAACTTGAATGTCAGAGTTGTATCACCTGCAGGTGCAATGTTTATTAGCTCATTTATCTTCCATAACAGTATATAAAGTTACTATATAAGATTAAGTTTCCCATACCTATCCTAGATGCTGAACAGCATGACCAGTTAGGGTTCTAGTGCACCAAATTTAGGATAAAGCTAATTATCTGGGAAGTATATTTTCCAATATACAATATCAATAGAAAACCAAATCATTAACTTGAAAATGAAAGTCTTGGTAAATCAAATTAATTGCTTAAGATCTGATCTGACCTGAACAGTCTTTAATACAAAAAACAGACTCTCTGGCTGGTGCTAGAGTGAGAACAGGAACACTATCAGTAATGACAATGCTTGACATGGCCAGTGTCTGAGGTTCCCATCGTGATGTGTAGTGTCCTATTCAGTTCAGCAAATGCCACAGGATTTTGTACCCCATTGACTGTGCTAATGACAAGATCTGATGTCTGTCAGCAGATGGGGAAGTCACAGCCACATTGTGAGCGTGTGCTGAACAGTCCTGGTTTTTGTAAAGTATATTAGCTGGTTTGCTTCGGCGATCACTTTATAGTCTGACCCACAGTGAGTTTGGAAAGGATAAAGCAGTTAAACATTTTCCCTGTACTTCAATATACTTTCAATGATTGTTGGGGGATACAGTCCTTCTTCCTATAAAAGACCCCTGGTAATTACCAAACTTTAGCCTTTAGTTTCATAGACAAAGAAATTTAAGGTTGGTGAGACTAAGTAATTTGCTCAGGGTCATATATCAAATTAGACAACAAGTCAAGTGCATGAATTCAACTTCTCCTAATTTCTAGTCCAGGAATTTCTTCACTCTTTTACACCCAATATCTAATTAAGGCTAGAGCTATAATTAATTATTAAGTATTTAAGTAATCCATAAGTATTAAACTATCAATACAAACAACTTTTATTTTTCTACACACCTGAGTGGATGATACCTGACCCAAAAAGGAACATGTCTCTGAAGAATGTATATCCCTTCAATATGCACTGGAAAAAGTTGTGGGTCTATCTGCTTATACTTAGGGATTCTCTACAAGTGAGAAAAGTTTTGGTTTCCATGTGACCCAAAATTCAACAAATATCCAGTATAGAAGTGGTTACCAATCTTGACTTGGTGTCAGAATCATCAATAGTTATGTGATTATTTATTGATTTGTTTAGAAAATCAGCTTAATTCTTCTATTGCTTTTATACATGAGAAACCAGTTTTATAACAGTGATTTTGAAGAATAGATATAGCAAAATTAGAAAAGAAAAAATGAATCACTTTTGAGTGTCTGGCAATCAAGGCTATAATATTTCTAGAGATCATTAACGGTAACAAATTTGACATCTAAAGCAATGTTACTTTACTGGCTTAGTAGGCGTCAGTGAACTCTGTGCACATTGGTATTTTAGATACCAGCTGAACAGAAATATTTGGTAGCTTAAAAGAATTGCCTAATTTTTCATTCAAGGTGTGTAAACTAAGAAACTTAAAAAAATTCTACTGGCAGCTGTACAATCTTTTCCCATTTCCTTGCTCCAATGTCTCATTCATTTACATTGATGATATGCTGCTTTGCTGAATGTAGTTTTACCTTGAAAGATTATAGGATCACATAACAAGACAGAGTACCTGTGTATATAACAATTGTTTGATGAAAGTATTTGTTACTGTCTATTTGATATATTTTATAATCCATTTTAGTTAACTGGTTCAGTGGCATCCAACCACTACAGCCAAAAGACCCTTTCTTATGTATATGTCTCTATATATTGTTTTTGTTCTTTAATATTTATTTTAATCTTTCATTCATACCTTTAGTTTAAAATTCTGAACTTTGCTTAACACATACAGCAGTTTTGAGAATTTCTCTTTGTGAAAAAAAAAGCATTCTCTAGAATAAATAGTCAATGATAGAGTAATTTTCTGGTTTATACATAATTTGATTACCCAAACTGATGCCATTCAATGAAAAAGAGGACCCTCAGATTATTAGGAAACTTTGTATAGGTAGATCTTCAGATAATAAGCTGGTCATGATGGTAAGGAAGTGGTACATAGACTCAGAATGCTGGAATTCAAATTCTGGATCAACTAGCAAGGAAAGTATTTATTTTATATCATTTAACTATCTCTGTTTCTCCATTGCTCATCCATAAAATAATAAAATTAACTTCAGAGAGCTGAATCAAATTCCGTGACATGCAAAGTCCTTCAACTGATAGAAACCTTCAGCCACTTTGTTCTACCTGTATTTCACAATATTTGGAAATGTGTTTCAAAATGTTTTCAAGTCCAGCAGACATAATCTTACCAACAACTTTCAAAGCTGATGAAAGGAAAAGGGTTTGCTGGTTCTGTTGTACTTACGCTCTTAGAGACAGCGAATTGAACAGAAAGACTTATTCACTAAAGAAAAAGAAAAAAATAATAAAACAATTATGACCACAAACCCAGATTGTATTTTTCTCTCAACTTGAAAAGAAAATGTTACAGAGATCCTAACTTACTTCATGCCATAGAAAGAAGAAAATAAAAGAACCACCTCCCTTATCCATGTTCTGCCCTACTTAGAGCTCCTTGTAAAATAAGCACACACTGGGGCATGAAGAAGCATTCCATGGAAAGAATATCTTCAAAGCCTGACTTTTTCATGAAAGTTATAGTTCGCTACTTTCAGTAAAATGTCAAGAATGATACAATCCATATGTGGATTAAAGTGACCTCACAGAAATCTTTGAAATGTTAGATGCTGTTTTGGAAAACTGTTACCCTGGTTTCCACAATCCCTTTCTAACGTCCTCTGCTTACTCAAGCAGCAGGGATTCTTGATAATAAGTTCATCTTCCATTCTGAAATGAAATTTTATTTCTACTTCAAAATGTATTCCCACTTTGTATATATTTTCTATCAATAAGTTTCCACTTAAAATGACACTGTATCACTTACATATCCAAAAATTTTGTCTGAGTTCAATTTAAGCCAGACCCAGCATCTCACTTATTTTGGTCATTCAACTTCAATACATTGCTGATGCTCTAGGATATGACGATTTGGAAGCATTTCTACCCTAGGGTTTGAAAATTAATGCTCACAGAAATGAATATATATGTTTAGATCTTATGTGTGATATATAACTGCTTATACTTATAGCTCATTTCATCTTCTTTTAATCTTATTTTTAAATAATTTTACCTTGTTTCATTTTGAGGTCATAATCGCATCTAATTGAGTTGCATTTTAAAAAATCGAAATAAGTTGAAAAAGCATGACAAGATTTACACTTAGTCTAAATTATTTCTAATTAAATGTATAGATTTAAAAATTCTTGATATTTCTTGATGTTTTACACTGAGGGAAATTACGTTTGGCCATGTTGATGTAACATACAGCAATCACAAAGAGTTCACTGTGTTGCTGGAAAAGAGGACAATGGATTTCCTATTGCTTGGTTTCCTACTTGCTTTTGTTCTAATTGTGAAGTCAAGAGTCACTTTTAGGTTTACTCAATCACGTTGAGTATGATGGGATATTTCAGAAAAATTAAATTCACATAGAATGATGGAATATTGTGGTTTGATATTGTATCATAATGTAAAAACAGTTAGTGTTATCGGCAATGTATAGGCTAATATTACAACAAAGTCTCTTTAAATATTGTCAAAAATATGATCACATGATATTCTTAAAAGATTAAATGAGTATGTTTTTCAGAATCAAAATAATTTTTAAATTAATTGTGACGTTTAATTCTTTCTGTGATTTTACAGTGAGCTTTCTCAAGGCAACACTGCATTTTACTTTTTATGTATAAAATTGAGAGTTGAGGCTTGACGACATCTGAGGTTTCTTTAAGTTCTAAATTATTATGATTCCAGAGTGTCTATGTGCTAGAAAGGACCTCCCATATTTAGTTCTACACTTTCATTTCACAGATGAGGAAATGTTTTAAGATAATTTGCTTATTGCATACATCTGAGTTTACTGAAGATCTTTTCTATTAAGAAATACATTTCCATTCTGTTTTTTAAAAATATTTTTGAGATATGTCAATTATTCTTCTCAATGAATTTATTAGAAAGTCAACCATTGCATGAGACTTTATGACACTGTGATTATTATCTCTGACCCAGAATTTCAACCCACAAGGTTGACAGGAACTCATAGCCTCGAGTACCAGGTAGAGTGAAGTTTATAGATTTGATTACACACAGTCCTTAACCTCAAGGAGTTTAATGTCTACCATGAGATGATAGAATTTAATACACATTTCAAAAACTTTTCATCAAACATTATAGGCTCCAGCATTTTGAATGACTGTCTCATTCAGTATTAGGCTCTTATCTATTGTTAGAATTCTTCTTAAAAAATTCTTTGTTTTTGTGCTCTGGTCTCTGGGCAACACAGTCACCCTGCTAGTCAGCCTATACTTCCAAGACTTCCAAGAGTGAAAACTGAATTGCTTCTTTTCCTCCTCAGAGATTTGCAATCCCATTTGTTTTTAAGCTTTTTGGAAGACGAAAAAAATATCTTGGCTTTACATAAGAGCTGTGCCTTGTGGAAGTTTTGGAAATTTTAAATTGCAGTCAAGATCCCCAGTCACAGGTGAAACATTATCTGGTCATCTTGTCATTAGTGCTGACAGTTTTGGCCGAGGTTGAAGTTAAGAAAAATGCTGGAATGAGCCTGGAAACAGTCATATGTTCCTCATCCATCAGCCCATTAATCACAAAGTTAACATTGTTTCTAAAACAATGCTGCTTTATTGTAAGGTAATCCTCATTTATAGTTAAAGCTACTAAACAATATTCAAGAATACAGATTCTCCTCTATGTCCTGCCAAGTATGGTTGAGACATGACAATCATGACATAATTTATTGATAATTAAAGTAGAAAGAAAGATCCTGGGTAATGATCTCATTTTTATAGTTACAGAGAATGGAATATGCTTATAAGAGGTTCCATGTAGACTCATAATTATTACGTTGGATTTTTCTTTTACTATTTGCATTGTATCTCATGGTCAGTATACAATGAAGTCAGAAAACATTAAAGTTCTATACTTAAGAGTATTACCTCTGTCCACCAATGGCCAGGGTTTTTAATAGCTCACCTCCAGCTTGCAGAGTAGTGAGATCATACCAGTGTGGGATATCAATACAAAGTATGACAGAGGAAATGGAAAAATGATTATGATGACAATTGGGTACAATTCCGATTTATATGTATGCTGTTCCAGAGGCATAAATAAAACACTTAGGGAAATGTGTCCACTTTAATGTGTTGGAGTTGCAATATATCACTAAATCCAGAAAGCAAACGTATTTCCATGAGTACTTAATTTTTACTCAGAGGCATATGACTGGCCCAGAAGTATCTGGCTATGCTTTTAAAAACCATACAACTTAGGTCTAAAATGATGGATTTATTTATTATTCTGAAAGAATATATACATACTTATATTAGAGAAAATGAAATGTGTTAGCTATTTACTCCCCGTTAATAAGAGCACATTAGAAGTATCTATGTCTATTTATTGGTATTCTAAGAAAGAACGGTGAAATTTATCTCTCCAGAAACTATAGTTGTTTCAAACTGTGTAAATAATAAAAATTAATGTTTATGTTGAGAATTAAACAATAGATAAGAATAGTGAAAAAAACCCAGCAAAGCGTTTAAGTGATACAAGATTGCTTAATATTTAATTTCAGTATTGTAAGGGTTTGAGAAAAGAAGATCCATTTAGATCACACAAGTCTATTCTGGACTTTTTCTGTATTTAATTTAATATAGCTAAAAATTGAGGTTTAATTTGTGAAAACTCAATGTATTAAGATCCTAATTATGAAAACTTGAAGTTGAAGAATTTTAGAAACAATTTAACTTTATTATTGTTTACTACATAAAACTTTACAAGCCCATGGAACAGATAAAAAGAAAAAGATGAAAAAGGAAGCTATAAATCTGTAACATGACTATTTAGAACATTAATGTTGTATTTTCCTCACTTTCTTCAAATTTCTTATTATTTACTCCTAAAAATTGTTTTATCTAGTTTTTGTTTCCAGCAGTCTACCAGAAACTCTTCCTAGAATGCTTAGGTATAATCTACTTATTAAATGTCATAACATATTTCCAGACATTATTTTATCTCTTTACTTCAACTCTTCACATGCTGTGCTATCCTTCTTGAACATGGCCTTCCATTTTATGACATCTTTCCTAATTCTTCTATGTCTTGACTACCCTTTCTCAGCCACTCACCTACTCCACATTTTTAGCCTTAACAAGTAGAGTGGGAAAACCTTAAGGTTTTCCTCAAGTTGTTGAAAACCTAAAGTTGTTTTTATTGGGTTTTTGCTATTTGATTATTTTACCTGTAAGTCAGCCATTTCCAAATAATATCATCCATTCTTTTGTTTTTTCCTCATATTTTATGCCTAAGTATCATTGAGACATGACAGTCATCCGAAACTCCATCTTTGCCTGCTCTCTCTATCGTGACATCTAATCATATTTCCAATTGTGGAATTTCTTCCTGGATATCTCCTAGCCCCTTCAAAATTAACTTGTATTAAGAGGAGCCTTCTTCCTTCTTGGCTCTCCTTGTGAATTCTCTATCTCCGTTAATATCATCAGCAACTCATAACCATAGTCTTCTAAAGTAACATTGACTTTTTTTCTAATTCTGTCACATTGAGACAATCACAAAATTGTGTCAATTCACTGCTAAGACAGTCTTGAAAATTCTCATCCCTTTTGATTTCTACTGTTCTATTTCAAATGACCTCTTGCCATGAAGCATGAAAAACACAGTTGACCAGCCAAGGTTACATATCCAGTAAGTGTCTCAGCAGGTGGCTGAGCCCATGTGTGTCTCTGACTCCTAACTATTTAGTCAGATAATCAATGGTACAATACGTTCATTTATTTTGTTACAGTTGGTTTAGTTGTTGCTGTTTTGTTTTCTACATATGCTTTAACCTAAGTTAAACATGCCTTAGATATGCTAGATAAAATTTTAACTAACTTTCCTTAATGAGATGTAACACATTAAGATAACATGACATTAATTTATTATTTTATGAGAAGGTCCATCTTCCTAGCTGTTGACAATGCAAAAAAAAAAAAAGAAAAACAAAAAAAGTTCTGTTACTGCCAAGAGCATTCTCTAAGGGGACAGAGCAACTCTAAAGTACATGTGAGATTGGTCTAGATTTCCATAATTTTATATTGTGGTAACTTATCAAAACAAATGAAATTATTATATACTCACCATGTAACATACAACTTAAGCAACCCATACATTCCCACTTTTAAAATCTTACTTCCTAAATATGTGCTGAGTTTAAATTTATGCAAAGTGGGAAGAAAAAGAAACTAGAAATCTACCTGTAATTTAAAGAGAATTCTTAATTTACTGTGTTTGTATTGTGATATTTTTATTGACATTAAAATATTGATAAAACCAACAAGGGCAGCATTTTAATGAAGTTTATCTAACAGTTTAAAGTATTAGAACAAAATCTGACTTGTAAAATCAACCATTTCTACCCGATTTACCTCAATCCACAAACCTGCACAAGCTTCAGACATTTGATAAGCAAGTCAAACATAACCTCTTGTAGATAAAACTTCCTGTAAATAAACCCACACATATACACATGTATTATTTATATACATTTTATGTTGTTCTATGTAATATGTGAATACATATCTCTATGCTTTGAAGATAATCAGAATTTATATCTTGAGGCACGTTCTAATCAAATTTAAAACAAAATAATATATATATGATTTGTGTATATAAGCATATACATATATTGGTCATGCATATTAAATGCATATGTAAAATTACATGTTTAGAACATGTATAGATATGTGTTATACATGTACATATAATTATACAATTGATAAGAGTGCATTTTCTTTACAGTGAAATTATTAGATAATGTAGGCAATTTCAAATAGAAATGAGGTTGCTTTGAATATTCATAAAGAATAATTATTAAATCATATAGAAAAGATTTCTTGGTATAGTAATCTGGGTACCAATGTCTGTTACTGTTAGCATCCAGGACAACAATAAAAATAAAAGCAATTCTCACTTAATGTTGCCACTTACAAGAATGTTACAACAGAGGTAACAGCTACAACAGTATTTTTGCTATCGCCATTTTGGATTGGCAACTAAAGCCAGCATGTAAGCTCAGTATCTTCTTGAGGAGGTCCCCAGAAGCATATGAAAATTTAATAAATTGCCCACCTCGTACAGTCAAGAAGTGGGAGGAGACCTGTTGTGAGCAGATTTGTTAGAAAATCTTGTTAAGTTTGGTAAAGGAAGACTTACAAATGAGAAACAGACTGTTAGGTCTGCTGAGGTCAAAGGGGAAATTGAGTTTGTTTGGGAGGGTGGCAGGGAGAGTACGAGGGGGCCAGGGGTGAAACAGCATTTCAGAGCCATATTGTATTCAAAGATGGCCATTTTCCTAAAACCAGGGTATATGAAGTCACTCTTCTAAAGGGTTTAAATATCTTCATCTTCAATTATATTTCCTTAAGATTATAGAATTATGAATAAGACTTAGTGATTTCAAATGTAGACTTATTTAACAAATCCCATAACTGCCCCAGAAATAATATTCCAAAAATACAGATACATGTTATTTAATACGGTGCAAATACCCTGTGTAAAATTCTGGATTTTCTATTTGTCTGGAAGAACCATTATAGAAACAGTGTTGGGGTGTAAATATTTTCAGGAATCCTGCTATTATTAAATTTCCATGCGTCTTTGTGAAGTTTTAGTCCTTTTGTATGCATTTAAAATACTTTTGATTTTGTTTTGTGGAAACGATAAACATTACAGTGTCTTCAGTTGAAACAAGGTTAATTAGGAAACACCTGTATCAAAACTATTAAAAATAATGTAACTAATCATATTGCCAGAACAAACATTGTAACTGCTATTCTGGCCTTCCTTTCACATGAATTAAGTCTGATGGGTTTGGCTAAATTTGCCTGCAACACCAGAAACCCCTTGCTCTTAGCCCTTTAATGTTCCCTAAATGTATCCCTTGGCTGTTCAATATGTTCCACATGTCCTCATGAAATTGGGGAAGCTGTAGTGAATTCAACACAACTATTAGGCATGGAAGGGTACAACATTTCATTGTTGTCTGGGTTGTGTTTCTATAAAAATCCCCCGAGACTATTACACTGAATAGGATTTACATTCTTCCACTCTTTGTTATATAATTTTAAATTTAGCAGTATTATAAAACTGCATTATCCATAATTTAGGCTACTATTGCAACAGTACTTAAAAATCATCAGGTTCACTCTATTAAATACCATGTTATTCTGCCAATTTGTCCTTACCTTGCTAAATTATTACTAATCATTTTCCATTACTAATCATTGTCCTCCCTTCCATTTCCCTGGTAACTTTATCTACAATTGTTTACATATTAGAAGATAGACAATTAATTACAATTAATATAAGTATGGAATCTGGACTCATAATTTTGCTTGAGCCAACTGTATCCTTTATTTATTCAACACTGACATAGTACTTAAAATGAGAGTATTTAAAACTACTAATAATTTATTTAACTCAATAGCAATACTGTGATTTTTTTTTTTTTTTTTTTTTGAGACAAAGTTTTGCTCTTGTTGCCCAGGCTGGAGTGCAATGGTGCTATTTCTACTCACTGCAACCCAGGTTCAAGCAATTCTCCTGCCTCAGCCTCCCAAGTAGATGGGATTACAGGCATGCGCCACCATGCTGGGCTAATTTTGTATTTTTAGTAGAGTCAGGGTTTTGCCACGTTGGTCAGGTTGGTTTCGAACCCCTGACCTCAGGTGATTGACCTGCCTCAGTCTCCCAAAGTGCTGGGATTACAGGTGTGAGCCACCATGCCTGGCCGCAATGCTGTGATTTACATACAATCTAGTCCTTTTAACAGATGAAGTGATTAAGTCAGATAATTCAGTGTCACACAGCTCTTAGATGAGCAGATATCCAAAGCTAGGTAGTTTATTTCTAAAGTCTACATTCTTAAATTATTATATGCTGCATCTCCACTTATAAAACACTAGGCAAGCTCCTTAATCTTTTTCAATCTATAACATGAGACGTTAATGCTAAGCACTTCAGAGAGTTGTGAAAATTAGATGTGATAATAGCAGTGAAATGCTTACAGTGATATGTTGCATATAACATTAACTACATTACATGGATAAATTAATGCTTGTCTTCTCTACTAGACCAAAAAAATGCTGATGAGTAGGAGGGGTGCATAAGATTCAGATTACATGGAATTGAATCCTGGAAATCCTGGTCCCACTAATTATGTTTTGAACAATTTACTTCATTTCTCTGTGCTCCATTTATATTCTTGTACATCAGAATAAGGATAGAGCTGTTATGAATATTAAAGGACAGACACCCAGTAAATATTAGCTATTATTACTGCCATCACTATCATCATCACCATTGTACCAGCAGCAATTAGCAGAGTAGCTGGAGAGTAGGTTTGAAAGATATAAAACATGAGATCCCTATGGACTAAGATTTTGGTCTTATTTATTCATTTTTGTACCCCCAACTTATAAGGAAGTATTGCTAACATATTAAGTGTTTCAATATAAATGATGATTAGATGAATGAGAAAATAAATTTTAGCATTATTGTTCCATTTGCATTCTTAAAATTTTAGCTGACTACTGCTTTAGGAGAGTATTTTTATAGTCATCTGGACTAGTTAAAGACTGAACTATTAATTTTGTATTATGCTTTTCCTCGTTGACTGCTAGGAACAGATTATCAAGGAAATACAAATAAACAATTATTGGAAGAATAGATTGACTCTTAAATATAAGAGACTTAGTCGTGGTGCTCATGTCTATAATCCCAGCATTTTGGGAGGCTCAGGAAAGATGATTGCTTGAGCTCACGAGTTTGGGACCAGCCTGGTCAATATAGGGAAACCCTGCCTCTACAAAAAAATAAAAATAAAAAAAAATAATTAACCAGATCTGGTGGCATGTGCTTGTGGTCCAAGCTACATGGAGGCAAAGGCTGGAGAATTCCTTAAAGCCCCGGATATGGAGTCTGCAGTGAGCCAGTATCATGTCACTGTGCTCCAGCCTGGGCGAAAGAGTGAGATCTTGTCTCAAAAATAAAGTGTGCTCTGACTAATTTGGGAAGATTTCTATATTTACTCTGATTTAAAGTTCAAAAAAAGGCATGTTTCTGGGAAACAAAGTGGTAAGAAAAGAGGGAGTAGCAAGGGTTGGTCCTGGTGAACCCACTTTCGATGAGTTTGACTCACAATAGCTAATCCTTAGCTTGTCAAAATTAGGCGCATAAAGGGGCTACTCAAAAACAAAACAAAACATACACACAGAGTAAAGACTTTAAGCTTTTTCTGAGGTCCTCTAAATACTACAATAAATTTCTCCAGTAAAAGATAGCGCTTCCTAAGCTACTTTCTCTAATTACCGAAAAAGAATATGTGGGAACCTGGACTTAGTGATGTATCGAGCAGTCTTTGACTTCCGGTCTGTGCTTGCAAATTGCAGCGAACATCGAACACTGCTTCTTGCCAAAATTGCCTCATCTTATGTTATTAATCACAAGCGATCAAGTTATTATTTTCTATTCAAGAGTTATTTTCCTGGTGATTAAGAAGTTCCATAATTGCTTTTTTGGCCTTATCCTTAGTATTTATTCTTTTCTAGTCATACTTGGTGACTCTTTTTAGGAAGAAAGCCTTTGCTCACAATTACAATACAGTGCACACTGTTTATAACTACTGCTTTGTCTACAGCAATGTTATGATCTGATAGTCTCAACTGCTAACCTCACCTCAGATTCTTCTAGGCCCATTTCAGTGAATGTTTTCATATTAGAAGACATCCTCTTAGATTAATCACCTAACATGTTTTTGAAACTAATTTCACCAGTATCTTCATGGGTTGAGAAGGAAGTGTAATGATAGAAAAACTACCAGAGGAATTAAGTAATTCATGAACATTGGTATGACTGACTTGTTTAAAAAGTGTTTTGTAAGGAATTTTTTATTTCCAGATATATCATGTCACATGCAGCATACTGGAAATTAATTTGCCTTAAAGCACTAGTTCAAGTCTATATTTTAAGCTGTAAGTTATTTTTAATATTTAAAAGAGTGTCTGTAGCTGAGCATCTAGTTTATTTATGGCAAATGACCAACTAGCTCTAGCTAAAATTACATGTTTTTATGGAGAGATGAGCTAAAAGCCTCTGGAAACCTCCTGGTCCCATTCCAGTTCAGCCACTGAACTGTACAAACAAGAACTCTAATCGGCGCGCATTTATTTCTGTTTTAATTAAGGAATGTGTGAACAAGAGTTTCTCCAAGTGGTCAGGACTGTGCTTATCTTCTTCAAGCAAGCTAGTGAAAGAGTAAGAAATCTCCTTGGCTATTATTAGAGATTATTATTAAAAGATATTGTTTAATATCTTTCTCATGATACAGTATGCCATGTTATGCTCAAAATTTCAGTCAGCCCTATTGAAATATTCTGAGGGTGATTTGTCAATCTTGCAGCATAGGGTTTTTTCCAGACTCAGAACTAAAAATAATCAGGCACAACTTTGAGACTTTTCTGCTGTTTTCCAAACCATAATTGTTTGAAATGGTCATAGCAGTACTACAATCAAACATTCAAACTGTAATTTCTGTATTTGTAATAGTTATGTATATTTCAGACAGAAAGAAAAGGCTCAACTCAAATTTTGCTACTGTTTTGTGTCTTTCCAAATGATTATTTCATTGTCCAATTTTACACTTCTAGATAGATGCATTGGCTCAAGCAGTACATTGAAAAAAATTACCTAGATGTACTTCTTGAGGAAAGGGAACCTATGTAATTTATTTTTTCTTGGATCTCCAGTGTATTCAAGAATTGCTTGTTAATTATTTGCTTGAAAGTACATAGAATTAATGTACAATTGTAGAATCTCAAGGACAACTCCATTTATTATTTCATTTGTCTGTGTGTATACGTGCACATGTGAGTGTGTTGTCAGTTTGGGTGAGTGTATGAGAGAGGTTCTGGAGAAATCTCTGGACTTTTCCTTCTTGCAGCCATGGTAACATGAACACACTTAAGCTTCTTGTACCCTACTAGGAAAATGAGAGAAGTAAGGATGAAATAAACAACATTCTACCATATTTTCACTGCTTCGAGTATACTTCTTTATTGAGGTCCATGTCCATTGCCTCTATTTATGACAAACAAGAACAACAGAAGAGCTTCTATTTGCAATCTGGCCTCTTATAAATACTCTCTGTATATTTTGAACAATTGCTGCAGAACAATCACTTAATAATTTTGAACATTTATTAAGGTTGTAATGAATCATTGACTGCTAGTATATGACAATAAGCATATGAATTATAAGCATATAAATCATTGACAATAAGCATATGAAAATTTTAGTGATTCAGAAGAAAGGACAGTGGAATGTACTTATTTTTACATCTTATTCCATTTATCTGATTTCAGTAATCTTATACCCAGATACTTCCATCCAGCTAACTTAATTCACAGTTTACATTGAAATTCTGTGCAAAAGGGTCCTTCTTGGGGAATTGGAGCAACCTGACATTGCATAGCTTATGCCTGCTAATTTCTCCTGCCCTCCAGGACATTTGACTCAACGAGTTTTGGAAGAGTCTTTTAGGGTAGACATGAGTGATTCTACTTTGTTCCTTCTGTCCCTATTTTGCATGGATTCATTTATAAATCAGTATTACTCTGTTTGGTATATTGATTGGATATGTGAAGTTTTCATAGAGGACATTTTAGCCAATCACGTGATAGAGCTTAATTGTGCTTGCACTGGTGAAAAAGTTTTATGAAGAGAAATTTGTAACTTTTTGTTGTGAGTGAACCAGAAGTATAGATAGATTTCGGGTAGATATAGATCTAAAACTCCTACATGTCTTGTAATCTGCGTGACTACAATTTAGCCATGCCTATTAACTTTTATTTTTAGAGTTCAGTAGTCAAGGCTTATAGTTTATTTCTTTGTATGTTTTAGTACTTAATCAGGTATTTTAAATGGTGGAACTTTTCCAGTGGTGTGTACTACAAAAAAAAAAAAGTCTCTGACAATAGTGGAACTGATTTCTAGCAAAATAATAAATTCGATGACATCTAATCAGACACTTAAATAAAAGCTTTTGTTAGATTTTTCTAAGCTTGAACCTTTCTATCTCTGCAGCAAGTAAAGTAAAAGATAATAATTTCACTTTACGAAAATTTTATCTCATTCTCAACTGACAGGTCTTGAGCTCAGATAGTGTGTAATGCATATTTTAGGGCATTAGGGAATAAGTACAGTGAAATTAGCTTTCTGATATTCTCTGAAACTTGTCTTATTTAGAATTCTATATTTATGTAGGTGATATAATGGACCTACAGTATCATGCATGTATTGTGTCTTGTTTTCATTTTAGAATTTTTTTTTTTTACCTTTTCCAAGTAGGATTCTTCTGGGTCCCACTTAATATCCTTCAACCTTAAGTTGTGGACTTATAGTCATCTGAAAAAGTATTATGAATTATTTGGACCATTTGTGGTACATAAATAAGGAAAAGGTCTTATTTCATTTATTTTAATGTTTGTAATCCTTGTCTATCATGACATTGAATCTCTCTGGTCCTTTTGCCAAATGTAACCACAAAACAGTATTCTTACTTTCCTAGGAGCCCTGGGAGTTTGCACTATACTTCTTCAAGTAAATACATGTGTAAATATGTAGCTTTTCAGCCCCCCAAAGACTCTGCTTTTCCTTTCTTGGCAAGGGAAATGAATTCTAAAATCCTGAATCATTTTCTGAGTGTGCTTTCCTTCTGATCTCCCAGAGGTCTGATCAACAAATACCAAAAGACATGCTCATTCTAGAGAGACCAGCAGATCAGGTCTCTCTGCAGGAAGATTTGATAAATGTTAATGAGAATCCCTACTGCTCACATATTGACAAGGGAGAGCTCTAATAAAACAAGTTCTTCATGACCATCCTAATTTTTAAGTAGATAACCTTGTCCTATACTTTTTCACTATAGTTCTTTATTCTTGACCTTAAGTATAATATATTATGATTATTACTATCCAGAGGTGCTAACAATGAAATTGTAACATTGAGAAGAAATATTAAGGATGCTTTTTCTCTAGAGCCTGTATTTATCATGTGTTTTTTGAAAAAAGACAAGGAGTATCAAAATGTTTTCATATAGATGGTTAAATGTGGAATATTTATTATCTTCATATATAAAATTCTAAATAAATATTAGGCCAATCTCAAAAGCATACAGCATCATAATAATGAGGTAGTTAACTGGGTGGCAGATATTTCTAACTACTTGGAAGCAATAACTTTTTGTTTGATGACTCAGGCTTCAGCTGGAGATATCTCTTTTATCTGTGGGCCTTATAAAACATCCATACCTTTTGATCAATAGAAGGCCCTATTAGAGCAGAAAATATATCTGTCTTCTTCAACAATAACTAGATCACACAGTAGGCTCACAGTTAATGTCTGTAGCATTAATTACTACAACATAATTCATACTAATACAGAATTCTTGATTACAATTCAGGAAAGGAATCACACAACTATCATTTATATTTATTTCATTAATCATAATAAATGACTTCAGCTTTATGAATAACTCAGATTGGTTTCCAATTTAGAAGTTATTGACTGCTTCTTTTTATCTCATATTTTATTTAAAATACTTCATACATACATCTAATTTTTCTTCTAACCATCTCTGATCAGTGAGCTACAAAAGTTGCTGATGGTATGTTCTAGGTATATTTTTCACTAATGCCTTTTTAAAAAAATCATGTCAATGTGAGTTGAAATCTTTATTTCTAAATTAGCATAAAACCTAGGTGAATATTTAATTCTTATATCTTATTAAAATTAAAATTTTTGATGTAGTATGTAAGAGTTGCATTTATTTCTGAAAAGCAAGTATAATTGAATGCAATCTAATTTAAATAAGATAAAATAGTTTTCATAATTATGATGAATATATTCTGTTCATTTCTGAGGCTTTTTATAAAGGAAACATAGTTTTAAAATGTATGGTTACAGATATATTAAGTCTATGAAAAGTTTAAAATATGGACTTTCATCTAAGTTTTGATAAAAATTTTCATTAAGAAAAATAAATGTAAGGTGGGTGGATCACTTGAGGTCAGGAGTTTGAGATCAGCCTGGCCAACATGGTGAAACCCCATCCCTAATAAAAATACAAAAAATTAGCCTTTAATCCCAGCTATTCAGGAGCTGAGGCAGGAGAATCACTTGAACCCGAAGGGCAGAGGTTGCAGTGAGCTGAGATTACACCACTGCACTCCTGCCTGGGAGACAGAGTGAGACACTGTCTCAGAAAAAAAAAAAAAAGTAAAATTGGGTAAATAGCTGCTTTGAAACTTTGTACATCTTTTCTGTTCATTGTGTCCCCAGGGATGCAAAGTACTTAGATAAACTTGCTATGCACATAGTAAGTGCTCAATAGATCCTTGTTTATAAATGAATAAATATTTAATCAGTAAATGAATTATTAATTGATGGTAATTCTTAATAAACATTATTGAAGTATAGTCTAAAGTGAAATAATAATTATGTCTTCTAAAACATGCTATCTTACAGAATTCAGTGTAATTAATTCAGGGAAATTATCTTAATAATTTTTACTTTGTCTATCACATAGCTTGAAATATAGGTATCTCATTCCTCTTACCCTTATTTTTACCTTTTAGCTTAAACGGATTCAAATACAGTCCATGCATTTTTAAAAATATAACTGTTTTAGAACCATTATACACACACACACACACACACACACACAAACACACACACAAACACACACATATATATATTTCAATACCAAACCTAAATTTTACTAATGCCTTAAATTTGGAAAATAATTATTTTGAGATTCAGAAAAGTTCATTCCAGGACCTTTTAAGATAGCTATGCCTCCCTCGGGAGAGGGCAGGAAATGAGAGCATTCGGAACATAACCACTCTTCCCTCCCTTTCAGCATCCTGAGGCCTTGTAAAAGGGCTGTCTGCCATCTGAGAACTCTCTGGAACTCCTGCCTAGAAGCACCTTTTCTCACTGCATCATTTATACTGTTTTTGCATAAAGGAACCCTTTTAAACTAACTATATTGGTTTATTCATTACAAAACAAAAACAAACAGTTTTCACTCAAAACAACTCATTGGGTGATTTTATTTGAATTGGCTTAACCAAATCAATCAAATTGACGAAACCAGTGTGTGTGTGTGCATAGACACAGCTTGAACTACCAAAGTGCTAGAATTGAAGTTTCAAAAAGAAAAACAAAACACTTCTTAAGTGTTTGTGATTTAGTTTATAACATGGCATTTGTATGTGGGCAGTATTGCAGATTATCAAATATATTTATAGAGGTTCTATATGCATTACATTGAACTATTTGAAATTGCTCATTCCTGTTCTGACCTGAAAAAAATGTAATTTTGTATGCTTCAATCTGATATATGATGGAAAATAACTCCCTAATGTAAACTGAAGTTTTGGAAAGCTAATTATAAGAAGGTGGAACATCTTGCAATGGTGATAAAGGTGAGTGCCCCCCTCTGGATTTGAAACAGAAGTCCAGGGTTCCTGACTTGGCCCTACAATTTTGTGGTTGTGTAGTCTTGGGCAATTCACTAATCCCTTTTGATGCTCAGTTTTCTCTTAGATAAAGCAGAGCTATTAATAATACCCTCAACAGTTGTTGCAAGGATTAAAGGTGGTGTTGTATGTGAAAGTACTTTGCAAACCATAGAGAGCCATAAAAATCCAAGATAATGTGCAGACTTCTGTTTAATACTGTCTAGCAAAAGTGAGATGAATAATGAGAAAAGCAAGAAAAGTTCTCTCTTGTATAATAACTGATTCCTATCATAAAATGAAAACAAGTAAAATATTATATTTGTTGCTTTATAAGACAGACATCCCATGCACATTTTTAAGCTATGATATCTGGCAATAAAATTCCCAGGCTAGGCCATTCCTTTCCTATGAAAGCAAATCACACCACTCCCAAGCTTCATGCAAAGTGTCAGTGCCATCTAAAAATACTCCTGCACATTATGAATTAATGTTTCTCACTTTGAAATTACAATATTGTTTTTATATACTCTCTCAGCACTTTCCTCCACACATGATTTTATTAATGCCGATTTTTTGCTACAAGACAAAAATCTTTGCAAATATTTGTTCTTGTTTTTCTTTGGAACTGTGAGAGGAGACTCCTGGCTGTTGAAGGAGGGACAGGATGTCTTTTTTGGGCTGTAGTTGTATTTGGCTTGATCTGCTAAAGGAGAGATGGTGCTCTTAGGTGCCAGTATTTGGTTAAGAGCTAACAGTAGAAAAAATAGCTACTTTGGTAAATCAAGTGATGCTTTCTTGTAGGCAAGTGAGAGAATAAACAGTCCTACAAGCTAAATAATCTCCTTTTTTGCTTCCTAGTTAGGAATAGTTTTTATGCAAATATACCCCCATTTTATTTCATTATATAATTTATAATTGGAATGTTGATTTTAAGCATCACTAGTGGGTAAGATATTCAACACGTGTCTGTACCAAAGAGTAAAGCATGGAAAAGATGTGATTTATGAATTAACTATAAAACTTGGTTAAAGCAGATCGCATGGTAGGTGTAAGGTATTCTTCACATTTGCATCTTCTAAATAAAAGCTTTCATGTTGGATAGTTGGAGTAGAAATATTATTACCACTTATTTCAGTCACAAACCCTTGAAAAAGAATATGCATTTTAAAGAACAAATTGTAAGAACTTATTTTCAACAAACTTATTAATCAAATTGAAGGCAAGTAGTAGTATTTGCCATGGCAAGCTAATTTACTGTAGCTGTCCTGTAATATATTTAAAATAAGTCATCATAATTGCAATAAATGATATTACACATAATGCCTAGGAAAAAAGTACTCTAGTAAAATTTTAAATTCACTGTAGGGTTACTAAGAATGTATTGCACAGAACAAATCTACTGGATGTTGTTATGAAATTTTCAGAAAATTGTCAAATTGTCAAGTTTAGGAAATCCAATATTAAACAGTTAACTATGTTTCTTTACTGCAGGATAGTTTTGAATTATTGTTATTTTAATGAATATCATGTTTTTCTAAAAGGGAAATATGCATTTATCAAACTTATCTGAACACTGATAACTTTGAGTTACAGTAGACTTTTAGAAAACACTAATTTTGAAGGATGTAATGCAAAAGGAATCAGTATTTCATTTTATATGTTCAAAAATTAAGAGGTTTGAAATAAAAATTCCACGCTTTATTTGAACATTAAAGTTCATTGTTTAAAAAGCAACTAAATACTGAATATTGCGCTGTTAAATATCATTAACGGATAACCTCATACATTTCTATCCTAGTTTACAATCCAAAACATGAATACTGACTTCCATTAAACATGGATGATTGGCCATGTGCTTTCATTTCTGTTTCGTCTGAAGCCTCTTGAAAATTGTAGTAATAAGATGGACAAAAAAAGACATAAACCTCCAACAATAATTGAGCAATAAACAGAAGGTACTGCAACAAAACTTTAAAAGCTGGAAGTTGACAGACAGGAATTAAACTAATTAACTAAACTAAGAAAACTGAAACCCAAAATAATAGGGCATAGAGCCAAGGTGAAAGATGAACTGCACCACAGAACTCCAGAAAATTTCAAGAATTAGAAACCACGTGTGTCTGAAACAGGTGTACAGTTCAAGTAGAAAACTAAAGGACCAGTTGAAATTCTGTATAAGAAGTAGAGATCCCCCAGATCCTCAGGATAGCTGAGCAAACTATTTCTTCACTCAAGAGAAGACTGAACTCTTGCTCTCTGATATCCATGAAGTAGATGATCCCCTGATCTCAGGATTAGCAGGTGGACCTAAGGCCAAGAGAACTAACCTGAACATAGAAAAACTTAGTAGATCTGTCCTCACTGGCCCCAAGAATCCCTGAAAAATTCTCATTATCCCAAGCCAACTGTAGAAAGACTTCTTCCTGATGTGTAGACACTCAAAGTAATTGAAAAAGGTAAAAGTCAAAATAAAAACCAAATGACAATAACAGCAAAAAAACAGTATAAACAGAGACAGTGCAAAGAACATACAAATAGTTTTAAAAGTACGTTAGACTAACAGAGTAGTACTGTATTTATAACACTGGAGGATGTTATATCTAACAAAAATAGAGAACCAAAGTGAAGTTTCAGGAATTAAATATATGAAGACAGAAATAAAATTCTCCAAACAAGGGTTGGAAGATAAGTTTGAGAAAATCTTCCACAAGATAGAATTTTTAAATGGAAATAATGTAGACATAGATAAGAAAACTAGAAAATTAGTACAGGAGGTGTGAAGCATAGCCCACATATTTTTATCCAAAAAAACAAGAATAGAGAAAATGGAAAGAAGAATATCATCAAAAAATGCATTAAGAAAATTTCTGAGACCTACGGGAGGGCAGTTTTCAAATTTAGCATGGTCTGAGTAAGTAATAAAAAAAAAAGAAAATCTTGACTTAAATGTTTAACTGTGAAATTTTAGAATATTGGGAATAAAAACATAAACTAACAACTTCCAGAGAGGTGAACAAATCAAGTCAACTATTCAGAGAAGGTCGAATCAAAATGGCCTGAGATTTCTTAGCAGCAGCTGAATTCTAGGAGTCTCCGTATCAATGTCTTCAAAATTCTGAAGGAAAATCATTCCCAACCTGAAATTATATATGTAAATAAACTATCAGTCATGCATGTGAATAGAATACAAATGTTGTCAGATGTCGCTGGTTTCAAACTTTCCCTTATGTGGACTAGAGAAAATATTTAGCAAGACGAGGGAATAAGTAAAAGAGGATAAAGCGACATTTTGGAAACAGGAAAACTATAGGAGAGAGATTAAAGGAAAGCTCCAATTGATGGTGGAGGGAAATCCTAGTAGAAAAAAATATGAAGCCAACCTGAGAGTCATCAGTTTAGGAAGCTGGTGACCCAAAGTCACCATAAATGATGTCCAAAAATAAATAAGTAAATAAATATCTGTCATAGACTGTGGGTATATTTAAATATATTAATAGGAGAATATTTCTGCAGCATAATTTGGGAATAAACTAATGTTAGGTTGTAGAGAAAAAACAAACCAACGTAAACAATGTGTAAGAAGAAAACATCGTAACATGCCGCATAGCTCAGCAGTGCATAACATTTTCATCGTTACAAAAATGTACACATTTGATACTTATTTATCAAAAATAATGATAATATAACTCTACTAAGAGGACATGAAAAAAGTGTGTGTGTGTGTGTGTGTGTGTGAGAGAGAGAGAGAGGAGAGAGAATGCAAGCATTAAGGAGTAAACCTCTATTGTAGCACAGGTCGTGAGTAGTTAATGTATAAACTATTTTTTAAAATGCTAAAGCAAGAATGGCATTTAATAACATGGAGGTAAATACCACAGGAAACAGCTAAAAAGGTTCAAAGTGTTTGCATTTGGGAAGTGGGAATCAGAGGTGAGGAAGGGTGCAAGGTTTGCTATCTTTGTTTATATGCCTTCTGGAAAATTGAACTTTTAAAACTGCAATATGTATTGTTTTGATAAATATGTAAAATATTTAAGCCATGGGTATCTATGGCAATAGAATAATCAAAGCTTTTGGAATGATGGTAATCATGCATATAATTAGGGTAAATGCATACTAAAAGGAGAACATTATGGAACTGTTAAAAATGCGCATAATAGAAAATGTTTATTATATATTTCATATAATCTTTACACACACACACACACACACACACACACACATACAATGGAAGGCTACACACTAAGATGTTAACAATGACCATCTCTGGCTGGGGAACATATAGGTCAATAGCTTTTTAAGAAAAAAGTTATTGAAAATGTGTGTATTTAACGTGTATGGCATGGTGTTTTGTTAGACATAGTGAACTGATTACTACAATCAAACGAATTAACATATCTTTCTCTCCACATAGCTGCCACTTGTGTGTGTCTGTGTGTTGGGGGAGAGGGGGTGAGAACAGTTAAGATCTGTTCTTTTAGCAAATTTCAAGCACATTCAAGAACATTTCAAGCAAAATGAAGCAAATTTCAAGTATACAATACAGTATTATTAACTGGTACTCTTCACATATGTATATAGACCTCTAGAACTTAAGTTAGCACATGGTTATTGCTCCTTTTTTTAAACTTTTCAAATTTTCTACAAGGAGCATGTATTTACTTTTCTAGAGAAAAATAATATTTATGTGTACCAAGTATGTGGCTGAGGACAAGGTAACATTCTACCTGTGTTGTTAAGTTCTCTCAAAATCATCTCTAGTGATAGATACATCAAATATGTATATATTGCATATTACATATATTACATATACTTTATATATACAATATATATTATATATACTTTAAAAAATACATATGTATATATATAACATAATAAATTTTGTATTACATAATATTATATATAATAAAATATAAAATATATATTTAAAAAATAACCTCTGAGACTCAAGAGTGGCTGACTACTTTGTGGAAGGTCTCTAAGCAATTTAGGTAGTGGAGCTGGTGTGAGAAGCCATGTCTATGTCCTCCAAACCTGTTGGCTGACCCTTCAACTGATCCTCCTGCCACAAATATCCTGTACTGACCTGCTCAGCTCCACATGCTGAAGCTCCAAGCCTGTGGAAGTGATTGTTGTTCTTCAGATATTTTTTAACTTTTAGGTTTTTCTGACTTTGGTATTTTCCTTTGCTTGAAGTAACTTTTTTATCTGGAGAAATCCTTCAAGACCTGGTTTGAATTTATCTGCTCTGTGACACCATCTCTAGCTTTGTGTTAGAATGAATTGCTTTTTATTCTTCTCTCTTTTTGTATGTTGACGGTTAAGTCAGCACTTTTTGCAGCCTAACTTGTACAGCGGTTAAGGCAGCACTCTTTGCAACCTAACTTGTATGGCGTTCTGTTACACCATGTCTGCTTTCTCCACTACACTGTGAAGTTGTTTCAAAGGCAAGAGGCAGTCATCTATTGATTCACATTATTTAGAATAGACTTGGTTTTAGTTTTCCCTTTTGCTTTTCTTAAGTGAAAAGATATATTATAAGACTATGTATAAAAGCTTCTTTTTTTCCCCTTTCTTCACTCTCCTTCCCAGATATATATATTTTTTAATTTATTGAGATATAATTCACATACCATAACATTTGCCTTCCTTAACTGTGCCATTCAGTGCCTTTTGGCATATTCACAGGTTGTGCCATCATCTTTACTTTCTAATTCCAGAACATTTTCATCACCTCCAAGGAAACCTAGTACCTGTTAGCAATGACTTCCCATTTCCCCTCCCTCCCAAACCCTTGGCAGCCGCTAATCGACTCTGTCTTTGTGAAGTTGCCTATTTTGAATATTTCATACAAATGAAATCATTGAAGATGAGGACTTTTGTATCTGGCCACTTTCACTTAGCATAACGTTTCCAAGTTCATTTACACTGCTGCATGTATCACTTCATTCCTCTTATGGCTTGCTAATATTCCATTGTGTAGATATATCACATATATCTATCCATTTATCACAGACATTAGGGTTGTTTCCATGTTTTGGCTACTCAAAATAATGCCATTAAATGCATCTGTGTGCAAGAGTTGTGTGAATATGTACTTTAAATTCTCTTAAATATCTACCTGAAAACAGAATTGTAGAGTCATATGGTAATTGTTTGACTTAGGAACTGCAAAACTGTTTTCCAGAACAGCTGCACCATTTTGCATACCCACCAGCAAACTATCAGTGTTCTAATTTCTCCACATCCTCACTAACATTTAATATCATCCATCTTTTTTTATTATAGCCATCTTGTAGATCCAAAGTGGTATATAACTGTGGTTTTGATTTGCATTTTCCTAATAACTAATGACATTATGCATTTTTTATGTGCTTACCGAACCTCTATATGTCTTCTTTGGATAAAATTTCTATTGACATACATTGTCCATTTAAAAATCAGACTGTGCGTTTTTCTGTTTTCAGTTTTAAGAGTTCTTTATATATTCAGAATACTAGGCCGTTATCAGATTTATGATTTGTTTTGATAGTATTATTTAATATACAAAAATTTTAAAAATCCGATGCAGTGTAATATATGTATTTTTTTCTCTTTGCTTGGGCTTCTGGTATCATATCCAAGAGACCATTGCTTAATCCAATATCATGAAGATATACACTTACATTTTCCTTCAAGAGTTTTATAGCTTTGTCTCTTGTTAAAGTTATCTAACTATGGCCTGAGAAGGACTCTGTACTTCTGTATTTGAGTCATTGTAGATGAACTGCAACGTAGCTTAATAGGTAGACAATATTGAAAACCTAACTTAGGTTTTCAATATTGGACAAGCTGAGGCTTGTCCAATTCCAACTGCTGTACTTTAACCATTCATATACTGCTGAGGGTTCAAACTGTTCAAATAAGCCAACGCCAGCCTGTAACCAATCTAGCTGTTCTGTACCTCACTTCCCATTTCTGTATATCATTTCTTTTTTTTTAATCTATAAATCTTCTTCCACCATGTGGCTATGTGGGGTTTCTTGAATCAGCTGTGATTCTGGGGACTGCCCGTATTGCGAGTCGTTCATAGCTCAGTTAAACTCCTTTACATTTTATTTGGCCAAAGTTTTTCTTTTATCAGTCTTATACTGAGGTCTTTGACCCATTTTGAGTTAATTTTCTGTGTAGAATAAGCAGCATTTTACAAACAGAGGAGTCATGGAAAATATTTATGACTTCTGTCATAAAGGAGACATGAGGGAATTTGTCTGCTCCTCCATCATGTAAGGATACAGTGAGCAAGTCCCTGGCTAGACCCCAAATCTACTGGTGCCCTGATCTTAGAATTCCCAGCCTAAAGAACTGTGAGCAGTACATTTCCATTGTTTATAAATTATCCAGTTTAAAGTGTTTTGTTATAGCAGCCCAAATAATCGGAGACACTCTCTATTAACTAGTATATATAATTACCCAGAATTCTCACCAATTTTATAAAGATTAGAATCATTTTATCATCTTAAAATATAGGCAAAAATTATAAACAACTTCTTTGAGTCTTAGATTTTCCATTACACTGCAAATAATTTTATATCAGGTTTCATTTCCATTGACAAATATTTATCTATATAGCTCTCTCCATAAAATTACTTGCTTCCCTTAATGAAAGGGCTACAGAAACCCAGCTAAGATTCTGAATGAAAGAGATGAGAGGATGAAAATTGAACATCTTCTGCTAATTCTTTTTATTTTCAAATAGTAAAATGTGGCAATAGACAATTTTTCTAACATATTTACCTTCATTATTCTTGGGTATAAAACAATCTCGTTAAGTAATTTACAACAATTAGCATAATACATTGAAGTTTTTTCTTTACACAAGTTCTAATTTTATTTTTGCCCCATCCAAAGTATTGCCTAAAATGGTTTAATTTTATTATTAATATTCATTTCTAGATTTCTGGCTATGTGGTTCAAATGTAAGAAACTTGCCTAATGAGCTGGTTATATTGAAGAGTGTGTAAGTCAGCAAGAGACCTTTCAGTAAAACCAAAGGAATGTAACATGCATTCCTTGGCATTTTTTTCTGGGGTACCTTTTTTTTGCTAGAAATGTAGAATCCAAGAGCTTTATGCATCCAGAATAATATCAGACCTGCTTTGTGTGTGTATGTATGTGTGTGATTCTGAAGAGACAAACCAATATTCCTAACATCATTTGTATAACTGTTTCCCTGAACTACAAAGCTCGTCTTGGTCTTTTCTTTCCACATAAAAATATTTGAACAAATATTTTTTGTAAAATTTTCAGAACACTAGCATAAATATGTTAAGAAAATGTTAGTATTTTCAGTAAATTTAATTAACTGAAATAGAAATTTACAATGTTTAGTTGCTGTAATCAATAGCATTTGTAATACCTTACTAAAACTTTGCTAAAGGTTTTCAATAACAAAGGTGCATGATTATGTAAATTAAAGTGGAAGGAAGTATTGAACAGAAATTCATTTCAGGTGACTGCATGTTACGACTATTTGTGGTTAAATTTGAAAAGGGGGTGCTCTTAAAATGTGATTTAAGTGGTCCCTCTTTATTTAAAACGAGTGATATTGAAATCCTATTTTTCCTTTTTAAATGGGACATTAGTAAGTTTTTCATGTTTTGTAGACTTCACTTTACTCATTAGTAATAATTCCTAAAAATGTATATAACATGATTTTTTAAAAATAAGTAGTACTGCGGTGAAAGCAAAAAAATTCTGTTGGGTTAGTATCAATGTCTATGTTCTGAATTTGTTGTAAAAGATGGAAAACTATGGCCGGGCGCGGTGGCTCACATCTGTAATCCCAGCACTTTGGGAGGCTGAAGCGGGTGGATCACGAGGTCAAGAGATCGAGACCATCCTGGCCAACATGGTGAAACCCCGTATGTACTAAAAATAAAAAAAAAATTAGCTGGGCGTGGTGGTGTGCACCTGTAGTCCCAGCTACTCAGGAGGCTGAGGCAGAATTGCTTGAACCCAGGAGGCAGAGGTTGCAGTGAGCCGAGGTCGTGCCACTGCACTCCAGCCTGGCCCATGGTGACAGAGTGAGACTCTGTCTAAAAAAAAAAAAAAAAAAAAAAAGAAGGAAAACTATAACAGATATACTGCACTGTAATTCTCTGTTAGACAATTTTACTATAGTTCAGTTAGACACCTAGGCTATATAGGCCTGTTGCTGCTAGGCTACAAACCTGTGCAGCATGTTACTGTACTGAATAACGTAGGAAATTGTAACACAATGGTAATTATTTGTGTAGCTAAACATATTTATACATAGAAAAGGGACAATCAAAATGTGGTGTTATAAACTTATGGGATCACTATGATATATGTGGTCTGTCCTTGACCAGGAAAGCATTATGTGGCACGCAGCTGTATATGTTTATACAGGTACACACACACACACACACACACACACACACACACACACACACACACACAAGAAGAGAGAGAGAGAGAAAGAGAAGCTCTCTTAATATGCTAGACTTCAGGCTTGTAGAGAATTATTTTTTTAACATTCAGACAGAAACTCTTTTTCTGAGGATTAACTTGGTCAATGAAGTCTCAGCTGTATTTTTCTTTCGTTGAACTTCATTATGAGTATGTTTGCACAACTAATCTTGCACTAGTGGTGACTATTTTCTATTGTTTACCTCTTAATTTTTGTAGTTGTTGTTGAGATGGAGTCTTGCTCTGTCACCGAGCTGGAGTGCAGTGGCCCCATGTCAGCTTTCTGCAACCTCAGCTGCCAGATTCTCCTGCCCCAGACTGAGTAGTTGGGACTACAGGCACTTGCCACCATGCCTGGCTAATTTTTGTATTTTAGTAGAGATGAGGTTTCACCATGTTGGCCAGGATGGTCTCGATCTCCTGACCTCTTGATCCTCCTGCTTTGGCTGCCCAAAGTGCTGGGATTACAGGCGTGAGCCACCATGCCCAGCTTTGTTTACCTTTTTGTATGAAGGTGTTGCTATTCTTTTTCCATCTAAACAACAAACTTTGTATTACTTATCTTATCTGTAGGTTCTGTCACATAGAAAGGAGGAGGCAAATACCTATATCATAACTCTGAAAGAATGCCAGCTCTGGTGCCAAATAGTCTGGATTTAAATTCCAGCTCTACCACTAGGTAGCTGTGATCTTGAAAAGTGGTTTCTACAATTTCCTCTTTTTTAAAACAGTGACAATCGAGCTAATACACTCTAAGGATTGACTAAAATAATATTAGGTACCTGCCCAGATCTCTACATATTTAAATTTTTCAGTTTATTTTATCTTTCATTTCTCACCTTCAAACCACCTTTAACTCTCTTCACAGCTAACTGTACACATTTCTTTCAGTCTTTCCTCTTTCTTCCATCTTTTAAAAAATAGTGGATTTATAATGTTTCTAATTCAAAAGCAAAATTCAAAATTCTGGCAGAATTTTGCTTATATTTTCTAAACTCTTGGCAATGGCCTAGACAAAAACTGGAAAAAAAACGTATTTAAACTTAACAGAGAAATCAGTCATTGCTTTTAGGGTCAATTTGAACTTTTATTTTTTTATTTTATTAATTGTACTGTAAGTTCTGGGGTACATATGCAGATCTTGCAGGATTGTTGCATAGGTATACACATGCCATGGTGGTTTTTGTCTCCGTCCCCCCGTCACCTACATGAGGCATGTCTCCCAGTATTATACCTCCCCAGCCTCCCTGCCCCACCCCCCACTGTCACTCCCTTAGCCCCTCAACCCCCAGCAGACCCCACTGTGTTCTCATTGTTGAACACTCGCCTATGAGAGAGAACATGTAGTGTTTGGTTTTCTGTTCTTGTGTCAGTTTGCTGAGAATGATGGTTTCAGATTCATCCACGTTCCTACAGAGGACACAAAATCATCATTTTTTATGGCTGCATAGTATTCCATGGTGTATATATGCCACATTTCCTTGTCTAGTCTATCATCATTGGGCATTTGTGTTGGTTTCAAGTCTTTGCTTTTGTAAACAGTGCCACTATGAACATACGTGTGCATGTGTCCTTGTAATAGAACGATTTATAATTCTTTGGGTATATACCTGGTAATGGGATTGCTGGGTCAAATGGCATTTCTATTTCTAGATCCTTGAGGAATCGCCACACTGTCTTCCACAATGGATGAATTAATTTACACTCCCACCAACAGTGTAAAAGTATATCTATTTCTCCACATCTTCTCCAGCATCTGTTGTCTCCAGATTTTTTAATGATCGCCATTCTAACTGGCGTGAGATGGTATCTCAATGGTGGTTTTGGTTTGCATTTCTCTAATGACCAGTGAGTATGAGCATTTTTTCATGTTTGTTGGCCTCATAAATGTCTTCTTTTGAAAAGTGTCTGTTTATATCCTTCACCCACTTTTAAATGAGTTTGTTTGGTTTTTCTTGTAAATCTGTTTTAGTTCTTTGTAGATTCTGGATATTAGCCCTTTGTCAGATGGGTAGAATGCAAAAAAATTTTCCCATTCTGTTGGTTGCTGGTTCACTCTAATGGTTGTTTCTTTTGCTGTGCAGAAATGCTTAAGTTTAATTAGATCCCATTTGTCTATTTTTGCTTTTGTTGCCATTGCATTTGGTGTTTAATCATGAAGTACTTGCCTATGACTATGTCCTGAATGGAATTGCCTAGGTTTTATTCTAGGGTTTTTATGATGTTAGGTCTTATGTTTAAATCTTTAATCCATCTGGAATTAACTTTTGTGTAAGGTATAAGGAAAGTGTCCAGTTTCAGCTTTCTGCACATGGCTAGCCAGCTACACTATTTATTAAACAGAATCCTTTCCCCATTGCCTGTTTTTGTCAGGTTTGTCAAAGATCAGATGGTTGTAGATGTGTGGCATTGCTTCCAAGGCCTCTATTCTTTTCCACTGGTCTATATCTCTGTTTTGGTACCAGTACCATGCTGTTTTGATTACTGTAGCCTTGTAGTATAGTTTGAAATCAGGTAGTGTGATGCCTCCAGCTTTGTTGTTTTTACTTAGGATTGTCTTGGCTATGCAGGCTCTCTTTTGGTTCTACATGAAGTTTAAGGTGTTTTTTTCCAGTTCTGTGAAGAAGGTCAATGGTAGCTTGATGGGGATAGTGTTGAATCTGTAAATTACTTTGGGCAATATGGTCATTTTCACAATATTGATGCTTCCTAATCATGAGCATGGAATGTTTTTCCATCTGTTTGCCTCCTCTCTCATTTCCTTGAGCAGTGGTTTGTAGTTCTCCTTGAAGAGGTCCTTTATATCCTTTGTTAGTTGTATTAACTAGGCATTTTATTCTCTTTATAGCAATTGTGAATGGGAGTTCTCTCATGATTTGGCTCTCTGTTTGTCTCTTATCGGTGTATAGGAATGCTTGTGATTTCTCCACATTGATTTTGTATTCTGAGACTTTGCTGAAGTTGTTTATCAGCTTAAAGAGATTTTGGGCTGAGACGGTGGGGTCTTCTAAATATACAATCATGTCATCTGCAAATAGAGACAATTTGATGTTCTCTTTTCCTAACTGAATACCTTTTATTTCTTTTTCTTGCCCGATTGCTCTGGCTAGAACTTCCAGTACTATATTGAATAGGAATGGTGAGAGAGGGCATCCTTGTCTGATGCCAGTTTTCGAAGGGAATGCTTCCAGTTTTTGCCCATTTAGTATGATATTGGCTGTGGGTTTGTCGTAAATAGCTTTTATTATTTTGAGATATGTTTCATTGATACCTAGTTTATTGAGGGTTTTTAGCATAAAGGGCTGTTGAATTTTGTCGAAGGCCTTCTCTGCATCTATTGAGATGATCATGTGGTTTTTGTCTTTGGTTCTGTTTATATGATCGATTACATTTATAGATTTGCGTATGTTGAACTAGCCTTGTATCCCCAGGATGAAGCCGACTTGTTGGTGAGGGCTAAGCTTTTCTATGTGCTGTTGGATTTGGTTTGCCAGTATTTTATTGAAGATTTTTGCATCAGTGTTCATCATGGATATTGGTTGGCCTGAAGTTTTCTTTGTTAGTTGTGTCTCTGTCAGGTTTTGGTATCAGGATGATGTTGGTCTCATAAAACAAGTTAGGGAGGATTCCCACTTTTTGTATTGTTTGGAATAGTTTAAGAAGGATTGGTACCAGCTCCTCTTTGTACGTCTAGCAGAATTCAGCTGTGAACCCATCTGAACCTGGACTTTTTTTGGTTGGTAGGCTATTAATTTCTGCCTCAACTTCAAACCTTGATGTTGGTCTATTCAGGGTTTCAACTTCCTGGTTTAGTCTCGAGAGGGTGCAAGTATCCAGGAATTTATCCATTTCTTCCAGATTTACTCGTTTATGTGCATAGAGTTGTTTGTAGTAATCTTTCATGGTAGTTCGTATTTCTGTGGAATCAGTGGTGATATCCCCTTTATTATTTTTTATTGCATCTATTTGATTCTTCTCTTTTATCTTTTTTATTAGTCTGGCTAGTGGTCTATTTTGTTGATCTTTTCAAAAAACCAGCTCCTGGATTTCTTGAAGGATTTATTGTCTCTCTATCTCCTTCAGTTCTGCTCTGATCTTAGCTATTTCTTGTCTTCTGCTAGCTTTTGAGTTTTCTTGGTCTTGCTCCTCCAGCTCTTTCAATTTTGACAATGGGGTGTCTATTTTAGATCTTTCCTTGCTTCTCATGTGGGCATTTATTGCTAGAAATGTCCCTCAAGACATTGCTTTAAAGGTGTCCCAGAAATTCTGGTACATTGTGTCTTCATTCTCATTGGTTTCAAAGAACATCTTTATTTCTGCCTTCATTACATTGTTTATCCAGTTGTCATTCAGGAGCCAGTTGTTCAGTTTCCATTTCCATAGTTGTGTGCTTTCGAGTGAGTTTCTTAATCCTGAGTTCTAATTTGATTACACTGTGGTCTGAAACACTGTTTGTTATAATTTTCGTTCTTTTACATTTGCTGAAGAGTGATTTACTTCCAATTATGTCATCCATTTTAGAGTAAGTGTGACGTGGTGCTGAGAAAAATGTATATTCTGTGGATTTGGGGTGGAGAGTTCTGTAGATGTCTATTAGGTCTGCTTGCTTGTTCCAGTTCTGCGTCAAGTCCTGTATATCCTTGTTGATTTTCTGTCTCATTGATCTGTCTAATATTGACAGTGGAGTGTTAAAGTATCCCACTATTATTGTGTGGGAGTCTAAGTCTCTTTGTAGGTCATTAAGAACTTGCTTTATGTATCTGGGTGCTTCCGTATTGGGTGACTATATATTTTGGATCGTTAGCTCTTCTTATTGCATTGATTCTTTTACCATTATGTAATGCCCTTCTTTGTCTCTTTTCATCTCTCTTGATTTAAAGTCTGTTTTATCAGAGACTAGGATTGCAACCCCTGCTTTTTTTTTGCTCTCCATTTTCTTGGTAAAGCTTCTTCCATTCCTTTATTTTGACTCTATGTGTACCTTTGCATGTGAGATGTGTCTCCTGAATACAGCACACCAATGGGTCTTGACTTTTTATCCAGTTTGCCAGTCTGTGTCTTTTGATTGGGGCATTTAGGCTGTCTACAGTTAAGGTTAATATTGTTATGTGTGAATTTGATCCTGCCATTTTGTTACTGGCTGGTTGTTTTGCCCGTTAGTTGATGTAGTTTCTTCATTGTGTCATAGGTCTTTTCCATTTGGTACATTTTTGCAGTGGCTGGTACTGGTTATTCCTTTCCATGTTTATGCTACCTTCAGGAGCTCTTGTAAGGCAGGTCTGGTGGCAATGAATCTCTCAGCGTTTGTTTGTCTGTAAAGGATTTTATTTCTCCTTCACTTATGAAGCTTAGTTTTGCTGGATATGAAATTCTGTGTTGAAAGCTCGTTTTTTTATGGATGTTGATATTGGGCCCCACTCTCTTATGGCTTGTAGGATTTCTGCCAAGAGATCCACTGTGAGTCTGATGGGTTTCCCTTTGTGGGTGACCTGACCTTTCTCTCAGGCTGCCCTTAGCATTTTTTCCTTCATTTCAACCCTGGTGAATCTGATGATTATATGCCTTGGGGTTGCTCTTCTTGAGGAGTATCTTTGTGGTGTTCTCTGTGTTTCGGATTTGAATGTTGGCCTGCCTTGCTAGCTTGGGGAAGTTCTCCTGGATAATATCCTGAATAGTGTTTTCCACCTTGGATTCATTCTCCCTGTCACATTCAGGTATACCAATCGAGTGTAAATTAGGTCTTTTCACATAATCCTATATTTCTTGGAGGCTTTATTCATTTCTTTTCACTCTTTTTTCTCTAATCTTGCCTTCTTGTTTTATTTCATTGAGTTGATCTTCAATCTCTGGTATCCTTTCTTCTGCTCGATCGATTCAGCTATTGAAATTTGTGTATGCTTTGTGAAGTTCTCGTGTTATGTTTTTCAGTTCCATCAAGTCACTTATGTTTTTCTCTAAGCTGTTTATTCTAGTTAACATTTTGTCTAACCTTTTTTCAAGGTTTTTAGTTCCTTTGCATTGGGTTAGAACATGTTTCTTTAGCTCAGAGAAGTTTTTATTACCCACCTTTTGAAGCCTGCTTCTGTCAGTCTGTCAAACTCATTTTCTATCCTGTTTGTTCCCTTGCTGGTGAACAGTTGTAATCCCTTGGAGGAGGAGAGACATTCTGGTCTTTGATGATTTCATCCTTTTTGCACTGGTGTCTTCCCATCTTCGTGGATTTATCTACCTTTGATCTTTGAAGTTGGTGATTTCGGGTGGGTCACTGAGTAGACATCCTTTCTGTTGATGTTAAAGCTATTTCTTTTTGCTTTTTAGTTTTCCTTCTAACAGGTCCCTCTGCTGTAGTATTGCTGGGAGTCCACTTCAGACCTTGCTTATCTGGTCACCGTGGAGGCTGTGGGGCAGTGAGGATTGCTGTCTGATCTTTCCTCTGGTAGCTTTATCCAGAAGGGTACCTGCCAGAGGTCAGCCAGATCTGTCCTGTATGAGGCATTTTTTTGGTTATTCAAGGGTCAGGGAACAACTTGAGGAGGCAATCTGTCCCTTTTCTGCCTGCAGAGGTGCTGCTGGGCTGCCTCAGACTCAGTCCAGCTACTGTGTAGGCTTCCTCTGGCTTTTATTTACACAGGTAAGATTAGATCTGTCTTCTCAATGGTGGATACCATTCCTTCTACTGAGTTCGATCGTCCCAGGTCGAGCGCGAACTGATGTGCTGACTGCGAAACTCTCAAGCAAGAGGGCTTCAGTTTGCTGGTCTTTGTGGTGGTGCGACCTTCCAATTCGTATCACCTGTCTGCTTGCTTTCAGCTCTCCCTTTCTGGGGGGCGGGTAGATCCGTCCTGCAGACTCTCTTGGCACTAGTCAAAACTTCTGCCCAGATCTTTGCCAACAACTCTCAGCCATGTGCTGGCCAGAGCCATCACTCAGATCTGTGTTGGTAACTTGCTGTGCTTTTCAGCCTGATATTGTTCTCCTGGACTGGGGGTGGCAGAGGCCATGGGAGAAGTGCAGTATCTGAACTGGAGTGCTGAGTGGGTAGAATTCCGGATCCTCAGGCAGTTGTACTTCCCACGTGGAGCAGTGCCCCACCCTGCCTGGTTTTGCCCTCCTTGGGCTACACCAACTATCCAACCAGTCCCACTGAAATGACTCTGTACTTCAGTTGGAAATGTAGAGATCACTCACCTTCTGCATCTCTCTCACTAGAAACTGCTCTCGGGAGCTGTTTCTATTCAGACATCTTGGCAGAAGTCCCAATTTGAATTTATATGCTTCAACTTTTACTTGCAATTGAGCTAACATTCATATCTTAGTACCTATGGGCTGCTATAACAAAATTCTATAAACTGAGTGGCTTGTATACATTAGAAGTTTATTTTTTACAGTTCTAAAGGTTAGGAAGTCCAAGATCAAGGTGTCAGTGGATTAGGTGTCCAATGAGGGCCCACTTCCTGGTCCATAGATGGCAATCTTCTCATTGTAAACTCATATGCCAGAAGTGGGGAGGGGTCTCTTTGGAGTTTCTTTTAGAAGGGAAGTAATCCCATTCCCTAAGCTTCTAATTATCTTCCAAATAGCCTTGCAAAGGGTACCACCTCCAAAATGCCCCACCTGTAAATATAATCACCTATGGGGTAAGGATTTCAACATATGAGTTTTGGAAGGACACAAACATTCAGACCATAGAGTCCATTTCATTGGATGGTTCAAAGGATTAAGTCTGTTGCTTAAAACAGAGTTCAAAAGACAGAGGTCAAATCCCTACACAGTGCATTGCTTTCCCTGGGTTTGATGGTTTTGACATTTGTAACCTGAAGCAGTCAAAAGAATTTTTGTTTATATCAATCAGAATTCAAATAATCTATAAGACACAAAATGCCACATTCTATTTCTGCTTGATATTGTGAATGTAGGTATATGGTTCTTTATGAAAGATAATACCTTAACTCACCCATAGAAATGAGAACATTGTAGACTTGGAGTGACTTTGCCATGATCACACAGCTTCTGAATGTCTTGCTTCTATAAGAGCACTTTATTCCACTATGGGGCTCAATGATTCTTAAGCACCTGTTTTATGTCAATTTATATGAATTCCTTTCATTTTACTTACATTGCAAAAGGTTCACTCTATTGCTCTACTCTCCACAGGGGTGGAGATATAGCTAGAACATGTTATACTATAGAAATTACTTCTAAAATGCACACTGACAATTGCTATTATTAACACAACTGATCACTAAACTCTTAAATCTGGGGAAGAAGCGGTGAAGACTTCATTAAGTTGATTCAGATTCTCCCAGGTTATTATGGGGACAACATTTTAGGAAAACGTTTAATGACAGGAAACTTTAAATTTTCGATCTCTTTTAGCATTTGTTGGATAAATAGCAATAGTGCCTTTCATCTACAGTGTTCACTTACTCCCTTTCGTCTTGCCAGTTGATGCCTCTGTCCAACTACTAAGAGTTGTGAGCATTGTGGAGAAGATGTCATTGGAGAACTTCCTTTCTGGATATTGGCTGACAAAATATGTGATACCCTGCAGAGCAAGAGGATGAGGACATAGACTGCAGTGAGGCTGGACAGTTTGCACTTCCTAGCAGTGACACCAGACATCAATTTTTCCTTAGACAGCCCAGAATACATGAAAGTAAGAACTCGTTACAAAGAACAAACGAGGCATTATCTAACCCCCAAAATGCTACCAGAGCATTTTTCTAATAAGTTTCTCTAGGATAAATATGCACTGGAATTACTTTTGATTGCCATGTTGGTTGTTTAAAAAAACAACTAAAAGCAATCTAGTTTTTATAAGGTAGATATTTATAAGGTTTAAATTATGCGTGGCATAGCATTTGAGAATCACTCAATTTCATATCAAAGTATGTATGTGTTTCATGTTTTACATGTGCATATCAGCTGGCCTTACAGAAGAATGCAATTTGGTCACACTTAATCTGTTTCACATGGTCTACAGCATCAAATGTGACATCATTGTAGGAAATCGTGTTATGCAACTCTACAATGCCAGGAGAGCTGGGTTTTTTTGTGTCATTTATTGATTTTTTAAATTGATTTATATAATTGCATCTATTTATAATAAGGAATGTTTCATACAAGTTGATCACAGGGAAAGAGAGAATTACTAGGAGAAATGTACTTGAATCAGTGTTTTAATTGATATTAGTTTGTCCTATTGTCTATGAATAGATTAGTGTGTGGTCAAATTCACACTGCACTGCAAAGCTCAGAGATCAAGGCAAGTTCTCCATTACTTGCTGTTATTTGAATGTTCCACACGGGCCTTGGGCTTTGACAGTATTTTGTTTCATGGTGTTTTACATATTTTGCAGTTTAATGGGTCTTCATCACATGTACAATAGTTTTGAATATAACACTTCAGGGCCCTAATGACAGTATAAGATGTTTTTAATAACTTGTTTTCAAAATGATATTTAAATACAAAATATTTAGATACAGATATCCTGAAAATGTATCTAAATATCCTGAAAATGGCCATACTGCCCATAGTAATTTATAGATTCAGCGCTATCCCCATCAAGCTACCAATGACCTTCTTCACAGAACTGAAAAAAACCTAACTGGAACCAAAAGACAGCCCACATAACCAAGTCAATTCTAAGGAAAAAGAACAAAGCTGGAGGCATCACACTGCCTGACTTCAAACTATACTACAAGGCTACAGTAATCAAAATATTTAAATACAAAATGGTACTCCATAGAAATTGTTATTTTTTCAAAAACAGTTTTTTTTCTTGTATTTGATGGGATAGGATTAAGTCCAGTTTGCAGTAGGACCACACATCTTTGGAGTGGCAGAAGAGAGGCAGGAAGGCATGGAAGCCATGATTGACTTCTTTTAAATTTTAGGAGCAGGTGAGGATTACACAGCAACAGAACCACATGAACATTCCTATATGTTTTCACCATTTTTTTCTTCTCTATTCGGGTACTTAAACATGTTTGGAACATTTTGTGTAGTCACATTCTTTGTGTTTTCATGTTTGATGTTTCTGAAGAAAAACTATGACTAATAGAATGACATATCACATTCATATTTTCCCAATCTCAAAAGTATATCAAAAATGACCTATTAAATATCTTCAATTAAGGATTAATTTCATCATGGGATAAGCTTAATTATGAGCAGTTAGGGTAGCCCTAGTCGTGACATCCTGTAAATGGTTAAGAAATCTATAAACAGCATGCAGGGGGATGGACTCCAAGTTTGATAGGACCAAGGGAACAGCAATATACTATATGATAATATTGAATGTACTTTGCCAAAATAGAAGAAAATATCCTTTAATATGAGTGCTATCTCATCCTTCTAGAATTTTAATGTGTTCAATATAGTTTCGAATGTCCTTCATGAACTTTTCCTTATAAATTTATCTAAAATATGAAATCTTTGTTAAAAGAACATCTTATACATTATTATCGACCTGCACCAATGCTGTTTTTCCATGTGACCTTTGCCTTTTCACATTTCTCTTCATAGTTTTCTTAAATGTGTAATTATTTTTGTTAGTAATAAATTTTAGACATTTTCTACAGTGTATTAAAAGACACTATCACAAGCTAATGTTCAGTATTATTTTAAAAATATTCATTCAAAAAACATTGGCTTTTGTCCTGATTATGTGCTAAGAACTGCACAAATACCTAAAGAGAAGTCAGAAGGATACAATAAAGCTCTAAGATTGAGTTCCACCTTTGAAGTCCTCCCTAGCTGTCAGCAGCCTGGCCTGACCAAGATGATGATGCTGTTAAGCAAGAAAGGATAACGGGAAAAGAAGGAAGTCAATGAGATAGATTCAGAGAATAATATGTATAGAATTTGCAAAAGGAAATCAGGTCTGGAGATAAACAGAGAGCTGCAGTTACATACTTGGGAGCCATCAACTTTTGGATACGTGCTTATTGAAGTCATTGTAGGTAATAGGACAATGATGACAAACAAGCCGAGTGAGGAGTTGAGAAAAACAAGAGTTGATCTCTTAAAGGTAGGTGAGAACAAGGGAGGAAATCAGAGCACCCAGTTGAAGCAGAGATGGAGGAGACCCAAGAGCAAGGAATGTTACTCAAACCAAAGAAAAGATTTTTCAAAACAGAAAAAGTGGTCAAATGTCTTAAAATGTTCAAATAGAATGACGTCTAAAGGGAGGCCTTTGTTTTTTGCAAGAATGCAATAATTACTTTGGAAAGATTCAAGTGACATTAACAATGAACTTAAGAAAGAATGGGAGGTAAGGGAGTAAATAGTTCGTTCTTTCTCGTGCTGGCAATAAAAATAAATTAGTGAATGGGAGGGTCAAGGAAACATGTTTTCCAAAGGGGAATGTTTGGATATAACTGAAATTAGGGAGAAGGAATCAGTGTAAAAGGAAAGGAATATTACAAAATTGATTCATTTTGCTAATGAAAATACATGTATTTAGCAAATAAAATCGTGTGACTTCATTATTTATTATTGATATGGACCAGTTTTACCTGATTAGCATATGTTTAATTAAGAAAGATATATTTGATACTATGTAAAGACACAATGGTAGATGCTGTGAGAAAAATGAATATGAATTAATTAAGTTATATCTTATTATCAACTTTATGAAATAGTGGTGGATGCAAAATAGTAGAGTATTAGTAATGTTAATACTATTTTTGGGTTTACCTAAGGATACTAAGAATTGCATAATACTTTTGGCTGTGGATGACTAAAGATCGTTTCTTGAAGGAAATGGCATATAGTTCTTGAAAGATGAAGAACACTTTGACAGATGGCACAAAGAGAGGAGACCATGAAAGTGCTGAGAGTGTTCAAAAAGTTCAGAGAATGGTACATGAGAAGGAGGAAGAGGAAGATACAGATTTTTTTCAATATAATATTTATGTGTCATAAACTATTACTCTTCTGATTTTAGTTCAGTTATTAAAAAATGTAAAAATCATTCTTAGCTTTCTGGTTGTACAAATCAGGTGGTAGGCAAGGTTTGTTTTATGGTGACAGTTTGCTGATGCCTGCACTAGATTTTGAGTCTCACATGGACAGCACTTCTCATACACAGGTATCACTCAGTGAATACCTGCTAATGGTAATGAGATAATGAGTCATCAGTCTAGGAAAGTAGGTATAGAACAACAAAGGAAGGTTGCTGCCATTACAGTGGATTGATGAAAAGCAATAATGAAATCTTGGGGTTAAGAAGGGAGTGATTAAAGGTATAGTAGTCATAGTGTAGAAACAGGAAAAGTTCCCTTGACCCCTTGCAGGGCGTGCGTGCAATGGGGTGTGGCTGGCTTCTTTGGTGCCCTGCTGCTCAAAGCTCTAGGGGGAGGGAACACGCAGATGGGCAGGCTTTGGGGCTCCAACCCCATGACAGCATCTAGGGGTGAATGTTTACAGCTCCTGAAGCCCCAGTGGGCATGTATTACCGTATGCTCTTTTAGTTTTGCCGTCTGTAGGTAGCTAGTGTTTATCAGCTCAGTTAGACCCCCTGCCTTATCACCAGAACAGAAGGCTTTCTGTATCTTGAGGTTTCTTGCCTTGGTGCACCAGAAGAATTGACTCACACGTAGGCTTGGAGAATAAGTGCAAGGTTTTATTGAGTGAAAGTGGCTCTCAGCAGATGGGGAAGCCAGAGGGAGATGAAGTGGGAAGGTGGTTTCCTCTGGAGTCGGGCGCTCAGCGGCCAGGGCTCTCCTCTGATCTCCCCAGGTTCTGCTGGTTGATGGGCTGCTGCTTGCCGGCATCTGTTGGTGTGCTCTTACATCGGTGAGTTCCTCTTGATGTCCAGCCCGCTTCTGTCGTCTTTCACTGGTGTGTTCCTCTCGATGTCCAGCCACTTGTGTCTTTGTCCCCTAGGGTCTCAGGGGTTTTATAGGCACAGTAAGGGGGTGTGGCAGGCCAGGGTGGTCTTGAGAAATGCAACATTTGGGCGTGAAGGCGGGAGTGCCTGTCCTCACCTAGGTCGGTGAGTACAGGCCCTGATTTTGTGGGGTCTTGCCGGGGACCATGCCTTTCCTTTCCCAGCACTTCCCTGCCCACCTCCGGTATCAGTATGAGATCAAAAAACAAACAGAGCAAGCATGGGAGGAAGGGAATTCATTCAGTTAATAAATAGATTTGAGTTTGAATGTAATACCATTCAAGGGTCGAATATAAGGATTAGGATATGAGGTTCCTGTACAAAAATAATGGGGGAAATGTTCCTACATAAAAACTTCCATCTCTCTTTGCCAAAAGGTCAAAGAATATTACATGAGACCTCTTCCTCCTATTGTAGCAAGACCTGATAGTCATTGGTAGGCCAACTTTAAAACTAGACATACATTCAGATTTAAGGGGTACCATGAAAGGAACAGAGGAAAGAACAAACTAAGTCATCAAAGTAACGACATCTATAATTGGTAATAATGGAGTGGGGGAATAACATTTTCTCAATGCACAGAGAGAAATCTATCACAGGTGCAGATTGCTTCTTCAGAGACCACTGACAATGCTGATTTCTATGACACCATTCACAAAGGAGAGACCCACCTGTTTCTGTGAGGGCATTCAGTTCTGATTCAATCTGGCACTTTCACTGGACACAGCCTTCTTCCTTGCAAATTCAGTAAAACTGAGTTTCTACTGTGAAAGCCACACTCATTTGCTATGAAGTTCTAAAATTAGTTTCAGAACACAAAGGCAAATGGTAAGACCAATAGGATGTTCTTATTAGTAGCAAAGAGATCCTGGTAACATTTTGTTGACAGGGATAATATACATCCACTCAGGGGGCTCATTAAGGCGGGAATGAAGAGAGATTGCAGTTACTTTATACGTATTGATTTCAGTGCTCTGTTTTTCCTACTTTCCTGTCTTTTCCTAACAATCCCTGGTTGCTTTGCTTTCCTTACCTTGGTCTCCTTTCAAAATGGATTCTGTAATTTGTGGAGACCAGTGATATAAAGCATTGTTCCAAACATAATATGGCAGAAGTTCATTGTGCCTCACCGCAGGCAAGCATGCTGCATGGGAGGAGTGTCGTAGGAGTGCTTGCCAATCCTTGCTAACTCGATTGACATCAAGACAGTTCTCCCATGATTTCTGCCTCCTAATTGTGCTACTCAGGTTATTATGGCTGCCAAATATATGTCATTAAATACTCTGGAAGATTTCTTGCTTTCAATCTGTGTAAAGCATGTGGACTCCTTTTGAATGTATTTTAAGCATGATAAAATCCTTAACTACACCAAAACCAAAGTCATGCTGTTAACATTAGTGCTGACAACCAGGAACAAAGTGCACCAGAATTTGGTTTTATTAATTAGATAAATGATTTTCATGAGACATAAAAATTGTCGAATTCGTAATTATTTTATAATGGAGTACTCGATAACTTTTATTTCAAAATATTTTTGTCTAATCATGACAACTTTTGCAGAGAAGGGACGGTTTTCCTATGTACAGGCCTGGTTTTCTTTATGGCTGAGAGATATGGTAATCTCCCTTATCCAAAAATATTTCTTCACTGGTCTGTTACATTTCTGGAAATCCAATATTTATACCACTTTAGAATACTTTATTTTAAATAACACATATTCTATTGAGAGAGGAAAGCTTTATATGAATGTCATCAAAAGTATTAAACAGGATCCCCTAACAAATTACCAGGCCCATGGCCTAGGGCTAAGGAAGTCTAAGTTTGAATCGATAGGTCTAGGTAATTATTTGATCTTGGCCATTATCAGCACACGAAATGACTGGTGGCAGAGGAATATAAATAAGAATGATGGAGCTAGGAGAAGGAGTATAACTTGAAATCAGACTGTCCTATGCATACGTTACTTTCCATTAACCTTAAATATAGCTTTGTAATAGATTGGACAATAAAGTTAAAAATCACAAATTTTTTCTTTGGCCAGTAGGCAACCATTTCATCTCCTGGGCTGAAAGTGTTACGGAGATTAGCAACATGTAATAAAGCTCACTTTGATTTGAATGATGAGTATAACGTGGCGCTCTCTTGGCTCTCACACATAACCAATACAGTTTCTTTCTCATCTGCCCGTAGGTGAAACCATGAGCGCCATGCTACATATCTGTAACACATAAATACAGAAAATAAGATGAAACTATGTGTGTTTTTATACGTGTTTTTTTCTACCTTAACAAATATACATACATACACACAGAGATGTACAATACACACACAGTGTTTGTGTGTGTATACAAATTATATTGTGGCTTTTGTCCGTCTCATTAATTTCTTGAGCAAATATACCTCATTTCTCCTTTCTCCTCACAACTTCACTTTAATTTTTCCCTTTTCTGTTTTCCAAAACATATATATGAGCAATATTCTCCTATGATTAAGTGATATTTAAGAAATCTTGGTTGTAAACTGGGTGTTAGGAATTTGAAGCACCTCTTCTCAAAGAAATGCATGTTTGTGAGCTTATGTTCTCAGATCTGCCTGTATAAAGACACGTAACTCATCACGAAATGGAAGTACTAGTACTCATTGAACATAAAGATGATATTCCATAGTACTTTAAGAGGGGACTGCTGTTAGTCCTTAAACTTGGGAAGCCCATAAGCATCTTTGTCTGTTTTTGCAGTGAGACCAGGAACTCCCTCTCACTTTCTCTTTTACTTGCCTGAGGCAGGCTAAGGGAAATACACATTTAATTTCAAAATACAGATGGTTTGGTATTTTGTGGTTTTGGACAGGGCTCTAGTTTGAAAGGGATTAGATAAAGTGTGGGGGAGAGGTTGGAGCAAGAGACAAGGTGAGGTGTCTCATCCCAGTTCCTAGTATGCGCTCCTGGTAAATTCAAAAGTTCTTGCTCTTGCTCCTTGATCTGGCATGTTTCACATTATAACAACCAATTCTTTATATAGGTAGTAAAGGGAAAAATAAAATCATACATACCTAATAAAATAGTGGGTCTTTGGTGAACAAAAATAAAATTAACCTACATTTCGGGAAAAACAAATAGCGAGACCTTGGCTTTTCAAAGCAGGGTGACACTCAAAGGACAAGGGTGTGAGAACAGAAATAATGTGGAAAATAAGTGAGCACTCTAAGGGGATAATGGAAATGGGACTTGGAGCCGCTACGGATAACATAGGAGCCCTGCTTTTCTTTCTTTGACATGTTCTGTTAAACACAACTACCCAAAGGCAAGAGACAGAGAACGAAGTGAAAAATGATTCAAGGGAGCAAGAGGCAGGGAGGGAGGAAAAAGCTGCAGGATATGTTCTGGATATTCTCTAGATATCTCTTTGAAGCAGTAATTTTAAGAAGGCTATAAGAAAATATGTTACTTTGAGCTATGCTGGTTGGTTACTTTTAGAAACGTAGGCACCTGCAGCTTACTAGTATCCTATGAAGTGTTTTCCCTATAGAACACAGTCTATAAGAAACTGAAGAAGATAGACTGATAAATTGCTAATATTTGTGGTTATTGCATCACATTCATATGTATTAAAAGCAAAAAATTAATAGTGAGGATGTATTAAAGTTAGCTCACTGAGAAATAGCAAGTCCTAGTGAGTTAACGCAATAAATACTTATTTTCCACTCACAGCCTGCTTCGGTATGGGTCAGGGGGGTACTGTGCTCCATGCTGTCATTCAGGGACCCAGAACCCTTTCATGTGGTGTCTTTGCATACCCTAGGGCTGTTGTTCCTCTGCTAAATATTCTGCATGTTGATTGCAGTTGGAGAGGAGCAGAGAGACTGTGAAGCAGGCACACCAGTTCTTTACCTTGGCTCAAAGTAAAATATGTTTTAACCACTCACACTGCATCATTATGAAACAGTTCCATAAACCCATCAAGGTGGAAAGGGTCTAGAAAATACAGTCTCTGCAATAAATAAAAAATTATTAATATGTAACAGGAATAATAAGTATTACTTTATGTAAGTTATTAAATATTACTGTATCTCCATTTCCTTATCTTTAAAATGAAAACTATGTAAATATCAACCTTCTAATGCAGTTCTGGGAAATATATGAGTTAATACCTGTAAAGTGTTCTAAATATTCCCTATTACATGATAAGCATTCTTGCTCTTACGTATTTATAATCACTGATGTTATTATTACTAATAATATTATCGACATAATTCAGATTTTAAGTATTTTATTCAAATGACAATAAGCACTATATTATTTCTTGCTTTTTAATTGTATGAAAACAGAAGTTTAGCTTGAAAAGATGATAAATTCTGAAGCTATCTTTTACTTCACACTAAAAATCTACCTTGTCTTTTGTTTAAATTTTGAGAGAGTATCATCACACAAATGAAGACATCTTTTTAAAAATTCTACATTACTAGAACTTAAAAGCTTCCATCTGAACATGAATAAAAAGAAAAAAATACTACGGGATAGAGTAAAGTAATGGTATAGTGTTTGTCAGAGTTTTAGTGCCATCATTAAGTGACTCCTGAAGACTCATGGAACTTACTATTCTAGAGAGATTACTTAATGTCTACATGTGACCAAACATCCAGATAAAAAGTAAAAAATTTGGTTTCTCCTTCAGAAGCCTGGTTACTATGATGCTGAATGTATGGATATACACAAAATGTGTTGAACAAAACATATGGAGGTCCAATCAACTTACCAATTTTATTCTAATTAATTTGGTAGTTTAGTTAGACTTAGCCATTTGTGTTTTGATATTAAGTGAGCAAGGAGAGATTAGAAAAATTACAAAAGAAATGTCAGTTTCTACTGACGCATTGATTGAATTACCAGTGCCATTTATTTTATCATCACCAACTTTATTTGCTGCCATAGGAAGTGAATGAAGTTATGATGATAAAATTGATGACATTTCTACTTCATTTAGTGAATAGAGAATAGTGAAATAAATGAGTATATGTTTATTGTTACTCACTGGCAATTCTATTTTCCTGTTAGACTTTAGTTTGATAGATTGAATGTATTGATTTTATTTCATTTACTTAACTTGTTATATTTATTTATCAACTATGCTTTGCTATTGAGAAGAGACAAAACAAACTTTTAAAGGATTCATTTATATGGACATCTCCAAGTTCAAAAGGACGATTGCTTTCAGTCTAAACTTAAAAACTCAATATTTATACTTAGATTTCTTGTTAAAGACAGTTGCTACAATTCAAGAAATGTAGCAGTCTCATTTAGTAGTGTATATTGAGCTCTTTAATGCCTTTTATTTATTGGAAATTACCAAAGATGTGCCATGATGGTTCCAAGGAATACTCGGACCCAGTCACCTCTATTTCTGAAGCATAACAAAAATCCAAAACAGGAGAGACTGAATCCAATAAGTCACTGTTGAGAAAGAGAAAAATGAAAAAAGTGTTATCTTTCTTTAATAGAACTTCTTTTTTTCGAATCTCCCTTTCCATTTTATTTTCATTATTTATAAAATTAAAAGTTTGGATTAAGTGATTTCTAGACTGATGCAGCTCGCTATTACATGACTATCTGTTGACTACAGAATTCATGTTTTAGAAACTTAATCACAAATGCAACAGTGTTAAAAAAGTGGGGCCTAATGGGAGGTGTTTAGGTGAAAGCTCCACCCTCAAGAATGGACTAGTGCCCCTATAAGAAGGGCGTTTGAGAGTGGGTTCACTCTCTTCTGCTCTTCTGCGTTGTGAAAATACAGTGTTCATCTACTTAGACAGAATCAGCATTAATGATGCCATCTTCGAAGCACAGAAACTGAACTCTAAGCTACCAATGCCTTGATCTTGGACTTCTCAGCCTCTAGAACTGTGAAAAATAAATTCCTGTTTATTATAAATTACCCAGCCTCAGGTATACTGTTATAGCAGAACAAAATGGACTAAGGCATAGCTCTTCTGTTCTATAGTCATTGTACAATATGCTAAATGTTGCATAAAGTGCTAGCAATATGCTTTCAGTGGTATCAAGCGTCACTAACGTTTTACAAATACGCCTGTAACATTACCTCCTTTATAACTTGGTAGTTTTCCAGATTATGAGTGAAACCAACATCATAATTCCAAGGTTGCCCCAAGACTTCTTGGCCTGCACACTATTGGGAGTTAAATGCCTATTTTATATATCTGTGAACATTTCTTGTAGACTTCTCTTTATGTCTTGAATTAATATATAAGTTCACTTCTCTCCATTCCATAGATGACAAGATATGAGAGAAGAGACATTTTAAGGTTTATTTTAGCTATTTAATAGTCGTAGGAAGATTAGATTCTGGATACTTAGATAGTTCTTATTTTTCTGAAAAATATCTCCAAAATTACCTTTGTTTTTGTTATGTACACCAGAAAGCTTAGTAAAACTATCAAGTATATGAATTTTTAATTGGAAAATTAAAACTTCCGTTCACTATTTTAAAAAGGCTACAGCCTGGAAGAAAATAAATGCAAATCAGATATTTAATAAAGGACTTGTATGCAGAAGATACAAGGATTTCTAAAAACTTAAGAAGACAACTCATTTAAAATATGGGCACAAATTTTGAATAGACCCTTCCAAAAGAAGATGCATAGATGGCAATTAGGTACATAGAGCCATTGTCATTAGCTATTACAGCAATGCAAATTGAAATTTCAATATGATAGCACTGCACACCTAGTATAATGGCTGTCAAATAAATAATAAAATTAATGATGTCAAGTGCTGTCAGAGATGTGGAGCAGCTTGAACCCTCACTGCTGGTGCTAATAAAAAAAGGCACAGCCACTTTGGAAAACAATTTGATAGTTTCTTAACAAGCTAAATGTGGGCATATCATACGGCTCAGTAATCCGACTCCTAAGTATTTACCTATGTGAAATAAAAACCTGTGTCAGAAAACTTCTATGATAACTTCTTGATATAAGTTTTATCTGTCAAAAACTGGAAACAACTGAAATGCTCTTCAACTCGTGAATAGATAAAAACTAAACTGTGATACAGTCATTGAAGTGGAATACTAATAATAAAAAAACTCATAAAAACAGCAAAATGGAGGGATCTTTAATGCATTATGCTAAATGAAAAAAGACAAACTCAAAAGGCTACATACTGTATGATTTTATTGATAGCATACACTTAAAAAGGCAAAACTAAAAGAAAAAAAACAAATCATTGGATGCTAGGGACTGGAAATGGGATTGGGGTGGGAGGGAGAAGTTTTGACCACTGCATTAATTATCTACTGCTTGTAACAAGTTAGGAGCTTGAAACAAGAAACATTTATTATCTCATAGTTTCTGTGGGTTAGAAATTGGGGCATAGTTTAGATGAATGTCTCTGGCTCAAGTTCTTTCATGAGGTTGCAGCTAATCGGTTCAGCTCTTTGCAGACTGCAGTGCCATTGGAAGGCTCAAATGAAGAAGGATCTGCATCCAGGCTCTCTTACGTGGTTGCTGGCAAAATTCAGTTCTTCATGGGGCTTGAACTGATGATCTTAGTTCCTTACTGGCTGGTCAGCCCAGTTCCCTGACATATGTACTTCTTCAGAAGAAGCTCATAACAAGGTAGCCAGCTTTTCTTAGACAGAGTGTTTGAGTATAAGAGAGAACACCCAAGACACAAGCTACTGTCTTATTAAAACCTAATATCAGAAGTGACATCCCATCATCTTTGTTAAATTTCTATTTACTAGAAGAAAGTCACTAAATCTAGCTCACATTCAAAGGCTGGAGATTATAAAAGGCGTGAATACCATTAGACGGGAATCACTAGGGGCAATTCTAGAGGCTGCCTGGCCTAGTTAGTCCTCTGGACCTCAGTGATTCATATTTCTCCCACATTTAAAGGACACTCACTTCTTTCCTGTTCCCAAAAGTTTCATCCCACTGCATTGTTAGTTCAAAGTCCAGAACTTGAATTATCTGAAGCAGGGAGCCATCTTGAAGTCTGACTACCACAACCACAAAACGGGGTGGGGGAACTCTTTGGGGTAATTAAATTGTTCTGCACCTAGATTGTAATAATCATTAAAAGCTGTATTTGTTAAAAACTCATAGAACTGAACATTAAAAGAAGATGGACTTTGTTGTATATGTTACATCTTCATAAAAAAATTGAAAAATATACAACACAGGCACACACACACACACACACACACACACACATATTACAGTAAATATTAGCCAAATGAATGGAAGTGTTGGCCAATATATTAATAAAATGTACAGAATTACATTTGGCACTAAAAAGCAGCATGATCATTTCCAATTATATCATTGAAAAGTTATATACATGTATTAATATAATCTTTAATTTGCTTATAGAAAAAAATATTGAACAGAATGTATAATTGTATGAAATATTTCACAGAGAGAAGCTTATTCTAAATAATATCTTTTTTCCTCCTTAATATTTGTTTTCATTTCTTAGAACAGTCAATTCATCAATTCAAGTATTAGGGAAGATGATCATATATATGCACCGTTTACTTTTTCTCATTTTGTTCATAAAGAGCTACTGGAAAGATTTTCTGTAAAATGCATTTTTATAATCACTTTTGGAGATAACTTACCTCCAATAAGCTGAATATTGACTGTGAAACAAACTCAGTATTCCTTCTTGTTTTTACCAGTTCTGAAAACTGACAGAGGTGAGGCAGTAGAATCCTGTTAAGGTGCCTTGTTTGTACAGCTGTACCTCATTGAATGAGGCCTTGTGTTACACACAGTTTGTGATAGGAAGTAAATGCTTTTGAAACACCTAAAGAGACAGATCTTTAACCTCCACCTTTGTGGATTGTTTGTTTCACCGTTTAGCTTCTGTAAGCCACTTCTTACAAGGAAGTGGCTCCGAATATATATTACGACCTCTAATGGAGTCTCATCTGGTTAGCTCATCCCCTTATTAACTCATTTTGTGGATGCATTAGAATGAATTTTTAAAAAACAAATCCTGACAGGTCAAAAAAATAGACAACATATTGATTTTTAATGAAAGTTTATAAAGAGCTTTGCTTCTTATTCCAACAGACAGATTTTGAGACTTCTTAGAAAGCCATGAGGAAATAATTTCATTAATATTTTATTCCAAAATTTACATACCAATTTCTCCCTTAAGACAATTTTTCAAATGTTCAGCAATGGGTATGTTCTAAAGAGAAAATGGTGCTTAGATTACTCAAGATCTCTATGTGTTAGCGGTTTTTAAACTTCAGGGGTTTCATCAAATTTATTACCTCTTAATCAATGTCCACTTAACATCTGAAGATATAAAGTGTCACAAGGGTCTTAGTATATTTCTTATGTATAGCCATTAGGCTTATCAGTAAACCAGATTAGGTTCTATTTTATTTCAAAGATTATGACTGGATATTTTTAAAGGTCATTATGGTAAAGTAGTTCTCTTTTGTGTTAGAACAGTTTCCTTAATTGCTAGTGTAGAAATACAGTGTCATTCCTAGAAATGGTTAAAATGATTAATACACCAACCAATTGGGATCACAGTTACATATCTGCTGATGATTTACGACAATACTTGTTCAACTGGAAAATATATGACTTTTAATAGAAATGACATTTGATATCTGTTCATAATAAGACTAACCATAATCCTGTTCATAATATTCCTTATTATACAGAATTAAGTCCTTCTTATATCTATGAGCTATCATTTGTTTACCAAGACCTTTTCCCTTTTGCAATTTTGTTTGGTAACTGTCTACAGACATTGTTCAGAGAACTCTCATTTTTGAAAGCAATGGCCAAATATTTGCCCAGATTGAATAGAATATATAAGAACGTGATTTTCATAAAAACTTCTAAAATTATTCTGCTATGTACCATACATTTTAACCATCAGTATATGGCAACTGCAAAGACAATTAACCTGATATTTGCAGTTCTAGGTTCACTGTTTAGTTCCTATACATCCAAGCCTAAAAGATTTAATTTCTAATCCACACAGGCAAGAGTATGATGATCATGTCACATAACTAATTCCGTCTCCTGGATTTGTAGCAAAAGACTAAACATAAGTTAGTTTAGCTAAGAACCTATATATTTTTTTTAACTGAATAGAGTATAATGTGACATTGTGATCTATAATTTTGTTAAGAAATGAAAAATGTCAATAAAATTTTTAAAATATGGGCAGAATAAAAAACCACTTGTACTTGTCTGTTTCAATGACATAGGGGATCAATGCAGTGTCATATTTGTTGTAAAAATCAAAAAAGAAACAAGACACCCGTCTTTGGAGTCTGTATGAATTGCAAGATAATATGACAGCAATCTGTACAGTGCTTAATAAAAATAAATAATCATTTCCTTTTTATGAACACAGAAACTATATGGGAAAATTTAGAAATGGTATAGAATTTTGGTAAGATATAGGAAAACCATAGGTAACTGTTAGCTAATATAATTTTATAAATAAAAGAATACCTGAGATCTTAGTGCACACTATTACTATGCTATGCTTTGCTTCTTATTCCAACAGACAGATTTTGAGACTTCTTAGAAAGCCATGAGGAAATAATTTCATTAATATTTTATTCCAAAATTTACATACCAATTTCTCCCTTAAGACAATTTTTCTTTAGTTAGAAATGTGTTATCACATACTGAAAAAATCATCACTATCCATTAAGTGGATTGTCACAACATTACCAGCTAGTTTTTATAATCTGTCATATTATAACATATTAGCAAAGTGTAAATTTTGGAATTAATGTCAGTTTGCTCAAGGTATTTAATTATAACCTATAAACTATATATATTTATTAGCCCATGCTTCCATTTTTTATTTATTTATAATTTATATAGTCTCTGGTTCCAAAAATTGTTTCAGGCGGCATATTTTAATTATAATTATATTGGCCAGCTTTTACAGAGATGTTCCAGATTTTTCTTCTTCACTCAACAGAGCAGCATGCATAACTGAAAATGGAAGTTGCTTTATTCTTATTCTCAGGGCTCATTGCAAATTATGTGTTTTGCAGAAGTTAATATTATGTGGGCTGGACACCAAACACATCATAGTTCTGAAGACTATAACTTATCCACAGCACTGAGACAGTCTGTCCTCCAGATTTATACTTCCTGGGTAAGTTGTATGAAATGGAATAAACATGGTAGTCTTACTTGTTTTTAAGTCTCAGCTAATTCTATTTCCTCAAAAAAAACCAAAAAAACAAAAACAAAAACCTCATAGGAGGTGTTTTACTAAAATGCTTCTTTCTTCTAAGGCCAGATGCTAAAATCTTTCTTTTCCTTCTGTAAGGCCAGACACATGAAGCAAATGCTGTTTTCCAACAGAAGTATTTTGTTTGACTTAGAAATTAAACTTAATGCATACAGCAATGTGTGGCTATTTTTTAATGTACTATAACCCAGGAGGGGGATGGATAGATATGCTATCTCCATTCAAATATATGTAAACAAGGATTTCAGTAAAAACTTAAAAAAATTTTTTTTTAAATAGAATTCTCTAAAATCTACTTGAATATTTTGCTTTTTGTTATCATATTAGATAAATATCATGCTCAAAAAATGTTTGGCTCTAAAATATTCTCACACAAGGAAATGACAAGATTAATGAATACCAGAAATATTCTCTACTTGTAAAGTTCTTTTGTCTCTTGGGACAACCCTGATCTACTTGATAACATCTCTTTTTTTTTGTCATCATCCTTGCTTAGCTCTTTTTGGCTATGAAAATACATGATACCGAAATGTGTGTTGAACAGTGAACTAGAAAGAGTAACTGATGTATAAAATCAGTAATCATGTATACTTAATATTGGCATGTAAAGTCAATAAGCTATTTCTTAACTATAAATTATAATAATCAAACATTTGCAAATGTTCAAAATACTTTGCAAAGTACTTTTGTTAGATACCATTTGATGAGTACATTGTATGTGCCAGACAGTCTTCTAAGCTCTCTTTATATATTGACTTACTTCATTTTCACAACAGTCTTCATACACAGGAAGTATTATAGCTCTTATTTTAAAATAGTAGAGTTGAGTCTATAGTTCAGTCACACAACTAATAAAGGAAACTTGAACTCCTGCAGCCTGGTTCCCGGACCCCTGATCTTAATCTCTGTACTCTATATGCTCTTCTACGTGCCTCCGTATTGTTTTTCACTTATGTTATCTCTCCTGATCCTCATAAATCAGCCCATGGTTCTCTAGATCAAGTATTATCATTCTCAGGGAACTGAAGATCAGTGAGGTTAATTACACAGCTAGTAAATGGTAAAGTCAAGTACTTGAAACCAGATGTGTTATAAGCCATAGAAAAATACACTGTCATGTGTGCTAACCCAAACAGCAGCATAGGCAAAACAAATCTATAAACCAGGGATGGTACTAATACATTTCCTGGAATGGATCTTAACAGAAATTCACCCTCAAACTCCCACGCTGTATACCTATGTTGATGCTTATAATTCTTTCTCTAGAGCTGCCATAAAAAGACACTACTAATTGTGTAGCTTAGAAAAACGGAAATTTTTTGTCTCAGAGTTCTGGAGGCCACAAGTCAAATCAAAATCAAGATATTGCCAGGGCAATGCTCCTCTAAAGGCACTAGGAAAGGATCTTTTCTGGTTCTCTCTCTTAGGTTCTGGTTCTTCCAGGGCTTATGACGACGTAATTCATATTTTCACATGGCATTCTTTCCTGTTCCTTTGTTTACATTTCCTTTTTAGGAGGATACCAGGCGTATCGGTCTAGAGACTCTCCATACTCCAGCATGACCACATCTTAACTAATTACTTTTACAACACTATTTCCAAATAAGGTCACATTTAGTGGACATTAGGGCTCAGATTTCATCATGTGAATTTGTGTAGGGAAGGCACTATTCAATTAAAAAAGCACTTCTAAGCAATATACATGAAAAGGAAATATGTATATATTCATAACCTATAGCTTATGCTGGAACTCTGGATGATTAAATACAAACAAAATCACTGCCTATTTTACAGCTGCATAGTTTAAGACTGGACTAAGGCTTCAGAGCAGTTAATGGAGGGAAAAACAGGGCCTGTGATGGAGGAAAGGGGTACTGTCCATCCTCCTTTCTTAAAAAATGGCTGCATTAATACAGCCCTTTTATTACCCTGTACAAAAGGCTGACTATATAGGCTGAATATATGGCTGATTAAAATTACAATCTCCAAAATCTTTACTTTCTTCTGACTTACATATTTCTCTTTTATTAAAGATAACTGAAATCTCCAGTAGTTGCAGTTTGAGCAACAAAGGTTCCAAGAAAGGAAGTAGCTGCATTTGAAGTTGCTCTAGGGAAATCAAGCAGTTAGTTAATTAATTACTTAAGGAATTATCAAAGGGAAAAATTATCAGAGCATCATTGGCTTCAGAACTAGAAAGAAATCGTGGAGATGATATTTAAGTCATCTGTTTTCAAAGCTATAAATATGAATCTTAAAGGAGCCCACCACATCAGTATTGAACAAGGCCAGGTTGGAGTTTGAGTCCAGTTTATTGTAATCTCTGTCTTGGGTTTCTCTTGTGGTCCTTTTTACTATTAAGTCAATGCACCTAAGGTAACAAAGCAGCAAAAATCTATGTGAAATGAGGCTCACACTTGTTTTATTGCCATAATAATTTTTCTTTACAAACTGATGCCACACTGTTAGGGGCAAAAAATTGTGCCGAATAAGGAAATGAACATTGAGAATTCATGACCAGCTGCTAAATATTTTTGGAGGGAGAATGGGGGGGACGTGCGTGGTGGGAAATTAGATATAGGGATTGTAAGTCAGCCTGGATTCTTGATTAGCATTTCTAGGTCTCTTGGAAGATAGGAGAGATGTTATAAAGGTCTGTGATGGTTAAAGGTTTGTAAGAGGACTTTCTAGACATCAAAATTATTAAGCGAACTTCAGGTCTCTTCAGTTTTCTTGAATCATTTGTGGAGATTCTCCTCACCAACATTGTTACATAAGGTCTATAATTTGGCAGTTACCAAGGTAACTATATTTTAGAACAAATATTAAATGGGCCACATCTTTGAAAAGAAAATTGATTTGTGAAATGAAATGTGAAATTAGGCTCAAACTATATTTCTTCTGTATTACTATGAAAATTAGAGCAGCAGAACTTTTAAAGAAGTTATAGATAAAAATTCAACTTTCTAAAATTTCTTAACGATATTATTTGCATTTTAAGCCAATTTTAAGCTTAATATTGCCCACCAAAAAGGAGGGCTATTGATAGAATGCCATTTTAAATGAGACTTCTTTACTATACACTGCAATATGTGGTTTTTGCGTGCCAGTTCAATCTTTGATTATGTATCTTGCTATAATGTTTTAAGAATGATACTCTATCCAATTTGCTAATAATAAAATGTGTTTAAATTCGTGGATGTTATATAAAACATAGCAGTGTCAGGATTATAACTTCATTTTTTCTGACACTATAAAGTACCTGAATGCTGCAATTTTATATTTAAGGCAGAACCACTACAGTGCTTGAAAAGAAAATGCTGCATCTGGATGGAACTCTAAAACAGAAAAAGAACATTAGGCATTAAACATACAAAATCTAAACTAGTGAAATCTAAATAAAGTGTGGAATTTAGTTAATGCTTATGTACCTGTGGGTTTCTTAGTTGTGGCAAATGCAGAATAACAATGTGTTAGCAATAGGGGAAACCAAATGAAGGATATATGATGACACTTTCAGAAGAGTTATCCTTGCAACATATCTGAAAACTTGAAACTATTATAAAATAAGTAGTTTATTAAAAAACACAACTACATGTACATGTGTACATGTTTATACTCAGAACCACTATACATTATATACCTACTACAGAAAAAATGTTAGAGTGAGCCATCAACAATAGACATTGCTTCCTGGGAATCCAAGAGTATTATAAAGAACAATAAATGTATCTGCCAGTATTACTATTAATTGGATATTATCCTAAAGAAATTCTTCATTTTATCCCAGCACTTTGGGAGTCTGAGGCAGGCAGATCACGAGGTCAAGACATTGAGACCATCCTGGCCAACATTGTAAAACCCCATTTCTACTAAAAAAAAAAAAATATGAAAATTAGCCAGGTGTGGTGGTGCGTGCCTGTAGCTGTAGCTACTTGGGAGGCTGAGGCAGGAGAATCGCCTTGAACTCAGGAGGTGGAGGTTGCAGTGAGCTGAGGTCACGCCACTGCACTCCAACCTGGCAACAGAGCGAGATTACATCTCAAAAAAAAAAAGAAAAACTTTATTTTTTCATTTTTTATCCCTCAACCTATCACCTACTGTTCCTTTTTTAGACCACCACTCTAATAAAGTTAAATCTGCCTATAGTTTAGAGAAACAAATATAATAGACTCCTTATTACATGCAGAGCTAGTCAAAACTTGATTCCATCTCTCCAATTTCATCTTCCACACAACCCATTGTCATCCCATCTCCAGTTTAATGATTTTCACTTCTCTCAATCTGCCATGCCATAATGCGTTGCTATTTCATTGCATATGCCATTACCTCTGCCTGGAAAATTATTTTCCATTTACCTCAGATTGTTCTATCCTTCAATTTCTTTTTTTTTTTTTTTTTTATTAAGAATCTCACTCTCTCGCCCAGGGTGGAGTGCAGTGGTGTGATCTTGGCTCACTGCAAACACTGCCTCCCAGGTTCAAGCAATTCTTTTCTCTGCTTCCCGAGTAGCTGGGATTACAGGAGAGCACCACCATACCCAATTAATTTTTTGTGTATTTTGGAGAGGTGGGGTTTCACCATGTTGCCCAGGCTGGTCTCCAACTCCTGGCCTCAAGTGATTCACTCGCCTTGGCCTCCCAAAGTACTGGGATTACAAGTATAAGCCACTATGCCCTGGGAAGATTATTTTTCTTTTTCTTGGTTCCATAAAACCCTTGCATTTATTTATCTATTGTAGTACTTAACGCTTTTTATTATTGCTATTTATGTTGGCTTATAAACTTTCAAAGAAATGAGTATATTTATTTTTCACTGCTGTATACCTAGTATGTGGAAGTGTCTACTACAGAATTGGTGATTAATAAATGTATGTTTCATAAATGAATGAAATAAGTATTATAGTTGTCAAAATAAATTTGGCAATGAAAATATTTTTGCTAAATTAACTAGGGTCAGGCTAATGTGAAACTAATAAAGGGTATAATGTATGAAATAACTTAAATTTGCCATTTATTTAAATATTTGCATTTAATAGACCCTCCAAAAATTAGAGCATAGGATATATTATTTACCTTTTGCAATAAAATATGTTTGAACATATTTGTTTCATCTATAAAGCTAGTATTGAACAGAAAATAGTGAGCTACCTGCCTTCAAAGAATTTAGTATTTCTCTCAAAAGCATAATAATGACAAATACACTTAATTTAAATTACTAGAGTGAGTGACTTTTTTAGCTCTGTCATATCTCTCCACCTTTAAAATTGCTTTGTCCTCTAGGTTGATATTGAAATTAATTTTACAAGATTTAGCACAATATGTTTATAACATATGAACAACCCTAAAAAAGGTAAATTTTACCCACCGTCAAAGAAAAGAAATACAATTTTGCTGGATGTGATAGCTCATGCTTCTAATCCTAGTGCTTTGGGAGGCTGAGGCAGGTAGATCACTTGAGCCCAGGAGTTCAAGACCAGCCCGGGCAATATCGCAAGATGCTATCTCCACACAAAAATAAAATAAATCAGTCAGGTGTGGTGGTGCACGCCTTAGTCCCAGCTACTCAGGAGGCTGAGTGAGATGTTAGGATCACTTGAGAGGTCAAGACTACATTTATTCGTGGTGGCTCCATTGCATTCCAGCCTGGGTGACAGAGCAAGACCCTCTATCGAAAGAAAAGAAAAAGAAAGAGAAAAGAAAAGAAATACAATTATAGCATCAAATTATGAAAATCTCATTAAAATCATTATTATATTATCATATATAGGGAATATATAAATCATTAATGATCTTATTATTTTTGAGCATAATAATTTAAAAATATATTCATTATATTTAGAAGAGAGTAAAGAACAATTGACTAGAAATAAAGAAAACTCCCATGCTAGCTTAGTTACTTACTCACTTTGCTAATTTGAATCAATCAATTAATGTTTGAGTCTCAGTGATTTTGCATATGAAGTAGACCTCTTAATATTTACTCTGCCTTCTCATGCAGTTATTTTGAAGATAACTTTAAATTATGACTGTGGAAATTCTCTGCTATATATCAAGTATGATTCTTATGTCTGATATTATTTTTATATTACTTATAAGACTGCAGAGAAACCTTAATGAAATCTCAGATCTTTTTATTACATTGTACTCCCTGTCAAACTACATAAGCAAAGACTGTTTTTCCATAGGTGGGAGTTGGAGTTATATAAAGACAAATGTGAACAAATAAAGATATAAGAAACTAACAACTTTGATGTAATGTATTTGAATGCACTCGGGATAAAATTCTCATAACTCTTTGCCACAGAAGGAAAGCATGCATTAAGCCCCCATGAAGTAAAGAAACAAAACTTCTCTCAGAACTTTGCCTCAGAACTCCAAGGCATTCCTTCTTCACCCTCAACCACCATTTAAAGATGACTAATAAGACAAAGTTCATGTCCATTAAACAAATGAGGCTCTTGGATAGTTTGAATCATTGATAGTATCAAGGACTAAAGCAAGCGTGTGTCAGGGAAATGGAATTAATTGTTCTGTAGCTAACAGAAACATTCAAAGTCATTTTGGAGTTTGGTAAAAAATAAAATTATTCTCTGATTTTCAGTGTTTTTCTTTACAGAGATTTGATAGTCATTTGCAGTCCTTGTAATGAAGCATAAACAATGGGAAACAAATTGAGTTCTATCTAAAGCTGCATTGTCTTATTGCCACATGTTTAAATTTTTAAGTGGTTAAAAATTTAACCTCCTTTATGTGTCATCGTTCTATTTTGATAGTGCATCACTCATTTTTTTCCATACGTACTTTTGACTAGCAGGGCCAATCATGGTGGCAGAGGTTGGGGATATAAAGATAAGTAAGAAATGAGCCCGTGTTCTCAAGGTGATTGTTTTCCTTGGAGTGAATCATGTAAGTGAACAGCCATTGCCACAAATTTTGCAGGTTTTAGAGAGACATGTTTGCACTGAGAACTGCTGTGGGTCAAGATAAGCTTCGTAGAAGAAATAAGGCTTGAACCAAATCTGTAATGAATAAAATTCTGCAGTGGAGAAGGTTGTAGATAGAATATTATGTAGAAGGACAACATCTGTAAAAACACAAAATTATAGAAAAATCTAATAAATTTAAGGAATAGCAGGAAAAATGTATGGCATGTGTAATAACTTCCTGGGGCTGCTGTAACAAAGTAACCATAGCTAGGTGGCTTAGAACAACAGAAATTTATTATGTTACAATCCTGAAAGCTGGAAGTCTGACATCAAGATGACAGCAGGGTTAGTTCCTTCTGAGAGTTGTGAGGGAGAATCCGTTCCATGGCTCCCACAGTGATTCTGGTGGTTTGCAGCTTTGGCATTCCTTCGCTTGAGGATGCATCACTGAAATCTCTGCCTTCACCTTCATGTGGCATTCTCCCTGTGTGCATGTCTGGCTCTGTGTCTAAATTTCCGCTTTATATAAGAAGACCAGTCCTCCTGGATTAGGGCCCACCTAATGAACTCATTTTAACTTGATTACCTCTGTAAAGATGCCATTTCCAAATAAGATCACATTCTGAGGTACCGGGTGCCAGGTTCTCACATATCATTTTAGTGAAAATCAATTCAACTCATAACAGTATGAGTGTGGCTAGAATATGGGATGTATAACATGGTGGAATGGGGAAAAAGGAAATGGTTAAACACCTAGAAATGGGACCAGAAAGATGGGCGTAGATTACTTAAAGACAAGGACTTTCTAAATAGAAACACAAACTCTTATTTCAAAATAAAATCTAAGTAGCTATGTCTTAAGGACGGAGATCAACACTCTCTATCTATAATCAGATAATTTTGATCTATGTCATTACCAATCACAGACTTATGGAATGTGACACCTGTTGTTTGACGCTTCAATCTTCAGTTTCTCAATTCTGATGAAAAAATTTTAATTTCTTTTTTCTTTAAAGTAATATTATAAAAATAAAGGAAAATCATAGAAATATGTACGTTAATAATGTTAATTAAATGTTTTTGAATTATTAAAATAGATGTAAATTCCAGAGCTCAAAAGTTATCTTTTCATTTTTTTAAAAGTAATTATACATTTACTGTTTAGCCATTTGCTTAGCAGCGTACTCATAGAATACTTTACTCTCTCACGTCCTACATTTTGTGCTTGTCATTGCCTCCTGACTTTACTTACCTTGTCCAACTTAAGATGCCTAACTTCCATGACTCTGTGAAGGACAGTCTGCGTCCTCTGCTGAAATCCTCTGCCTTGACATCTTCAGGCAACGAGTAAATCCAGTCATCTACCCTTTTCACGTCCACATCTAGATTGCTAAGTGCTGTAGTCTTCCTCTAGCACCAGGTCAGCAGTTTGGTGCCCCTTCACATATAGATTCAGATCCAGCTGACCCCTAAACACTGCGTACCAAGCCATGAACTTGAGACTGCTCTATTTTCTCCTTTTTACCTTGGAGAAACTCTTTAGAATTTCTTGGTCTCCTCAAAATCTCATCCCCCACTATTGCCTCTTGAACATATTTAAAACTTCACAGAGAAATTTGAGGTTTTTTTTTTTTTTTTTTTCCAGTTTTCCTTCTCTGGTCTTCACTCTTCATACATCTTCAATTAAAACTCATGAACTCACAAATAAACATGCATTCTTACCTCTAGTTTTATAGAAAATGTTCACCTCTCTTCAGTTGGCCTAATCCTTAGGTTAGTGACATTGCTCTTACCTTATTTTTTTTCTCTTGAACTTTCTCCTATCAACTACTCTTGGCATTTTCTCTCTTCCTTTCAACTGGTTTCTCCTGAATCAGCCATAAACATAGTCATGCTCTCTCTCATTAAAAAAATAAACAGGTAATATCTCTTCCCTCATCCATTGTTTTATTCAAGGAATACATCCAGGTGTCTCAGAGAAACACAGAGGTAATCCCTCCTTTCATTTTGTTACCTCCTCTGGCTGATTCTTATACTTACTAACTTGGGTTTGTGAGTTTGAGGTCTGCATTCCAGGCCTACTGTTCTACTGATTCATACCTGCAAATTCTGTGTCACTTCTTTTTTTTCAGTTCCTGTCTTGCTTGGACACTAACTGGGAATCTTTTATGTTCTCTGTCTTAAAAATTGCTCATCATCTCTGATGATGCTAGCTACTAGATCTTTCCCTACCTCTGAGATTGTCCTGTTTCAGTCTAATTTACTGCCACTCTTTCTGTCTGCTCATAGAGTTGCATCTTTGGCTATCTTCCCACTGTGGACACATCTGTCAGCTAAATAAAATTGATATTTGCATGACACCCAAATCAACAAGTTCAACCGAGACAATTCCTGATTCCCTGAGATGTAATTCCAGAAAGGCATTTCCAAAAGCCTACTGAATAGCTTCCTGGAGGTATACCTCATAGACCCCAACACAACATTCCAAAACTGGGTGTCTTCTGACACTGCTACATACCTCTCAACTCCTATGTTTGAATAACTGCCAAATCCTTAAATCTGTTGCATGTATTTTACCTCTCCATTCCCATGGCTACTGCTGTGAAAATATGTATCACTTTTCTCTGGGCTATTGAAATAGGTTCCAAACATATTTTTATATTTTCTATTTCTTACATGCTTTAGGATGTGGTTTCCTCATACCCAGTCTTCTTGAAATGGCTCCCTTCCCTGGTTTAGCCCCTGTCTGAATTCTTTTTCTTGTTGGCTGTGGTGAGTCACAGACATACTGAAGACTCCCTAATGAAGGCCATCAATTGCTTCTTTAAAACAATGCGTACTCTCCCATGCATACAGGCTCACACATTGTTATAGTGACATCAGGGGATTCATGGTTTCCCTGAGGTCTGTCAAGGAATCTGGTGGTCCAATCCGATTTCTTAGCCGCACTACTTTCCAACACTTTCTACAATACCAAATATGTATAGTTACCCCTAAATACCATGTTGTTTCTTGCTTCTTGGTATTACCTCCCACAACCTCCTGCTTGCCACATTCGCTTAGTAAAGAGTAAAATACTCTCATCTTCTATCTGTTAGCCTCAGATCATCTTCAGGCTTAAACTTATTCTTTCCTCAAACCTATAGGTCTGGGTTGTTTCTTCCATCATAGCCCTATTATGTATGACTTCTATAAGACAATAAAATAACCTAGGGTAGACATTGTGATTTAAAGCTAAAGAAACATGGGCTTGCATGCATGGTGGATTTGGATGTGTTTGGTAAAAGGCACAGTGTCTCTAATCCAGCTACCAAGTTACTCTGAGTTTGAGGAAGGAGAAATTTCTTCAGTCAAGTTAGTAGCGTGTAAAGATTTATAACAGAAGTGGCCTTTAAATTGGTTTTATAAGCTATATAGGATTTGGAAATGCAAAGTTTGGAGGTAGAGAAGAAAAGTGAGAATTCTCCTACCTGGACCATATTTACTAAGCTGCTTTCAATCGTAAAAATTAGAACCTTGCTTTGCCATTAGATTCTTTTCCTAGCACTGTATTAATCATAAGACATTATCACTTGTGTGATTCATGTGAATTATTTCCTTACCTATATTTTTATTTTTTGTTAGAAATAAGATATTTTGGAATTCATAGTGAGCTTCTTTTTCCATTGATCAGGACCTTATTATATTTACTGATGTGTAAGATTTAGCACATTGTTTCACAAAATGAGTTTTCAGAAAATCTAATCCTATGGAAAACTCATCAAGAAAGTATTCTGTGTGCTAATAGACTTGTAATTCACATTAGCATTGTAAAAGCTCTTAAAAGAGCTATGTTAAAGAAGCTTCACTTGTATAATTTGCCACTTCATGACTTATTTGATTATATAACCACTTTTTCCATAGTAGCTGCTACTGTGTCAAGGGACTACTTATCCACACATTGGGAAATTATAATGAACTATAAATATTCATCTGCTGTGCATAGTCTTTCCAAACAGAACTATTTATTAAGCATCCAAAATAAGTTGTTACATAGATATATATTTTTTCACCTCTCAAAGAGGAGATTCCAAAATACCTCTTAACTTAGAGGACTTATATATAGGCCGTATGTGTTTTGCAAGTATTTGCTATTTACCTTTTGGGAGATAATTGTTTTAATATATTATGAAACAATCAAATCATAGTAGCACAGATCTTTTGGAGCAAAAAGGATGGCTATATTTTAAATGGTCTTCCCCTCCACCACTAATTTCAGAAATGTGAAGCCTAGAGAATCTTAAGCTCTTAGTGAATATCATGTAGGGAGTCTGTAGTGGAACGATGGACTAAAAATTGATCTCTTGAATAAGAGTGCAGTATTCTTTTCCTCACTAATCTAATCCATTGCTTAATAATCCACTTATATAAAAAAAATTCTACCTATGATGACAGTTGAAATTTTTTATGACACGTTTCAAAACAAGAACTAGATGGTTTTAAATGCATAGTCATTGCTAAACATCCTTGAAATGACATTTTGCATAATTGAGAACAAAAGTTGTAAAATAATTTTAAAATGAAATTATATTCAGAACAAATGTTTTTAAAACATCCAGTCTTTCAGTGAAAGTCAGATTCATTGTGTTCTTATTTGGTTAGTCTCTCATTTAATAAAACACTTCCTTCCAACATGAAACCACTCTTGGGGATCAAAGGCATTAGCAGAACAAACAGATCATGCTCAATAGTTAATTCTAACCAGTCTGTGGTTTAGTCATAAGCTGTTTTTCCAAGGCAGAAGCATTTCTGTTTATTAGGTAATATGGACCTTTAAAATTTGTTTTCACTATAGTAACTTCTTCCTAACAACTTTGAATAAGTTAAGACATATGATGCCTTCAATCAACCATATAAAAACAAAGTTAAAAGGAAAAATATATGCTGTCCTCTCCTTAAATGAAATTACTTTCTTTATTATAATTTCACATTATTACTGACAATGCCACGTAATAATACAGAATTTGTGAACTGTCAAAGGTATAAAGTCATCCACTCCTATACTTTTTAACATAGAGTATTTGTGTGTATATAAAAAAAATCTCTTTTAATTCCAGAAAATACTTCCAACCTTTTCAAAATTAAAGAAATAACATATAACATATAATATTTTAACTAGACAATATTAAATGCAAAATTGAAGTCCAGTGGCCTTAGCTCCAACGTGTCTATAACTATATCACCATGGGGAAAATTAATGTTGCAAAGTAAACATGGCAATAAAATATACAGTATATAGAATAAGATATATTTGCTGAAGAAATATACACTCAGAATATTGAACCATTAACAAAGCATTGAGAAATCATATATGCAAATTAATTTTCTTAAAATTTTATCTTTCAGATTTTCTACTCTCCATTGGCCCTCTTCATACCACCTTCAGTATATGCTGTTCATCTTCAGTTCAATCTTCTTTACCAATTTTGGATCCATACAGAGGTAAAACTTTTTTTAATCTTTGTAAGTTTTATACCTAAACAGCCTGAAGCAATGTCCTGGAAATCCACTAGCAGCTGATTTATTGTGTAAGAAAAATCTTTGTCTGCCTCTTTTAAGCAGAAACATCTGTTCATTTTTATTCCTTTTTACTGAATATATATTGCAAAGTTTATAGGAAACAATGAGGCCAGTTGGTCTCAATTAAATAAAACAATTTTTTGAACTATTAAGTACCAAAACATTTTAATACTATATTCAATACAATATCTTCCTGTATTACAGTTTATTAAACATTATTTACCAAGAGATGCTGAAATTCATTTCAATTTAGAGATATAAATTTGTATATGTGTATATATAAATATATCTATAATCTGTTGGAACTCTTTTGAAACTTCCTAAAAAATTTTATAGAAATCATGAAAATCATTTTTGATTGGAAAACTTGTTCTAACTACAGAGTTTACATTTATTTAAAGTTGTCCTGGGTATTGTCAGTTTTCTTTCCCCCAAAAAATGAAGAAATACAATTTTGGAGTCTTCTGTGGCATATCAAATTGTCAGATCTGAAGGTTTGCAGATAAGTTATTAAGCAGCTGATTGGTTTGTGAACATTTGTTCCAATCCTATTGCTAAAATATCAAAAATCACAGACCCAGAAAAATTCTTACCTATACACACAAGTGCTCTTTTAAGCATTTGTTATTTATTGGAAGCCTTTGGAAGTTACTATAGGAAGCATGTTGACAGGTTTTGCAACTGATTGAACAACAGTACAAATCACAGCTGCATTATATGTGAAATCTTGATACAACAGAGTACATTATTCCATTAACCTGCAGTATTTTATGCTACCGATTTACTTGGAATAAAGAGACTGTTACCATGACTTTGGACATATGTAGCATTATCTGAAGATCTATCATGAAATAGTATTGTGTTTTATGATACTTGACATACATCAAACACTCAGTACTACAACCATCTGAAAGAGTTGTTGTGGCCAGTTCTGACTCTAGAGGTCAAAGACCAAATTTGTTTAAATCAGTGAAGGGAAGCTTTCTGATGATTTACATGGAGGGGTTAAGGGAGAATTACATTTTATAGCAGCTCTGCTCCAGGTCACGCCATGTGTTGGGTCAGGTATTAGTTTGGATACAGAACAATAGTGCCTCAGTCACTTTCCACCTCTTCCTTTGTCCCTCTGAGAGGGCCATGAGCTAGGGCTTGGGCTCCATTTCATGAAGTAAAGCAACAGCAACGGTGGAGAAAAGCTACTGGTGAGACTCATTCCTGTTAGCTAAGAACCTCCAAGTGACTTCATTTCCACTTCAAAAGCAACGCTTAGAACCTCTCCCTTGTGTTATACTTTATGCCCTTCAAAGTACTTTACTACGTGTGGGTTTCTACAGTTGAACTGCATGGGAGGCAAGAATACTTCTTAAATTCATGGTTTCGATCTTGGAATATTAAATTGTATTATTAACCATGAAAACATTTCTGAAATATTTCTCAACTGTGCAGTTACGTTAGTTTATTATATACAACATAAGATAGTTTGTTTACAAACAGTAGAATTATTCAGGAAGGAGAGCCAAGAGATTGGACACCATGACTGCTTCTGGAGAGAAAGACAAATGGTATAGAGGACATGAGTGGGGGAGAAGTGTTAAGTATTTTTAAAAAATTATTTTTATCATTTGCTTGTCTTGCTTTTCAATAAAGAGTTAATACACAGATTAATAAGTAAAAAAATAAAAACTAAAAACAGCAGGCTTTAGTCTAGAAAAATACTCACTTTATGTTTTCCTGTGCTGTAAATGGTGTGAACCCCTTTAGGCCACGTGCATACTGTTTAATATCAGGCATCATACTTGGATCTCCGTTGATAGAAATGATATGTGAGCTGTAGAGCTGACAATGTTAGCCAAAGAGGCCTGTACATTCCTGAATGGAGTTTCATTCTTACAATTGTTTCACTTCTCCTAACAGCCGTGAAAATCATTTCTCACTATAAGGGGAATATGATCTTAAGAAGATACCGATTTTTTTGAAAGTGAAGAAAATTCAGATTTAAAATCAATCAAATTAGAATAATAGGAAGGAAAAAAACCTAAAATCACATTTTTGAAAGACTGTGAGAGAAAAAATAGGCCATAAAACATACTCAATAGTTTATTCAAATTTTCTGTTTACTTTTGAGTTATTTTGATGATTGTACAAAGTCTAGGCTGGGCACAGTGGCTCATGCCTGTAATCCCAGCATGTTGGGAGGCAGAGGTAGGCAAATTACCTGAGGTCAGGAGTACAAGACCAGCCTGGCCAACATGGTAAAACCCCAACTCTACTAAAAATACAAAAATTAACCGGATGTGATGGTGCACACCTACTTGGAATTCTGAGGCGGAATAATTGCTTGAACCTGGGAGGTGGATGTTGCAGTGAGTCAAGATCCTGCCACTGCACTCCAGCCTGGGTGACAGAGTGAGACTCCTTCTCAAAAAAAAAAAAAGAAAAAGAAAAAGAAAAAGAAAAGATAAACAACAAAGAAACAAAATCTATTGCCATCCTCTTTTTTTGAAAGTTATAAAACATTTGGCTTAAAACTCTACTCTGTTGCTTAATTTTTGTGACTATATTTTTGTTTGTGTATGGTTCATGGATCTGAAGTCTTCAGCACATAGTCAGTTACACTTTTTTCTCATGAATTCACTAAAGACAGTAAGAAAACCTTTTTATTTAATACATGTTTTTAACTTAGAACTGTGGAATGTTTTAAGTATTTTTTGAGATGTCAGGTGTTATTTGGGTGTCAGCTGAGTTTACACAATACAGTAGCAATCGTATAATGATACTATTACCCTGTTACCTTTGTTTTTTCTTGAATTTATTATCCTTGTTTATGTATATATCATGTGATGCTTGAGTAGAGAAATGTAGCAGAGAAACAACTTAATTATTTGATATTGAAGATTTGAACCACCTGATTCAATGATTTTTATTTTGCTAAACTGAAACCTCTAAATGAAACATTATGCCAATATTACAAATATGAGGTGCAATCTCTAAATACCGATATAGATAGACCTTCAAATAAATCAAGGTAAATAACAAGATATAGCAGATCCTAATATTTATTTTAAAAGGAAGGAAAACAACTATATATTTTGTATATTCAGTTATATGTAATATGTCAAGAGAAAGACACCATGGGTAGCCCATGGTTTTCCTGTGAGGAGCAGTATATGAGATGGCTGAGAGATAAGGATCAGAGTGAGACACTAACATTAATTTTATCTGTTCTAATTTTGGTGAAGAGTAATCTCTCTGCACTATTATTTCTCTAATAACTAATGATGCTGAACAACTTCTCATGTATTTATTGGATGTCGCTTCATTTATTTGCTTTAATGAACTGTCTATTCAAGGTCTGGCCTACATTTTAATTGGTTCTTGGCCTAATTGATTTACTTGAATTGTTTATAACCTGGGGGAGACAAATATTATGTCAGATACATGTATTAAAAATATTCCCTTGGCCGGGCACAGCGGCTCATGCCTGTAATCCCAGCACTTTGGGAGACCAAGGCAGGTAGATCACGAGGTCTGGAGATGGAGACCATTCTGGCTAACACAGTGAAACCCCATCTCTACTAAAAATACAAAAAATCAGGCAGGTATGGTGGTGGGCACCTTTAATCCCAGCTACTTGGGAGGCTGAGGCAGGAGAATTGCTTGACTCCAGGAGACAGAGGTTGCAGTGAGCCGAGATCACACCACTGCACTCCAGCTGGGGCAACAGAGCAAGATTCCATTCCATCTAAAAAAAAAAAAAAAATTTCTTCAATCTGTAACATGTCATTTTATTTTATTCCCAATGACTTTTCATGAGCAGAAATAATGAATTTTGTGGTTCACTATATTTTACGTTTATTTAAAAAAATATTTTCTCTAAGAAATCTTTGACTATCAGAAACTTTGAAAGATAGTCTTCCAGGATTACTTTTTTTTTTTTTTTTTGAGGCAGAGTCTTGCTCTGTCGCCACGCACCAGACTGGAGTGCAGTGGTGCAATCTTGGCTCACTGCAATCTCTGCCTCCTGGGTTCAAGCAATTCTCCTGCCTCAGCCTCCTGAGTAGCTGGGACTACAGGTGTGCGCCACCACGCCCAGCTAATTTTTGTATTTTTTATAGAGACAGGGTTTCACCATGTTGGCCAGGATAGTCTCAATCTCTTGACCTCGTGATCTGCCCACCTTGGCCTCCCAAAGTGCTGGGATTACAGGCGTGAGCCACTGTGCCCGGCCTAGGATCACTTTTGAAACCTTTAGAGTTTTAACTTTTATCTTTACTCTGTGATATTCTTGAATTAAATATTACATATAGTATGAGGTAGAAATCAAGATGCCTGATTTCTATTTAAATATCCACAACTATAGCCCCATTTATTATATAGTCTTTAAAAAAATTCGTTAGATGTTTTTGGTGACTTGTTGAAAAAAGTCAGCCACATATGGTTGGATCTATTTTTAGACTCCTACTCACTTTTATTGATGCATTTGTTTTTCTTTATACCAATTCCTCAATTTATTGATTATCATAGCTTTCAAGGATGCATTGTTCACACATTTGTAAAATAATTTGTTTAATTTTCTCTAGAATTTTTGTCATGCATAATTTTGTGGTCTTTGAACAAGGACAGTTTTCTTTCTTTTTTTTTTTTTCTATATTTGTGCTTTTTTTTTCTTGCCTTATTGCTCTGGCAAGGAACTAAATGGTATAAGATAGAAGTGGCTAAAGTGAGATGTAGGCATCCTCTACTGACTTGTCTCTCTCTCTCTGTCTCTCTCTCCCCTCCTTCTTCCTCTCTTGTGTGTGTGTGTGTGTGTGTGTGTGTGTGTGTGTGTGTGTGTGTGTGTTTGTGTTTGTGTCTACTCTAGGAATTAAATATGCATTCCTATCATATTCTGCTTTGAATTAATATAAATAATACTTATAAATGTCAGAATTTTATAGTAATATAATTCCATCTATGCCATCCCAAACTTTTAGCTAGCATTCTCACATATGCTAATCTTTCACATTATAAATCCCAAAATATTATTATTCTAGATTTAATTAGTTATGTTTAAAGGAATCAAGAAGATAAAATAATTAATCTTCTGTATTTACCCAGATACTTACCTTCTAATAGTCTTCATTCTTTCCATTAATCTAAGTTTTTATCTGTTGTTATTTCTTTTCAGGCATAATAACTTTTGCATCTTTTGTAATGCAGGCTGTGGCAACAAATCTCTTCATTTTTTATCTATCTTAAGGTGTCATTTTTTCCGTGATTTTTGAAAGATACAAAATCTTTTTTCTGAATACGGAATTCTTAATGAATATTCCTTTGTTGCTTTTTTTCAGTACTTTAAAAAGTTTAACTCATTGTTATTAAACTTGTATTGTTTCTAATAATTCAATTTTCATGTCATTGTTAGGTAATGTACCTTTCATTGCTAGATGTTTACAAAATTTTTCTCTTCCTTTTAAAATGGTCGCATTTTGGCTGGGTGCAGTGGCTCATGCCTGTAATCCCAGCAGTTTGAGAGGCTGAGGCAGGTGGATCACCTGAGGCCAGGAGTTACGGACCAGCCTGGCCAACATGGCAAAACCTTGTCTCTACTAAAAATACAAAACTTAGAAAGGCATGGTGGCACACGCCTGTAGTCCTAGCTACTCAGGAGGCTGAGGCAGAAGAATTGCTTGAACCCAGGAGGCAGAAGTTGCAGCGAGCTGAGATCATTCCACTGCACTCCAGCCTGGGCAACAGAGTGAGACTCCATCTCAAAAAAAAAAAAAAAAAAAAAAAGTTAGCGGTTTATAACATACCAATGTAGTATTTAAAAAAACATTAATCTGAGGTTTACAAGTGTGTTCTTTTAAAATCAAAAGTTAAGGGAAGTTAAGGGGTCTTGGTCATGTTTTTCTTAAACATTGTTTCTGTCCCTTTTCTCTTCTCCTCTCCTCTGGGAACATCAATTATATGTGTATTAGACTGCATGATATTACCTCAGAGATCAGTAATGCTTGGTAATTTTTAGGATTTTACCTTCTTTTATATTCAAATTGAATAACTTACATTAATTTGTCTTCAAGTTTATTTAATTGTTTACCTACTTTCTCCAATCTGCTATTGAATATATTCAGTAGATTTCTCACATTAGATATTATACATTTATGTTCTAGAATATGCCTTTTTAAAATATAAACAGTTTTTATTTCTCTGCTGAGAGTCTCTTTCACTTACTGTGACTATTTTGCCTTTATGTCTTAAATATAATAATTATTTAAAAATTCATGTCTGCCAATTCCAGTATCTGGTTCATATCCAGCTCTGCTTCGTTTGACTGTTGTTGTTTTGCTTGGTATGAATTACATTTGTGCTTTATCTTTGTATGTCTAGTAATTTATTTTTAATATTACATGTAAATCTTTATGGCAAATTTATTATAAAGACTCTAGATTTTGTTTTGTCCATCTGATCATTCCTTATTATTACTCTAAGATGTGGTGAAATCATTGGCTAACTACCCTGTGTTTTTGGAGACTGTGCCTTATACATTGTTAGGATATATGGGTGTTTTTGGCACTGTTTTCAGTCTTAGGGCATATCCCTTATTCTCAGTGATCTTCAATCTTAGGGCAAGGCTTGTCTTTTTTTTTTTTTTTTTTTTTAAATAATGAAATGCTAGACGTGTTTACAAAGCCTCTCTCAGTTGGCAGGATTTGAACTGTAAATTCTCTTTTGCTAGCAACAGACAGCAATTGAAATCTCTGCTCAGCAATTTTCTAGCTTTTCAATCTCCAAGTTGTTCTTCAGATTCCTTAGTGTCTTGCCCTGCCTATGAGTAGTTTAAGAGTCAGCCAAGTCTTTGAGGGCAGGTTGTATGCAGACACTGCAGCCCCTTCTTCTACGGACTCTATCTTTCTGAGATTTTCCCCTTATATTTCCAGTCACTTTTGCAGTCCTAAAATTTTACCTGTGACACCTAACCTAATGCATACACTGCCCACTCAGTGATGTAATTGACAAACTATCAGGAAAACAAATTCTTCTCAGCAACACTCTATACTCAAATAATTGCCTCAATTAATCCTTTTGTCTGGAGATAAATTTATGATAGACATAAATAGTAAAGGGCAGTAGAAATTAGAGTATAGGAGAGCTGCAAGGGTGCAGTGTGCAAAATGAGAAAGCATAAGAAATGTGTAGCAGAATTATGAAGCAATATAAACAATGAGATAATAAAAACCAGGACTTTTCAGAAGCTAATATATATAGAGAAGAATATAGCCGCAAATACAATATAGTGGCAGTGGGATGAGCAGAGACTTAGGAAATTTGACTTCTGAGGACACAGATAATAGAGTGTTTTGCTTATTGCCCTTTTGTATCCAAAATTACTGTTTTACTGGGAGTCTAAGAATATCTAATCTTTGAAATTATGTTAAATCTACTCAAGATCCAGTTATGAGTAAAGATTTATGTCTTTTTAAGTAACTATCTCCATTTTATGTATCTTTTAAATAACACATCATGAAAGAAAAAATACTATTTGTGATGAATTTTAAGTAATGATTGCAGAGAAAACATGTTTAGTGAATATCAACTTTCTGTAGCTGTAATTTCACCATTTGTGTATATAGGAAATGTGTTGGAATTATTAATCTAGTTGGCAATTATTTGTTAACAAATTAAGTATATATTTTGTCTAAAGAAATGTCACCTGGGAGGTTTGTTTAATATTTCATATACTATGATTATAAAAACTTAAATGTATATATTGTAAACATACAATTAGTCATCTCGTGCTTTTTTAAAAAACAAGTTATATTACAAGTAAGTAATATCATTTCTGTACAGTAAACTGCGATTTTCATTTTGTGGCCTTTGGGATTAAAGTTGTTGAGTTCAGCTCCTTATTTTATTTGTTACTGTGACTGTGAACTTGCACAGAGTTCTTTACCTTCTTGTGCTTTAGTTTCCTCCTACGTAAAATGAGGATAATAACAATACAAGGTGTCATAGTATGTTTTCTGTTGCCATAACAGAATACCACAGACTGGGTAATTTGTAAAGGATAGAAGTTTATTTGGCTCAAAAAGTTCTAGAGGCTACATCTGGTGAGGGCCTTCATGCTGGGATATAGCATGGCAGAGGGCAAGCAAGCGTGCAATACAGAGAGCAAATAGGGTCCAAATGCATCCTTTTATCAAGAGCCCACTCTTCAAATAACGAACTCACTGCCCATTTATGCAGTAATAATATTAATAAATTCACGAAGACAAATCCCTCGTGATCTAATCATCTCTTAAAGATCCCAGCTCTTAACTCGGTCTTGATAGCAAGTAAGTTTCAATATAAGTTTTGGAGAGGACATTCTACCATAGTGTATACATTGTTGAGGATTAAAAAATGTAGTTCATGTTTCAATCTAACAATTAAAATAATGCTTGAAACTAAAGCACAAGAAGATAAAGAAGGTAAAGAACTCTGCCCAAGTTCATAGTCATAGTAACAAATAAAGTCAGGAGTTGAACTCAGGCAGTTTAATCCCAAAGGCCGCAAAATGAATGATGCAGTTTATGTTATAGAAATGATATTACTTACTTGTAGTTTATCACATAGAAAGTCCTTAAAAATGTTTTCAGTATTGTTTGTTGCTGTTGTGTTTTTTGAAATCTAGATACCTGTTTTACTGTATGTCACTTATTAATCACTCTTAGCTATCATGATTATTCATGTACATTCTATGACACAATTTTAATGCAATATATTTTTTGATATGAATTATTATGAATAAATGCAATCAAATTTGAGACTTAAATAATTAATCCCCAACTTACTTTAGGCAAAAATTGCATTCTTAACTATAAAAGTTTGGGATTCGAATCATAAAGTACATTGTTAGGGTTTTTTTTGTTATTTTTTCTGATCTATAAACTGATTAATATACAGATTTTTATGTTTGACAAGTTCAACATAGTGGCAAAAATATTTAAATTATTGTGGTCCACAGACATTTGTGAGTATCTGTTGCACTCCTAGACTTGTGTGTAGTCACAAGAAAAAATATTAAATAGTGGAAGATGAGTTATAATTTTCTTCATGAAGAAGAAGTACCTAATTTTGAAGGACATATTTTAAGAGGACTGAAGTTTAGAAGCACAGTAACAGTGATCTTAGCCCAAGAATTCTGTTACTTCTAGTTACTGAGAATTGGTCTACATATTCCAAAGAAAATTTAATGAGTATCATTGCTATTTATTCATTTATTTCATTTTATCGTGAGCTTATCTAGCACTCAGTATTGTTCGGAAACTATTTTAACATTAAATTTTCATAAGAACTCATTGGAATTGGTGGTGGTATTACCTTCAAATAATTATACCAAGTAACTCGCCCTGGGTTATATGATTAGTAAGTGTCAAACCTGGGGTTTGTGCAAAGTAGTTAGACTCCACGTTCTTTGCTCTAATCTGCTATGCTATACAGTTTCCCCTCCAGACTGGTCATTTCTGATCTTAATGTTATAATAAATAGCCACCATGTATTAAGCATCCAGGATGTGCCAAGCAAAAATTGCTCACTTAATTCTCACAAAATAATTTGAATCTCTGAAGGACAATTAAAGTTTTACAGGTCATAAATAATGAATTCAGTAGTGGGGCTTTATTTTAAGGATATGGGTAGACATATATGCAGCAGGAAACCATTCCAGAAACTTAATGGAAAAAGAGTCAGAAAACTAAATTTTTATGTTCACCAAACTCTGTGAGCAAAACCCATTCCTTTTAAGGCTAAGAACATTGATATTCTATGATCTATAAAAAGTGACACAGCACTCATGGGAGATGAATTTTGACCATACTTCATTCACTTGTCACATTTTTTCCTCAAACAATACATTTACCTGATAGGTGACAGCAGAGTTCATAAAGAACTGATACGGTAGAGTTAAAAGATCACGGTCATTGGCTAAGGCCAAGATCAGTTGTAATCCTTCCTGTACCAAATAACTGTGTAAACTTTACCTGTGTTCAGTTCCTCCCTCTTAAAATCTAACCTATTTTCAGAGGCCAGTCCTGGTGAAAATACTTTGGTGATGTTCTGTTGCTTACTGAATAAAGTCTAAATGTCTTTCATTTCATGTTACCACCTTCTAATTATATCTCCTGGTCTACATCTCATTACTTTCCATACTGTGCAGTTCAATAAAACTGGACCATTTTCCATTTCCCAAATTTATCTATTATCCAATCTTTGCAGCTTCTCTTCTTTCCATATTTTCCATATGCTATTGTTCTATACATTCTTCAAGGCCCAACTCAAATTATTCCTTCTCCAGAGAATGTTTCCCCCTGTTAAGAACAAACTACTACATAGCTCAGACCATGTGTTAGTCATTATGGCAAATATTTTACACGTTTTTACTTATTTAATTATCACACAACCCATGGTCCACATTCAAAGTGAGGAAACAACTATATAGAGGTTCTATAACTTGTCTACTATTGTTGCAGCTAGTTAGTAGCAGAACCATGATTCAAAGCCTGGTAAAAAATTCTCTCTACTTTCCTTCTCTAAAATCCCGTATCATTGATTTTACATCTCTTGGAGCTAGGGTGTCATATGTCTCAGCTTGCATAGAACAGCCCCAATGCGTACCTATTTTTTCTGGAATAATTGTTAATAGCACAACCTTTCACTCTTAAAACATTCACTATACACTGATTGAGTTTTCCTGCTAAATAGTTCTTTAATACTTCTCACTCTTTCCATTTCTATTACCCTACCTTAATTTTTAATCCTTCATCAATTACATAGATGGTTATAACAGAATTCTATTTTTTTTGCACCTACACACTCTGCCCTCTCCTATATATTTTCATACAACAATTGTCATGATTATTTTAGAACCCAAATAATAATAGGATACTCGTAACATGAAAAAAAATTCTTAAATGACTCTTCTGTTGCCTCCAAGATAAAATCAAAACCCTTAAATTCATTAACAGATTTCAGATCTCTTAGAAAATGACCCTTGTTTTCAACTCCCGTCCCATCCCGTAAGTCAGCCAGTACAACTAAACTGCTCTGCTATTTGCTCCCTAAGCAGATGAAATTCTTAGGCGTTATCTGTATTTGCACATGCTCTTTCTGTGATAACCTTTTTTCAAACATTCTTCATGACACAACCCGATTACCACTTCCTCTGGAACATCTTTCTTTTACCTCCTAGTAAGAGCTCGATGCACTCTTCTTTACACTACCTCTTTGTGTATTTCTGTTTCCATATTGGTAGTTAAGAGTTAAGAGCATCATGAGCTTTGCTTGGGACAGAAATGAGATAACACATTCGTTTCTGCACATGGGAAGCATCCAATTATTAAAAATAGTAGTGAAATTTAATCTATGCTACTGTGTTGTATTTGCTGTTTAACTCTCTGTCTCTCCCATTATTCTCCAGATTCCATGATAGCAAAAATATGCTTCTCATTTATTATGTTACTGTAAGTGTTGGCATATATATGTAAATATGCTACACATACAAATATACGCAGACTACATATAAATTTTAATAAGCACTGTGTTTAAATTAAAAATGTGTACCAATTACTGATAATTATTGCTAGTGTTAAATATTGATAAATCAGTTTATGGATTTCAAATCAATGTTTCTCATACCTTAACATATTCTTAGCAATATTTGCTACTACCATGAATCAGCATATCTAAAATATGTTTTATTATGGCTTTTATCACCTTAAATCATCTACTCTTCTACTTTGCTTCTGTTTCTCTGAAGTCAACATCAAGATCAAATATTGATGGCACCTTTGGCTTCTTGATCTCTTTTGTAGCCTGTCTTTAATGGAAGTCCTATATGTTTCTAGTTCTCTGTAAAATAATATCTCCTTCTAGTCTATAGATACCTTTTCAGATAATTCATCACCCCCTTGCTTATTCATGTATGCACTTCTAGTGTTTATCCAAATATACTGGAATTATATATATATATATATATATATATATATGCATATATGTATTCCGAGCAAAGAAGCCATCTAAGTCTTCTGACCTGAACTGGCACCCTTGCCAACTAACAGTTTTAGGATCACACCCTCCTGTTAGAATTTGCTGGCTTGTAGTGACTCTTTCCTAACAGAAAAATAAAAAGAATCATGGCTGGAAGAGTTTTATTGAGCTACCTGAAGCTGTATTGTCTAAAAACTCATGAATTTTTATTTAAAAAAGGCCTATTTTGAAAGGATTGGAATTTGAGCTCTCAAACACAAGGAATATGATGAAAATTAATTTACTAAATTGAAGAAGAGAACATATCAGGCATAAGGGAGTAGTATGGCATAATGGATAAGATTATATATTTTGAAATCAAAGAGAAATCTGTCCTATTTTAGCTTCATTAGCTATTTCTCTAGTTTGTTTATTGCTGTGTTGTCAGAACCTAAAAGAGACTGTTTTTTGAATGAATGAATATGAATATTTACTAAACCTATTAAGACTCTCTGACTTTGCTTCCAAATCTGTTAAGTAACAGTAATCATACTCACCCATAAGAGGGTTATGCAGATTAATGAAATAACAAATGTAAAGTTCATAGTTTGGAACATAATATGTTTTCAATGAATAGTACTTACTTTGAAAAAGCCAAATGACTACATATTGGAATGAGTTCATAAAGTCAGAGCTAAAGTTGAAGCAAGAGTAGGGTCACCTGCAAGCAAGCATCAGAATAATGTGAGTGCTTATCAAGATATAGAGTGATTACTCCCTTCCAAGAACCCCATAATCTAAGTCTCTGGTGAGTGAAGATAGGGATTTATATTTTGAACAAGCATTAGACTGAATGTAAATGGAATAAATTTTGAGCATCATGAACATAGGAGCTGACAGTAAACTTCTTGAAGATATGAACTATGTTTTACTCATTTTTGTTTTCACAGTGTATAAAAATGAATATGAATATTTACTAAACTTATGTAGACTCTCTGACCTTGCTTCCAAATCTGTTAAGTAACAGCAAACATCTTTTTAATGAATCAGTGCATTGATTGTGTTAAGTAGTTTCTCTACAGTATGTTTGTTTATTGGCCAGAGGCAGAGAAAGAGGCAAGAAGAATGTACCCATAGGAAAGACCTAGATCAGAATAGATGTATTAATAATATTTTGTTTTAAATCCCAAGATGGCAAGGGAAGGAATATGCTTTAGTAAGATGGTTTGTCCTTAGCAGGAAGCTATGCAAATGGAATGACAGGGCAAATGAACTTAAGACATGTAAGTCCTTATAGATTCTAATCTAGTGATTGAGAATGTATTATGTAATATTTGACTTTAAAATATTAGTACCTGAAAATATTTTTAACAGATAAAAGTTTATAATGGATGACAAAGAGATCTGACATTTGAGAATGGAAGCTAAAATGTAGATTCATATTTGCTTTGTTTACTGAAGCATCTAATGCTTAGATGATGTCAAGCACACGGCGGGCTGGTAATCAATTAACATTTGTTGATAATCAGTAAAAGTGACACCTGAAATTGGGAATATGATCATAATGGCAGTCACAATACAGTGAGTTTTAGAAAGAGTCATAAATATGGAGCTTGTACCATAAGACTGTGGATTGGAGCTTTGGACACGAATTGCTTAACCTTTCAGTTTATCAGTTGCCTTCTTTTCATATAATGTTATTATTACTCATTAGAGTAGGATACCATTTACCACTGGATGCCTAAACTTGTAAACATAAAATGATGTTACCTAAGAATGAAGTTTGAGATGGTTAAACCTATAAATGTTTCTAGTTTTTCTTCTGTAAATTTACTCAGTGTTGTTTAAAAATAACAAAATAACTTATCCTCCTTTGAGGGAACATGTTTAGCAGTTACTTGTATTTATTTTTCAAAGTAGAAACCAAAAGTGTTATTCAAAAGGTATGCTGAAACAAATTCAAATAAAATGCTAACTTGTCCTGCTCTTGTCGTTTTGTTTGAAGAATAATGTAATCATAAGTGACAAGAATCAGCCTTCAAGGTAATTTATTATAAACGCAGTCCTTTAAAACTTTTGTTTATTATATAAACATAGCCTAGTCCCATTCTTCATTAAAACTAAGCCTTTAACTCTTTAACCCTGTGGTATGGATTCATCAGAAATTTACTCCCTATGAAGCTCTTTATGATCCCAACAGTCCTGATTCTTCCAGATTGTTTTATTTCCAAACTATAAATATTGTTTTTTCACTCCTTAGTGTGGAAATTCAGCTACCTCCATATTACATGCTTACTGAAGTAGAAAACTGCCTAATCAAATAGGAAAACATTTGACCGTGAATAAATCAGCATTTGTCCAGCATTTCAAAGTGTGAAACTAGGCAGACAAGCACATATCCTAAGAGTTCTGCTTTCTCTTCCTTCCCTGTAGATAAATCAGAGGCTAATATGGCCACCACTACCATCTGTCTAAATACTTCTGTGGTTGTCTTGAATTAACACTGCAGAACTAGTGGAAGAAGTAATTAAGATTTTATTTTTACATTTCATCACCAGATGCTCTATAATATAAATGTATCTGTAAACGTTCAGATTGATTAAGCTTGTAACAAGTAAAACAATAAGTGTTTAAAGATCAACTAATTCAGAACAAGAAAAACTATTTTAATATGTTGACTTACAGTGTTCATGGATGTTATTATTTTTCTAAAACTTTAAATGAGAATTGCTATAGATTTTGTTGATAGTATAAATGCATATTCTTGTATATGTTCAAACAATAAATGCTAACATTATCATTTATTCTACCTTTATATTAATGAATAGATAAATTACCAGACATTAAATTGTGATTTCCATTTTTCCTCCCTATGGCCACCTGAAAGATCTTACTACAGTACCTTGTACTCAATAGATAACCAGAGAATAAACGAAACCCATATAGATCCTTTCAATTTCCATATAGTCAGTTGAAGAAATTTATGAACAAGAAAGAATAATCTAAATTCTCTTCAGGAACAATCAATGAGGTTATTTGCAAAGCTGAACTACAGGAAACTAAATAAAAGCATACATCTACACTAAAAGTAATTTTCAGCTTGAGACCTAGAAAGGGAACTCAGTTTGCTTCTTATTAGACAATGCTTGTGCCAATTATAAGTTCAAACTGATTATAAATTCAAATATCTCTACTGTGAAATAGCAATTGAAAAAGAAAGAAAAATAAATGATTTTTTTCCCCCATCAGTCACAAGAGAAAACAAAACCATGTGAAAAAGGAACTTGTTTTAAAATCTTTTTTCTGATACAGTTTTAACTTTCTATTGAAGGATCCATTGGAGTGTAAATTTTCTTCTGGCAATGCCTTGGTATTACCTTATTTCATTTTACTTTTAAAACCTGGTAAAGTCCCTAGAAACGCAATAAATATTTGCAGAATAAATGAACCGGCTGACAGAGACTTCTTGCTTTCTTGTTATGCAAATAACTTTCAGTAACAGATTCTGATAAGGATTTACAAATACAGGTTTTAATGCTCTGAAACAGATTATTGCTAGTGCTGATAAAAAACCCTTATTGGTAGTTTGGTACTTAAAAGAGTAATTGTTTGGCATTTGAATATATATTTAATATTTACTGCATATAATACATATATTTAATAAGGTTAACTATATGACTATAATACATAATATTTGTGCCCTTCAGGTTTTCCATCTGCAAATGAGAATAAATATGGGAATATCTTATTGAAAGAGCACGGAAATATCTATTTATTACTACCCACTTTTCAGATAAGTATGCATGAGCCAATATTTAATTATAAAGATCTTTCCAAATAAATTTTTGTACATATGCGCACACACATTTAGATAGATAGATAAGATAGATGGACATAGATAGATAGATGAAAGAATAAATGAACAAAGAGAAAATGAAGAGAGAAAAAGAGAGAGAAAAAAATGAAAGAGGAGGAGGAGGAACAGAAGTGAGGCGTGGGTAGAAAATTAGCCAGGAAAAAGCCAAGTAATCATGGCATATGTATTAGTCCATTTAATTTTAGACTTGGCTTACACTGAATCTTGTCATTAATTTACCTGAAAATTAATCTGTAAAAATTGTTGTTATTTTCAAACTTCATTTTAAGCATATATTTCTCAGCTGAATCTAACAAAACAAAGATTTTCATATCAGATAATAAATGTATTATAGGCTGGTATAGTATTTCCCTTAAATACTGGCTGCAGTGAATAAGGAGACCCATAGTGGTCTGGGCTCCGCTGGAACACGCAGTCATGCATGACTCTGTAAAAAATGTCTTGACTAGTTATAGTCAATGTTGTCACTCTAACCTGTGCTCATCTAAATGCAGTCATTTATCCTCCTATGAAGGTTTCATTTCACTTCACCCAAACCCAGTCATTCCTCAGCATTTAGCGTATCATTTTGCACATGTATATTTATAAAGAGGGTTCTGTAAAACACATGCTTTTTATGATATATTTTCCCTATTATGATTTTTCCCTCTCAGACAAGAATCTTAAATATATATATATTTTAAAGATGGGGTTTCACCATGTTGGTCATGTTGGTCTTGAACTCCCGACCTCAGATGATCTGCCTACCTCGGCCTCCCAAAGTGCTGGGATTACAGGCATGAGCCACCATGCTCGGCCATAAGAATCATAAATATTTGTAGGCATTTTTTATTTGAAATGAACTTTACAAATTAACCATAGGTGCATGCCTTCTTTCTGAAAAGTCAGTGGTTATAAATATTCTTATGACTTTTCAATAACATATTTTAGTATTTTAGTATCCATTTGCAGATATAAATTTAAATAATAGAAATCTTATGACATTCTCAATATTTAGAAAGTCTCTTCTCCAACCTCAATAGTTAGAGTGAGATGAGAGGAGGCAAATTTCCAAGCAATTCAAACAAACAAAATAATTTGTTTTGAAAAAACTGAATATTTTTGATGATGGTTAAGTCGTCTTCTCTAAATCAACAGTTAATTGCATCTCTACTTTTAACTAAGCCACAAAAATCTAATTTAGTCAATGTTTCCCAATCAAAGGAATCAAGAGAAATAATTGTAAAATATGTAGAATTCTGAAAAGTAAGTGGTTATATTCTTATGACTTTTCAATAACATATTTTAGTATACATTTGCACATGTAAATTCGAATAATAGAAATATTATATGACATTCCCAATATTTAGAAAGTCTCTTCTCCAACCTAAATAACTAGAATGAGGTGAGAGGAGGCAAATTTTTAAGCAATTCAAACAAACAAAATAATTTGTTTTGAACAAACTGAATATTTTTGATGATGGTTAAGTCTTGTTCTCTAACGAAATCAACAGTTAACTGCATCTCTACTTTTAACTGAGCCACAAAAATCTAAATTAGTCAATGTTTCCCAATCAAAGGAATCAAGAGAAATAATTGTGAAATATGTGGAATGAGATGTTAATTGTATAAAAATAATTTCAGATGGGACATTTATTTAGAATATTTATTTTGATGCTTTGTAGAGTTCAACTCTAAAATATTTTTCAATTTAAATGGGAAAGATACAAGACACAGAATTATGTGTTTTAGGTAATGTAGGATAGTGAGAAAACTCCTGAAAATTATATCATGAAAAAAAATGTGATTAGTTCAGAGTAAGCATTTAATTAATTAATTTATCACATGTACATAGCTTATCAATTTCCATAGAAAAATTATTGCAGACTGGTCATCTAGCTACAATGGGAGTTTCATTACTCTTTTAGGTCTCTACATTATTCAACTGAATGTGTGAGTGCAGGGTAGGGGGTTCATAAAGATTCTCAAAAGAAATTTCATAATCACTTTTCCATCTCTTGCTACTTTCATTCGAAACCAAAGCTCTCATAAAAGTGTACTCAGATAATGTGAAAATAATTTATGATATTCACTTGCCAATGATCACCAGAGTTTAACCACCCCAGTCTTACAGTTCCCTGCTCTGTGATTTTCTATGTGTTTTGTTTGTTTGTTTGTTTGTTCTGGCCCCTTCGTTTTAGCTTTTTATCTTAATTTGCCCAACTCACTTGATCAAAGATCATGCTTGGACTTGGCTTCAAACTCCAAGAGCTCCAGACTGATGATTTGCGTCTGGGTCTTGGTAATCACCACCACACTCAGTCCCTGCAGCATCCCCTCCCACCAACTCCCAGCTTAGAACACAAAAATTATGCCCTGTTTTCCTCCTGAACAGGAAACATCTGGAGCACAGAAAGACACCCATACCCACAAAGCAGAATTCAACTTCAGCACTATTGACATTTTGTACCAGATAATTCTTATTGTGGGGGACTTTTCCTATTCATTGTGAAATGTTTAGCAGCACTAAACCCGCTGCTCACTAGATGCCAGTAACACTTTCCCCAATTATGACAACTAAAATTATCTCCAAATATTGCCAAAATTGCCTGGGGGGGTGAGAGTCACCCCAATTTGAAAACCACTGCTATAAAGAAATAAGAGTATGAGAGGAGTAAGGGGAATTTATCTACTGAATATACTATTGTCAAACAATCACGATGTGTGAGCAGTGTTGCATGTGATCTGAGAAACACAGAGAATGGTAAGGCACAGTTTTTATCCTCATGAAACTTGCAATCTAGTATGAGAAATGAAAACAAATAACTAGCACACAGAACTGGAAGACAAGAGAATGAATGACCTCTCAATATGCATTCAGAGAAAGGAAAACAAAACTCTCATTGGAAAGATCAAGAAGGGTGCTTGGAGAATGTGGTCTTGAAGAAAAGGCAGGATTCCAGAAAGCTAAGATGGGAGGTAAAGGTCTTAGATGGAGAATAAAGAGAATATTAGAAATCACTCTCCAGAAAGAATGTGAACAGCTTTGAACTCTGAAAGTTTTGGACATTATTTAGGTCATTACTAAGGAGTCTTTTATTTGGGGGCATGACAGAATGAGATAACGACGGCTTCCTGGCTCCCTATTCTCTTGCTTTTATATTTAGCTTCTCTTCCCCACTTTCACCAGAGATTGTAGAGGAAGAAATGAGGAGTTTGTGATCATTCCAACAAATTGTCCAGAGCATTTTTGTTGGATGAAAGTGAATCATCATGGAGCTTAGTGTTACAAAGTTATTTGTATTTTTATAAAAACTTATAATTTGCTACTATACAAATTAAATAGGTTAAGAAATAGTCTGAAAAATTTAACAATTTTAAGAAATGAGGCAAAAAAATGGTTAAGTTTCTGTGAAGTTTGGGTGAGAAATGAGCGTTCAGGTTTTACTGATATGTAAACTGACAACACTATATAAATAAGAAAGGCAAAGGAAATAACCTAGGCATCTATATTTAGGACATTGGCTCTTAAACCTTTGCGAACTTAGTTTCTGTTTCAGTATATAATACAAATGCTAGAATTTCTTCCCAGAAAAATACCGTAGGTGCTTATTTATAAAATTTCATCTAAAACTTTAGGTTTTTCTGACCTTCTGCAACACTTCATGGCTCTTCTGGGCATCCATAGTTGTCAAGTTGTAAGACCGAGACAAAAGAAGTTACAGAATACAAGGTTTAGAGCATTGCTTCAGAGACCAAAGGAGTAGCAGAAGTGCCTAAAATACCCTACGGGGTGGTTTAGGAGCTGAAATCCATGGGATTTTCATAAGTACCTGGCATCATTTTAACTAATATGAAACAGGAAATGAGTTAATTGTCATTTTCTATTTAAGTTGTAAAAGTTTAAATTACTTTTACTCAATGGAAAATTGCTGTATGTCTTGAAAATAGTATGATAGATAAATAGAAATATTCATGAGCTGGAATCAGAAAGGCTTCAGGGCTTATTCCAAGCTGATTAAACTAGTAGTTTATCCTCTCTGAGCTTTGGTTTTATGTTTTTTTTTTTTTTTTTAAATAATAAACTATTGGACTATGTTATATTGAAGCCCTCTATATGTCCTAAAATTTGATAATTTAAATAAACTCATTAAGTCTAAAAAATTAATACAAATAAAAAACTTCTAAAAATGAGAATAGCTACAATTATTCCCAGAGTAACATATTTTCAGGAAGTGATTCAAAGCTAGATGTGGTTGAATTGCCAAATGGCTGAATTTGCAAAAGTAGGCGATAATTAAGTCGTTATGCTCAACCATTATTAAATATTAATGAATTCTCCATGACTTTGAATTGGAAGCGTATTTTACACGAGAGGTTCTGACTGGCCTGTCGGAATGATGAATCATCTCTCACTCAGAGGTGGTCTTCCCCCAGCTCCAAGGTACTCATAGGCACTACCAGGAAATTTATCTGTGGTTGACTGTGTTGTACTTGGCTTTTTACTATTTTTTTAAAAAAGGAATTTTCAATATTGATATCACCATGCTTTAGCCTGCAGGAGCAAAAGATTTTCTCTACAAAAAAGAGCTTGACATTAGAAAAATAACGCACTCAGCCAAGGCTCCAATCATCCGCATGCGCTCACCATTTGTGTGGCTTTACATCTGGCTGCATATACACCCGGGCTGAGGATCCTAAATGCATCTGGGGGAGAAGGTGGTCAGTGTAGTCCTCTCCACCCACATTTGTTGTTTGTTTTTGTAACATATGTTAGGCACAAAGAGACAAATAAGGGTAAAATGGTTTTCTCCTTTCCCATCTGGTTGCCTGCCAGAAATACAAAGCCCAAACAAAGCATCAGATTTCAATGTTCTGACTGTTGAAGAACCCCACTTTCTTGTTCTCTATTCTTCACCATTCTTCTTAACAAATATTTTTCCACCAAGTAGAGAGCAATGTAGTTCAATAAAATACAGGGATTTACCTGTACCTTCTTCCCAGTTCCTGGTTATTAACACTATATTTGTGGGATAATGCCTCTTGTGCTTTATTTCATAGGAATGTATTCTCTTATAAGAGCTATATATTCACAGTATTTTAAACTGCTGAAATTAAAAATACAGATAATCTTTGGTGTATAAATGACCTTCGTTGTATGAATTAATTAAAAGTTCTGCTGTTTGGAGGTCAAAATATATGTCTCATGGAAATAACTTTAAAAATAGTGGATAGGACCCAGGATTAGAAAAAAGAGAGAGAAAGAGAGAGAAGGTTAGGGAGAAAAGAAAGAAAGAAGGAAGGGAGGGAGGGAGGGAGGGAGGGAGAGCTAAATAGATATTTAAAATATAGTATACATTCTTTTGCATGCAAATATTTTTGTCTATTCTGTAATGCAAAGTAGAAATCCCTTAGCAGCCGAGCAACAGGGAGAGACACAAGAACTATCTCTTTCAGATCGGTAAACTATGTGCCTGATAGGGAGATGTTAATGGCCTCTGTCCCATAGAAGGATCAGCATGTGGCAACATTGCCACAGCTTCCATTTCAGGAGGGTACACGATGCCATAAGCTGAGGATGGGATGGTCACCTCACCTGTTCACATTTATTGAGCAACTGTTAATTGGGTGTTTTAATGCCAGAGATTGCCAAAAAATAATTAAACCCTCCTAGATAAAGACTTTTGAATTAGAAATATGTCTGAGACTTTGGTAATCTATTATTTTCAGTGGGCTTAGTGAGCATTAATGGACATTACTAGCAATTTGTTGTGTTCAAGTTTTTAACTTAAATTTTTTCACATTCATAAAATTAGAGAATAGCAGCATGAATTTATATATTTCCATCCATTCTGGTTCAAAACTCAGTATTTTGAGTCCTTTGCATCAGTTATTCTTTTTCCTTTCTTTTTCATTGTCAAACTATTTCATAGCAAAATTTAGATCTCTAATCATGTATATTTCAGTTATACAACTATAAACAAATGTATTTTCTAACACAATGCCAATGCCAATGCCATCATAACTCCCAATGAAAACATTTTTTCCTATCATCTATTCATAATACCCTGTTTATAACAAATTTTCCTTTATTGCCTATACAATGTCTTTTATGTTACGTTTGTTCAAATCAATATCTAAACAAGGTGCACACCTTAAATTTGGTTATGTATCTTAAATATATTTTCACCTTAAGCAGTCCCTTCTTTCTCTATTTCTTCCCGTAGCATTGACCTATGATCAGATTCATATCAGTGTCATAATTGTCAGTGGCTATTTTTCCCTTAGGCATTATTTAACTCATTTCTTTATTCCTCATATGTCCTCTAACTAGAAGCTAACCCTAAAAGTGAGTCATGTCTAAAATATCATAACAATGTATTGATTTTGTTATTGGTAGGCTCTAACACATCAGTTTAGATTGTGAATAAAGAAAAGTAAAGTATCTGCCATGGTTGGTGGAATATCCCAAATTGTCTAATATTATTCATATAAAATACAAGATGTCTTACACGTGGGGTGCTGTACTTTTTTCATGACATCTACCTGGTTTTTATCATTCTTAGAATTTATAGAGTCGGAACTAGGAGATTCTTACTGAGAAATGTTGTGAGAATTAATCAGAGAGTTAGGGACTAGATATTGAGGTAACTTTAATTGTTAAAATAAAAGATCCTTTTACATATTTGACTTTGAATTGTGCCTCTAAGATGGAATGGTAGACGATGCCTCTAAAGGTAAGAGATGATTTGGGGTTCTATTTGAGTAAGCAGGATCACCCTAATGCAATAGATTACTGCTGCAATATTAAGTTGTTGCTACATGGCTGATTACAGGGTGAAAAAACTCCAGAAAACATAACACAGAGTTTTCACACTTCTAGTTATGCTCTGCTTTCATAAATAATCAAAGCCATAGTTGAAAGGCAAAAAGTATAACAACATGAAATCTAAGGGATGTGTGCCTTGGTGATAGTGGTATGTAATACAGCAACATTCATAATCCTGAGAGCAATATTGTTATGTATATATGTTACTGTTTCATTTTAAAAATGAGAAAATTGAGATATAAAAACCTGGTAATTTCCTCAAGATCACACTGTAGTAAGTGGAGGTTCTTGGAGCTGAACTGAAGGTCTAGCTCTTAACCATGACACCATACTGCCTCTTAGGATAGTTTTGAAGTTACTATTGTCTTTCTGTGAACTCCAGATTTTAGAGGAACTTTTTCTCACTCTCTAATACCAACCCTGAATCTTGTAGTATCTCTTAGTTCATGTGCATTTCTAATGTGAGTATTTATATACTAATACACATTTAATGTTAACTATATGTATAAATATTCCTTCTGTTTTAAACAGGTCATCAATTACCTTGGTCCTTTGGAACTGATTCTTAATACTCCTAGCCATCATAGAGTTCACCATGGTAAGAAAGTTCTATTTCTTTTCTCTTTTGTTCTTCATGTCTTTAAAAATTATATTATTATTTGCCTTACTTCATTTAATCGTAATTTCCCAGTATAGCCAGCACACATTTCACAAATAAATATAGTTTCTTCTTTTCTGTCTTCTTTGGTACAACTTCCAAAGTATGAACTGGTGGGGTGGGGTGGGGGGAATTTATCTATCTGACTTTTGGATTTTTCTTTCTACCTAAATCTTAGCTCCATTGTAGTAGAAAATGAGTTAACCAGCTGAAGAGATACACATTTTATGTTTTAAAGAATCCTGTCAAAGGCTACTCCTTGACCCAGCGCTGAAGGTCATTCCCATCTATAGTCAGAGAGTTAATGGTCTTGAAAACTGTTTTGATTTAAGGAAAGCCCAATAAACAACACTTTACTTTTGTGCCTGAGACCTTGAACAATCTCAGCATAATCTGCCTTTCCCTGATAAGGAGAAAATTCTAAGTGACTAGTGCCTAAGGTTTAAAGATACCAACTTAAGTAATAACAAAACTGTTTACATTGTGGACCCCAAGCTCTATATAGCAATGTGCATATAAGCATTATTTGTGATAGAAAAAATAGAAATAATTCAAATGTTTTTCAGCGGTAGAATACATTTTATATCATATATGTAATGGAGAATGATATAACAATGAAAATGCGCAAACCATTGCTACATGCAAAGGCATGAATAAATCTCACAAACAATATTGGGAGAAGAAAGCCAGTAAAATAAATAAATAAATAAATACATGTATGCATCAGCATGCTATTTTTCTGTTTTTATAAGTTTCCAGTCTTCCCCAGCAACTCTGAATCCCTAAAGCCTTGCCTTCCCAAGAAGGGTAGGTCCCTATGTTTATGGCAGGGAGCTGAGCAGCAGCACAGGCTTCCACGGCAGGAGAGAGCACAGGTCAGGGTGCAAAAGCAGTTTCCTCTTCCAAACCCAACAGTCATTCTCTCAACTCCAAGGAGGACAGAAAGTCCCTGGTTTATGATGGTTTGACTTCTAATTTTTCAACTTTAACAGTGATGGGAACGTGATCCGTGTTTAGTAGACACCATATCTTGAGTACCCATATAGCTGTTCTATGTTTTACTTTCGGTACTGTATTCCATAAACCATGTGAGATATTCAACACTTTCTTATGAAATAAGCTTTGTATTAGATGATTTTTGCCTAAGACTGCAGGCTGATGTGAGTGTTCTGAGTGTGTTTAAGGTAGGCTAGGCTAAGTTATGATGTTCAGTACATGAGCCACATTTAAAAGCATTTTTGACTCTCAATGTTTTTCAGTATAGATGGTTTATCAGGATACAACGTCACCATAAGTCAAGAGCATCTCTAATTAGTGAGGGAGTGGAGAGGCCAAGGCAATTATACACTTGCAGTTCCTTCCATATAAAAGGAAATATAAGGAGTGGAGAAGAACAAGTCCACATTACAAAATGAAACATTTGCTATTTCTTCTGACTGCATTTTCACACCCGCCTTCTTATTGACAGCACTATTGACATTTTTGGACAGATACTTATTTGTTGTAGATGACGTTCTGTGCATTGTAAGAAATTTAGCAACCTCACTGGCCCCCACCCATTAGATGTCATTAGTATCCCGTCCCAGGTGTGACTACCACTGATGTCTCCAGAAATTCCCAAATGTCTCTTAAGGGGCAAAATGCTTCCCTACTTATTCAGAACCGTATTTAAATCATCTATGTTTAGCAGTGGTGTCTGCATCTGTTCAGCCAATCTCTCTCTATTTTTACACTATGGAAGAATTTTCCTTGTGTCTGTGCTTTCCAATATGTGTCTGTATGCATGGAACCCTGCAAAGGAATGGGAACTCATGAAGATAGTTGAGTTTCCTGGGGTAGTGACTTAGTTAATTAATTATTCTTTTTCTTTAGATTTACAGTCATGTGGATGTCATCATGTCTACTTAAGTTTTATGAAAAATGTATTAAAGAAATAATGACCAGCTATTTACTTTGTAATTTGATTATTTTGCAGCAGGGAAAATACATATGATAAGAGTTTTGAAAAAATTAAGAGTAATTTAATTTTCACTATGGCTTTTATGATCTTAAAATAACTCGTCAAGTCTCACTCTAAGTAGAAAATTTTCTTCCTGAAACAGATGCAGAGAAAAGGAACAGAGAGACATCACATCAAAAATTTAAAATAAAAACATGTTTACATATTTGTTTTCCTTATTTTATTTCTTATGTATAATTCTTGGTATCATTTAATTCTTAATTTTTATTATTGAATAGTCCTGAAAAATTATTTACATTTATTCCATTTTTTATACTGAAAAACAGTGACAAGAAAGCATACATATAGTTTTAAGAAAATCCTTGCTTTTTTTTTTAACTATAATTAATTGAAAAATAAAAATGAAAATTCCTTTACTAGAGAATAAAATCTGATGTTGTAAATGAGAAGACATTCCCAGGAAAATTATTCTCCTGCTTAAATCTTAATTTTACGAGTATGTTCTAAAAACAAGATGTAGGTATCTCAAAAAACATAGCTTTATTTCTCTGGAAAAAAATATTTTCTAATATTTTGTCTCATAGGCAGAAATCGTTATTGCATAGACAAAAATTATGCCGGTGTTCTTATTATTTGGGATAGAATTTTTGGTAAGTAAAATGTATTAAAATCAAAAAATTAAATCAGCTTCTTCATGTACAGGAAACTAAATCTCATATCCTTAATGTTTATCTTCCAGGGACATTTGAAGCAGAAAATGAAAAAGTTGTATATGGCTTAACACATCCCATTAATACATTCGAACCAATCAAAGTGCAGGTAACATACTTGTTTTTTTTTCTTTCTGCATTTATATGATTTCATAAATCTTATAGTCAAGAGAAAAATCAGCTATTGAAAAGTGGAATTATATTACAATACCCTGAAAACAATTTTTAAGTATAAAATATTCAGAAGTGACTCTGGTACACAAGCAAAAGTTTGAATCAAATTAGGCAAAATACTTTTAAAAACAACTTATTATAAGAATTTTCAAATATGTCTACTGCCTAGAATGAAAAAGAAAGTGTCTTTTAAACGTATCCTTTCCCAGAATAGACCTGAAATATATTCATGTATTCAGTAGGAGCAATAGCAACATGTATAATTAAGGCTGATCCCACAGTAAGAAAAATATTTGCTTTCAGGGTGCATGACTCCAGTTAGAAATTCAACATGAGGCCTTTGCCTTACTCTTCTTGGACCCAAGTGTCAGGAACGATTACAGATTGGTTAAGTCTGAGCATTACCTCACTCGGTAAGACTTGTCGGACTGGACCAGTTTTCTGTTAGACATGTGGTACTAGTTGTTCATCGGTCTCAATGGTTGGCACTAGAGAAATGAGGAATGTCTATGAAGCTCCGATCTGTCAGAGGCAGACCACCGCAAATCCTCCTGGGGTTAGGCACTCATAAATGAGAAAAAGATAAGAATCCTTGAATAACTGAAGAGGTTGGTCAATGACAGCTCTGTACAGGGGACTGCTCACAGCATTCGGCAAGTGAGGAAATTACTAGCTCATGTTGGGTCAGCTTTTCCAGACTACTTCGAGTTTCACTGAAAGTTGAAATAACACAATTGTTGACACGTATTGAGCTTTTACTATATGCACTGCTAACAGCGCAGCAGAGAAATACTTAATGTAGCTATTACTAAAATCTTATGAAGTAGTGACTCTTTTAATTCCCATTTTCTGGTGGAGGAAACCGAGGTTCCCAGAATTTAGATAATTCACCCAAGGTCACAAAGCTTGTTAGCTGTAAACTTAACCAAGGTGGGTTGAAAGCTAAGCCCAAGACTTGTTTAACTCAATACACTGTGCTACCTCTTTACATAAAAGGCCATAAGAAATTGCCTTCACTTGTTCAGTGAAAGGCATTTTTTTCTTTTCTTTTTCTTGCTCTGTCACCCAGACTGGAGTGCAGTGGCGCGATCTCAGTTCACTGCAACCTCCGCCTCCCGGGTTCAAGTGATTCTCCTGCCTCAAAACCCCATGTAGCTGGGACTACAGGCACATGCCACCATTCCTGGATAATTTTTTGTATTTTTAGTAGAGACGGGGTTGCACCATGTTACCTAGGATGATCTCGATCTGCTGACCTTGTGAACCGCCCACCTTGGCCTCCCAAAGTGCTGGGATTACAGGCATGAGCCACTGCTTCTGGCCAAAAGGCATCTTTATCTCCTAGTACACTGAAAGAAGAAAGGTGATTATCTCTCTTCTTTATTCTCAACTACATGGCATTTCTCTCTGTGTCTCTATCTTAGTTAGACTTTACTAAGAGTATGATATGGCAGGGTGTGGTGGCTCAGACCTGTAATTCCAGCACTTTGGGAGGCAGAGGCAGTTGGATTATGAGGTCAGGAGTTCCAGACCAGCCTGACCAACATAGCAAAACCCTCTCTTCATTAAAAAATACAAAAAAATTAGCCAGGCATGGTGGTGCCTGCCTGTCGTCCCAGCTACTTAGGAGGCTGAGGCAGGAGAATCCCTTGAACCCAGGAGGTAGAGGTTGCAGTGAGCCAGATTGCACCACTGCACTCCAGTTTGGGCAACAGAGTGAAACAGACAAACAAACAAACAAAAAAAGGAATATGATAGATTTTTCAGGAGAATAGAGGCAAATATTTTGGATCTTTTCTTAATAATAAGCTTTATATAAATACAACCAATTGAGAAATAGTACATTAAAAGCTACCTTTTCTTCACTTCATGTAGGAGTTGTCTCCTTATTGCAGCCATTAAAAAAGACATAGACAACTTCATCTATATCCTCTAGGGCAGAGCTTGGCAAACTTAATGTGCATGTGAATCAGAGGATCCTACTAAAATGAAGATTCTGTTCAGTACGTCTGTGGTCTGGTCCAAAAATCCTGTGTTTCTAAGGAAGCCCCTGTGTGAAGCCAGTGCAGCTGGCTGATGGGTGATTTCTTTCAGAAGCAAAGCTTTAGGAGTGTCTTGCTGAGGAAAAGGGAGTTTATAACTGAGATAGAATGAGAAAGTGAATATTGAATACAATGAGAGCTGCACAAATACTGGGATGATTCAAATTTTGAGAGGAACAGTGGTCAGAAAATCACGGGTATTTATAAACAGCTGCTGAAGCTGTGTTGGGTTCAGTTCTCCAGGTCTTTCCTCTCACATTTCCTTTAGCATAGTAATCGTCACAAGTGGGTCTAAGATTAGTCTTTTACGTGTTCACTTATATTGTCAGAAATGTCAATTTGGCAAGTTGCGAGAATTAGGAATACTTGAACTTACAAAAATATTTACTTATTTTCACCTCCATTCCTTTATATACAGCTAAATTTCTCACTTACTCTGCAGAGGCATCAAAGCAACTTAGGATGGGTTCCACCAGACGGAAGGGTTTTGTTTGTTGGTTTCCCTTATTATTAGGCATAAATCATTTACCTTGCTCTCCTTTGACATCACACATTTTCAGAGCATTGGGAAATAAATAAGTGAAAAACAGTATTTTCTTTTAAAACATGACCATGTATTTCTGATGGCTTGTGTCCAGAATGATAGAAATAAAATTGTAGTCACTTTCTGAAATTACAAAGCAGGTAAGTATATTAATGTACGTTGTAACTTCTAAGCACATTTGTTTTCTTTTTCTTTTTTTTTTTTTAAGATGGGGTTTCACCATGATGGCCAGGCTGGTCTTGAACTCCTGACCTCAGGTGATCCACCCACCTCGGCCTCTGAAAGTGCTAGGATTACAGACGTGAGCCACCGCGCCCGGCCAGCACATTCGTTTTCTATATTATGGTTATTATTATTGCAGAGTCCCAAGCTAAGTTTCTACCTAACATTTACCTATTCCTCAGATTTATCCCATTAATCCATTTAGGCCTGAGGTTGCAATTTTTTGAATTTTTGCAATCAGACCTTGGCAATGACCTTAAGTAGTAGAATATAAATAACTCCTACATGCTTAGCGTTCCAATAATGGAACACTAGGCATAAATAAAGTTCTTAATTGTTTAAATGCTTCAGATTCCTTATTGTGCTATTCTAAGCAATTTCAAAGTTTTATTTATAATCTTAAAGGTTCAATTGTTCAAAACACAGTGAAAATACTAGTAAAATCACAAACGGACAAAGCCAAAGCTTCTTCTCCATTAATTTATTTCTATAATTATCATAGAACTCACCTCTAGAGTCTACAGCTGATTCTCAACCTTCAGGAGTCTTTTTAGTCTCCTGGTGCATTATCATCATGTACGTGTCATAAATAGCGAATGTTTATTAAACACTTATCACATGTGGGCACACTTTTCACGTCTATACATGTCAAATGCATGATGTTTAAAGAATGTGGATTCCTGCTATGAGACTCAAGAGGACATTTTGCCTCAGTCAGCAAACTTTTCTAATTACAGAATGTGGACCATTTGATAGATAGTAGACCAGAAGTCTACTATCACAAACTACTTACAGTATTATTATGAATATATATTGTCTGTAATACAATATAGTAAGTAGAGAGTTGTGTTTTACATTTTTAAACAGATACACAATCTTTATGTGTTGCCATGTTCAACTTTTGAATCCATTGAGCAACACTTAGAAAAGTCGTCATTGGCTAGATGTGGTGGCTCACACCTATAATCCCAGCACTTTGGGAGGCTGAGGCAGGCGGATCATGAGGTCAGGAGTTCAAAACCAGGTTGGTCAACGTGGTGAAACCCATCTCCACTAAAAATACAAAAATTAGCCTGGCTTGGTGGCGTGTGCCTATAATCCCAGCTATCCAGGAGGCTGAGACAGAAGAATCACTTGAACCTGGGAAGTGAAAGTTGCAGTGATCCAAGATTCTGCCACTGCACTCCAGCCTGGGTGACAGAGCGAGACTCTGTCTTGGAAAAAGAAAACAAAATGAGAGATAAGGTGTCATTAGGCAGGGATGTCGAGTGCACAGGCTGCTAGTTAATTTCACTGGAAGCAAACCTCTTAACTCATTTTTTTTCTGCGTTGCTGATTGTCCAAACAATTGCCCTATTTTTACATTTCAAAATTATAATTTTATTGAACTTCAGAAATATTGACAATAATACACTTAATAGTACACAGAGTGCACAGAATAGATTACAGCATGGAATGCAAGTACACATTAATTTCTGTTGCTCTAATCATGCATAACATATGTTTTAAAATATGTAAATTACCATGAACAATAAAATAATATACCTAATTTTTGGTATTTAATCTTTCTGTCCTATTTATCTTATTTGAAATAACCTCTTTTTTTTAATTCTTTCTAGTTTCACCACTTATTTTACATATGGACTACATTCTGGGCCACACCTGGATTCTTCAATAAGTTTTCTGTCATATTTAAAGGACCAGGATGGGGTCCAGGTAAACCAAGACTTGGTCTAAGTGAAGAAATCCCAGAGGTAAGCAGAGTTCACAGAGTTGGAGATGGGGAAGATTAGTCTCATATTGTCAAGTCTATAGCCAGCCTGTACATAGGCTGTTTTCATGCAAATCTGTAAAAAGATGTTCTCTCAGTCAGATGCAGTCCTGTGGCTAACTTTTGTACGCATAGTATCATCCTTGAAATCAAGAGTAGTTTACTTTTCCTGTTGTTTCTGCATTACTATTAATGACATTTATTTGATAAGAAATCACAACAAATGATTAAAAAGAAACTTCTCTTTCTTCTCCAGAAGAGTAACTCTGGGTTAGAACTGAATTTTTCCTCTGGGTTCCTGTCTTTTAAAGATCTACATTTTTTTTATTTTCAATGTGGTTCCTATATTTAATTTTTCTACTCTACTATAAAATGAATATAATTACAGTTTGATCCAAAATCCACAAATCCACCTTGTGTTTTGTTTGTTTGTTTGAGACGTAGTCTTGCTCTGTTGCCAGGCTGAAGTGCAGTGGCACTATCCTGGCTCACTGCAACCTCCACCTCCCAGGTTCAAGCAATTCTCCTGCCTCGGTCCCCCAAGTAGCTGGGACTACAGGCATGTGCCACCACACACCCAGCTAATTTTTATATTTTTAGTAAAGACAGGGTTTCACCATGTTGGCCAGAATGGTCTCAATCTCTCGACCTCATGATCTGCCCACCTCGGCCCCCCAAAGTCCTGGGATTATAGGCATGAGCCACCACACCTGGCCCAAAATAATAATATTTAAATAAAACATCTTATTTTATTTCCTTAAAATACTACAGGCTAACTTTTGTATGCATAGTATCGTATCATCCTTGAAATCAAGAATCATTTACTTTAGTATTGTTTCTACATTAATATTCATGGCATTTATTTGCTAAGAAATCAGAACTTATATTCTAAATGATTAAAAAGAAACTTCTCTTTCTTCTCCAGAAGAGTAATTCTGGGTTGCATCCCAATTTTTCATTTGGGTTCCTATGTTTTAAAGGTCTACATTTTTAAATTTTTGGTTTCAATGTGGTTTCTTTATTTAATTCTTCAACTCTACTATAAAATGAATATAGTTACAGTTTGACTCAAAATCCACACTGTCTTGATGTGACTTTAGATGCATCTGTTTTTGGGGGCCTCAGTTTTTCATGAGTGGAATTAAGGTTAGACTGACTCATTCCTAAGTTTTCCTCCATCTCTAGCGTTCTAGGACTCTGTGTCTGAGCTGCATGTATTTGTGAAGTTATGCCCTGCACAAAGGCAGGCATTAAAGGGATCTGAAAACCAGCCTCTGTAGCTCTGCTCCACAATCTGTGCTCCCAAGTAAGAGGCAGAGTTCATCCTGGGAGAAGGCACTCCTTTAATTGGCACATAGTTGGTGGACGCTCCGCCTCCCGGTTTCAAGCAGTTCTCCTGCCTCAGCCTCCCGAGTAACTGGGAGGTTACAGGTACATGCCCCCACACCCAGCCAATTTTTGTGTTTTTAGTAGAGATGTAGTTTCACCATGTTGGCTAGCCTAGTCTCAAATGCCTGATCTCAGGTGATCTGCCCACCTAGGCCTCCCAAAGTGCTGTGATTACAGGTGTGAGCCACCACACCAAGCCACGTTCTGTTTTTTTTTTTTTTTTTTTTTTTTTTTTTTGAGATGGAGTCTTGCTCTGTCACCCAGGCTGAAGTACAATGACCCGATCTCAGCTCACTGCAACCTCCACCTCCCAAGTTCAAGCATTTCTCCTGCCTCAGCCTCCCAAGTAACTGGGATTACAGGTGTGTGCCAACACGCCTGGCTAATTTTTGTATTTTTAGTAGAGACGGGGTTTCACCATGTTGGCCAGGCTGGTCTCGAACTCCTGACCTCAGGTGATCCACCAGCCTTGGCCTCCCAAAGTGCTGGGCTTATAGGCGTGAGCCACCACGCTCAGCCCCTACCTTCTGTTCTTTTCTTTTACTTTGCTGTCATATATGATCTTCAACATATTATCAAATAGGGAAGATCCAACCCATTCATTTTGGCTATCTTTATTATTTACACATATTGCTGAATTAGTTCTTATGCTGCTCTTTAAGGCAGACTACATCATAATTGTAATGCTTTTAAAATGAGAAAAAAGTTTCCTAACTTACAGACATGTTTCTATTTTTTTAAATCGTGTTAGTTTTTTTTTTTTAAATAGCAGGTACTTTTTTCAAATCTCTCTCCTAGTGTGAATTTCAGTAAGAGAAATAAGTCTGGAGCAATATAAAGGAAATGGTTCTTTCTTGTCTACCTAGGTCACCGGGAAAGAAGTTCCCTTCTCATCACCTGCATCTCAGCTATTAAAGATATATACAGTTGTACAGTTTGCTCTGATGCTAGCATTTTATGAAGAAACCTTTGCAGATGCAGCTGTAAGTAATGTCTATTTTAAAGGGTGTGAAAACATTATCTGTTACTTTGTTTGAAAATGAAAATAAGCTCCCCGTATTAAGGCTATGATTTATTCTTGTCTGTAGTTGTCTGCTGTAATTTTGGCAGCATCTCACATTTTAACAGGTAAAACAATTCTTTTAGACTACTAAATGTAAATGAATTAATTCTATCCCGATTGGTTCTGTATAGAATGTTCACCAAGTGGTATGCTGTTAATCTGTGTGATAAATAAGAAATAATTTGCCACAAACCAATTTTATAGCAATTAAAAATGTTTCAGAACTAAACGTGTGGGAAAGCATACTTTTCATCAATTTCAACATATTTACCTTCATTGAGAGAATTCCCTGATATAATTACTTTAAAGAGTTTTCAATGTAGAGTTTAATTCCTTTAGTTTGACCTTTCTAAAGCATTCAGAATATTCCAATTTGTCTGGTGCAAATAGAAAAGCACTAGACAGGATTTAGTTCAGGGATCATCATTTTGGGAGTCATTTTTTGACCACCAAGGAATACTTATACTACCTATATTTCAGAAAGAGCAAAAATAATGTAAAGTATATAAAAATATGCTGTAAATTGCAAAAAACAAAGAAACAAACCAGAATAAAAGAACTGGTATTTTGTTTTGTTTTATAAATTTATTTATATTATATTCTTTATTAAAAATTAATAGTTCTAAAAGGTACATGAAAGAAGTAAGGTAACTAAATTGTAAGTAGGTAAACTAGAAAATAGTGTAAAAAAATGCTGTTTTTATACTTTATTACCAAGAAAATATGCACCCCATTAAAAACCTCAATGAGTCAGCATTGTTGAAGGTTACATGGTAACCTTATGAATAATAGTAATATTGGAAAGAAACAGAAGTGGTATTTGCAGCAAAGTGGTGGTTAGGATACCCCGATTCTTTTTTTTTTTTTTTAAATGGAGTCTTGCTTTTGTCACCCAGGCTGGAGAACAATGGCAAGATCTCGGCTCACTGCAGCTTTCCCCTCCCAGATTCAACTGATTTTCCTGCCTCAGCCTCCTGAGTAGCTGGGATTACAGGTGCACGCCACCATGCCTGGCTAATTTTTGTATTTTTAGTAGAGATGGGGTTTTGCCATGTTGGCCAGACTGGTTTCAAACTCCTGACCTCAGGCAATCCGTCTGCCTCAGCCTCCCAAAGTGCTGGGATTATAGGCGTGAGCCAGCACGCCTGACTGATACACCTATTCTTTAAGGTGTATAGGGCACTTAAAATTAATGGGTAAAATATACAAGAATATAATTCTTAAAATGCACAGAACAGCTGGAAAAAAATCAAAGGACACCTAAGGAGCTAAAAATGTTGACAGTATATGAATCCAGTGAGGCAACTGAATATATATTCTAATAGCTGTCCTAGCTGTCATTTCTAAAGTAATTAAAATAAACTTTTAAAATACAAAAATATGATAACAGCATACAAAACTCAATGGCTTTCATAGCAGCTTAAACTAGTGCATTAAAAGACGGACTAAAATAGGCCAGGCACGGTGGCTCACGCCTGTAATCCCAGCATTTTGGGAGGCCAAGGTGGGCAGATCACCTGAGGTCAGGAGTTAGAAACCAGCCTGGCCAACATGGTGAAACCCCTTCTCTATTACAATACAAAATATTAGCCTGGCTTGGTGGTGGGCACCTGTAATCCCAGTTACTCGGGAGGCCAAGGCAGGAGAATCGCTTGAACTCGGGAGGTGGAGGTTGCAGTGAGCTGAGACAGAGCCACGGCACCCCTACCCCAGCCTAGGTGACAAAGCGAGACTCCATCTAAAAAACAAAACAAAACAAAAAGAATTTGAATTCCAAGGTTTTAGTTACCCATGGTCCAAAAATATTAAATGAAAAATTCTGGACATAAACAGTCATAAGTTTTGAATTACATGCTGTTCTGAGTAGTGCGTTGAAATCTTGTGTCATCTTGCTCTGTCCTGCCTGTCAAAAAACACAGGATAAAAATATAGCAGTGGGCAGGGTGCAGTGGCTCATTCCTGTAATCCCAGCACTTTGGGAGGCCAAGATGGGCAGATCACCTGAGGTCAGGGGTTTGAGACCAGCCTGGCCAACATGGTGAAACCCCATCTCTACTAAAAGTACAAAAAAATTATGCGGGCGTGGTGGTGCGTGCCTGTAGTCCCAGCTACTCGGGAGGTTGAGGCAGGAGAATTGCTTGACACCGGAAAACGGAAGTTGCAGTGAGCCGGGATCGTGCCACTGTACTCCAGTCTGGCAATAGAGCCAGACTGTCTCAAAAAACAAAACAAAAAAAGATGGACTAAAATAATCATTCATTACACAGTACTAAAGGCAATAGGTAAACAGATTAAAAACATGAAAGAAATGTTATCTTCAGATATGAAGAACTGTGAAAAAGTCTAAAAAGAAAAATACAGCAATCCAGGAAAAAACTCAAATGAATAAAGATAGGATTAGTATTCACTGTATACAGAGAAGAGTAAATCATTATTTTCAAGGAACAATAGGTATTATATGGGTATTATTGATAGACATCAGTCTATCTAGTCAAAAACTCCATAAGTAAAATAAATAAATAATGTATGCTGAAAAACGAATCTAATCTAGTATTATTGTCAATAATTTCAATATAAGACCTATGGAATTAAGTATTTAGGCACCAGTGTAATAATCTAAGTATGATGATGCTACTGTAACAGCTCTATATATTCCATATGATTTATATATTGAATTATAAGGAAAGAAAGCCTTCTTGAAATAGGTCCTGAGCAGGATTTTTAGTTAGGAGTGCTAAGTGGGACTTTTTAAATTGTATGTGGCAGAAATTCAACGCAGAGTGGTTTATTAACTAACGTAACTTGAAAGTTTGGGACTGTTGCTTGTTCAGACAGTGCTGAACCCAAGAGGGGCAAATAATGTCATCAGGAATCTTTTCTTCTGGCAGCTATGCTTTTTCAGTGCAAATTCTCCTGTAAACTGTGACCCTTTATGGTGGCAAGATGGCTGGCAGCTTACTCTAGCTTAATACTGCCACACAGAGAACCCCACAAGTGAAAATACCCAAATTGAGCCTGATACTATGACTTGGTTTATCTGTACATCACTGAACCAATCCATGTATGTGGTCAGGTCTGGAATATATAAACAGTCTACAAAGGGAGGTCAGGGTTAACTATACAGGATCCACATGATCTATGAAAAATAACAGTGGCTTGAAAAAAAATTGAGGTGATAGATTATAGAAAAAGGGAAATAGGCTCAAGTTGGCAAGTATAACAAAGTTAGATCTATTTAACATAATAGATGTTCTCACTCAATCACTTATAAATTACGTAGTGACATATAAACCTGCCTGTAATTAAGATATTTATGGTATGAGTGTCCATTAGATGTCTTCTTTTCTAAAAAACAGAATTTCCAATTAAATTTGTCTGGAATACAGCAAGTGTTTCCAGCATTGATTACTTCAGCAGTTCAGACATTCAGAGCTTTAAAAGGGCTTCTCTAATACCTTTGGATTTTGTCATCATAAAATAATGATGATAATAATAAAATAAAATTAATAAGATGCTCTAGGAGTATTGAATTTGCCGCCTTTGGTCAAAAGCTGTGAGGGCTGAATTTGCTGCCTTTGGTCAAAAGCTGTGAGGGCTGAATTTGCCGCCTTTGGTCAAAAGCTGTGAGGGCTTTTGACCAAAGGTGGCAAATTCACCACTCCTAGAGCATCTTGTTAATTGTGTATTTCATTTTATTTAAGAGGGAAAACATATACACACACAAACACAGACACATTTCTTCCCAGCAAACTTCCTTTCACGTCTCATTTTCCAGGACATGCCCACACTAACCCAGTAACTAACATCAGGTCATGAATTAACTATGAGTGAATTACACCAAGTAGAATTTTTACCCTCAGGATAGGGTGGTGCTCACTTCCCCCTGACCACATTCCTCATTTATACCTGGACAAAATAACCACAGCATTAGTACGAAAGACATGGGAGGTATATATTGGGTAGGCAACCAATAGTGTATGTAATGTGTCCTGCTAAATAGATTTTCAAAAAGTTGTTATAGAGATTATTGAATAATGCATTGAGAAAAGGCAATTTAATTATTTTAAACTTTTTTTTTAAGTTCTGGGGTACACGTGCGGTTTTGTTACATAGGTAAACTTGTGTTATGAGGGGTTTGTTGCATGGATTATTTTATCACCTAGGTATTACACCTAGTAGCCATTAGTTATTTTTCCTGATCTTCTTTCTCCTCCCATCCTCTACTCTCCAATAGGCCCCATTGTGTGTTGTTCCCCTCTATGTGCCCATGTGTTCTCATCATTTAGCTCCCACTTATAAGAGAGAACATGCGGTATTTTGTTTTCTGTTTCTGTGTTAGTTTGCTAAGGATAATGGCCTCCAGCTCCATCCATGTCCCTGCAAAGGACATGATCCCATTATTTTTTGTGGCTGCGTAGTATTCCATGGTGTATATGTACCACATTTTCTTTATCCAGTCTGTCATTGATGGGCATTTAGGTTGATTCCATGTCTTTGACATTGTGAACAGTATTGCAATGAACATATGGATGCACATAACTTTTTAAGAGAATAATTTATATTCACCTGGATGTATACCTAGTAATGGGATTGCTGGGTGGAATGGTATTTCTATCTTTATGCCTTTTAGGAATTCCACACTGTCTTCCACAATGATTGAACTAATTTTCATTCCCACCAACAGTATATAAGTGTGCCTTTTTCTCCACAAGCTTGCCAGCATCTGTTATTTTTTGACTTTTTAGTAATAGCCATTCCAACTGGTAGGAAATGGTAAGTCATTGTGGTTTTGATTTGCGTTTCTCTAATGATCAATGATGTTGAGCTTTTTTTTTCATATGATTGTTTGCTGCATGTATGTCTTATTTTGAAAGATGTCTGTTCATGTTGTTTGCCCACTTTTTTGTGGGATTCTTTACTATACCTTTGTTGGATGCATAATTTGCAAATATTTTCTCTCATTCTTTAGGTTGTCTGTTTACTCTGTTGATAGTTCATTTTGCTGTGCAGAAGCGCTTCTGGGCTTTTTTGATTGGTAGGCTATTTACTACTGCCTCAATTTTACAGCACACTGTTGGTGTCTTCAGGGTTTTAATAGCGTCCTGGTTCAGTCTTAGGAAGGTGTAAGTATCCAGGAAAATCTTCTAGACTTTCTAGTGTATATGCATATAAGTGTTCATAATACTGTCTGATTGTTGTTGGTACTTCTGGTTATTGTTGAAACAACACTCTTTGTTGTTTCTGGGAGTGTTTATTTGAATCTTCTGTCTTCCCTTTGTTAATCTCACTAGCAGTCTATTTTATTAATATTTTCCCAAAAACATCTCCTGGATTTGTTGATCTTTCAAATGGTTTTTCAGGTCTCAATATCCTTCAGTTCAGCTCTGATTTTGGTTATTTCTTGTCTTGTGATAGCTTTGGGATTTGTTGAATCTTGGTTCCTCTAGTTATTTAGTTGTGATGTTGTCAACTTGAGATGTTTCCAACTTTTTGATGTTGGCTTTTAGTGCTCTAAACTTCCCTCTTAACACTGCCTTAGCTGTGTCCCGTAGATTTTGGTATGTTGTGTCTTTCTCATTCATTTCAAAGAACTTTTTGATCTCTGCCTTAATTTCATCATTTACCAAAAAGTGATTCAGGAGCCGATTATTCGATTTCCATGTAATTGTATGGTTTTGAGTGACCTTCTTAGTCTTAATTTCTAATTTGATTGTGCTGTGGTCTGAGAGACTGTGGGTTATGATTTCAGTTATTTTGCATTTGCTGAGTAGTGTTTTACTTTCAATTTGTGATTGATTTTAGATTATGTGCCATGTAGTGAAGAGAAGAATGTAAATTCTGTTGTTTCTGGGTGGAGAGTTCTGAATATATCTATCAGGTCCATTTGGTCTAGTGCTGAGTTCAGGTGCTGAATATCTTTGTTATTTTTCTGGCTGGATGATCTGTCTAATACTGTCAGTAGGGCATTACAGTCTCCCTTTATTATTGTGTGGGAGTCTAAGTCTCTTTGAAGATCTCTAAGAACTTGCTTTATGAATCTGGGTGCCCCTGTGTTGGGTGCATATATATTTATGATAGTTAGATTTTCTTGTTGATTTGAACCCATAAAGGGCTGGAGGAAAAATCTACCAATCAACTGGAAAACAGAAAAAAAGGCTGGGTTGCAATCCAAGTTTCTGACAAAACGGACATTAAACCAATAAAAACCATTTTAATTTTAACATTATTTAAAAACTTTAATGATTGGTATTGTTAGTATATATTTCTTTTTATGTGTGTTCAAAATTAGTAACCAAATTATTCTCTATATAGGAACCCCAATTTTAAACATTATATACATTTGTCCAATTATATACTCTCTGTCCAAATATGATTTTTTAAAATAAAGAAAAAGCCACAGGGAAACATATAATAGACTTTTCTTATTGTAGAAAATAATGAATTAGATTCTAGTTTCCATTTTGTGAAGCAAAAACAGGACCTAGGATACTATGGGGCCAGAATATTTTTGAAAATATAATGATTGGAAATATAGTTACTGTTTGTTTTACTGATATGTGCTAAGCTAATGATGAAACAAATTGTATATTGTACCAGGTTTGTCTGCCTTGAGCCCCCAGAATGACAAAATTTGAACCCAAGAACTTCTTTCAGGAGCAAAGCTTTTGTTACAGTGGCGTGAACCACATCACTCTTGGCAGTGCACACACACACACAAACCACCCAAATGCTTAGACGTCATATTTGTTTGAAGTAAGGTCTCATAACTAACCCCTCATTGATTACTCTGTTTAATATATAAACCTTAATATGTTCACTCCAAATAGGACTAAAATGTACATCATTAATAGAGCTTACATAGTTGAGTAAAGTCAAAAGAAAAGCCAGGCCATCTGTATCTAAATATACAGCTCTTGAGATACTAACCAATGTTGAGTACAGTTCGCATAATTGATTTTTATTAGTTGTATTAAATAAAATCTCTAAATATGTTGTACTGATTCATAGAAACAAAAGAGGGAGATTTGCTCATTTTAAGCTATGTGAGCCTCCATGTTAATTTTGAAATAGTGGCCATTAACATTTGAATGCCTGGGCATGAGTAAGTGCTTCCTGGGTAAAAATGTATCTAGACATTGTGTACATTAAAAGATGTGACTTACAGCATGGTTTTCACAAGATTTCTCTACTGTCATGAAAAACTATATGAGAAATTCATGTAGATATATCGAGGAAGAGAAATATCAAGTGTTGAAACCCTTTTCAAACTGAAATTAGAGTTGGAGACAGCTTCATTCCTGACACAGATTAATTCTGAAAGGTGCATTTGCTTGTTTCCCACATGTGTTTTTCTTTGCTGAGAACATGCTGTGTGACTAGGAAGAAAGGCTGCTTATTTGAAAAATTCTATAGTGCCTTTCTAGTCTCAGGGATGTCTAAAAGCATACAAAGACATTACAATCCAACAGCAATATTTTGTTCATGATTCACTGTAGCCAATAATCACACAGAAAAGTTGTGGCTGACTGTAATTGGGGACCCTGCTGTGTTTCCACAGCCTTTTCTGTTTATGCATATATTAGAGAAGATAAATACTTACTTGTTTTATGTATGCAAGTTCTATATAAATAATTTGGGAGTCAAAAAAGTAATTTGATGGTCACCACAAAGGTGTAAAAGACACATTCCTTTCTTATTGAAACTTGCAAAGCTTACATTTAAATATATAGTGTTTAGTTTAGTGATATGACCCACGGACTTTTATGTTGATTTTGGTTTAGTAATGCTTGAAAAATCAATTCCTCAGCTGCCAGAGTCCACTTCATGGGGTGATATCATGAATACATGTTCAAAATAAAAATATGTATTACACTAGCATGTTCTCCAAACTAAAATTGAAAAGGCAATGCTTGTTTTAAATAATTGACATGCAAAAAACAGTTTGAATATTCAATCAGGTCTTATAATAGGATGTGTAATAAAGTTACTGCAGATATATTTGAACACAAATTACTTTGATGATATATTTCAAGTTAACAGGGCATCTGAGAGTATCCAATAAAAATTTGGAAACATTTTTATGTTTTTTAATTCCCCTGAATACCACGCTCTGTAAAACATTATGGGCACTACAGTTTTGTAACTAATGTTTTCATGTTGGCATTTTTTAATAAACCCACTGAAAAAAACCTTCTGTAAAAAATCAATATAGTTTGGTCTACTCTCGTAGCAGAGAGTGTTACTTGCAGAGATCTAGCTTAGGTTCTGCATGAAAGCTTTAAAATCAATGTCCAAAGTATACTGTTTTTCTCTAGTCTATCCCTTTGGGATTTCATTTCCTTAAGATTTTAGGTGGTAGCTAAGGTAATGTGGAAAAAAAAAAGAAATGTGGGCCAAAATGAGCATCAATTATAATATAAAGCCATGAAATGAATATAATGAATGTGTGGTAAACAATGCCTACTAATGAAAACTAACTTTCAAATAAGCATAGACTACAGAAATGTAGAAAAGTGATCACTGTATTTTCCTAATTATAATACATTATTTTTATCCAATATATTCAAATGTATTAAGTGGGAAATTAAACATTTAATGTCATATGCATCAAATAATGAAATGTTAACTTTGAAATTAAATCTATCTTCATATCACTACTAGTCTTTTCTAATTTGGTAAGTATCAGGCAGCTTTAAAAGTTGTCATATAACAAACTTTTAAAAGTTATATAAGAAACACAATCAATGATAACCTCCTCATAATTTAAATTATGATCTCACTTTGATTTATTACGTATATGTAAAAACTAAGCAATTCAGCCTTGGAAACTCCAAGTCTAAATGCACAGTTCTTTGGAGTCACATTTCCTCATTAAAAGTATTCCACACAAAGAGGCCGGGCACAGTGGCTCATGCCTGTAATCCAGCACTTTGGGAGGCCAAGGTGGGTGGATCACCTGAGGTCAGGAGTTTGAGACCAGTCTGGCCAAAATGGCAAAACCCCATCTCTACTAAAAATACAAAAATTAGCTGGGCATGGTGGCACGTGCCTGTAATCCCAGCTATTCAGGAGGCTGAGGCAAGAAAATAGCTTGAACCCAGGAGGTGGAGGTCGCCAAGATCACGCCATTGCACTACAGCCTAAGCGACAGAGTGAGACTGTCTCAAATAACTACAACAAAAAATTAATCCATTTAGAAAGAAAGTCTGGTCTGTCTCTCTCAAACTGTCTTTTAACACCTTTTCTTGTCCATATTTTTGAGAATAATGAAAGGTATGTAGTTTATAGATCCACTTGTTTCTTAGTGAGGAAATAAAAGTTGCCTATTTAAAAAGTATAAGGAAATTTGTACTGATTTCATTGAGATCTTGAGGCAAATAGAAATTATTCAGAGTGGCTTCACATAAGGGTTTTACTGAGCATTCAGGAAAGATAATATGTTAACAAGGGACTCTTTCAGCAACTATTGTAGGATCTTTCTTTGCTAGGGGTTTTCAATCTTGGACTAATTACTGCCCAATACTGAGGCACAACCCTTTCGTGTTCTCTACTCGGTGAATGTCCAGTGAATCTTGAGGATTTCCAGTCTGTCTGGTAGGAATATGCATGATACACATAATGGGCATTGTAAACGCTGATCCTTTTTTGTCCCCAAATAACTTCTTCAGTGTATCATGCATAAGTTAATATACTGAAGACTTGACAGGCACTCTGCACGTTTTTAGGATTCTCTATGTATACAACTCCCTCCTTTTCTGGTACTCTGTTTTCCAAACACTAGCCTCCTTGGTTTCTCCCAAGTCCTGGATCCTTCTCTGCAATTCGGAGAATCCATCTTGCTCCTTTGGGTCCGTCTGTGTTGCGACCTAGAAACTCTCAATCTGGGAAACTAGTGTAATAGGGATCATGTCATTTGTATCCCATTTGCCTAAGATCATTGTTCTTTGTTGTCTGGTGCTCTATGATTTGAAAATGATCATTTCAGATATATTGCTATTGTTTGTTTTTTCAGGTAGGAGGGCAAATTTTTCTGTCTTGTCAGGTACACATTCATATTTTAATGGAGTAGAACCATAGTGTCAAATACGATTGCCACATATCTAATATTTCAGTTATTTACAAAATAGAATATAATATTTGGCTTTCATTTCTTACAAATTTTTATAGAAACTGATGAACTTCATGTCAATTCAATGTTTTTAACTATATATTAATTACACTTTTTAGCCAATATATTTTCACCTTTGATATATTTATTGTGTTTGCTTCTTGCTTGAAATTCTTGCAAATGTTTATTATAGTTATATTCTTTTTAGTATGCTTTAGTAGTAGCCACCTAGGGAGTTCTGAAAATTTAGAAAAAAAGAATAAGATAGCCAACATTGAAAATTATTTTAAAGAGCAAGAAATTCTTTCAAGACAGATTCTTGAGACCCACATATGATTATATATTGCAGTATGGTGTCACATTGGACTCTGCTCTTTTGTTTATGTTGTAACACTGGGAAGCATCTTCAAGCCTTAGGATTCAGCATGACAAATCGGCAAGCTCATAGCATCTGAAAGGTGGAGTCATCAAGCCATAGAGATAATGAGGGCAGTAGGATAAGTGTGTCAGGAAACCCAAACTGCTGCCTTCATATCAGAGGTTGGAGAGGTATAAGTGTTAGGCAGTGTTAGCCTCATTTTACAGATGTCTGTGAAGGTGAGCATTAATCAAAATAATAACTTTTGCAGACCTTGTCAGGCACGTTTTAGAGAAACTATTAAAAATGCACCATCTTGTTATAAAAAGAAAATCTAGACATTGTCATTTCTAAATTCTTAGAATAAAATTATGGAAAATATTATCAAATCACCTTTGATAATGCATAAGTTTAAAAAGAATTCTTTCTTATAGAAGTATACTGTTATTTTAGGATATAGTGGCCAAGTGTGATATCTCCTTTGTGAGACTTGTTAAGTGAGAAAATGTGACAGGAAGTTATATTGACCACCAAGGGTTTCCCATGCAAGGATAAGACAATGATGGTCTTCAAGAGCAAAAGGGCTTTCTTCTTTATAATATCTGTGGGCAAAAGAATTTCCACACCTTCATTGATTGTTTATATAACATAGCATCAAACGTGTAATTCTGCAGTTTTTGTGTTGTTAATGATATCTCGTCCTAAGTATTTTTTTCCATCTCTTTGAAGAAAGTTGGAGGAGATAGGGTTCTGCAGGCATACTTGGGCTGCAAATCGAAACCATCATCCTTGCACCGGGGAAACCAACGAAATAAGAGCTACCAAACCGTTTGGAACTTGCTAGATATTTTTCTTTTTCTTTCTTGTTTTTTTGAGACAGAGTATCACTCTGGTGCCTAAGCTGGAGTGCTATGGTGGGATCTTGGCTCATTGAAACCTCCTCCTCCCAGTTTCAAGCAATTCTCATGCCTCAGCCTCCCAAGTAGCTGGAATTAGAGGCCTGCACCGCCACTATGCCTGGATAATATTTGTATTTTCGGTAGAGATGGTGTTTCACCATGTTGGCAAGGCATGGCTTGAACTCCTGGCCTCAGGTGAATTGCCTGCCTCAGCTTCCCCAAGTGCTGGGATTACAGGCAGGAGCTACTGTGCCTGGTAGGACTTGACAGATAATTTTTAAAAAGGAAAAATAATTTATTGCCTCATAAAACTATTTATGGTTATGATGTTTCTCAAATACTTTCTGTGACTATGAACTGATCATACATCCAAATTAAAATGGAACTAATTTAGAATAATTTGATTTGGCACTTTAGGACAAAGATATTTTGTATGAAAGATAAACCAGCAGTATGTAATTTGAAATGGGAGTAAATTCAATGAAAAATAAAATCCTTCCTGTTATAAAAAGCTAACAAGTTATGTGTGATTTTACTTATTGTTTAAAACACAGGAGACTAAATATTTATAGTCTTTAAAACCTATAAATTCTATTCTATTTTTTTCTCTTTGCTCTAGTGTACTTGGCCAATGGTCTTATCAACAAAGACTAATGTGGTATGAATTCAAGGGCAGGGATTTTGTTCTTTTTGGTTACTCAAACTTATATTTACCATAGTGCCTGGCACATACTCAGTATATATTCATGGAATGAATGTGTAGAATTTATTTATTTATTTATTTTTGAGACAGGGTCTCGCAGTGACTCCCAGGCTGGAGTGCAGTGGCATGATCTCGGCTCACTATAATCTCTGCTTCCCAGGTTCAAATGATTCTCTGCCTCAGCTTCCCACGTAGGTGGGACTACAGGCATGTGGCACCATGCCTAGGTAATTTTCGTATTTTTAGTAGAAACACGGGTTTTACCAGATTGGCCAGGCTGGTCTGGAACTCCTGACCTCAAGTAATCCACCCAACTCAGCCTCCTAAAGTGCTCAGATTACAAGCATGAGCCACCATGCCCAAAAGAGTATGCGGAATTTAGAAATCAATTGATTGTCTGCCTTACTAGTCTATCAAAGGATGCTATATGGGAAAACTTATGTTCCATAGGAAAATGGACCCTAAATTAAGCATATGCATTCTACATTGAATTTCTCCTTCAGTACTCTCAGTTTCTTTTAAACTCATTTTTGGGATAACCCTGTTTTTTAAGGAATTAAAGAAATAAATATTAACGTACTTAATATTTAACATTTAGGAAACACTTAATTTAATATTAAACTATTGATTGAATAGTTTAGTTGAATTTGTTTTAAAGTTTGAGGAATATAAAATATTGGTATTAGGCAGGGTATAGTGGCTCATGCCTATATATCCCAGTACATTGGGAGACTGAGGCCAGCAGATCACTCGAGCCCAGGAGTTTGAGACCATCTTGCACAACACGGTGAAACCCCATCTCTACAAAAAATAGAAAAGTGAGCCGTGGACGAGGTGTAGTGGCTCATGCCTGTAATCCCAACACTTTGGGAGGCCAAGGCAGGTGGATCACTTGAGGTCAGGATTACAAGACCAGCCTGGCCAGCATGGTGAAACCCTGTCTCTATTAAAAATACAAAAAAGTTAGTGGGGGAGTGGTGGTGGGTGCTGGTAATCCCAGCTACTTGGGAGGCTGAGGCAGGAAAATAGCTTGACACCAGAAAGGGAGGTTGCAGTGAGCCAAGATGGTGCCATTATACTCCAGCCTGAATGATGGAAGTAAAACCCTGTTTCAAAAATAAAATAAAACAGAACATTGTTATTAAATATTTTAATATTAAATTATTGATTCATTATATTAATAATGTTTTCTTCCAGGGTTTTTATAATTTGAGGTCTTACACTCAAAGTTTTAATCAATCGTGAGTTAATTTTTGTATATGGTGAAAGGTAGGGGTCCAGTTTCAGTCTTCTGCATGTGGCTAGCCAGGGATCCCTGTAATAATTTTTGAATAAGGAGTCCTTAACCCATTGCTTTTGTCAACTTTGTCGAAGATCATTTGGGGCATAGGCCTAGGGAAATAATTTACGAGTAAGTCCTCAAAAGCAATTTCAACAAAAACAAAAATTGACAAATGGGACCTAGTTACAGTAAAGAGCTTCTACACAGCAAAAGAAACTATCAACAGAGTAAACAGACAATCTACAGAATGGGAGAAAATATTTGCCAACTATCCATCTGATAAAGGACTTATATCCAAAATCTGTAAGAAACTTAAGTAAATCAACAAGCAAAAATCAAATAACCAGATTAAAAAGTGGGCAAAGAACATAAACAGGCACCTCTCAAAAGTAGACATGCAAGTATCCAACAAACATCTGAAAAAGTTCTCAACATCACTAATCATTAGAGAAATGCAAATCAAAACCACAATGAGATACTGTCTCATGCCAGTAAGAATGGCTATTATTAAAAAGTCAAAACGCAGCAGATACTGGCGAGGCTAAAAAGAAAAGGGAACACTTACACACTGTTGGTGAGAAAGTAAATTAGTTCAGCCTCTGTGGAAAGCAGTTTGGCGATTTCTCAAAGAACTTAAGACACAGCAATCCCATTACTTGGTATATATCCAAAAGAAAATAAATCACTCTATCAAAAGACACATATACTCATATGTTCATCGCAGCATTATTCACAATAGCAAAGACATGGAGTCAACCTAGGTGCCCATCAATGGTGGAATGGATAAAGAAAACATGTTATGTATATACCTGGAATACTATGCAGCCATAAAAAAGAATTCATGTTCTTTGCAGCAACATGAATGTAGCTGGAGGTCATTACTCTAGGTGAATTAGTGGAGGAGCAGAAAAACAAATACTGCAATTTCTTACTGATAAGTGAAAGCTAAACATTGGGTGCCCTGAACATAAAGCTGACAATAGATACTGGAGACTAATAGAGTAAGGACGAAAGGAGGAGGGCAAGGGTTGAAAAACTAATTGTTGGGTACTACGCTCACTATCTGGATGATGAGATCATTCCTATCTGAAACCTCAGCATCAGGCAATATACTCATATAACAAACCTGGAAATGTATCCCCTGAAGCTAAAATAAAATTTGAATTTATAAAAAAAAGATTCCATTTTCTCAAAATATCATATTAGCAATATAATAAGAATTATTAACATTTAATCTTTTAATATTAAAATGCAAATATAAAATATTCCTTTATTTTGTCACTCATTCAGTAAACATATTGGGTACTATGTTCTAGGCACGTGGGATACCACAGTGAACAAAGAGATACAAAGTTTCATTGAGTTTATATCCTAGTAAAAGGAGATGGACGACAAACAGAGAATGCATCAACAAACATATAAGTGGATAGCAGTGATAAATCATATGAAGAGCAATAAAACAAAATGGTTATTAAGAGTTATGGAGAAGTACTATTCTGTGTTGGAGAGACAGGATGTGTATTTGAATAGAGACCTGAATGAAGTATACCCTAATGATCACTGAGGGAAGTCATTTCAAGCAGAAGGAATAGTAGGTGAAACAGACTTGAGAGGGGAAAATGCTTGTCACGTCCAGGAATAGGAAAATTTCTGACATGGTTTATTATGAGTTAAAGAGAGAAAGCTCACTAGACCACTAGGGATTAATAGTGGGGTATGGTGTATCTGGGCTAGACTGATGACTTTGAGCTCTATTCTGAGTGAGCCCCTGCAGGGTTTGAGAACATGCGTGACATGATCTGACTTACCTTTAAAAGGCTTACTCTGCGTACTGTAGGTTGGGAGCTGTGAAAGCTGGACAGGCAATTTTAGAAGTAGGAAGACCAGTTAGAAGAGTATTTCAACAGTTATTGGGGAGATCATGTTGGGGTGGAACAGGATATTAGTTGTGCTATTTATAACGCATGCTTTGATTCTGGGTATATTTTATATACCCAGAAAAAGTTAAGGACCAGTCACAGGTTTTTGTCTTCAGCAATTGAAGGCTAGGAGGTGTGATTTTCTAAGATAAAGAAAACTAGGGAATGTATGGTGAGGAGGAGCTCAAAGGCAGTGTTTTAGTCATGCCAAGTTTCAGTTGCATGTTAACCAGCTAGAGATGTGAACTAGGCGGTAGATTCCTGCATTAAGTTGGTTTCCACTCTGATTCCAGTAGTCAGGATGCAGTTTGGAAAAAAGAGTTGTTTCTATTGTCCAGGGATCATATGTTTCCTAACCAAAATAAGTACACATACTTACTCCATCTCTGAGTTTCCTATGACATCTGGAAGAGCTAATAGACCTTCTATTTATGCTTCTCAGTTGTTTATCTTATTGTAATTAAGATTAGCCTAAGTTCCTGAACATAGTAACAATAATACTAACCATGTCCATCAATTGACTTTTTTTACTCTGTGCCAATCACTCTTCTAAGTATTTTATAAGATTACAGTCCTTGCCAAATGCGTATTTTATTTCAAATGTACCAAACATATAACTGAGGCTTTAAAATGTCAAATAATTTGTTCATAGTTATATGGATGGTAGGTTTGAATAATTCCAAATTCTATGTTCTTAAAGAGCATTTGCAATCATACTGTAGTTTTTGACACAAATTATTTCTCCCGTTTATGTAAATTTTTCCCTGCCAAAAACCACAGTGAAGCAATATGGTGAGAGAAGCCATTTTAATCAAAGTAACTGAACAAACCCTAGTTATTTCTACCACCAGGAAAATATTTCTGTTATTTTTTTCTCACTCTTCCTAAGCAGACATTGCTGACCTCCACATGTTGAAATATTAATAGTACTCTCCTGCTCTGGTCTAAGACATTCTGGCTCCCACTGTCTCCTCTATCCTGTATATAATAACTATCATTGTGCCCCTATTCCTAAACATTCTAATACTTTTGTATTCAGATTTTTGACTACTCACCAATACTTTTCTATTAAAGTGTTGCTTTGAAGGGTTTAAAATCTCTTGACAGTTCTGGCTGCCATTCCAGGAAGTTGGCCGTGAGAGATGGGGCTGGTTTTTAAGAGGGTATGAAGCTAAGGTACTGCATGTGAGCTAAAATTGGAACTGGTGGCTTTTATTTATTGTTTATAACTTTGGACAGATGCAATTTAGTTGCAAGTAGGGATATTAGCTAATAATAAGGTGAAATTCCTTGTATTCATTTCAAGGGGGAAAAGAAAAGAGTACTTGGATTAATATTTTGGGCACTATTTTAGCCAATCTGTTGTATCACACCTCTGGGTTTTCATAAAGTCGGAACCCTTTTAGGGAGCTCCACCGTTGAGTAGGGAACTCATTCATGAGCTGTGTCCAATCCTTTGAATTTACTGATCCACTTTAAATATGAAGTTATGTTCACCTGGCTCTAAACTTTGGCTATATAATCTCAATTTAAATTTCTGCCATTGGCTCCTTTAAATCTATTGCTCATATATATTCTACGATCATTATGCTTTCCGATCAGGCAGGCCTATTTTGAGTTTCAGAGGCATTATTTACTTTCTGTGTAATGATCGAAAAAGTTAGATAATCCTTTGTTTACCAGATTTTTTTTAAATAAGTGAATATAATGACAACTACTCTGCAAAGTTATTGGGAATGTGAAAAAATTGAAGTAGAAGAAACACATGCCATAGAAGCTGTAAAATAGTAGATGTTCAATAAACATTATTAAATTTTGAAATGTAAATTAAATGCATAATTAATTTATATTCTCACAAAAATGTTTTCTGTTATAATGATTCAAAAGATAACTTTTTTAAAGTTTATAATTTATTTCCAATACATTAGGATTAAAAACTGACTTTATGCAACTGTACTCTTTAATTCATTTCTTCTGAAGAAAAGTACAAAAGACCAGACTAAAATTGAGACAAGCATTTAAAGGAAAATCTTTTGACTCAGAGTCCCAAAACAAACTGTAAATGGTTCATTTTTCCAAAATAATTAGTTTTTGTACATAATATACATACTTTTACACTATAAACAAAGATTGCTGTATATGTACTTAAATTATAATTCTAGTATCTGCTTTTCCTCTAATTTTTCTGGAGCACAAAGCCTATTTGCAAGTCAGAAATCTAATAATCTCAATGGGCAGACTGTCTTAGAATAAGCATTTACCCTTAAGTTACCTATAAAAATAATACTCATTCTTTCCCTTGGCTCAAAGGCCAATATATCAGTAAGTTTTAATTTACTTTACAAAACTCTGCCATGTTAACATGAAGAGCACACTAATGTTTAATGTTTAAGCATTTAAAAGATAACTTGTTTCATGTATATATGAGCATGTAGATTTCATCAAATATGAGTGGATGTATGTAATCTCTTTTATATATGTGTTTTCACTCATAAACACATTCTCCTTTAAATATTTTCTATATTAGAGAAAGCTTTTCATTTGAAACCACAAAGATTTTATGATACTAAAAATGGCCATTAGAATAGTGTTTACTGATTTGAATGTGAGTAATTTATCTATATGTGGAGACTCACATGCTTCAAAAAATTATCAAAGTCAAAACTTAAAGGAGAATTTTAGCATGAACCCTTGAAGCAAAATAACATTATGGAATTGTCCAATTACTTCTCCAAATGTCCAAAAAGAAACCAAATAACATTAAGAAAACCAAAATGGTCTCTGTGTAGCCAAACTTTCTGCAAAGTGTCAGTTGCCAAGTGGTGTCATAGAAAATAAAGTTTGGGCTGTTTTGTCAGCTTTAACTGTTCTTCTACCTTTTAACAACTCTCCTAAAGGTTCCATTGATCTCTGTCTTTGTTTGACAGGCGCTGTCACCAGTGACTCTCCTTCTGAGGGTTTGGTTCATTATCCTGACCTTGACTTCCATTGGATTTCTTCTGGATCAAAGGCAAGAAGTGAAATTCTTGCATTGTTTTTTACATTTACTCAATTCAAGAATTTTCCACAGAGTGGTAAACTACCAGCACATTAGATAACTTTATAGTGTAGTTTAAAAAATAAATACAAAACTTAGGTATTTGACTTTTGATTTTTTTAGAGTAGTTAACTATATCAGTTCTCCTAACCGCTCATTTTTTAAATGAATGAAATATGAAGATATGAAATCAGTGAAAAGAGTCACTCTTACTTTAAATCCTAGAAATTTAGTTGCCTAATATTTTATTTATTAGCTGAAAATAAACTTTACCCTAACTCAGCAATGATCGAACTAAAGCAGTACATTGCTAAAGAACAGATTTTCCCTAAAAAGATGAGATGAGTGTCCTTTCTTAGTTTAATCCCTGTTTTCAAACAGCTTCAGGGGACGTGCTTTTCAAGTATATTAAAATATTAAGTATTTCTTGAGAATGAAAAGTTCATCTCTGTTTTAATTATAACATGTAAAAACATGAAGAGCATATTTAACGCTTATGCATATTAATGACGTTTTATTTTAGACCCCAGGCAGCTATTATGGAAACTCTTCGTTGCTTGATGTTCCTAATGCTGTACAGATTTGGTCACCTGAAGCCTCTTGTCCCTTCCTTATCATCTGCTTTTGAGGTAGGACATTCATCTTAGGTAGCCACGGGATAGTGTATACCTATTGCATATTTAATATATTCATTCAACAGTGTTTTCTCTACTGCACTTCTGACCAGTACTTGTGGGAAATTTTTTACCTTTTTTTTTTTTTTTTTACTTTCCAGTACTTGTTAGTTGTGCCATCTGAGCTAGTTAATATTGCTGAGCCACAGTTTTTTGGTTTCTGAATTTGGATACCATTAACCTCATAGAGTTGTTGGATATATTACATTACATTACACAACCTTTATAGAGAAATCAGACCATGTATTAGGTTCTCAAGAAGTGGAAGAAGTGATTTTACAAAAAATTTTTGGCAGAGATTCTGCCATTTAAGTTTTTTTAAAGCTTTTGAAGTAAAAATTGTGATCAAGATTCCTTGTCAGTTACCTACGAAAAGTAATCATTCTACAGAAGTAAAGTCACTGAAGTCAATGAGATTTTTCAACAACTGAAAAACACAGTCTTTTGTGATGGTTAATTCTTATCTTCCAAAAACCATATTAAACTTGTGGGAATATATTTATTGTTTAGAATCTAGACAACTGTTAAAGACATTTATTTTCTCATCACTAAAGCATTAATAGACAGTGTATTATGTTTTTAATTAAGAGTTGTATTGTTTAACTTTGGTGCCAAGACACTTGCTAACACCACCAGAATGTGCTACATGTAACTTTAAGCTTGAAACATAAATATTAACATCCCCCATTTCTAGCATCAGTGAAAATCCTAATATATACACTATCATTATTTAGTATTGATTACAAATTGAAACAACCTCTTTGGAAAAAAATTGATGATATCTATCAAAATTGGAAATGCATATACCCTTTAACCCAGCATTTCACTTTTAGGAATTTGTGCTACTGAAATGGTATGCTCACACATCTGTGAATTGGTGTATATGCGATATTATTCATTGTAGCATTACTTGTTATGACATAATATTAGCAACAATCTAATGACATGAATAGAGGGTATTTAAAAATGATTATTCATTAATAAAGTAGTAAAATATGCATCTATAATAATAAAACAAGAAGTCCTTTAGTACCAGTAAGGAACAATCTTCACCGTAAAACATGATACAGGATTTCATGTGAAGTATTCTGCCATATGCTGCACATAAGTATAAAAACAGGGAAGGAGATATAGGTATATAAATGTATAAATGTATTTTATTGTATGTATGTAAATATATCTAGGAAGATAAACAAGAACCTACCATTTGCTTGTGGAAAGAAAAGGTGAGTTTTGTGGTTAGAAGAAAGGAAGAAGCGGAAGATTCTTTATTAAGTTAATATTCTTTGATATCGATAAAACTTCTAAACTTCTAAACCATGGAGGTATATTTTACACATTATATATATTATGTGAATTTAACCCATGAAGCATACAATCTTAGTATCGGGATCTTGGATATCATCTAGCTTAATATATTCTGCAATATAGTTGATATGTGTACATTTATTTTGCTTCTTGAAATTATAACCTAAAAGCAAAATAGATAATCATAAATTATACATATTTAATAAAATTCAGAACTACACATGCCAAAAAAACACAAAATCAAAGAAAAATGGCACTTTAACAGCCTAGATGAGGGGCACATTCTAATTTAAGGCATGAAAGACAATAATTTCATTTAATGAGACTACTCGTAGGTTTATGGTGATAGTTTATTTTACGCACTCCAGAAGCAAATAGAGAATATAGGTTCCTTTAGCCGATGTTGTAAACGTGGGAATGTGTGCTTACAAAAACGTATTGCATTTAAGATTCTTTGATGATGAGATGGCAGAGGGCAGTGTAGTATGTCCAGCTTTTAAGCATGATGAACTCTAGTGTAGGATCATGTCAGTTTACTTATTTAGTTAATAGATGAAGGTGAGTAGTAAAGACTTAAGCTTTGAAGCCATATTGCCTGAATTTGATTGTTGGCTGAAGAACTTAGTAGCTGTGTGTTCTTTGGCAGTTGCTTCACCACTGAACTATTCTTGTTCTTGCTTTCCTCTTCTGTAAAAGGAAGAAGTATAACCTCCACTGAAATATGATTCTGAGGATTAAATAAGAGAATATGTGTCAGGGATTTAGCACAGTGATAAATGCATAGAAAGTGTGCCACAAAAGTTAGGTACTGTTATTATTGTTATTGTTTTATATGAACTTAAGGCTCACTTGAAATAATTCTTTGGCCTTGGCCTACCCTGAAATCCACAAGTCAAGTTTGGGGACAGCTAAAATAAGAAGTGGGGAAGAATAGCATTGTTGAGGAAATGTCAGAGCTATGAATTCTTAGTCTGACACTTGCTCTGTCTGTGATTTTGGATTCTGTGCCTCAGGTTGTTCAACTGTAAAATGGGTTTAATGGGAGCTAACATGTATTGAGCTCTTACTATGTCTAAATGCCTTACTAGTATTATTCCATTCAGTATTCATACCAAGCCTATGATGTAGTTACTTCCACTGTCTTCATAATGAGAATATTGAGGGGTGTACACAACTTGTCTAAATATACATAACTATTAAGTGAGTAAGTCAGGAAACAAACTCAGGAAGTCTGACACTATAACTCTTCATAATGAAGGTACATTTTTATCGATGTAATGATAACAATACTCATCTACCTTAGGGGTTGTAGCAAAATGTAGCAAAAGTAGCTTGGAAAATGTAAAGAGCTATAATAAAATGTCTCATCAATTTAACTGCAAAAGTGTTTTGAAAACACAGGTGGTCTGCATAACTTATCTCTGAATTATCTTTGGTTTATGACTCAAAGAAGAGAGAACATCATGGAAAAAGTCTTTCAGGGTGCTTGGCTACCCTTTCCAGAAACTACTTCTGTCTGTGTGGGCCCATGCATGACAAGTTCTTCAAGAGGAAATGTTGCCTGTGATTTACCACTGGCAAATACTGGGAAAAAAAATAAATAAATACTGTTATAACATCATTTTAAAGAAAAAAAAGTTTTCCTTAAAATGATGTTATAACAGTATTTAATTCACATGGTTTGGTGGAAAAATGAAGTGCCACAAAGGAGAGAAATAGGAAGAAATAGATAAATTATAGTTATCACTGTTCATATTACCATTACTAGAGTGTTAGTATTATTAATAAATCTAAGCCATTAATGATTAAACTTGAACAAGTCTTCTCTGACAAGAGGTCAAGTGAAATGGCAGCATAAAGACTGAATAGGTATCTTGCTAGCAACCTTTTTATCTGTGAAGTAGCCTTTTCTTTCTACTTCTTTTTAAAGTTGAACATTGTAAAAATTACAACCAGTTGTAATTCTTATATTCTTTTTTTATTTCTTTTGAGACGGAGTCTCGCTCTGTAGCCCAGGCTGGAGTGCAGTGGCACAATAGCTCAGTGCAACTTCCGCCTCCTGGATTCAAGCAATTTTCCTGCCTCAGCCTGCCTAGTAGCTGGAACTACAGGCACATGCCACCATGCTTGGCTAAATTTTTTTGTATTTTTAGTAGAGACAGGATTTCACCATGTTAGCCAGTCTGTTCTCGATCTCCTGACATCGTGATCTGCCCACCTAGGCCTGCCAAAGTGCTGGGATTACAGGCATGAGCCACCGTGCCCAGCCAATTCTTATGTTCTTAATTATGAATTTCAAATGTGTGTTTTCTTCACATTTGTATCTCTTAGAACTTTAAATCTTTGCCATTTATCAGAGTTGTAATAAACCTGCTCTTTTATTAAAACTTTTCTTCAAAAATGAGTATAGAAAGCTAATCAACGGCTTCAGTGACTCCATTCAATATGAATTAGGGCTGACGGACTACGAGTGATTATACTACAAGGACACTATGTTCTCTCCATTTTTCTTTGACGCTATCACTAGAATAGTCAGTGAAGCAATAGATCCCCTTTCTCCTGTAAATCAATGTTGTATATATTGGTAGCATCAGCTTGTAGCCCTGTGACTCTTTTTTATCTAGAAGGTTGGGTAGAGGTTTCTTGTTATATTATTATATTATATAAGTCAAACTCTTTAAGTTTGCTTGGTAATAAGCTTCCTACATTATTTGAGAGGAGTGTGCCTGTCAAATTTATAGTTATCCTCTTTCCGACAAAGTTATTCATCTATTTTGCATAAACAAACAGTACAATGCAGAGAAAACAGATTGTAAGAAGATATAACCATACTTTATTAGTGGTTATGTTTGTGTTGTTACCTAAATGGTTTTATTATTCCTCTCTCTTTTTGGTGATGAGTTTATTCTTTAATGAACATATATGCCCTTTAATCTAAAATCTCAAAATCTTTTTTTGCAACTAAATTTCCATGTTCAGAGTTTTGTGATAGGTACTGAGAGGAAATATTTGAAAGATATGGCTGCATGATGCTAGAGTTGTCACAGCCTTAGTCAAAGACACCAGCATGCTGATGACAATGACAGTGAGCAGCCTATTGTGGAGAGAACCTGCTTCTAAGCTGTGTCGACAGTGTCCTATGGCTCCTAATAATATAAGGCATCTGTTAGTAACAAATGATTTCCATAAACCATGATTCTTTAAAATGCCCGTATTCTAGCTATATCCAGCTGGCATCACTAAGGTGAAGAAGGCATGGGAATTACTCTGACTGCTTATTTCTGGTTTGTTTATAGTTTATTAGTTTTTTTTTTCTTATTTTCATGGGGATCACAACCTGATTTTATCTGCATACCTTCTCAGGTGTGGGCATTAGGGCATGCATACACTATTAATCTCACAACTGCCTGCCTCAAGAAATGACTATATCCTGGCAGTTACTATAGCTCAGTTGATCCTTAAACAACATGGGTTTGAATGCACACGTCCATCTATGTGTGGATTTTTTTCAATAAATGTTACACTTAGTGTGCCCCTCTCTCCAGCCTCCCCTTCTACCTTCTCACCTCTTCCACCTCTGCCACTCCTTAGTAGGCAAGGCCAAACTCACCTCTTTCTCCTCCTTCTCAGACTACTTAACATGAAGAAAATGAGATAAAAGACCTTTATGATGATGTACTTCAGCTTAATAATACATTTTCTTCCTTATTATTTTCTTAACGTTTTCTTTTCTTTAGTTTACTTTATTGTAATAATACAGTGTATCATACATATAACATACAGAATATGTGTTAATCAACTGTTCATGTTATCAGTAAGGCGTCTAGTCAACAGTAGGCGGTTAGTAGCTACATTTTCGGGGAAGGTGAATGTTAGGCAAATTTTTGACCGCACAGGAGGTTGGTCCCGCTAACCTCCGAGTTGTTCAAGGGTCAAGTGTATTTATTGCTAATGATGTAATACTTGTGTTGAAGCTTATAGGTATTTTAATGTTGTTACCAGTCATTCCATCCAGACTTTTAAGTACCTCTGTCTGCTTTTATTTCTATTCTGCATAATGAGAATAATAATAGTAATACCTACCTTAGCAGCCGGACCTGTGGATTAAATAAGTTTATAAATACGAAAAATATTTATATCAATGTCTGTAAATGTGCAGTATGTTGTACCCACTCCACCAAAAGCTTCAGTACAACTGACGTTGCCACTCCTATAGTTACTACTAAGAATATAATAAAAGTACAGGCTGTAAAGCACGTGTGATGATTCTTAGTGAGGAGCACAGTGTAAGTTCTCCTTTTCCAAGTTAGTTTCTCTGAGTATTAAAAATGTCTTTGGAATATGAATTTATAGTATTTTTCAGTCATTCAAATACAGTATCATATGGAAAGGTTTAAGGATTTTTTGTATTTTATGATTTCATATATCACAAATTAATTGTGATTGCAGTGACCAGGTAACATACAATAGAACATTTTATTTAGAACTTGTTTTTTAAATGTGGATTATTCAACCCAGCTTAGTGAGAAATGAATAGAGGTAGGAGTTTAGTCGTTGACTTTGTATTTTAGGATAAATAAAATGATTCCTCTAAGACACAGCAGATGACTGTTTCTGAGTCATACAAAATATTATCTTTGTTCATTGAACTCATATTTAAGAACTTTTTGCAAAAAACTTTACTTCTAAAAGAACCACATGACATATAAGTAGGCCACTTTGATTCTTCTCAATGTTTATATTTAGGGTGTTTCATTTTTTAAAATGTAAATATATTTCTTTTAAATGAAATGTTATCACTACAGTAATAGAAAACCACAAATTTGAAATACCCAAAGCATAAATTTAAAATGTCATCAAGTTGTGAAGTAAAAATTAAAATAAATATGAGTAAAATAATAAATCTGATTATTTTCTGAGACTCCATATCTGAAAATAAAATCCTTATAAAAATGGCATTGAATAGGATCATTCAGTAATAAGGGGATATTTATCTTAATGCCATTGTTAAAATCACTTTTATCATTTCCATCCCAATCCCTCAATTTAAAAAATTTCATATTTAGGTGATCATTACCAAAACTTCAAAGAATAAAGCTAAAGCAAGCAGAATTAAGACAGGTAGAACAGACCTAAAACTGAGAGAGGTGCTTCCTTGTCCTTCTCTTGCTGGTATTAGATGCCAGAGACTTACCACGAAGACATGTTCTGGGAGTTTCTGTCAGAGAATACATGAATTTGAGTTATCTACGAGTTAGGTTTGGGTTGCTTCCATCTCAGTGGTTTACAAGTCCCTGCTAAACTTGGGAGAGTAGAAGTTTAAGGTCTTAAGAACCTTGGGTAGGCACCCAGTTTGGAGGGCAGAAAATTACACTTGCATCCCTAGAGGGATTCTTACCCACCTAGTTCACATTTCTGACTGAAATCCTATGGAGTACCACCATTAATTATTATGTATCTCACCCTTTAGGAAACACCCTACTTTTCTTCCAACTCTGCAATCTAATTATTATGCCTTCTTATTAGTTACCCTTTCCACATTATTATCTTGTCTGGGCAGCTCTTTTGAAAAAGCATTACGCCAAGGTTAGCAATTTGCTACCTCAGCCATTTTAAGTAATGAAGAAACCAACCGTAAGTAGCAACCGTAAGACTCTTCAATATTTGTTGCCTTTTTCAATAAATATTTAATGTGCACTGAAAATACCTGCTATATAGCTGTTACTCACCAAACTTGAGAAGAATACCTTGTTGTAATTTTAACTCTAAATAGAATGCTGAATTAAATGTTTGTTGACTTCAAATTGCAAAGAATGCATATTCAGATGTCTCTTGTTACCCAGTTATGATGTCAACATACATGTATTAGAAAACCAAGAAAGATTCAGCAGTTATTAGCAAGCTTCGTACTTGCATGGATTCTTCCTTCTTGCATTGTTTCACTTTCTTTTCTTTGGTGTATGTATGTATGTATGTACGTATGTATGTCTGTGTTTATTTATCTGGTAAAATTCAGGCTTCCTTGGTGTGTATGTTTTTGCATGACAGACCAAGCTAAAACTTAATGGCTTAAAACAAATGAAGATGTATTCTTTCTCACAATTTTTGTGGTGTTTTCTCTGCTGCTTTCACCTGGGTCCACTCATTCAGCAGTATTCCACCGAATCAGCTGAGCTAAAATGAAATGTGAGAAGCACTTGTTTCTGGCTATCAAAGGAGCACATTGTTTTCCCTCCACATGGCCTCTCACCCTCCAGTGTACCAGGCCAAATTCTTTCCATTGCAATTGCAAGATGTGCTAGACTGAAGGCTGAATCTTCAAGGCTTCTTGAAGCCTAGGCCCAAGAACTCTATATACTTCTCTACATTCCATTGGTCAGACAGATCATCAGAGCAGCCAAAAATCAAAGGGTGGGGAAATAAACTCTTTTGATTAGAAGAGCAGTAAGATCAATTGCAAAAGGGCACACATAAATTTATGCCCTTTTATCGGTCTACCACACTGAGGTTTTATATTACTGGGGTTCATCTCACAATGGTGATTAGTGTGTTGTCATCACAGAATGTTTGAAGCCCTCTTAAATGAGTCATTTCAATTGTTTATCTGGCTACAAGATGAATGTAAGAAATAGACTGTCCTGAACATTTTTTCATGATATGTATGCTAGTCTGCTGTATGCATACTTTTGAGTTCAAGGTGACATACACACACATACACACACACAAATATTCATAGCATAGAGCAATTTTGACTGATAGATTTCAGTATTATCCAAACGTCTAATTTTTATTTTTGTTTTTTGAGACAGAGTCTTGCTCTTGTCACCCAGGCTGGGGTGCAATAGTGTGATCTCTGCTCACTGCAACCTGCATCTCCCAGGTTTAAGCATTTCTCCTGCCCCAGACTCCTGAATTACTGGCGTCCACCATTATGCCTGGCTAATTTTTGTACTTTTAGTAGAGACGGGATTTCACCGTGTTGGCCAGGCCGGTCTTGAATTCCCGACTTCGTGATTTGCCCGCTTTGGCGTCCCATAGAGTTGGGATTACAGGCGTGAGCTGCGGCACCTGGTCCTAATATTTTTATAAAGTGTACAAAGTTGGCATTTATTAGTTTTTATTTAATGTTTTTCATCACATCAGTTTTTTTCTATAGCATTTGAGATATTAAATTAGACATATTTTTTATAAATATAACAAAATTAACACCATTCTAAATAAAATTATATTGTAATATAATGTTTGCTATATTAGTTTTATTTAATATTTTTCATCACATCTGTTTTTTTCTGTAGCATTTGAGATACCAAATTAGATATAATATTTCTATGAAAGATAACAAAATAAATACCATTCTAAATTATAATACCAGTGAACTATTATTAACACTGTGTTATCTGCTATCTGTGTGATACCATTCGTATTTCCACAGATAGAACAATTACTTTGTACTTTATGCTTATCATTTCCATGCTTTTTAAAAAAACTGTAATTTTTTAAATGTATTATTTTCGTTGCCTGTACTCGTATCCATTTCTATTCCTGTAAAGTGGTCACTGTTGACAATACATATCTATCTATTCTCTAGTGTTGTTTCCAGGTTTTTCTATTGCAATGCTGCAATAAAAATTCATGTACACATCTTCTAGTGCACATTGCACATACGTAGAGTTTCTCTAGTTTATAGAGCTAGATGGGAATTGCTGGATTATAGCAAATGTGCTTGTTTAAATTCTTAAGATGATGCCAAATTGTTTTCCAAGTGATTATAAAATTTACCACTATCAGAGTATACATTTCCTCACCAAAATTGTCAGATTTCTAACCTATTGTCCATTTGGGAAATTAAGTAGTATCTCATTGTATTCCTAAGTACTGTTTTCTGTTTACTATTGAAGTTGATCATTATTTTATGTTTATTGGCAATTTGTGTTTCCTTTCCTGTGATTCTTTTGGTACCTTTTATCCATTCTATTCAGTTGTTTTTGTTTTCATTTTCTTGATTTTTAGAAATTCTATATATGATGATAATATCAGTTCTTTGTCATTTATGTTTATTGAAGGTATCTTCTCTCAGCTTGTAGTTTGTCTCATCACCCCTGGACTGAATGTGGATGGATTTTATTTCCATAGAATAATTCCATACAATACAATACAATACTTCCCTTTATATATGAAAAAGGTACTAGTATACCATCCATTATTATTAATTCAGATAAACTTTTTTTTCCATATTGTGCTGATATATCCAGCTATAATTCCTACTATAACAACCAGTATACATTTATACGACTTCTGGGCAGGGTTAGGAAAACAGGTTATAATTATGCAAAAATATTAAGTTAATGTATAATTTGAATTAATTCCATGATCTTAGCTTGTTTAGTAAGATTTACTATTTTAAGTGCACAGGTGATGATTTTCTCTATTCTTGCATAGGGGAGAGTGTTCACACTTAAAATTAATCCCAAATTCACCCTACATTGTATGAAAATTTCTGAAACATTGGAAAATCTCCTGTGTTCATGGAACTATGTTAGTGAGTACATGAATCTTCTCTTCAATAGGCCAAACATTAGTCACTTTACCTGTTCATTAGCCATGTGTAAGTCAATATAAGCCACTTCACCCTAGGTCATAGTCCCAGATTGTATCCCTTTTATATTCTATAAATTAACCTATTTGAAAATTACCTTTATGTAATGTATGAGAATATAAATTATAGGATATAATCTATTTTTGTTTTTAGAAAAAAATGTAAGATTCAGGAAATTGCATAAAACATGTAAACATTGGGGTTACTAGCAGATCCACTTTGACATTTTTGTGTTAATATAATAAAGGTTTGCAAGTATTCTTCTTCCTTTACTTCTAACTCAATTTGAGTATCCCGCCACTTTAAAAATTGTTTTCTTTCACTTATTATCCTTATAAATATTTTTAGACTATAAGGATATAATCTTTTTCAAGATGTATCATTACCATCACATGCAGTTAGCAAATGGTTAGTCTTCCAGGTCCTATGAGGAGAGCATTATATATATCTCATTCACAATGTACATCTATCTCTTATGAACACGTTATTTACTATTCTGTAATGGTACATAGAAAATAACTGATGGACTGAGTTGTGGGGCTAGCTAAGTTGAAGGTGAAAATAAGCCATTTGGGGTGATTTATTTGTGGTCTCCTTTAAAAAAAAAAATTGTCCTCTTCCTGTATTCCTCCTAAAAATGGTCAGTTTTTCTTTCCATGAACAACAAAATACTTCAAAGTAAAATTAAGCAATATTAGAATATAGTGTTGCTTTTCTGCTTTATAAAAGGAGAAAGACTAGTTTTGACACAGTAAATTGCAAATTATCACATGAAATTTTCCAAAATGTATTGGCTTTGTATGGGATTTTAAGATATTAAATCCACATCTAAGAGAATAATACATGATAGTTTTCTATGCATCATCTTAAGGCAATTAAAAATTAAAAGACAAAAATATAGCTTATATTTTTACTCACGTGTCCCTTCTCTGTATGCTCTTATTTTTAAGTATCAACACAGGCATCCAAGTGCAGTTGCTTTTACAAATAATACTTTTTGTTCAAGTAGATGTCATTTTCTGTCTGTTCACTGTCTGTCATTTTTATGCATTTTAATATTATGTATATTTTGAGCTACACTAATTCTACCTATTTCTGATTCACACATACTGTAATCATCAGAACACAGGTGTTTTCAGAAAAACTTCACATCCAAAACTTTACTGTTTTTAAAAAACTATTTTAAATACATTTTTTTTCTTTTAGTTTAGCTGTTTGCTGTTTCATTTAGTCCTGCTTTTGTGCTTGTTTTACTTTTGTTTGAAAACAAGAAGGGATTCCCTGCCAAGCGTAGATCAACTAAGCGCATACATGTTGAATTTAGTTTAACATCACAAACCCTGGAATTTTGAGTGAGTATAACATGAATACAGTCCCCATTAATTACATTGTTTGGATAAAAATAGAGATTTGAGATTGTTAGAAATCTAGCTTTCTGCATGGCTTGTTCTTCACCACGGAACCAGTTTCCACCCTGTTGACACATCTCTAAATTTTTCATGGCTGTCCTATTATTACCTGACTTATGCGTGGTTGTAATCTACCAACGTCAGCGTGGTGAATTACGAGCAGCAGCTTAAAGTAAACATCATTTACTCCTAAGAAATTATTTCCATATCACCCTTGGTTTTCTGCTTGGCATTTAAAAAAGAGCCCTGCCCCCTTCCCACCTTTTTAAGAATAATCACCTGTCCTACATTTGAAATAACAAAGGGCCTGCATTTCACCTCCTCTTCTCTGAGTGTGCCGTGTGCTGTGCTATGATTTATGACCTGCGCATCCGACACTCCCCATGCACTAACAAGATGGCCGCTGCGTTTGAACTATATGCCCCAAATGAAAGCAAACACAGCCTTGTGATAGAGAGCCGTGTCAGCACGTAAGGAATCAAACACATACACGTTCTAATTTTTAGCCTATATTTTTGCATTGTCTTTAAGAATAGAGAAAGAAAACAGGTGAAGATCTATACGAGGACAGATTTCAGATACTAGACAACGGTTCTAAAAGAAATCCAAAAGGCACAGGGATATTTGGCAGACCGTCAACGTGGTTTCCACTAGTACATGACAGGGACTCATTACCGGCTTGCCGTTGCCTGTAAGCTGGTTTCACTACCATCAACTGCAAGGCCAGAATGCCTGGTTCCAGATGCTCTCGCCAATTGACCATAAAATTGCCACGCATTTCTGGCCAAGCCTGAGATTTTAAAAGCGCCACCCCCTCCCCTCAACACCCTAACCCCCAATTCCCTCTGAAAAGCTGCTCATTATTCTTCCTTTGCCCCCTGATCTAAGCAAAAAAAAAAAAAAAAAAAAAAAAAGAAAAAGAAAAAAAACCCCATACTTCTGGAATCAATTAGAAATGTCTGCCCTTGATGAGGTTTGCACGTGAGTTTGAAGTTGTGAGACTGTGATAGAGGCGGCCAACAGCTGCAGTTTCAGGTGGTAAAATCTGAGAAGGAATTTTCCAGGGTTTATTTACCATCATAAAATTTTTTTAAATAGGCAAGACGTGTCGGGAAACCGTCGTATATGCCTTTGAAAGTGAAGTTAAATTTGGATTATATGTTTATTTTATCCACATTGAGCAAACTGAGGATCTATGATGGGAGGATCTTTCGATTCCCTTCATAGATTGTGTCAAATGGTTATAAGTACTGGAAATAGAGATCCTCTTGCTATAGGTTAATGGTAAAAGAGCATTTGTTATTTCTTCTGTCATATTAATGCTTGACAAGAGTCAAGGTTAATAGAAATCAGAACACATCTTGAAGATAATGTGAATTAACAAACTGTTTATTTGCAGATGTTAATTTAAATGCTGTATGGGATTTATCATGTCAATATTACCCAGCTCATGTTACTGTATAGCAATAAATATTCCACATGATTTATAATCCATAGTACTGTTCATCTTTGTATTTTAACACTTTGTCAATGACTCCTTTAAACATTTTAAAATAATCTTCATAATATGTTCGCCTACTTTTTTATTTCTAGCTATATACTTATGAGATATTTAATAAGGATTGCAGGATTTTGTTTTTACTTTCCAAAGATAGCTCTTTGGTAAGCTTTTATAATTTGTTCATTTGGTGAGCAGCTGTAAATTTCTTTTATGTGTCCACTTAAAATGCATTAGCTATTGTTGCATGAAAATGTCCTGAAATTCCTAAAACCAAATTGAAAAGCATAGTAACAAGTCAGCTCTCTGGATTATCACTTGGTACTTCCAAACATTTAAACTTTTCTTTCAAGATATGATATACATTATATGCACATGATATCCTTCCTACATGTCTGCTTTTTTCTTCTGCTGGCTAAAAATAAGAGGCAATTTTACATGTACACTTTTATTACTAATCACTCACGCCTTTAAGAAATGCTATCAAATTCTCCTTACTCCTGAGAATCACTATTGAATAAGAGGTTTATTTTCCTAAACTACCTCTTGCTTCTATAATCAAACTGAAATTTTAAGTATGTGTTATATCTCTTTCAAGTCTTGCAGCTTCTGTTTACATAATGGTGGAGAGGTGACTACAGAAGATTTTGTGTTTGTACCTACATACTTAAAGACAATAGAGATAAATTTAAATTTGCATTTTCTTTTCTTTCTTTTTTTTTTTTTTGAGGCAGAGTTTTACTCTTGTTGCCTAGGCTGGAGTACAGTGGGGCGATCTCAACTCACTGCAACCTCCACCTCCCAGGTTCAAGTGATTCTCCTGCTTCAGCCTCCCATGTAGCTGGGATTACAGGCATGCACCACCACACCCAGCTAATTGTTTTTGTATTATTAGTAGAGATAGGGTTTCACTGTGTTGGCCAGGTTAGTCTTGTACTCCCAACCTCAGGTGATCCACTCTCCTCGGCCTCCCAGAGTGCTGGGATTACAAGCGTAAGCCATCATGCCTGGCCCTAAATTTGCAGTTTCATGAGGACCCTTTCTCATTATGAAGACTGTCCATGATTTGTTTGGTTTCTAGACTGAAGATTACTACCTGGTATAAGTAAGTGAATTCAACATTTTTATCAACTGTACCTAAATTATAGTACAATTTTATTATAGTCATGTAATAACTTTAAGTAGGCTGTAGAAACTACTTAGAATACCTACTATCTCATGCATGCCACAATGAGCTAAATTTTGTTAAAGGGCATTTTTTCCTAGTAACATGCTGAGCAAAGTAACACATACTAAAAACAACAAGAACAAAGAGAAACAAGACTGAACAATGTTTAATTACCATCTCTCAAGAATAATGCCTCATTTATTCTTCTCAATGTCCTCCATATGCTCAGCATGTTATTAGTGAGCCAAACTTCCTTTTATTATGATAAAATAATGAAACTATATACAGCCTTTAACAATATTCTGGAATTTATTTCCCCGTGATCAAGTTGTCACAAAAAGGAAAAATTGACTAATTTGTTCATTCTTTTCCTCTGAGGTAAAATATTCTTCATGCCAGCTTTTCGTAAATATGTTCAGATCTAAGAGCAAAATCTAGCTTTTTTTTTTGTAATTGAACCCATGAACAGTTAAAACATTCTCAGGAGAAAATAGAAATCTACTCTCTCTGACTCTCAATATGAGATTCCTTCGTAGGTATCAGGTGTGACTGTAACCTCTCTAAATGTAAGAGAAAAGTAGCTAGCTAGCAGGGAATTACTGCTTAAAACTCTCATCCATCTCTAATAAATTTGCTATTTAAGTAGCATCATCTTCTCTACATGCTTACATAGGGCAAGGAAACTGATAGATACAGATTAAAAGCTAATGTGGATTTTTTCCATACAATTTATGCTATCTTTTATATTAACTGATTTTGTAGTTGCTGAATATTTACCAAAACTCAACATTTATAAATAATTTTATTAGATTTAATGTACAGCACAAGAAGATATAACACTGTCTGACACTGGATTGGCCTATCCTTAAACAAGTATTTAAATTACTGTGATGAAATGGAGAACACCTGGACCTAGCAACCCAGTTATTATAAATTAACATTGTGAGGAAAGTCACTTAATTCTCAGTTTCACTGTTTGTGAAATCAAGAGAATAATCAGCATTTAAGATTTCATATTGGATGTGTGATATATAAAAAAAGATTAAGTAAATAGTTACCATCTTTCACCTTTGGTATTGTTTGACTGTGTCCTCACCCAGATCTCATTTTGAATTGTAGTTCCCATAATCCCCACAATCATAGGAGGGACCCAGTAAGAGGTAATTGAATCATTGGGGGAAGTTGCTTCCATCTTTTTCTCCTGATAGTGAGTTGTCACGAGACCTGATGGCTTTAAAAGGGGCTTTCCCCACTTCACTTAACGCTTATTTGTTCTCCTGCCGCCCTGTGAAGAGGTGCCTTCCGCCACGATCGTGTTTTCTGAGGCCTCCACAGCCATGCAGAACTGTGAGTCAATTAAACCTCTTTTCTTTATAAATTACCCAATCTCGAGTGTTTCTTCACAGTAGTGTGAGAATGGGATAATACACCATTCGTGTATTTAGCTCACTTAGAAGAATAGGATTTCTAGGAATCTGTGAGGATTGAGGGTAGGAGGTAGGTCTACGAGATTTTTTGGTGTATAGTGTTTGAGAAAATAAAAACAAAAAGGGGACAATAGTGATAGTAATTCTACCTTGCAAGAATTTAACTGCTTCTCCATGTAATCACCACCACCACGCTGCTTCAACCTATAAAGTCAATCTAAAAAAAGAATAATCAAAGGAGACAAAAAACATTTTCCTTGCTATAAATCTTCTGGCAAGGATGGAGCTTACAGTGGTTCCAGGTAAGTTAGAATAAACTCAGAGGGGATCCTGGGACAAATTTGTTATTGGGAGAACATTGGATATTGAAATACCAAAGCCAATATCTTTGATGTAAATGACAACAGGTGTTAAAGAAGGTTTTCTAAGAATCCTTGTGCCAAGAACTGATGATAGACCTGTATTTAGAACATGTAGCAAGATGATTAAGTTATTGTCCAAGTGCCTATAGTAAAGGCTTTTAGAGGTACATATTCCTTCCACATTGTTCTCATGAAGTGTTACTTATAAATCATTGAGGTGTCACTCATAGAAAGAAGTCACAATGTGAACCACATTAGTGGTTTATAATAAGCATGTGGAAGTGTTTAATCAAAATGCATTAGGCAGCTAATTTAGAAGAATTTTGAGGTTCTATTTTCCACTTTTTTATTAGTGACACTATGTAAGAATCACGGTGCAATTTTTTTTTTTCAGTTTGCTAAATATTCTTCAGATGATTGCTGAAGGCTATGGATAATTTTGCATGTGATTTTCATTTACTGTTCAACCAACCAAAATAGTGGACTTACTTCAACCTGCAGTGGAGCATTTAGCTCTGGCTTATTCAATTATTCCATAGAAAAACCTTCAAGTGAAAAACAGAGCGATGCTCTACTCATATTTAACTCTAGTAAAAATGGACTTAAAAAAGTAGATCGTCTGACTGTTCAGATACACAAGTTGTACAAATCAGAAATGGAAAGAAATTAATCAAAGCTATAGCAAAATCATACAAATTTGAGAAGAAGTGTTGCTGAATAATTATAATTGATATCCCAAGGCATTTAATTTTACTTAAAATTTTCAAATTTGTTTTACTGTCTTCATACAACTTTCTTTTATTTGATCCTGAAATCATTTTTTTCTGGCAGTAGCATTTTTCTGGCTTTTTTCCTATTGATACCTAAGCAGTTTCATCTATGATTCAGCACATTTTCAGTTGCCTATCTCTGGCCAGCATCATTTTAAGTAGTATGTGTTTGACCTTAGCACTATATTGATGTATGTTGATGGGGGTTTCTCCCAAGACAGGTGATATAGGTGAATGAGTTCAGGTGTTCTTTGGAGATGGAGTTAATCATTTAGGATATGGGCCTTTTGGAGAACACGAGACTGTGCTAAACAATTTCTTTTGGGTTACATGTCAAGGGAGATTCTATGTTCTTCTCATCTCATATAATATTACTATTAATATAAAAGGACAATAACATCATGATAAACATCAAAGCTACCCTGGAAGATCAAAAGTCACAAAAAGTAATAGTTAACTTCAGGATAATGTCTTTGAGATCAAGAGCTGAGTAAACTATCTTTAGTAAGAGTAAAGGCAAGAAAAGTTGTAAGCAGTTGCTTTTGACATAAAGTTAGGGCTAATCTCCCATCAGTATCCTCCATCTTGTATCAAGGTGGTAATACCATATTTAATAGAGTATTTATGCAGACTGTAATTTAGTTTCTTATCAGTCAGCAGGTTCTAGAGTGAAACAAACTCATGAGTTATAAACTAAATACAACCTTTGGTTATACTTTGCTCAATCTGCAGAGAGCTATTTGTAAAATTTTATAGTTTACTAACATTTTTTAATCAGGAGATTTTAAGAACTTGGATTAGTGGTTTCTCTTGAATAATTCAAAGATCTGGCCACCATGAGTGTGCATTTCCTTGAGACATCAATGAGTTGGGGCTGAGGAAATCTTTGAGTCCATGAATTATCTTCTAAGCTAGGCTTGAATTATTTTAGGTCATAAGACATGAAGTAGGATAGGAAAACAGAGGAGACAGGTAAGATTATAAATCCCTGTAGCTTTCAGACATACAAGTAAATAACTAACTTTCTATCATGAATTAAAGAAGCATGTTTAAACATTAGATGAAAATAAATGGAGTAGTAAAAGTCTGTTGTTAGCTTTCAACCATTGTGCCTTTTTAGAAGTGGGAGAAACCTAATCACCTAGTTTGGCATTTATACTTAACAAATGTGCTCTGTTTCTAAGGGATTGAGTTTCTCCGCCAGTTACATGGTTAGTGAAGAGCCAGGAAATGGATCTAGGTCCTTTAATATATGTATGTATATATCGTTGTATGTGCATACAATTGGACAGGAAGTATACACAAAAACACAGTGACATTGGAATCCTCTGGGGAGAAGAATTGCAAGACAGGCAAATGGATATAGAAGAGAACTTTTCACAGAATCATTTAAAGTTTGATTCACCTTAATGTACCTACATTCACCTTAATATAGTACCTATTTTAAAATAAGTATGATATACAAAATATAAATTTAGATATATAAAATAGTTACTAAAACACAATTTAAACAAGTGGATCTAACTTTAAAATCATAATAAGATACAATTCAATTCAGACAACTTTTTTTTTTTTTTTTTTTTTTTTTTGCTTATATTCGGCACCAAAATAAATGTTTTCCAAAGCCACATATTGCTTAGGGTCAAGTTGATTTTTGGATTTAGCCCTTGAATAATTTTAAAATTACATGTTGATTAAAATGAAATTGTTGGATATTTCTGAGTATAACTTCTTTATTGTATAATGTTTTACTTTTTTTAGACTTCTGATACAAAAATAAGGAGACTTGAAGTATAAAGAAGGGTAACAATGTATTTTATTTAGTGTTATTTAAGAAGGAGTAGTGAAAATAAATATCAGTTAAAAACAGCCTAATGAGGAAAGATCAAATACTGGCCTGTTTTGCAATTGCATCCTAAGCTCAAAACACTTGAAACACTGTAACGTTTAAATGTTGGAAATAGGTATTATGAAAAAACGAATCTACAAAGCTCGAGCTATTTATTAAAAAATGTACTTGAAACCTAGACCAAATAATGCTGTTACTTCTTTCCCAATGGAATTTGAGTGATTACATCTGTCTTAGCAAAAGCGGTTTGGTTTATCTTAATGTAGAGTCCATGTAATGCTTATATTACATTGTTTACATTGCTGATTGAAAGCTAATATACTGTATATGTAGTTTGAGATGCTTGTTTCCAGTTTGAATAGCATAGCTTTTATATGTCAAAAAATACTATCATTTGGTTTCAAAACTTTTCGGAATTTAACACAATTTTTGGCTATACCAACCAAGCGGGAATCAGTATTTTCCTGATATTAACAACAAAATATATTTCAGTGACCATCTCTTTACTTTAAAAGGGAAGCGTGCAGGTATTTTGAGCAATAATTGTACTAATACTTTTAAAAAGAGTTAATATATTGGTCTTAAAACATTGATGTTTCATTTCCCTCACTTGGATTAATAGATCCACCCATTGCATACTCAAAAAAATATTAAGTACCAATTTTATGAGGGAATTATTATCATAGTAATTAGGAACAGAGGGTCAGGACTAATACAAATTGGGGTCCTGGCTTTGATATTTATCAAATGTGTGACTATAGATAAGTTATCGAGCTTTCTTCAGATAATAATATTGACCCCTTAGAATTGTTGCAACAATTAAATGAAATTCTGTGTATAAAGAGCTTATGGTACATGGTTAATATTTAAAAATTGCTAAGAACATCATCAGTACCAAATACAAAGACATACATTAGCGGGAATGTAGCAAATTAGACATTTTTCCAGTCTTTAAGAATCTGGAGGATCAAGTAAAATAGTAATTACAGTAGAGTTTGAAAAATGCTTTGTTAAAATTATACACAGCACGCCCTGAAAGAACATAGAAGGGAAACATAAATAATCCAACTATGGCATATGATAAGATTTCCCGAGGTGGTGATTTGTATCTTGAGTGTGCGTTCACCAAGCTCCTTTCACAGCTGAAGGGTGTGAGGGAGGGCATTCAGACCAAGCTTGGGCTAAGGCCAGGAGGTGAAAAATTGCCTACCATGTTGGGGAATTGAAAATAGATCCATATGGCTAGAGTGTTCAGTAAGATGGAAAGAACAGCAAGAGATAAACTAGAAAAATGAATAAGAATAATATCAGAAAAGGGATGTGTATGGAGTGTACTTAAGGAGTTTGAGATTTTGTTCTCAGGGCACACTACCCATGTGTTTGAAGAATTTTAACCATAGGAACCATTTGATTAGATTTGTATTTTAGTGTTTTGTAAAGAAAGAATTGGAGGTAGGTAAAAGACAGGAAAATCTATTAAAAATATATATTGTAGTGAACATGGAAAGATGTGACATTGGCTTGAATGAAGACAGTCACTCTGAGCATAGAGGCATAGAACCAGAAAACTGAGAGATTTAGGATAATTGATCTCGTTCTTTGCATCTCAACAGGGAGATAAAACTAATTGATATAATAGAGTAAGGTAACACATTCAGATAAAATGTTGACAGATGTTTTATTTAAGTTCAGGGATTTATTCAACCAATGAAAAAGCATCACACTACTCAGGTGGATCTACCATATTTCTGATGGAAAAGCCTTCTCTTGAAAGGAAAGAAAATCTGCATCCCCCATATTTTTGTGTTTTTTTTTTTTTTTTTTTTGTGAGACAGAGTCTTGCTCTGTCACCCAGGCTGACATGTATGGGTGCCATCAAGACTCACTGCAGCCTCAACTTCCCAAGCTCCAGCAATCCTTCCACCTCAGCCTCCTGAGTAGCTGGGACCACAGGCATGCACCAGGATTCCTGGCTAATTTTTGTATTTTTGGTAGAAATGGGTTTGCCATGTTGCCCAGGCTGGTCTCTGGTCTTGAACTCCTGAACTCAAGCAATCCATCTGCCTTGGCCTCCCAAAGTGCTGGCATTACAGAAGTGAGCTACCACATGTGGCCTAGCATCCACATTTTATGTTTTAAATTATAAAATGTTTTTTACAATGAAGTTTACATCTAGATCTAAAACAATTAGCCCTGTTGCAAAATAAGCTGCGTTGGCAACTCAGTAAGTGTTGCTTCAGCTTTTTGGAGAAAAGGCTAAACTTTTTAAAGAGATTAGTACATAAACATTTGTAATTATATATATTTATATAATTTATTCATTCCACAAGTATTGTTGAGTGCCTTATATAAGCCATACATTGTTTAGATGCTTCAGGCATTTCAGTGACCACAAATGTGCATCATTTTCTAAACAAGTAAGAAATTCTTGATTTACTCTCAAACTTGGAATTTTATATTTTTAATTTATATCAACCCCCATATCTGACAAATGTCTGCTTTTAAATTTCCAAATCTGTAAAAATAAAATGATAGCCAGTGTCTTCCAGTTAGTTTTATGGATAAAGGAAAATATTATTATTTTTTTCTAAATCTCATTTCCTTGTGTGCATGAGAGAACGAGTACAAATTTCAACTTTTAAAATGTTTAAGATACGCTACAAGAAAGGCAAGTTTTGTCCATTATTTCAATGGATTTCTCTTCTTTCCTTCCTGTGATTCAAAATCACTTTTGAAAGGTAGACACTAACAGCAAATACAATTTTGTTAGAGGCTTTGTGGTTAATATTACATCAAAATGTAAGCTGATACCGCAAAGCTCATGTCATTTTCAGGAATATACAGATAAAAATGAAACAGCAGTGAGACGAAGCAAGGAGGTTGGTAACAAGCTGTAGATGTGACTCAGAATTTCGGTGTTACTCTTGTAATTTGATCTTTTGAATTATATTTCTAAACTTGGTGGTAGTAAGTCCCGAAAGACTAAGATATCATAAATGCCAAAACGTAAACCTGTATCTACTAAAAATTATTTTAACTCTTTCTCCTGCCCCTTTCATTCTAAAATCTCTTAATCCTAAGATTTACGGCTATCTGCCTTACATTTAATATCACTTAAAAATATCCTGGTATTGGGAGAGAAAATAAGTTAAATATTTCACACACTATTGTCTGTAATTATTTCAGCATGATATTAAAAGCTTGACTTAAAATAACAGTGAATAGAAAAGTAAACCCATTGACAGAAAGATAATTTTCTGTTAAAGATACTACTACATTCTATCATTAAAGGTACATAATTATTAATAAATAGAATTGATCATTTTACAGTGGCAAGTGGTGAGATATGTTATACCAATATACGACTGAACGTGATGTCTTCAGAATCTAACTGAATATCATATAGATTTTAGATTCCAACTGTTGCTATAGGAAAATATAAAAATAAATTTTCTTAAGGTTTTCCATTTGTATGTATAATATTAGATACCATGTCAGATACTGTCAGAAAAACCTTCATTAAAGGGAATGACACTAGTATTTACTATCAAGTGTCTGCTCCATTCTAAGTATACGTTTTCATTTACTCCTCACAGAGAGTTTGAGTACATATTATTAACCACACTTCTCAAATGAAGACATTGAGGCCCAGATAATTAGTGAACTTATCCAATGTCTTATAAGTTGTAAGGGTAGAATTCAGATCTGTTTTCTGTCTGTATTTTTTTGCAACTATACTATACTCCCACATAAAGAATAAAAACCATGACTATGTTGATCAGAATATTAATACAAATGACAGTTCCTTTTCTAAATGTGTATTTAATGAAATCTTACATATGTAAGATTATGGATATATACATATGATTACATATATGAAGATATATGTATATGATTATATCCATATATGGAGATGTGTGTGTGTGTATATATGTATATATATGTGTGTGTGTATATATATATATATGTGGAGAGAGAGAGGACAGAAAACCCAAATCTGTTACTCACAAAATATTTTTATTTTGAGCATTTTTACTGATGAACTTGACTAAAACCTTGAAGAAAATGATACAATGAGGTTGAATATAAAGCCTTTCTCTTGGTACTAGTAAACCTGGTTCTGACTATGGTAGGGGAAAAGAGATGGTTTGGATGGGTGGGGAGTTTACCAACCAAGTCATTAGCATTGGATGTTAAAGATGAACATACTTTCCTTATGTAGAGAAGAATTTGAAAGACACTTATGAATTCATTTCAATTTAATGTTGGAGCAACAATTTTGACCTTTCTCTCCCTTCTTTGGGTTTTGGTGTTCACAGCAGTGCACACTCCTGCCTTACTGACCATGGCTTTCTCAGCTGCCAGAGAATTCTTTTCTTCCCAACCTCTAAGTCTCATAGTGTTCAAGACTTAGTCCTTTTTTTTTTTTTTTTTTTTAACTCTGTGGGTATCTAATCTCAACTCACTGGAGGCAATTCACCAAATCTCATGGGTTTAAATGCTTTTTAATGCATCCTAGGATTCAGCCTGTGAGCTAGGCTGAAGATTTGAAAGCAAAGTGAGTATTCATGGTGGGATACTGATGCGATTTGTCTGTGTCCCCATCCAAATTTCATCTTGAATTGTAGCTCCCATTATCCCTATGTGCCATGGGAGGGACTTGGCAGGAGGTAATTGAATGATGAGCAAGTTTTTCCCATGCTGTTCTCATGATAGCGAATAAGTCTCATGAGATCTGATGGCTTTATAAAGGTCAGTTCCCCTGCACACATGCACTTGCTAGCCACCTTGAAAGACATGCCTTTGCCCCTCTTTTGCCTTCTGCCATGATTGTGAGGCCTCCCCCAGTCATGTGGAACTGTGAGTCCATTAAACCCTTTCCTTTATTAATTATTGAGTCTTTTGGGTATGTCTTTATTAGCAGCATGAGAACAGACTAATATAGTAAATTGGTAATGGTTAATGAGGTGCTGCTGTAAAGGTACCTGAAAATGTGGAAGTGATTTTGGAACTGGGCAACAGGCAAAGGCTGGAACAGTTTGGAGGGCTCAGAAGAAGACAGTAAGACGTTTGAAACTTTGGAACTTCCTAGAGTCTTGTTGAATGGCTTTGACTGAAATGCTGGTAGTGATAATGGACAATAAAGTCCAGGCTGAGATGGTCTCAGATAAAGATGAGGAACTTGTTGGGAACTGGAGCAAAGGTGACTCTTGTTAGGCTTTAGAAAGAGACTGCTGGCATTTTGCCCCTGCCCTAGAGAGCTGTGAAACTTTGAATTTGAGAAAAATGAGTTAGGGTATCTGGTGGAAGACCTTTCTAAGTAGCAAAGTGTTAGAGAGGTGATTGAGCATAAAAGTTTGGAAAATTTTCAGCCTAATGATGCAATAGAAAAGAAAAATCCATTTTCTGTGGGGAAATTTAAGCTGGCAGCAGAAATTTGCATAAGTAAGGAGGAGCTAAATGTTAGTCACCTAGACAAGGGAAAATTGTCTCCAGAGCATGTCAGAGACCTTCACAACAGCCCCTCCCATCACAGGCCAGGAGGCCTAGGAGGGAAAAATGGTTTTCATGGCTGGATCCGGGACCTCCTTGCTGTGTGTAGCCTCTGACTTGGTGCCCCGTGTTCCAGCCACTCCAGCTGTGGCTAAAAGGGTCTGAGATACAGCTCAGGCCATGGCTTCAGAGGGTGCCAGCCCCAAGCCTTGGCAGCTCCATGTAGTGTTGGTCCTGTGTGTGTGCAGAAGACAAGAACTGAGATTTGGGAACCTCTACCTAAATTTCAGAGGAGATATGAAAACATCTGGTTGTCCAGGCAAAGGTGTGCTGCAGGGTGGAGCCCTCATGCAAAAACTCTGCTAAGGCAGTGCAGAAGGGAAATGTGGGGTTGGGGGGGTGCCCTCACACAGAGTCTCCACTTGGGCACTGCCTAGTGGGGCTGTGAGAAGAAGGCCACTGTTCTCTAGACCCTAGAATGATAGATTTACTGACAGCTTGCATCAAATGCCTGAAAAGCTGTAATCAATGCCAGCCCATGTAAGCAACTAAAAGGGGTGCTGTACCCTGTGAAACCACAGGGGTGGACCTGCCCAAGACCATGGGAACACACCTCTTGTATTAGTGTGACTTGGATGTGAGACATGGAGTCAAAGGAAATTATTTTGGAGCTTTAAGATTCGACTGGCCAGCTGGATTTCGGACTTGAATGAGGCCAGTAGGCCCTTTGTTGTGGCCAATTTCTCCCATTTGGAACAGGTGTATTTACCCAATACCTGTGCTTCTATTGTACCTAGGAAGTAACTAACTTGCTTTTGATTTTATAGGCTTGTTGGTGGAAGGGACTTTCCTTATCTCAGACGGGACTTTGGACTGTTAATGCTGAAATGAGTTAAAACTTGGCAGGACTATTGGGAAGGCATGATTGGTTTTGAAATGGGAGGACTTGAGATTTAGGAAGGGCCAGGGGTGGAATTACATGGTTTCACTGTGTCCTAACCCAAATCTCATCATGAATTGTGGCTTCCATAATCCCCACATGTCCTGGGAGGGCCCCCGTGGGGAGATAATTGAATCATGGGGTGGATTTCCCATGCCGTTCTCATGATAGTGAATAAGTTTCATGAGATCTGATGGTTTTATAGAGGGCAGTTCTCCTCATACATGCTCTTGTCTGTCACCCTGTAAGACATGCTTTTGTTCTTCCTTCGCCTTCCATCATGATTGTGAGGCCTCCTCAGTTATGTGGAACTGTGAGTCCATTAAACCTTTTTCTTTTATAAATTAACCAGTGTCTCAGGTATGTCTTTATTAGCAGGATGAGAATGGACTAATAGAGTTACACACTTGGAGATGGAATCTTCCTGCAAGTATGGGGATGAAGGCACTTGGTTTTCCTATGCAGTTAGGTGAAGCATGCAGTGTTTAGTCCCTAGCGTGATGGAGATGCTGAGCAACAGCAGCAGCAATGGGGATTTCATGAGAATATTCCCAGCAATTAATTATCATGGGAATACCTCAAGGGGTTTTCCTATTGAGGGCAAATCTTTTAGTACAAAAGTGAAACTGCTGTTGAAATAGACCTTTGTGACAGGGTTAAGGAGAGAATGGCTGCTCCTAATTTTATTTTTAAAAAAGAAAAGCAAGATAAGCAAGGTTTTATGTTGTAGGTCCAAGTCATAACTAGAGGGGAAAAAACACTGAGTAAATAAAGTATGTATAGTTTATTCATAAATATCATTTATAAATTATTAATATACCATATAATACCATGCATTAGTAATATAAATAATATGTATAAATAGTAGTTATAAAATTAATAGCTTATTTGTTTATTTTTTTTGTCATTGCCCTTGTTTCTTATCTCTTGACTTGCAGAGTTGATATAGCCCAAAATTTGGTATATAGTAAGATGTCTCTGGCACCTTTAAAGAGCTGACTTAAAGTATTAAAAGTAATTGTATAGTTTCAACATCCTGAAGTCAAAAATTCAAAATCTGACATCCTCCAAACTAAAACATTTTGAGTACTGATATATCACAACTGGAAAATTCCACACCTGACCTCATGTGACGTGTGACAGGTCACAGTCAAAATGCAGGTGTGCAACTCAATTTATTCAGCCTTTCCAAGGAAAAATAAAATTATCTTCAGGCCATGTGTACAAGGTGTATACAACATAAATTAATTTTGAGTTTAGGCTTGGGTTCCATCCTCAAGATATCTTATTGTGCATGTGAAAATACTCCAAATCCAAAAATATCTGAAACTCTAAAGACTTCTAGTCTTAAGCATCTTGGATAAGGAATACTCACCTTGCCCTTATATCTGTGTTACGTTCCTTTCATCTGTGCCTTAGTCATAGTCACTAGTTGATATCCAATAAATTAGGGGATGAATTACAAATTTAACAGATTATTTACCCTTAGCTAAATACCAGTAATGAATGCAGCACTTCCTAGGGTATGGGGCTAAAAAATTATGATTGACACTTGGTTTTAAAAGACAGCTTTAAAAAATGTCATGCTCTCATTAACTGACTTCGTTGGATTAATGGTAGCTGAACACAGGAACTTTCAGGGGAATTTTTGCCTAAGATATTTTCTTTAAGGATAAAGGGATACTGGTGTCCTTAGATTTTTACATAATTTCCATACAAGGGTGGGAAAGCAAAATACTGTAAACAGTCTATATATCTTTAATACATTTGATTTCTTCAGTGGGACTGCTCTGACATTCAGCATAATAGGCAGCAAGCCCTATTTTCCCATATTGAAAACTCATCTCTGACGTATAATGTTGCAAAATGACAAAGTTTGGAGTAGACTCTTCTGACATAATTGCAGCTGACCATCCTCTGATATTATGTTTGGGTTTTGTTAGATACAAGTATATGAATAATCACACTGTATATGGAGAAGTATTTAAATTAAAGTGTACTTATCCTTAAATAACTCCTTGTTAATTACAATCAGGTCTTCAAATATTAAAAAAATGACAGCATTCCATTCAAATGTCTAATTCTGTAAATAGTAATAAGTATGATTTTATGCAAATGGTGCCTTCCTTGTCAGGGCTTTGTGTGGTGAATTCTGGCCCTGTAGATATTTTTGCAGGCCACTCAGCAAGAATTGATCAACTAATATTTATGATTTGGGATACTTCTTCCTCTTTCTCCCATCTCGCTTGTAGGCTTTATTCATGGTCACTCTGGTAGGTGATGGCTATTGCTAGAAAGAGCTATAGAAGAGCAGTGGTTTCCATAGCTTGCAGTGCAGCTAATACAGTCACCTGGAGAAATTATAAAATGCTGATTCCAGTATACAAGATATTAGGCACAAACTTTCCATGTGCTTCTAGTGTTTAGATAGGTATAAAAATGTATCTGGAAAACTGAGGCTGCTCCCCCACTTGACAACCAACTTTCTATTCCCCATATTGTTGGAGGTATAAATGCTTATTTTAAAGTTAAACATATGAAAGACACTATGTAGTTTTTATTTTGGTGAATGAAGCATGTAACTTGAAGGTAATATTGAAATGCTGCAAGATTAGAGCATCCTTTTCCAGAGGAAGAAAAGTGGCTTGTCATTACAAGAGGCAAGTGGAATTACAATTTTGGTAGTAAATTCAACTAGCTGTATATAGGTCTTTAGCCCTTTCTCTCTTTCCACAGTGATAAATCTTTAGAAATATTATCTATATTTTATCAATTTATCTTAAAGTTGTTTCAGATTTTAGGAACTTTAGCAGTGCTAGGTCTTCCAGTACCTGAACAGAGACTGCATTGAGGATAGAGGAAATTTGTAGCTCTGGAAGACTTAAGAAGGTATATTTCTATCAAATGTTGATTTTAAATTAAATAATCTAAGATCAGAGTGCCACACCTGCCAAATCTCAAAAACAGAAACTTAGCTGCAAAGTTTTTTTGTTTAACAATAGTTGGACTGATTAGAATGCTATTATATTGTCCTTATCTACAGTTAAATACAACTTTTAAATGTTCGTCTATCATATGAATGTGTAAAAATTCACCTTTTCCTGTCGGGGTCATGAAAATGTTTGCAACTTGGTAGCGGTGATGGTCATGTAACATTGTGTATATATGCTACATGCTACTGATTGTGTATTTTAAAATGATTAATTTTATGTTATCTGAATTCCATCTTAATTAAAAAGTGTAATGATAATATTACACAGAGAAAACACAAAATGCACATATTTAAAAGTTTCTGGTTGCTGAAAAACAGTTACCTTTGCTCACATATATGAACATATTCTAAAAATAATTTATAAAACAGTCCTTTCCACATGAGATAAAGTTTTGGTCACATCTTCCCTGGTACCATCCCAAGTCACTGCTTAATTACAACCCCAGATCACCTATTACGTCTGCTTTGGAGATTTTCATCACTTTCTTCAGCTAATCGCTGCAGCTAAGAATCCACTGGAGAGAAGCTTCCTTTTGCTAGTCAAAGTTGCAAAGGTGGAGTCCAGGTGCCTAATTTATCTGCCATTGGTTAAAAGGGTTAGCAATCTGGTAAATGTAAGAAACAGCTGGTGAGATTCAGCAGTTGCTGCATCAGAAGCAGGTGGACAAGACTGCTAAAGAGATTTTGCCCCTTGACTGATGCTGCTGTTGCATTTTGTCATCCTATTCCTATCAAACATTAGGATTGCTGAGGGTGAGCAGGTGAGTTGCAGTTTACCCCCCTCGTTTTCCCAGGCAGAATTAGAAAGAGCTCTTCTTTGCACATGTGTTGTGGTGGTGGATTTAATCAGCTTTCCCACCTTCCCTTTTCTCCAAAATCCTTTGCTCAGCTGGGAAGATCACTGGCAAGGCAGACACAAATAGGTGAGTAGCTGGAGTTGATTTCAAATGTCTCCTTGAGTTGTGCAAAGCTACCAGACACTCCTCTGTTTTATGGCCAATCATTCCTCTCATTGTCTGTCCGCCTCCCTACTGTCTCCCCTCTTTCCCCTGCATGATTGAGAATATGAATTATATAATTATGAAATATATTCTGTTATGAAAAGGTAATTTTTGACTTTAGGTCTTCGTTCTTGCATACTTCCTGCATTATTCCAGTTTTCGGCACCATTTTATTTTGGAATACAAAAGAATTTAGAAAGAGTGGTCATGTTTGACTCCAAACTTTAGAAAGCCCGTGGTTGCAGTCTAAACTTCCTCATTCAAAACTCCTTGCTCCTTATCCCACGGATTTAGGGATGTGACATTTTGCTGCCCTGATAAAATGACCCATTTTGGCATATGATATGGTGATATACACAGTTACATATGTTTGAGTGCCCCCAGGGAGGGCACTGGAATGTTTGACAATCTCACACATGTTTTCAGATGTTGAAGTTCATGAACTTTAAAGGACCAGGTGTCAAAATGGTTTTGTTTATGTGGTTTGGGAAAATTACTCTATAATCTAAATGTAAATATAATCTAGGCCATCTTGATTTGCCCGAAATATGTGTAGGGCCTGATAAGTAATTACTTAATAAATGCTTTTTTAAAAAATGTAGATGTTACAACTTTTAAGACTTACTAGCCATGTCGAAATTGGAAATAATACATAGCTTAATTTCTCTATGACTTTCTCAGAATGTATCAAAGCACACAAAGTAGCAGAATTACAAATACTTAGTGAGTATAACAGCCCATATCCTCCAGTCTAAAGAATATGATGAATATATCCAATGGTACACATTTCAATGACAATTGAAAATTCTAAAAATCATTTACTAGGAACACACAATTGTGTAAAATATTTTCTATTCAACAGCAATTGTTGTACATGAATCAGTAAGGTTGATTTTGGGATTCAAGATGAAGAATAACAAGTGGGTATGCTGAAAGTTAATGGTGATTTTTTTTTGTGCCATACTGAGTCAACTGATTTTATAGGAAAGTTCAGTGTTCAACAAATTTAAAGAAAACAAATAAACCTTAAAATAGTATAGCTGCTTTGATTCAGTTGGCATTGAGACTTTCTAAATAAACAAAAGAACTGGGTGGACATATATTTGTGGTGAGAGCACAGTTTTGTTTTTTTTGTTGTTGTTGTTGGAGGATGTGATGAATTTCTTTTGCCATCATAATTTGAGCTATAAATTGAAATTGAATGTGTTAGAAGAGATGACCTGTGGAAATATTGGGGGAGTATGTGTTATTTTCTTTTCACATGAATGCAAGAATTTAAATAAATAGAAAGAATAGTAGTAGTTGATTTAGCCTCCCATAGCAGACAACCTCTTAGCTTCAAGATTATTGTATATTTTCATAGGGTTCCAGGTCTTCCATGTATTTTGAAGTAGATCTTCCACTTATTATGCTGTGTTTCTCATGATGGGGACATATTAAAAAGTGAAACTAATTTCTCTATGGATTAGTTTTTAAAAATTGCGAATTCCTTCATTTGGTTTAGTGTGATCTATTTAAAATAACACGAAGACTACATTTAGATTTTGGTGAGAATCCAAATATTGTGAATGGCTACTGAAACCACAACTGAAGACAGGTAATATGTAGAGTGTGTATTGCTACTGTATTATCTAAGTTATGGATATGAAAACTGAAATATATTTATCTACACTTGCTATAATAAATCTTAATAGTAACTGGTATGCAGAGAACATTTCAAAGGTATTGCTGGCTAGACACAAGTCATTTGGCAGTGGCCTTGCCTAGTATATATTTTCAGGGCCTGTCTGCACAAAGATACTGGCAGGTTTACTATGATTTCTATTCCAGGTGATGGATTTCTATCCAAGTAAGCGAGTGACTAAATATTTTCCGGTGGAATCTAGGCACCATAAAATCACTGAAGCCAAATAAAAAAGTTGTCGACCTTTCTAAAAAAGTAATTATAATAGCTTTGCATACCACTATGACAGAAGAAAAATTTCCACTTAGATCACCAAATAATGAAATGGGTTGAATTTAATTAGATCAAAAAACAGTAATAAGAATTTGCTGCCAATACTTTCTTTTATCAGCATTAATGAATGTCTTTTTGAATTTTCACAAATTTCCAGAAAACTTCCTCTTCATTAACAATAGCTAAATGCATAGATTCCACATCCAGCCCTATCAAAGAAAAGAAATCTAATCCTAACCCACTAAAAACTCATGCCATCATCACTTCAGCTGATTTATTTTACACAAAACCAGTTAAGAAATGGAACACTTTACATTGGTTTATTTGTGTTACTATAAGCAATTAGAGATGAATACGCCTTCCCAAGCCATACAAATGTGAGTCTCCCTTTGTGGCAGGTTGTTTAAATTTACAACATAAAGCTAGCATTTCCATCTCCAATAAAATCCAAACAGACATTTAATTTTGGTGCATGACTTTTCTGACTAAAATAGAGCCAGTAAAGGCTCTCGGACAGCTCTTATTGTTCATGAATTTGAACAAATTGGGGATCTGTGAATTTATAGCTAGATTTTGCTCTACTATTGTTTAAAATATAGCACACATGGAAAACACGCCATGGGTGTGTTGTAATTCAGCTTTAATGATGTAACACTTGGTTTCAGTCAGTTGTTGGAGGGCTGTAAGTGACATTGGTTTTGTGCTTCAGACATTGCATGTAACTTAGCAATTATAGTAAGGCTTTCAATAATGGTTGTTGGCGAGATATCCACAAGTGAAGTCATAGCAATTTTGAAGGAGAAAGCTAATAAAAATACACCTGCCCTGCAGTGGAAAGTGAGCCTTTAATATCTCTGCTTTGAAGTTGGGCAAAGCCTTTGGTATTAACTAACAGATACTCTGATGAAGAAATAATCTACTGCCCTAGGGAAAAGCAAAGGATTGAAGTTCCAACAGATTGCTGTTTTCTGATCACCTACGTTTTAGTCACTTTGATATCACAGAAGGAGAATAGAAAGAAGTGACTTACTTTTTTAAATGACCTAAAGATAGGACTACTTGAAAGCAGATAATTGTAATTGTAAATAAATAACAGATGCATATGTTTTAAATAAATGACTCAACAAAGGTATAAATAATACTTTTTTGATAATTTTGTATTGTTAAAAACTTCGGAATGATTTGAAATTTTACACTTCTATATGTCATTTCAATATGATGTTTAGCATATCATATTTGCTTTGTGAGTCCTTATTTTATCTTTACATCTTTTCTTTTGTTACCTTTAAAGTCGTTTGTTACGAGTTCTTTACAAATGAAAGATGATAAGAAAATATAAGCACTTGCGAAAGTACCTTTTACGTCATTTGGAGAATTATTGCTTTCAGGAAACTCCCTTGGTATTGTGAAAAATAAACTTCTTCCACTGGTCAATTGCTTCCTTCCCATTTATTTGGACTTACTTGTTTTCTATAGTAACTTTTAAGAAAAATTTAAAATATTAAGTCCATAATAAATGCCGATATATTGAGAACAGTGGAAGAAGAGTTATTTTAGGAATAAATACAATGAAAATTGGGATATTGTGGAAGAAGAATCACTACTAAATACCAAACTACAATTATTTTAACTACATTTTTCTGATATCTATTGCAGTCTTGTTGGAAATCATGGATTGTGATGTCTAGATTAGTTTAAGATAATTCACATAATTAATACTTCTCCAACACTTTAAATATTGTTGGTTTTGTTTTGTCATGTTCTTTATAAGTGAATATTTGAACCCAAGGCAGAAACATTCTTTTAATTTTTTCTTCTTTCTTGTTTTTTATTTTTTATTAATTCAGTAGTTTATTTCTATAGAGAGTATCAAGTAATCCAAAGGGTATACATTAGTACTTGTCAGGGCCATGTTTAACATCAACATGCTAAACCCAGTGAAACTTATTACCAAGTTCAAAAGGAACAGAAGGACTCCAAATCCCTTGATAATGTGGTTAACAAAATCATCATCAAGGTGTTGGTTTTGTTGAAAGAAAGTCACATTTTATTTCTTGTTTATGAAATGGATTTTGATGTTTCTTAGATCAGAAAAGCATTTTCCTAATTTATACTTATCAGTTAAGTGCACCTTATTAGTGAATGGTACACATGAAGCCTTTTTTGTGAGTCGGGGGAAGAAGGGAAGTTGTTTTCTCTGTAGAATTTCAGTGTGTATTTTGCATTTAACTTTAAAAGTGGATTGTGGCTGAGTCTTGACACCTGCTGGGATGAGTATCCATTTCAAGCTACAAAGTGGTGCTCTGAAATAAATTCTGGCAAGCTTGTTAAATTTTGTCAGCTGTATCATCACATTAGTGCAGGATATTATGGTAAAATAGAGCTGAGTTCAATTTTCTGGTTATAAGCTTGGACCATAAGCTTTTCATTCTAGTGTATATGAAGAGTTTCTATTGCCAGAGAGATTTCAGATTAAGGCAGGAGAAGCACAACAAAAGAACTGATACATTTAACTTTCATATGCCCAGAAAGCATCATGAAATGTATACCATAATGCAATTTATTGATATTATATTATAATATCTGCCAGAGAATTAGGATATGAAAATGTAGGATTTCAAATATCATTATGTATCTAAAAAGGTGACATATATTTTTATTTTATTAGTAAATAGAAGACATTTTGATAAATAATTTTTATTTTGAATAACAATAAATAGTGTTTATTAAGCACCTGGTAAGTACCTGGCACACTCATGGGTCTCTTGCTTTATTTACGTTATCTTATTTCATATTAATTATTCTTAGCATATACAAGTAAAATCTCATATGATATTTTTACTTGCCAAGGGTCATACAGCTACTAAGTGGGAAAATCAGGATGTCAGGTCAGGGAGGTTCAGAAGCTGTAGCCACGTTGGGCAAGTGATGGGGAACACTGGGTGACATATCAAAGAGAGGATATAACGAGTGTATTAGAACAGAGAAAAGTTGATGTGAAGTACAGGAACCCAGTGCCAGAAAACATGGTGTCTTTTAGCTTTATTCCATAAAGTTTCCAGATGAGACACACCGTAGTCTCCATGCTACATTCAACAGTTTAGATGTACTCAATTCCTTGCAATTAAGTATCCATGCTGTACCAGAACCAGGCACGGAGTAGACTGCTAACAACAGGGGCGGGGTGGGGAGTCCTGAGAGAGGACAAAGTGTTAGTGTCAAGTGTAGGTGTCTATTAGTCAACACCACAATACTTACCATAGCAGATAAACTCCAGAGTATTAGTGGCTTCACACCATTGAAGTTTATTTTTTTGCTCAGGAAAAGACCAATGTTAGTATTCCTGTTTAGGGTGTATCCTTTTATGTGGTCTGTTAGGCAGGTAGGCTCCTTTTGTCTTATGATTTCACTCGTCTTCATTCTGAAAGAAGAATTGAAGGTGAGTAGAAGATTGCCCATTGGAGGTTTTGGGGCAGCATCTATCACCTCTGCTCCCATTCCATTGGCAGGTCTTAGTCACATGACAATACTTATTTTTTGAGATGGAGTTTCGCTTTTGTTGCCCAGGCTGGAGTGCCGTGGCGTGATCTCGATCTCAGTTCACTGCAACCTCTGCCTCCCGGGTTCAAGTGATTTCCTGCCTCAGCCTCCCTAGTATCTGGGATTATAGGCCTATGCCAACATGGCAGGCTAATTTTGTATTTTTAGTAGAGATGGGGTTTCTCCATGTTGGATCAGGCTGGTCTTGAACTCCCGTCCTCAGATAATCCACCTGCCTTGGCCTCCCAAAGTGCTGGGTTTACAGGTATGAGCCACCATGCCCGGCTGGCAATTCTTAACTAAAAAGGAGCATGGGAAATAAAATCTATCTCAGCCAAAAAAGAGAATATATTTTAGTGAACACATAGTATTAGCTGCAAATTGCAAAAATCTTTACAGTAACAGCCTCTGTTTTGACACGGGGCTTTCTTTTTCCTGAGTTTTGAGCACCTGGCTTCATGCTTTCATGCATGCGCACACACAGACACACACATTTTTACATCTCTTTATATATTTTTTTCATTTTATTCTCACAACAATTCAACCAAATATATTATTCTTGTTCCAGATATTATGGATGCATAGCAACTTATCCTAAACCTTAGTGGCTTATGCAGTAATAATCATTTTTATTTCTCACAACTTCTATTGATTAGGAATTCAAAAAGGGCTTAGCTAGGTAGTTCTTTTCTTCATATCTTTCTTGCAATTGCATTCTTTGTTGGCTAGGGACAAAGTCATTTAAAGGCTAGACTAGGACAGAAGGATCCAGTTACAAGGCTACTACAAAGATACTATTAATGGTATGGCCTCATTTACTCCTATACAGATGTCTCTACTTGATTGCCCAAAGGTTCTCAAAGGATGGCTTCTGGCTTCCCCCTAGAGAGAACAATCCAAGGGGCCAAGGGGGAGAGATGCAGTGCCTTTTATAACCTAACTTTAGAGGTCACACAAGATCACTTCCATGATATTCTGCAGGTTACACAGACATAGTCCCAATTCACTGTGGGAGGAGCTTACATGACACTTGAATGTCAGAAAGTATAGATCATTAAGACCATTTTGTCACTGGATTCCTATACTTCCATTTGGCAGATTAAAAAAATAAGGTGAGGCTTAGAAAGATGTTAAATGAATTGTCCAAAGTCTCATAACTAGCAAGCCCAGACCTACATACAAGAATGTTTGGCTTTAAAATCCTTGACATTAGCAACTAAAATATATGGTCTCTATAAGCAGATAAAGTACGTAAAAATGTGTTTCTCCTAGAAAAATACGTGTAGGTAGTGAGCACAAATAGAAGGGAAGGCTTGTATAGATACTCAGATCACTCGAAGGTCAGAATTTGAAGTAAAGGGAGTGCCTAACCTCAAAGTTTCTAGTAACGCACATCCAAAAATGATGGCATACATGACTGTCAAAATATTGTCTTTTGTTCGTATAGATTGTGTTACTAAGTCATCAGTTCTATTTTTGACAGTGAAATTAGCAGAGAAGTAGGACTTCAATGAAGGATAAAGTTAAGAATTCAGTTGGTATAAGAACTACCCCATTTCTGAAACCAGGACAATTGCTTCTGTTTCTGTTCCTGCCACAGAGATAATGTTTATCAGTGATTTCAAGGGAGGGATGTACAATTAAGTAATGCCTAGGATTCTATTTTTTTTAGTACTACTATTAAGTTGGCAGATAGATGTATTAGTTTTAAAACACCTTGAAATAATTCAGCTTATCTTGGTGACTGCAATACAATAATGTGATGCTTAAACATAGTAATCTCAAAAACATTTAAGAAATCATTTTATATATTAACTTCAATAGGGACAGAATGAAAAAAATCATTTTACATCTTTTAGTTAAGTCTACTTTATCAAAAACAAATAATGCCCTAAACTTCTATAAATTAGTTGTTTTTCCTTCCACTAGACCGTAAGTTACTTGAGTACAACATCTGCGTATGGTTCATTTTTCAGTCGTCTAACCCAGAGCACAGTGCTCTTACTGTTAACTTTAGAAACATGCATCTCAGCCCTCTACCAAACCCAAGAAAGTCAGGATGCTCATGGGATGTGAAGCTTCCTCACCCCTTTCGGCAAACAGCATCCGAATTCCCAGAGATAGTTTTGAATTCCAGAGACATCCACTCCTAGCCCATACTCTTTACTAAGTTACTTAATCTCTGATTCTCTGGAAAAACAAGTCACACTGGGTTTGAGAGGATCAAACATAATAATGAACAGGATAGATCTACAATAACATAGGTGTCGATAAGCGGCGCCTTTAGTATCAATAAATGTTAACTATGTAAAAATGGTACCTGCTTGTTTCTAGGTTATTCCTCCCTGATAGAATAAAGAGATTTAAATTGTTGTTCTGTCATTTTAATTTTAAAATCTAATGTTTTCCCATTAAGCAAGTATTTATCGTTTGCATGGTTCAAGGCCACACAAGGATAGACAATTTCTTGTCACGTCCTCTGGGAGCTTCCAACTTAATAATGAAGGGTTTCTTTCTCTGCACTACCAAACGTAAATTGGTGCTCCTCATCACCTATGTGCCTGGATTTCTGAGACCTTTCATAACTTGTTTCTACCACCAATAACTTAATTCATTGAAAAAAAAAATGGGCAGCAACTATGTGCCAAGAATCATCTTAGGTATTTAGTACACCAAAACAATTAAAGCATACCAAATTCAGTACAAACAAATATTGAAGCCCTTGAGGAGTTTATGTTCCAGGAGAGAAAAATGTAGTCTAGCAAAAAGTTAATAAAATATATAGTATGTACATAGTGATAAGTCCAATATGTGGAACAACAGAGAGGGGGAATGGGTAAGCGCTTGGGGTGCAGGGGAGGAAGGATGGATAGCGAAGGATGTATGTGTTTTCTGTGAACTCGTGGCAGACTCCTGAAGGAGATAAAGGAGCAAACCATACTGCTATATTAGGGAATAGGAGTTCAGGTAGAAGGCAAGGATGCTTCCAAGACCTGACATGAACGATTAGTGTGTTCAAGAAAGAGCTGGAAAATCACTGTGCTTGGAAAGGGTAATGAAAAGGAAGAGAACAAAATGCCTCAGAGAGGTAACACCAGGACCAGAATCTAGAAAGATTGTTGGCCCGTGTTAGTAATATATGGGAAACTCTTGGAAATTGGTGAGCAGAGGAGTAATGTGATTTGATTTACCTTTAAAAGGCTCACTGAAATTTCCCATTCAAAAGGAACATTGGTTTGACTACTTTAAAATAAAAATGTGAGTTTCCCTCTCTCCTCTGAAACCCTCAATGGCTGCTTCTGGGCATTAGGCATAGCAAAATGAGACCCTTTTTGCCATAGTTAGATTCTTCAGCTACAGATTGTTCTTTCAATTATTCCTGTACTTTCCTCTCAAAAAGAGGGAATTTCTTACGGTTAACACAGTTCCTATGGGAATAATTTCCTTTTCTTGCTTTTCAATCATAAGACCCCTTCCTTACTTAGCTTGAATTATTCATTATTTAAGAAATCAGGCCACGGTGTGGTGTCTCATGCCTGTAATTCCAGCATTTTGAGAGGCCGAGGTGGGCCAGTCACCTGAGGTCAGGAGTTTGAGACCAGCCTGACCAACATGGAGAAACCCCATCTCTACTACAAATACAATATTAGCGGGGAGTGGTGGTATACACCTGCAATCCCTGGTACGCAGGTGGCTAAGGCAGGAGAATCACTTGAAACTGGGAGGCGAAAGTTGCAGTGAGCCAGGATTGCACCATTGCACTCCAGCTTGGGCAACAGAGTGAGACTTAGAAAGAAAAAAAAGAAGGGAAGGAGGGAAGGATGGGAGGAAGGAAGGAAAGAAACAAGGAAGGATGAACGGAAGAACAGTTGGATGGATGGAAAGAAGGAAGGAAGGGAGGGAGGGAGGAAGCGGGGGAAGGGAGGAAGGACAGCTTATTGACCAGGCACAGTGTCTGATGCCTGCAGCACCAGCATTTAGAGAATTTGAAGAAGAAGGTTGCTTGAGCCTAGGAGTTCGAGACAAGCTTGGGCAACATAGTGAGACCCTGTCCCTACCGAAAAAAACTTTTTAAAAATTAAACGGATAACATGGCACGCACCTGTAGTCCCAGTTACCCAGGGGGCTGAGGTGGGAGCATCACCTGAGGCTGGTAGGTGAAAGTTGCAGGGAGCTGTGAGGGCAATACTATAGCCACTGCCCTCCAGCCTGGGTGACAGAGTGAGACAAGAAAGAAAGAGAGAAAGTGAAATAGAAAGAGAGAAGGAGAGAAAGAAAGAAAATAAAGAAAGAGAAAGAAGTGAGTTTATCGTTGTTTCATGGAAACCTCTCTTCCTGTCCCCCTCGAGGCTTAACTTTGCATACCCTCAGGTAAATCACCTTCCTGTAGTCTCCCATTATCGTTTATATTTCCCATATCACTGTGCTATAGTAGTTTCTTTTCTAATCTTTCCTTTCTCATTAAACTCCTAAATTTCTCCACTGTCTAAAATATTTATGGATGTGCAGTCCTAACTCAGTAGGTGTTGAACAAATGATCTTTGCACGTGAGTGAGTGAAGCTCCAGGAAGGCTCAGCCCCCTCATTCTTACACTTGCTGCTTTCCTTTTTTGTATCCAGTTCCAAGTATCCCTTTTGGTAGCTGATTAATTCGGCATATCCCAAGGTGTTTTGGTCTTCTCCAACACTTACTCCTTTTTCTTCATGGAAACCTAGCCCCAAGCATTTTCTATTTTTAGCTGTCTTTCCACTTATATTGCAAATATAAGCCAGAAAATATCAAAATAGAGATGCAGTAGATGAGTCCAAAAACATTTCTTCCAAAAAGTAGCAAGTTGAGAACAGATCCAGGTTACGATGCATATTCTAGGAATATAATTATACCTACTCTTAAGCTCAGAGGCTCACTTATTGCACAAAGGCTTCATAATACAATCTGGGATTCAAATCTCGCCTTCATGAAATTACAAATACGATATGTTATGAACTTTCAGCATTGATCAAAAACAGTCAAAACAATTCACATTAAGACAAAAAGTGCCAAATTCTATCCTCTGGAAAATGGCAAACTTGCCAGCAGCTTCCAAAAAGCTTTACTATCTTGGTTCTGGGTCTCTAGTTTTTTTTATCCTTTCCAAGATAATTTCTGGAGGTTTAATTATTAATGGCAGAGGGCACCAAATCTCTGGGTGTTTTATTTTCATACTGCCTTTTGTACATAGGAACCCTTCTTCTAGGTTCACTCTATTTCCCAGAGGCCGAAAGATGCAACAAAATGCGTGGTATCTGTTTGTCCCAAGTTAGCCATTTGTATTTTTGAAGCTTGTATCCATTACATAGGGATGATCATGTAATTCTGCCATGGGAGAGAAGGCCAGTTCTTCATGTGAAATCACTGTAACCACACATAAGAGATATATATGGTCAACACCAAGGATATCTCATTAATCAGTGAGTTCAGAAAAGAGTCAGGCCAGAGGAGCTGAAATAACCTTAAGAGCATTAGTAGTCATTCTTGAGAGGCCTTTTCAAAATAGGTAAACTGTGAAGAGGAGGCACAAAAGTTAAGAGGTCTGTGTATTTTATGTGATAGAAGATCTGTATTCAGGAAAGAGGATCCTAAAGAGAAGTTATGTTCACTTTTCATTAATTTACATTTTGCCTAGACACTACAGTCTAAAAAACACCTATCATCCCCTACCCCTTTTCAGGTTATACTGATTATATGTCACTTACAGTAAGTAATCAAATACTGCCAAAAGTAAACACAGTGGGAGTTTTGCCATATAGATGCCTGGGCTCCATCTAGTGGTAAAAGTTAACTGTAGAGTTTTATCATTTTCTTTATTAGCCCTTTAATTCAAATGTATTTAATAAGCAGAATTTGTGTCTTGAGGACATCATAAGTTTTATATTTTTTCTAAGAGTAATATATCAGTTAAAAAAATTTGTATCCACTATTCAATTTAGCACTGCTTCTAATGAGGATATTTCCTCTGCTTTATAAAACTTGACTTAGTTACTGCAGTGAGTATTCATTTTTAAATGCTTTTCACTCCTTTGGTTTGTTTCCTTCTCTTGCTTTCCCTCTTTCTCTCCTTCCCCCTCCTCCTCCTCATTATCCTCCCTCTCCCTTTCGTTCTCCCTTTCTCTTTCTTTATTTCTCTTCTTTTTTCTCCTTCCTTCTTCCTTCTTTCATCCTCCTCCCTCTTCTTTCTTCCTTCTCCTCCTTTCTTCCTTCTTCCTCTTCTTCTTTTTTGTCGTTAAAGGGGACAGAAACAAATTGCAAACAACCAAGTCAAGATGTCATAAATTGCTATAGTTAAATGTTGTATAAAAGCAAAAACAAACTTATTATTAAAGAGTCAATCCTACTGAAAAATTAATATATGGGGTTCAAAAAGAATTGGATGACAAAGTTTAGATGACTAGAAGTAAAATGTGAGCTGGTAAGGTTCAATGCTGTATTTTCAGTTTAAGCATTTTGCTTTGTATGTGGCATTTCTGTTAATGTTTTGAGTTATTTTTTCTGTTTCAATCGTTTTTCCTTTTTGGTTGTTTATATGTTAAAAGCCTGATGTGCTGTTAAAATAGTGTCTTTTTGTGTGTGTGCATGTATAGGTGTGTAATGTTTCATTCTTCACTAGATTAGGTTGGATGTACACTTTGTGAGAGAAGTTTGTTTAAAAAAACATTGAAATATATTTAAAAATAAGCTTTTTAAAGTGAATTTTAATCTGACATGCCCTTAGACTCTCACTGATTAAATAATTGCAGATAATATGTATTAAATTTTACATATAAAATTATTAAATGTAGAAATGCTAATATATATTTCTATTAAAATTTAAACTTGATTTTTGTTAGGTAGATGTTGTCTTCTAGATGTAGCCATCATATATGTCTTTTATAAATGTTTCAGTCTTGCACTGTTCAAAACTTTAAACAACTATCTTATCTACAAATGCAAATGATAGAGATGAGTAACTTTTTTATGTTCCCATTTCCTTCTGGCTCCACTCCCCTCAGAAAGGTCCCCAAGAACTCCATTCTTATCATGTGTTAATTTTGGGTATATCTGTTCTTATTTGAAGGTGATGATGTACTTCCAAACATTCGCCACCAATAGATTGTCACTATTGTTTAGTACAAGAAAATATCTCATTCAGAAACCAGTAGTGCCAGAAGTGTTTGGAGTTGGATATACTTTAGAATTTTAGAAAGGTACTTTCATAATATATTATAGAACACCCCTTTGGGGTTTGTGGCATCCCGCCTTGGTCCAATAATCTATCTGTATATGTATGTATGTATACATGTGAATATAGTAGAAAAGTGTATGAGTATTCACCTTAAATTATCAAAATAAAGAGCAGAAATAGCCTTTTGTCAATTCAAGTTAGGTTTATGGCCAATTCAGTTAAGAATTACAATAGCAACAAAAATAGTTGGATTTCAGAGCTTTTGAACTCACAATTGCAAAGAAAAATGATATCAAATATTCTTCTCAAGAGTTGTTTCTAACTCTATTTATTTCTAGGACAGAGTGGGTGGGTGGTTGGGAGTGAGAGAGTTTCCTTACAAAAGTATTTCAGAGAATTTGCTAAAACACTTAACTCGTACAAGTGACACAACAGCTAAACTTTATTGTTTTTTAGAAACTAAAGTTACATAACCCAAATGTAATATGTATTTGAAAATTATGTTATAAACATACTTGCTTCAACTTGAGATCCTTATTTAGAAAGAAAAGGGTTTATTTCCCTAATTTGTAGGTATTTTCAAGTTCATTGGTATCCATCCATTTACTAAGGCATATATAACATTCTGTGATATCTGTCATCTCATTTAATGATGGTTGTTGACTCATATCCTAGGAAAGACAGGATAAACAAATATGTTGAGCTCCTCTGAATTTCTAACCATTTAGAAAATAAACTCCAAGTTTATATTTAATACTCCTTTTATTCTTCCCCAATTTTGAAGATGCCATGTGAATCTTTTAATACATAAATAATGGAGAGTTGACAAATTGAAAGTTCTTTTTTCATTTGTTATAAACTTAATCGTAATCAATTTAGAGCATCTAGGAGAAACATTTCTAAACTGTTAAAGAATTTTATTTGAGAGACCTTGGGAAAGGATCCAGAAATAAGAATTGTTGTAAGTGGATGGTAACTATAATATGGCTTTTCTGTGACTACTGTGAAAATTTGTTTTTGACTTTCTTCAGTTTCATTAGGAGTCATTGTATTTTCAGTTCCATACTATCTAGATAATCTTTTTTCAAATTTTTTATGTAAATGTATACTGCTTACTTCCTCTCAAATTAAAGCTTGGCATATATCTCCTTTAAAAATGTTAAAGACATATAATAATACTCTATGTCAAATAATTCCAATTTTGAGTTGGAAGTAAGTCTGTTCCGTTGCCTGTCATTTCTCTTGCTCATCACTGATGGAATCTTTTTGTGTGTGTGTTTCTGGCTATCTTTGATTATGTAGTGGATACTAAATTTAAAGATTAATTCATGGAAATAAGTTGGGGTTTTGGGAAAACATCACTTTCCTCCAGTGCGGATTTTAAATTACCATTGCCAATATTTCTAGCAATTCAGGTAACTTTAATTCAAACCTGAGACAGGAGACTTTTCTCCATAATGACTGAAGACCAAGCTTCAGAGCATGCAAAGCTTTGTTTACTTATGTCATATCCCTATTCCTAGGGTGCATCTCTTTGGATCCCCAAATTCCGGGTTGTTTTTATGAGGATCTCTCCTTTGAAAGACTCTAGACTTTGATTTTGTTCTAGCCTCTTTCAGTTGAGAAATTGCATGAGAAGAAAATAGTCATGAATGCCGCGCCTCTCTGGATTTTGTCCTTTCCCATTTCCTACTCTGGTAATTCCACACTAACATCACTCATTTGCCCCAATCATATTTTAAAATTATTTTTTCTCACTTTTTTAGTAGGTTTTATACAGAGATTGGTTACCAAGATTGCCATTACAGAAAAATAAAACCTATGCTGAGGCATTAACAATCCACTTTTTGAAAAATAGAAATGAGTAAGACAAAGGTAGAACAGAATGAGGCCAGTAGAGAAATAAGGGGAGGAAAAAAGAAACTTATAAAAGATTTTGGCAATAATGAATTTTAGAATAAGGAAGGAGTGATCAGAGAAGGCAAAGGGAGAAAGCCTTTCAAGATGTCGATGATTATCTCTGTAAGAATGATAAAACAGGATTAGTCATGAGAAAAAAACCAATCAAGTGTTGCAGTTAGGAAGGCATTAGAGAGGTTTCTGTGGACAGCTTCAAGAAGCCTGATTTTAGAGTTTTCAAAAATACTGCTTAGCTAAAAAGCATATTTGGTAACTTGTTAAAGAGGATTGATAAAAGCAAAGAAAGAAAAAAGAAGTGAGCCAATGTAGAATGTAATTCTAGCCCATATTAAAAACATTTTAATTAAATCAAATGATTATGATAGAATTTCTTCATGAATGGATCCTACAAATAAAGCTCATGATAGTCTTCTGTTAAGTTTGGAAGAGTATTAGATCTTGGATATTTTCTTAATTTCATAATATTTCTATATGCTCAAGGATCATCTTTTCATACTGGCTTGTAAATCTGAGTCTGTCATATCAGCTTATTTGACCATGTGGATTAGGATTTCAAGATCAGTAAGACATTTTTATCTTTAAAGTGATCCACTTATAAATAATACCATTTTGAATGATACGCTGTATTCAAGCAGAGTATCTTTTTCAGCAGAAACCTGAAATTGATGACCTTTTATTAGAATAGAATTTATATAAAGACTAATTCTAAGACTTTATAATCTTTTAAAAATGTGGGCCAGCCTCAGTGGTTCTTTCCTGTAATCCCAGCACTTTGGGAGGCCAAGGCAGGTAGATCACTTGAGGTCAGGAGTTTGAGAACAGCCTGGCCAACACGATGAAATCCTGTCTCTATTAAAAATACAAAAATTAGCCAGACGTCATGGTGCGTGCCTGTAATCCCAGCTACTTGGGACGCCCACGCAGGAGAATCACTTGAACCTTGGAGGCGGAGGTTGCAGTAAGCCAAGATTGTGCCACTGCACTCCAGCCTATGTGACAGATCAAGACTCCCTCTCAAAAAAAGAAAAAGTATACATGCATAAACCTTTCAATATCTCTTCATAGTGGAACTTATGCAATGGTGTCATTCATTGAATACTACCATTGTCTTATTGGGTGACAGATCGTCTTCTGCTACTTCTTATAACAGACACTTGAATCAAATTACTTCTAGATCTGTTCAGAAAGTAATGAATATATGAAAGTCTTCTGGAATATTTTATTTTACTATTAGTAGTTATAATAATAATGTGTTCATGTTCACTCCAATCAAGATCACAAGGAGATTTAACAGGTGTTTAAAATGGTAAGAAATTTTAGACAAACCAATAGGTTAGGACACTTCTCTTATTACAAGGTAATATTGTATCTAACAACATGAGTGGAATTTGAACCTCTTTGCCTATCCCCACTCCTGAATTAATAAAGTAAGCTGGATTACTGTATCATGATGTATTCTAGTCCATGTTTATGTCCCAACACTAAATATAAGCGTCTGGTTTCATCTAGACATCTGTCAGTGGTCAGGTTACATTCAAATAAGCTTTTACAGTGTCTTGGGATTATGGAATTGACTACTTTTCCGGGTCATAAATTCATACCTTATATAAGATAGATGAAATCTAAATCAACAGTTACCATAAAAATGATCTTAAACGATGAAGTTTCAAGTTAATACTGATCCCCAATGTACTGAAATGTTTCCCTGATTTGTGTGAACCAGTGACAGAATTTACGAAGTTGAAAGTCAACATTACTACTTTGAGAATGGGAATCACAAAGAAGACTCACTTGATTGATTGAGGGAAAATACAGTTTTAAACCAGAAGTCTTTAAAATCCTGACTTTTTAATAACAATGCCACCTGTGGATATGCTTGATGTTTTTCCTTTATGTTCATCCTGCCAGTTATAGAGAGCAAAAGCTGAATATTCTGTTTCTGTGAAGACAATTTGATTTTATTAACATGAAATCAGAGTGCCATTGGCAGAGAGTGGATTACGATATTTACATAATGCCTAAAATAATGAAATAATTTCAATGTATGTTATTTAATAGCCAATTAACCTATAAAGTGGAATTATTCAGTTACAGAGAAATATTTTGTAATTTCTTTTTCTTGGATTCTTCACTAAACATTATACTGTTACAGTAGGGTGGAAAAGGTACTAAATACATTATTAGCCTTTTAAAGTTGTTAACTTACAGTAAAACATCTGCTTATTGTTATCCCCCTTTGCTTAGTTATCTGGATAATGAAATTTTGTGTGCATGTGCATATTTGTTGGGAAAGGCAGTCTTGTACAAGAAGTCTTCTTGACCCCTTCTTGGCCAACCAAGGATGAACCTAGGGCCTGTAACACTTCCTTATCAAAAGATAAAGAGCCCAGGCATCCTGTGTCAGGTTTATCACCTTGACTGAAAAGATCTTTGTTTCAGACTCAATGAGTGCTTTATTCTGAGTCAGTGGCCGTCGGGTGTGTCCCCAGTTTACTGTATTTCAGATGCCACTGAGAGGGGATGTGGAGTTCCTCTACTGTGGCAGAAGAGGGGTGCATGTAAGCCAATTGCCTTGCATCAGCTGCAGTGGATGTGGGGTGAGAGAGGAACCTGCTAATCATGGGGGACCGATGCACACACTTGGAGCGGATGATGCCTTGTCTCTTCAATGTGTAAAGTGTTTCATCCTGTGCATTACTGTGTTTTGTTTTTTCCTTGGCGACTCCAATACCAAGATGCAGTGAGCACAGGTGTTGGGACTTCTATTTCTAGTAGATGCCATAGTGATGATCTTTGCTATCCTTTATGTAATGAGAGTCATTTCCTGGCATTGGAAACCAGTGCCTGATGTTCTGCTTGATAATATTACCTCTAATAACATCTCTCAAAAGTACTGCTTCTTAAAACATCATTTAGAAATTATATCTCTAGATAATCAAAATGGTAGCTTTAGAGATACCTTTTTTTTTTTTTTTTTTGAGACAGACTCTTGCTCTGTCACCGGGCTGGAGTGCAGTGGTGCAATCTTGGCTCATTGCAACCTCTGCCTCCCAGGTTCAAGCGATTCTCTTCCTGAGTAGATGGGACTACAGGTGCATGCCACCACACCTAGCTAATTTTTTGTATTTTTCATAGATGTGGGATTTCACCATGTTAGCCAAGATGGTCTCGATCTCTTGACCTCGTGATCCGCCCCTGCTTGGCCTCCCAAAGTGCTGGCATTACAGGCATAAGCCATCACGCCCGGCCCTCAGTCACGTATTTTTAACATTTACTAAATTGATTAGTTATTGTGTAGTTGACCTACAATTAGGAAATTTATAAAAAATGGTGCAATAAATGTTTTTCCTCTGTTTACTCTGTGAATGTGGTAGAGGACATTGTTATGATTCTCTTTATAAGAGACTCTTCCTCTTACTCAATAACAGATATAGTTACGCAACAAGAGTAACTCATCTATATCTCTCATGTATACAGACATCTATTAATTTTAGAACTAGAATTTATTTTTCTGTTTGTTCCAGTTGCTAAAAACCTCAGAGTTAAATACACAGCAAATATCTACATAAGTTTTGCTTATATCTTCATTTTCATCTCAATTATACTTAAAAGTTTTGCTGTATGTATTAGTTTTCTATTACTTTCATAACAAATTACCACAAACTTAGTAGCTTGCAATAACACAAATTCATTATTTCATACCTCTCTATGCCAGAAGTCTTTGTGTGTCAAGCTTGGCTAATCTGGTTTCTCTGCTCCAGGTTTCACAAGGGCAAAATCAAGGTTCACTCCAAGCTTATTGTGACTGTTGGCTGAATCCAGTTCCTTGTGGTTATAGGACTGAGGTTCCCATTTTCTCTATGGCTGTCAGCTGGAGGTTAGCGTTTTCTCCACAATACCTTGTTGCAGTCCTTACATTTTGGGTTGCTACAGGCTAGAGCCAGCAACGGTAACGCCAAATCCTTCTCGCTTTTGTAATCTCTCTGATTTTCCCATCTCCCCCGTCTTTTTCTTTTCTTCTGCCTCTAGCAAGAGAAAGTTCACTGCTTTTGAGGGCTCAACTGAATAAATTGGGTCGTCCTACATAATTTAGGATGATCTGCCTATCTTTAGATTCATAAGCTTAATTATATCTGCAAAGTCCTAAAGTCATTTAAGGTAATATACTTGCAGGGATTAGGGCTTGGACACCTTTAGAGAGGCCCTACCCACATCACTATTATTTTATATAATTTTGAATATTATTTTTTGATATATCATAAATAACTTTTAAAATTAAATTATTATTAGGGAATGTTCCAATGAACTCTTCAGATTAACCTAAATGTGAGGAGAATCTGGTTACACTTTTAAAGACTAGAATATGATTTAAAGTACAATGTAATTGTTCCCTTTGTCTTAATGTTAGAATTAGGCATATAAAAATCAACATTTATAAACTTTCAGCATACATATATACCAAGATTTATTTGTCCTATTTTCCTGTTACTTAACAAAGTATATGTATGACTGAATTATATCATTACTGTAGTCCCATCTTTTCTGCAGCTTTGCTTTGTGTAATTTCAGTTACCCATGACCAACTATGCTACCAAAATATTAAATGGAAAAATTCCAGAAATAAGCCATTCATGAGTTTTAAATTGTGCACCATTCTCAGTAGTCTGATGAAATCTCACTATCCTGCTAAGTCCTACCCAGGATGTAAATCACCTTTTTGTCGAGCTTATCCATGCTATATACATTACCTGCCCATCAGTCATCAACATCATCTGCTGTTGACATCCAGCCATCAACATTGCTATGGCTTGGTGATCCAGGATCACCGAAGCAGCAGATTCTCTGACAGATCTTCAGAAGTTCAATATTAGCCTAACACTACATCGCAATGCCTACGTCATTTGCCTCACTACATCTATCATGTAGACATTTTCTCATCTCACATCAACCCAAGCAGAGGGGTAAGTTCAGTACTGCAAGGTATTTTGAGAGAGAGCAGAGAGAGAGAGAGACCCCATTCACATAACTTTTATTACAGTAAATTATAATAATTGTACTATTTTATTATTGGTTATTAATCTTTTACTGTGTCTAATTTATAAATTAAACTTTATAATGGGCATTGTTTCTGGCATTGGAAATATAGGAAAATATCATATATATATATGGTTTGGTATGATCCATGGTTTCAGGCATCCACTGGAGGTCTTGGAATGAAACTTCCTGTAGATAAGGGGGGACATTTTATATTACTATGAGTTTATTGTATCTCCTCTTACCTCTCTCCTTTCTGTTTGAGTTCACGAAGCAGTTTCTTTACTGAATCACATTTAGTGTTTGCCAGAACCTGAAATCCTTTGACTCTGCAAAATACAAGCACATCTGCTGGTAAAAATTGTCCGTCCTTTTTCAGGAAGCCTCGCTGTTAACATGAGGGTTTTTAAAACAGAAAAAAGTAAGATTGAATGTGGGCCAAAGTACTTACTAGTTTTAGAATCTTTGAATACTTAAACAGCAAAATAAATTTCTATTCTGGTTCCTCATTTGTAAATGAGTTTAGCATTAGCTCCCTGACAGGACTATGAATAGTGACTGTAAACTGTTTAGCAATGTGTGTGGAATATAGTTAATAGAAAGTCAATGAGGAGGGATGCTATTTTTCCTAAGAAGACTTTTACTAAAGGGGATCAGTGAGAAACATGCCTTTATTGTTAGAAAATATCAAAAGAGTTTTCTTTGTGCACTAAAAACTTGATTTCATTTGCAGCCTCACAAGACATTGATCATAGTTATGTTTCATAGTGAATAGTCCCATAGATATGTCCATGTATTGCATTTATAATATCTTTTTCTGCATTCTTTCTTATTGCTGACCTTCTGTATTAGTTCATTTTTCTTCTGATGAAGTTCATTATTCAGAAATTCTTGGCTGCATGTGGTGGCTCATGCCTGTAATCCCATGATGTCTTGAGAGGTCAGCTGTCATTCCAACACTCAATTACTTAAAGGAAATGTGCCCTTTTTTTCCCCCGTTCTGGCAACTTAAACCATTTTCTTTTTGTCTTTAGTGTTTTGTTGTTTTAATATGATGTATTTAGGCTTGGCTTTCTTTTTATTTAACATGCTTGGAATTCACTGGGCTTCTTAAAGCTATGAAATGGTATTTCTTTTTTTTTTTTTTTTTTGAGACAGAGTCTTGCTCAGTTGCCAGGCTGGAGTGCAGTGGCACGATCTCTGCTCACTGCAACCTCCATCTCCCAGGTTCAAGTAACTCTCCTGTCTCAGCCTCCCAAGCAGCTAGGACTACTGGCGCACACCACCACACCTGGCTAATTTTTGTATTTTTAGTAGAGATGGGATTTCACCAGTTGGCCAGGATGGTCTCAATCTCCTGACCTTGTGATGTTGGCCAGGACGGTCTCAATCTCCTGACCTCGTGATCTGCCCGCCTCAGCCTCCCACAGCGTTGGGAGCCACTGCGCTTGGCCAAAATAATATTTTTATATCAGTCGTGGAATACTTTCAGCCTTTCGCTCTTCTAATATTGCCTCCACCCAATTCTCTTCTTTTTCCTTCTGGAACTGTAATTACATGTTTGTTAGACTTTCTCAGTCTATCTTCCATGTCTCTTAAGTTTATTTCTCTTCTCACTCTCTCTCTACCTCTCATTCTCTTTTTAATTTTTTATCTATTTTTTTTCTCCCAGTGATGCTTTTGGATAGTTTGTTAACCGCTCACAAATGCTTTCTTCATGTGTGTTTAATTTTGTTTTGTAATCTGCTATTAAACCTACCCATTTAGTTCTAGGTTTTGCTTATTGTAATTTTTATTACTAACATCTCTGTCTTCTTAAAATATATCATTTTTAGCATCCTTTTCCCTAGAAGTGTATTGACATGTATCTTTTGTTTCTTTAAATGTAGCCAACAGAATTATTTTAGAATATATGTCTGATAACTTCTACAGATGAGTTCTATTTTCTGCAGTTTGTGTGTGTTCTCACTCAAATGTTTTGTTTTCTTGTGAACTTCATTATCTCCTATTTTGTATTGGTCCCTGATTTTAAAAAATTTACATAGCGATTTACTAAGGCATAGAATAATGGTGACTTCCTCCAGAGGGAATTTGTGTTTGCTTTGGTCAGGCAGCTGGAGGTTTTACCAGACCAGATGTTTGGTCCACCTAACTGATAGAAACTTGGCTGCACATCTGAGCAAGAATTGGTTTGTGATTTCAGCTTCTTGAAAAATTTTTTGCCCACCTCTGCTCAGTCCTAAGCAACTTTCTCTGTAGTAACTTGGTTTTAGAAAGGTGGGATAGGATCATTTAAGGTTTCAGGTTAATGTAGGGATGGTTTTCTGTTAGATTCCTGGCCTTGCATGTTTCCTGGATTTTCACTTATTTTTCCAAGTGAAAATGTCAAAAAGTAACATCTACTAGAGCACAGATGCCCTCAGCCAAAAAGTAGCTTTTGCACTATATGTATTCCCATATTCATTTAGATTTGGGGCCCTGTAATTCTCTCGTAAGTTCTTCAGTGCTTTTGATATTTTTTCCAATCTGGCATTTTTGTTTTTGTTTTTAGTATCAGAGTTGTTTTATCTTGTGTTGGAGGCAGAATAATGGCCCCACAAATATGTCCATGTTTTAATTGCCAGGTCTGCAAATACGTTGAGGTTGTAAATCAGCTAACCAGAGATGTGGAGATTATCCTAGATTGTCCAAGTAGGCCCGATGTCATCATAAGTATTTTTAGAAGTGGAAGAGGGAGATGGGAGAGTCAGAGTGAGGTGATCTGAGAAGGACTCACTGGCTATTACTGCTGTGAAGATGGAAGAGGAACATGAGCCAAAGAATACGGGCAGCCTGTAGAAGCTGGAAAAAGCAAAGAAACAGATTCTCCCTTAGCGCCACCAGAAAAGAACACAGCCCTGCCAACACCTTAATTTTAGAACAGTGATGCCCATTTCAGACTTCTGACCTCTATAACTGTAAAAAACTAATTTGTGTTGTTTTTAAGCCATTTAGTTTGTGGCTGTTTTGAAAGAGCACCAATAGAATAATAATATTCTCTGCCTTACCAGAAACAGAAGCATGCCTTTATTTTATAAAGAAAGAAATATTAAATACTAGAAGTATGGAAATAACAAAAATGTAAATTTCAAATTTCTGATGATTTTAGACACATTATTACTTAAAATATTGTAATAGTGAAATAACATGATACTGAGAAAATAAGGACATTTTGTCTGATCCAATTATTTAATCTTGTTTTTTAGTACTAGGAACTGATACTCCTTACCTTAAATCCAGATTGATTTAAAGCTAAAAGACAAAATTTTCCAAATGGTAACCAAATATACTCATTTCTGGCAGAGGATAGAAACTGAATTTTTTTTGCAGGGCCGCTTACTCCAGAGCTGTAAAGCTAAGAAGGAATTTTTTGCTAAAAATATTATTTTGATATTTTTTAGCAAATAAAAACCTAAATAACCACAGCTTTGATCATTTACTACATCCAAGTTTTTGTGAGTGCTTTTACATTTTTTCAAATAACATTACTGAATCAAATTATTCTTTAAATTAAAACCAAACTTGATCTATTTAAAGTGTGCCAAGTTACTCAGCCTCACTGCTATGTGTTTGCTCATAGCAGCTGCTAATCCGGAAAGGACTGGCACTGAGCATGTGGGGAGCTTGGGAGTGGAATCCTGTGACACACCATGATGAGCAAAGATTTCCTTCCAGACGGAATATGATATATTTTTTCATCATAAAATTTATATGAAGCTGAAGGGATATAAATGTATGTAGTGTTAATCTGGAAACCTGCAAAGATGATATTGGGAAAATTAAACCTTTTCCTGAACCTGGAGCCAGTACACTTTCCAACAGATAACATATTTATTAAAGGTGGGGAACAATGTTTATTAATGGCATACTGATCATTGATTGAGGGACATTAGGCAAGCCAGTTACCTTCTGTGGTCTTTACTTGTATCATCTCTAAATGATGAGGTATAGATATAATAATAACTAAGGTTATATTCTCTCTAATAGTCTATTTTAGAGAGGGTATATACACACTTCTATACATACATATGTATGCACCTGTAATATTATTACATTATAAAGAAAACACTAATAATTAAGGACCTGTCTTGTCCTTATTTTGTGTATTTATTTAAAAATAGAATTCAGGCTGGGCGCGATGGCCACACCTGTAATCCCAGCACTTTGGGAGGCTGAGGCTGGTGAATCACAAGGTTAGCAATTCCAGACCAGCCTGGCCGACATGGAGAAACCCCATCTCTACTAAAAATACAAAAAATAGCTGGATGTGGTGGTGGGCACCTGTAATCCCAACTAATCAGGAGGCTGAGGCAGGAGAATCACTTGAACCTGAGTGGTGGAGATTGCAGTGAGCTCAGATCGTGCCACTGCACTCCAGCCCGGGTAACAGAGTGAGACTCCATCTCAAAAAATAAATAAATAAAAATAAATAAAATAAAATTTAATGAAAACAACAGCTGACTTACATGGGATAGATGAGATCTTATGTTGAAGAGCAGGGAAAATGGAGAAAAGTACATTACAGTAGGGCACTGGACTTCAAAGTTGGCTTAGTTTTCTCCCACCCAGAAAGTTTGTTTAATAACTCCTTTGTTTTAGAACTCTTTTGATATAGCTAAAGATTGTCACAACACAGAGAGCTGTTAAGAAAGTATAAAGTATTTCCCCCTCTGCTGCTCATCTTTTATTGGTACCTACTCAAAAATTTGGAGACGTACTCCTATGGAACAAAAATGTTGGCCCTATGTATCTTGCCTGTCTGTAAAACTGCTCAGTAAGGATAATGATGGTTCTTCATTATGTGTGCCTGTAGTTGCAATTAAGATATTCACCCAAAGGAATTTTAGCAGGGCTTGTCCTCCTATAAAGGCCATGCCTCTTTCATACTGAGCATTTAATAAATAACTAGTCTAAGGAACTGTTGCTGATGAACTATTGCTTGCTGTGGCTGATGGAGCAAATGATTTCAGCCCAGTGCCTGAATACTTGGGATAATTGCATGAGTAGTAAAGTTGCTTACCATTAAGGAACAGTAAGTGTTTAAGTTGTCAATTCAAGCTAAAGCACTCCATTTGACTAACTACAAGTCTGAACATTGAAGTCAAACAGATTGGATTGAATCTCAATTTTACTATACATTGACTGAATGCATTTGATTAATTATTTAAACCTTGTGAAACTTTGTTTCTTTATCCATAATATGTAAAAAACACTGCTAGCTTCCAAGGGTTATGTGAAAGCCTTTGAGACTTATAAAGCATAACACATTCATTGTTATAGTTTATTGTATATGCTATACTAATAATAACAAATACAGGAAAATCAAAGAGCTTTGTTTAACAGAGCAATATTATGTGATTGCATTGTTTAACATTCTGATGAAATATCACTCTGATGAAAAATAATTTAAAGGCATAAATCTTTTAAAGAAGCTTAAAGTAAATTGAGACCAGCCAACAGTTACTCTGCATAGTGAAAAACACCATGATGTAGGTAGATGGTAAGCAAACGTTATAAGAGTATAGAGGTGAAATCTGATCTTGACAGGTCAGAAAAGTCTTCTCAAATGAGGTAAATGAGCAAAATCTTAAAAAGGAAGAGTGGGAGTAAGGTCAGTAGGTGAAAGGGACAAGGGGAAATTTTTAAATAGGAAAAAGTATGCAAATTAATAACAAATTATTTATATTCAGAGAGCAACTGAGGATTTGAATTGATGGTGCTTGTGTGAGTGGTAAAAAAGTCTGATTGTTAAGGGATGAGCATATAGGATAAGCATAATTTACTACAGTGTGAAATTATGAGAACAGAAATACTTTAAATAAAGCAATTCCATAAATAGATTTGCTCTTTTAGAAATGTTTCCTGGCAGCCTGTGGATAATGGATGGAAAACTGAAGGGGTACAGTGAGTACCAGCAAGCCTAGAGGCATTGAAGCTTGTGGGGAAATGCCAGGTGTTTAGAAAGCGGGGAGAGACAAGAGTTAGGCCAAAGCATTAGACATTACGAACTAATAGGATTGACTAAGATAGAGACATAAGAGAAAAGCTCCATCACCCCTGTTTTTTTTTTTTTTTTAAAGAGACAGGGTTTCACCATGTTGGCCAGGATGGTCTCGATCTTGACCTCATGATCCTCCCACCTTGACCTCCCAGAGTGCTGGGATTACAGGCGTGAGCCACCGCGCCTGGCCCACACTTGTTTACTTATTGGTCAGAGGTAGGGTTTGAAGGAGGGATAGCTCTTATTTAGGCTTGTAAATTTCTGATTGGTGAGTCCGTATTTGCACTGAGATGGAGACCCAGGAAAGGGCAAGGGTCTGAAAGGAGAGATACTGAGTTTATTTGTTGGCATGTTTATTGTGAGATATCCAAATCTCAGTTGCAAATCTGTAACTCAGGAAAATAGGTGAGAGCTGGAGGTGTAAATCTGAGTGTGGGTTTGAAGACAGTAATTGAAACTATATGCATAGAAGCAATCACCTTGGGAAATATGTTAGTGTTCCTCACTTTAATACAATTATATGATGAGGTAATTATAATATTCTTTCCTATAGGTTTCATAAGAAAAAAAACTACTGTAGTTCAATGATTTATTTCAAAACATCCTCATTAGTTTTAACACAAATCAGAGTCCTGTTCTTTTAGAGTTTAATTGATTAGCCCATCTAAATAAAGAAGTTTGATTCACCACTGGCACTGGCACTTTGAGATTAAATATTTTGAACTATATAAGTAATGGTAAATGCCTGTTTTAGCTTTTTACCATATGATAAAATTGGTGATTCAAGGGTTCTTGTAAATAAAAGGGCTTGGCTTGAAGACAGGTCATGTCAAACAAGAATTCCCACATTTTATGGCCACAGAGCAGTCTGTCATAAGGGAATATAAATTATATCTTTACCTCTCACAAGACTGTTAAGAACTAGGTAACTAGTGTGAATAATGATATTGTAATATATGAATGTCATCATCATTACTAGTAGATTTGTCTTAATAGTGATAGGTGAGTTGCAAAATTACAAATGGAAGCATACTTTTTGGAATTACTTTATAATTGTTTCATTTTTGAATAATTTTAAGTGTAGACACTTGTATACCATTTTGATATTAAAACCTACCAAAATTTAATATGCTTTAATGATTTTTATGTCTCATGATTGTAACATATGCATTTAATATTGTGAACTATTTTATAAAAAGAGTTCATTACCTCTGTTATGATTATTATAACTTATTGTAATAATATTTTATACACTAACTATATAAATTATGTTTCTCCAACAGCCCTTTCTAATATGGCATACTTCATAATAAAGTAGAAATTTTAGTTTAGGGATGTATTCCTCGGCCTATGAGAACTAGTACAATCTAAAATAGTAGGTGAAAACTTAAATTGTGCTAATTCTAAACATTAAAATCTAACTATTTGAAGCATTAACAAAACTTAATAGTATCATAAATCACATTAACTTTTTAGCAAGGTAACACAAATTGCCATATTTTGTAATGCTTTTTTTTACACAGTCATATTCTGTTATAAGTAAATTTGGGCTCTAGGCCAAGGAGAACTTTGGAGAACTTTTAAGTATGAGAGACTGTCTCACAGCTGGAAACCACCCCCAACGTGGACTGATCGCAGAAGAATGTGTTTCCTATTATCCAGTTCTCTACCAAACTCTTTTTTGTAGCTTGAAAATAATAAAGATTTTGTAAGCCCCAAGAGGTCTTTTTGATCCATGAATGAAGTTACCCTGGATTCATATAACTAAAATCTGACTTCCTTTCAGGCATTGAAATTCAAAACCCTTCCATTTATTAGTATAAAATAAAAAAATTCCTTCAACAATGTCAAAACGTTGCATTTAATGAAGCCAATGTCAGTGCATATCAAAGTTTTGATTCCATTTAAGATGAGTACAATATGATGTAAAGGAAATGTAAAGTGAGTAATGGCAGTTGGTTAAAGTAGATACTGAAGGATGCAATCAGCCTTTAAATTATTCTTTAAAGTTTTTCTTGGTTAAATGTTATACTTTTTTAAAGTTATAAAATTTATTTTAATCATATTTAAATATTTAGAATTTATGAATTACCAGAAAAATAAGATATTTGATATTTTGGTTGCTTTAAAATTTTGTTACCCAGTATTTTAAAAGAAAATTAAATCTTTAAAAAAAGATGTATTGTTCTAGCTGGTTCATGTACCCATAGTGCCATTTTACTCATGATTCATTGCACATTCTTAGTGCTTTTCTGTAGGAAAAAACAAGTACCATTTATAGAATCTTCTGTATAACTTCTCTAGAATTATAGTATTCATTTACAGTGACACAGTAGAAACAGAGTTGCTTATATAACTATAGTACCCTAGTAAGTTAGTTGCATGTCTGAAGTAAAATCCAGATCTTCTTTACAAATTTTAGATCAGTTATATAGCCAAATCATATAAATATATATAGAAATGTAATTTTGAAGTAATTTCCTCAGAGTAAAATTGGAAATTGTTATTCATATTTAATATAACCATTTGAGTCACAGGAAGTAACTACAAAAAACACAGGGTTTAAAAACTGGCACAATCACTCATTTTGCCAGGTGAAAAGAAATTGATGCAACATGTTGAACTTTGATCATCCATGTTTCACCAGTGAACCCAGATGCACGGAAAATACTTTACTCAAATTGCTCACAATAAGTGCCAATCCTCATTTTTCCATATCAAGGAGAGATGGGGATATGGAAAAATATATAAAATTGGCAGATAATCTTCAAATCTTATTTGAGACAGTACTTTTCACTTCCTGTTGTATCAAACTTTTTTTTTTAGCCAGATCGCCTAACAAAGTTGCCTTCTCCTTGCCCTGGCTGCCCTCTGGTGGAGAGCAGCAGGATGGTTAAAGGAAAATAAGGAGAAAATCCATGGAGAGGTGATGAATCAGTACTTAAGATAGGTGCAACCACAAGTTATTGGATAATCACTTCTAGTAACACTTTTATTTATATATTTCAAGTATAACTATATATTCTTAATATTAAATTTAGTTTTAACTACTAAATGTCAACTAGCTCATTCTGCTTTGAGACGGCAGGAGGGAATCCCTTCTTCGGGGAAGAGGGAAGCAAGAGAAAATCGTTATCCATTGTGCTCTCCAAGATTTAACTAAATCATTTATTAGAGTTGACTTTCTTCTTAAACATTTTGTGTAACTGAAAGAATAATAATAACGCCTCAGATTTTCATGAGAGTATATGACGGTGGACTAGAGGAAGGCTTATTGTTTTCTAGTTCTGTATTTTTTAGTTGACAATTTATTGGTAATTTTATCTCCATTCGTGCAGACAACATCCTATAAAATGAAAATTTGTGTTTCTTTGAGTTCATTGGACTATTGAAAAATCATGGCCCTATAAAGTTTGAATTAGGGACTTTTGAAATAGATAAACTGAACCCTTGACTCATGACCAAAACCAAATCAGTAAGATTTTTATTATAAATAACCTGACAAACCCAAATCTTTCCACTTTATGTTCCTTATGTTTACATAACGAAACTGATGTATCAAACTCTAAATCACCACCATTTAGCAATAACAAAATTGAAAACTCAAAAATTTTCAGTTTTCTTTATACCAGCAGATTTGAGATTGTACCCAACGTTTCTATCCTGGTTTGGCCTTGAACTTCAGTCCAATTCTTCCTTTCACACAGCTGTTTGCTGGGTACGCTGTTATTTAAATAATGGGGCTCTGTGGAGAAGACCTCCGGGGAGTTGAGGGGATAGAGAGAGCTAGAGAAGAGAAAGGGATGAAAGAGACTTTAAAAGATGAAACAAATGTTTCGAGTTTATGTAGGTCAAGACATTTAAAGTTAACTTTTATTTTTATTGTAATGGGGGATTTTTCAGCTATTAATATTTTGAGCAGAGAACCCACTTATTTCATAGAATAAAAAGCTAAGAGAATGCCATCAAGCTTTGGATAAAGGCATTGACGTGGTACTTTTACATGTGAAAGAACTGAAACTTGAACTGACATAAATTTTATTTTAGACTTGGGCCTCTAGGAGTTAATGGAAAATAGTGTTGGGTATATTGAGCTACTGAAGATATACCTACAGGCTTATTCTCTTCCAGGTCCATATCATGATTTTAACAATAAGTATAAGAAATTATCAGAAAGAGAATTGATCCTCACAGTTAAACACAACAGCAAAAATATAAGTGTATGTGTGTGGGGATGAGGTAAGCAGACAGGAGTATACATGTATGTATTTCTTTGTGTCTTTCTTTTCTCCCTAGCATTTCTAAAGGCAGGGCTAACTTAATATTTCATTTTCCATAGCTTGTGTCAAGTTCCCCAGGCTCCACTTCCTTCTTCTGCTTTTCAGCACCTTCATATCCCTCACATTCTTTTATGGCAGAGCACAACTCTCTCACTTTTTCTAACAAGAAACACACATTGCAGTTAAACAGCCGGGGTCATCCCCATGCTCACGTCACAGGTCAAGCAAGATCACTTACATTTTTTAGGGGGTCACTTCTTCTCGCTGGGTGGGATATGACCTTTTTCCTGTTTCTAGAAAAGAAACCACCCCAGATGTTCACCACCCCTTCTCTCTCTCTCTTTTTTTCTATTTTCTTCCTTGTTTGATGCCAAACACACACACTTAGACATTCATCTTGCTAGTATTCTTCTACTATGTTAATGAAAGATTGATCTTTATTTCTACCTCATGTATCTTAAATACAAAAATAAACCAAAAATACTCAAAGAAAATCCGACATTTAATTACACTTCAGAGGATAGATACTTATTTTATAATTTGAATGTACCATCCTGAAAGCTCCTTGGTGTTTTCAGCATATTATAAATCTGTGCTGCCATCTCCCTATCATCTGTGGGTTGCACTGTCTTCAAGACCATCTGCATTTTGAGCTGTCTTTTGAGAAAACGCTATAAGAATACGATTGATTCTCTTCCCCCCTGTGTGGATTTTCCTCCTAGATTTTCATTGACCATCCCAGACATTCATGTTTCAAGATCCTTCAGATTGTCTCACTGAATACAGCCAAGTTTGTTGTGGTTTTGTACTAAGTACAAATATATAGATATTTTGCTGACTTTATTTTTTACAAGCAAGTCAAGATGTAATGCCTGCAGAAATTATTACTATCAATAACAATTTCATGGCTTCAATTATACCTTCTTTATGAAGTTAACTCTAGTTGACTGATCCATGACATACATGAATTGAACATGTACCCTATGACAGCTACTGTTCCAATTGCCGGAGGTACAGCAGTGAACAAAACAAAAAGGCTACTCTTCATGGAGCTTGCAGTCTAGTGAAAATAGACTTTTTAATTGAAGACAGCTAATATATTAGAAAACAAATACCTGCTTTGTAACAAATACTGAGCTAAAAGCTCTATGCTTTTAGCTTGATTTATGTATTTATGTCTTGATTTATGTATGTCTTGATTTATGTATTTATGTACTGATTTATGTCTTCTTGATTTATGTATTTTTTAACTCTCATTTTTAAAGATTTTAATTTTTAAGTAACTTTTGCATTTTTCTTTCTGTATTATATTTCTAAGTCCTTATTAAGTTCTAGAGTTAGAACAAAATGATAAATTTTGAAATAAGAAAATCTAGTAAAAATACTGTATACCCTTTGTTGCCATACCAACTTTATTAAAGAACATTAAAACCCTGTTAAAAATTCATAACCAACATAATTTTTGAAAAAAGTTCACTGTCTAACTATTTGGTTAGAAGAATAATTATGTGAATTAAAGTCACATTTCCTTTGAGGTGACATATTTTTTTTCCCAAGGAACGTTTGTTCGTTTCAGAGGAAAAAAAATGTGATGAAGACCAAACCAATAGTTTATCTTGAAGAGAAATTCTTAAATTTTATCTTTAAAAATCTAATAAGTGTCAATTTATTTACTCAAAAGGATAGTTAATATTTTGATTATCAATTAATATAAAACAAAAAAAAGGTAGCAAAAATATGGCATACTTGTTTGTACCAAAAAAATTTCACCAAATCTCATTCTGCTATATCCACTTAAGATATTTTAAGTAAATAAAACATTACGAAAAAGTTGAGGAGCTCTCTTTAGGTACTCTCCTCTGATACCATTTCCCTTCTTTTAGCACCAGAAGTAACGAATGACATTTTGACTTTCATGAGCCTGAGGCACTTTTGCCTTCTTGAGCCCATTTCTATATAATAAAAAATTGTACAACTGTTAAAAAATTTAAGTTAAAACATTATATTTTACAACCATGTTGATAAAAGGATGGATATAATTGAGGATGATTTCATTGATATGTATCCAATATTACTATACTCATTTTTTCTTCCAATTTTAAAAGAAGTGAAAATTAAAACATTTCTGTTATCCTCTAAAAGTATCACAGACCCTCACCACTCTGGCTCTTGTCCTCAGTGGGTAAGTCAGCCCTGAATTCAGCCTTTTAGCATTCCTATGCTTTTGCTTATATGGTCATTTATATAAGTTAATTGTTAAAATACCACTCATTGTATTGGTTTTAGGTAATGTTTTGAGAACTAGTTGTATAATTTTGGTTGGCTTTTTAAAAAATGAGCAAACAGTATTAGCCTTTATTTTGTGAACATATTTAGCATTTTCTTTTTTTCACTGCTTTTTTTTTCTTTGAGATGGAATCTCCCTCTGTCTCCCAGGCTGGAGTGCAGTGGCACAAATTCTGCTCAGGGCAACCTCCACTTTCTGAGTTCACGTGATTCTTCTGCTTCAACCTCCCGAGTCTCTGGGATTACAGGGGTGTGCCACCACACCTGGCTCATGTTTGTATTTTTAGTAGAAGTAGAGTTTCAGCATATTGGCCAGCCTGGTCTTGAACTCCTGACCTCAAGTGATCTGCCTGCCTTGACCTCCAAAATGCTGGGATTACAGGCATGAGCCACCGCGTCTGGCCTGCATTTGCTTTTAAATCACTATCAATTACACTTTAAATTTTACCCACAAACACATACAATCCCTGAAATAATATAAACATAGAAAAGACTTCTTAAATGTATGATTGTTTTCTGGAGCGTAAAAAGATATTTTCTTATGTTCTCCAATGGAAAATTCCTCTGTGTGTATATGTGTGTCTATTTAAGAAAGAGACAAATTCAGCTGATTCCTAAGTGTAACTTACAATATACAGCAAATTTACACTAAAATGTTGGCATGTTTGGAGATTAATCCTTGGAAAAAAGTACATTTTGCCACAGAGAGAGTGTGTGCTGCTGTTTGGCCCTTAAGTTCAGTGCCATAATTTGTGTCATTTTTTTTGGAAAGCAGTGCTACAGAATGTCATCCACACCTTTAAGATTTGCTAATTTCCTCCAGGAGTTTTGCTCTTTCTCATGCCAGTTAGCGGTAGAAAAATAGCTTCTTCCATTCATCAGATGAGGTAATGCTCTGTTACTATTCACATTTGAGTGTAGTATGAGTGTTGTATTTAAATGATACAAACAAGAAGAAAAATTGCTGCTTTCTTTTGAAGATTATTTCTGTGCTTTCACTCTTCAATATCTGTAGCAAGCATTTTCTCAATTTTTTTTCAGTTCTCTTCGCCTTGATTAAATAACAACGAATGTGTCAGCCACACATTCTAGGCTTTGAAGATGTCAATACAACTATGATAAATTAATCCCATCATGTAGCTGCTATGCCTGAGTCTGCTCTGTTGTTCAACATATCAAAATTTGGTTAGGCTGTCAAACCATCAATCTCGACTCAATGTTGTTGAAAGACACCAATTTTGCTGTTGTGACCTTTACTGTAGTAGACCTATTTGCTTGCACCTAAACATACCCAGCACTCACCTTACTATGCTTTATTTTTTTCTTCTCTATCTGATATTTCTAACTGATTTTTTGGGTATCTCTTTGTTTGAATCCTAGCTATCTTTCCAAGTCTCAACTCAAATGCTATAGACTCCTTAAAATCTTCCTCATTCCTTGCTATTACTTTCACCTTTATTTTTCCTTCATTCTTCCACCCTATCAAGATGGAAGTATTTTTGTCTTCTCAAACTCTATGCCTTTGCCAGTTTCTATTTAATGGTATTCCCAGCTTTCTTCCTTATGTAACGATATGCCCTTATATTCTCTTGTTTACATGTTCTTGTCTGCTAAGTAAGAGGAAAGGATATATTGAACACATAACACATACTTCTAATCCATGAAACACGGCATTAGCTCTTTGTGAATGCTGATGTAAGAAATAGGTATCAGTCCTTAGCACTCACAAATTAGGTGCTGAGATACAGAGTTGAGTAATTTACTATGTGTCTTCTCTCAAGGTGTTCAGAGACTCCACTCGGTGACACCAAGGAAAAATAAATTATGGCAAACCACTCTTACCAACCAAACAGCACAGATCAGAGAGAAAAAGCCCTGAATTTCTGGGCAATGCACTTTACTTTCATTAAAGCAGTACTCTTTATAGTATATTATTACATTTATTGTAGAGATGAGATAACTGATGCATAGTGAGGTTAACTTGCTCAGAGTAAATAACTCATGTAGCAAAAGCACGCCTTGAATTTTAGATCTAGGGAATCTTAAAAGATGCTTGAGAAGAAGCATCCAACTACTTGGAGTGATGATGAAAGAGTGACTAGAGATCAATTTCAAAAACAGGTAACACTTGAGCTGAGTCTTGAAAGATGCTTAGAAATCACAAAGTAGTGAGACCTGGGTGACAATAACAAGAACAGACATGAGGTGTGAAATATCATGAGTTAAGCTAAATGAAAAGAGTTGACTGTGAGTGAGACAAAGAGTGAAGTAGAGAGGTGAACAATAAGAAAATCAGAAGATATGTTACACTAGGTTGTATTCCAAATCAGTAATAATAAATTTTAGACAAAAGAATAGAATGATCTTTGTTGCCCTGTTAGATTGGAGGCAGGTAAGACAATTAGGCTATAGCTTAAAATTAATGAGTGGCTTGATGTAGAAAAACATAGACTGGGCGTGGTGGCTCATGCCTGTAATTCCAGCACTTTGGGAGGCCGAGGATGGTGAAATGTTTGAGCCCAGGCATTCAAGAACAGTCTGGGCAACATGGAGAACCCCAGTCTCTACGAAATTACAAAAATAATCTGGGTATGTTGGCATGCACCTGTAGTTTGTAGTCCCAGGGAGTTGGGAGGCTGAGGTGGGAGGATCACCTGAGCCCAGGAGGTTAAGGCTGCAGTGAGCCATGATTGTGCCACTGCACTTCAACTGGTCACAGAGTGAGACCCTGTCTCAAAAATAAATAAACAAAAACACACAGACACACAAACAAAAAAACATAAAAGAGGTATGAGATAATTAGAGGATAATGTGGATCACACCGATAGAATGACTGGCGTGGTATGAAGGCAAATTATTGAGAGAGGAGAAAGCTGACTTAGTAGACTAGATGATATAGTTAAAATCATGTGTTGAGCTAATTAAATATGATTACTGCATTTTATATCACATTAGTACAATATTAGAAAAACTGATATTGTCTGCCAGTATGATGCTTATTATACACAAGTAGTCTATGTGTTTCTCAGTTTTAAAGATACGTTCTTCAAAACCTAGAGGACATAAATTTGTATGGCATGGCTCCCTTTATGGGATATGTTACTGATTTATCTTGAATTAAAATATTGCCTTTAGAAGGGAATGATCTTACAAATGGATTAAAATATTTCCTTTCAACATCAAATTCAGCATTCTTTGTAAGAAGAAATATTTAACAAATGAGAATAGCCTTCCTGGCTATTTGGGTTTTATGTTAGTTCAATATCTATTATTTATTCTTTATACAAACCTTATTCACTCATGTTTGCCTACTTTCCAGTCAATTCATTAAATGCATGTAATTCTTTTTCCTTACATGACAATGATTTCAAGGAAATATTCATAGAGTAAATACATTCATGATTGTTTGGAAACATTTCGCAGGGTAATGATCAAAGTTTCCCAGGAAGGGGTAGGCTAGTTAGATATTTTTCTTTTCCCAGGAAAAGGATTATGCTAGTTAGATATTTTTATTTTGCTAATTTCTATATCTTATTCTCAACTGCATGGCCAAATACAACACTAGCTTCTCTGTGATTTACTCTGTAGTAAATAAGAAAAGAGGTGAACCTTCTCTTTCAAAATCTGCATGTTTTGGCAAGCACTTATGAGTCATTAGATGGTGAAAATTTACCACAGTGTACAGTTATAGCCCCATTTCTGTAATGATATTTGACTTGAGAAAAGTCCATTTAAAACTTTATTCCATAATGCCAATAACTACAATAGTAAAATGTAGCACCACCTAGGATTTATATACTCTTGTCCTTTAGAAGTATTAAAAGTATTTTCCATTTTCACTGCCTACATTTTTTTCAGTTCTATGTCGGGAGGGTTGGTCTTTGATGGTAGATTCTGGGGATTTCATACTTAGACTGTCTTTCATACTGAAATTAAAAAGGCAAAGAAAAGGTAACTGGTGATAGGTTAATTGCAATTTTCTTTAGGTCAGTTCAGAAGGTATTTGTTGAGCACATATTTTCTTCTGTGTACTGATTGTGTGTGTGTGTGTGTGTGTGTGTGAGAGAGAGAGAGAGAGAGAGAGAGAAAGAGAGAGACAGAGACAGACAGATGGCTAGCTGGTATGAGAAAGAGGTATGAATAACCATGATATTTTGCAAGGTAGTCTGTAAATTTACATTCAAAGTACTTTTGAGAAACAGGAAAAAGAGATTTGTTCCAACTGGAGGATCCTAGGAAGGCTATGATGATGTGGAAAAATGGAAGGAAGAACCACAAAACACTAGTTTTGGCTTCTTTAAGATTCAAAGACAGATTTCAGCTCAGCTAAATTTGCAGTTGTGTTACTGCAGCAAGTTATTTGGTTTTCCTGAACACCAGTTTCCTAATTTGGAAAAGAGAAATAAAGTACCTACATTGTGGTTTGGGGTAGAGAGGGACTTGTACAGAATTTACATTTGTTTGTTATCTGTACTAGTTATTTCTTAATTATGTCCTTTTAATAATATGTTTGTATTGCTGTTTTTATTATGCTTATTATTACAAATGTTATTTATACTATTAAATAAGGAGGATAAAAACCATGACATAAACCATGAGGAAGACTTTATTTAACAAGGAGGTGAAAAAAGAGTGGCTGTCCTCTCTTGGAAGGGATGGCATTGTGAGCAAGGGAATTTAGCTGTGACAGTACAGGGCATCCAAACCTCCACCACTATGGTGCACAGGGAAGGAACTGTTTATATCAACCTTCTAGTTGGAAAAATCCTATGTAGTTAGACAAATGAGTAAGACATTTGTCTTACATCCTCCCACATGTTCCCGGTCTGGTACTTGTAATCTAGCCAGATAAACTTGGGACTTGTAGGATAACGTGAAATTTATGTAAAAGTCTTTGCAGAGAGTGGTCCTCTGTCTCTGACATTAGCTGAAGAGTTACTCTTTTAGGCATAATGTAGAGTGAGACTGTATTGGTTGAGAAGTTAAACTTGGTGGTTGTATAGTCCCATTCACTATAAAAGTCTGTAATTCTAGAAAAAAAAAGACTAACATTTTAAGTCAGGTTATTTCTATATATTTTATTTTCTGAAATATTTTGTTTTGCTTGTAAATGTGTCTGTATGTAAATATGATTGAAGAAAATTTTAGATACAACAAAATTATCTGATTTTTGTTTATATTTTCCATGTATTTATAGGACTTAGAGGCATAATTTTTAATGACCACGAAAAATATGTGTATAATGATAGCATTGAGCTCTGTGTCAATATTGATGGATGTTCAGGTTTCCCAATTCCAAATTTGTTTTCGCATTTGACTGTTAAAAATAAAACTGGGTTGAGCATTGCGTTTCTTAAAAGCTATTTCTGTAATTCTATTTCCTCTAGTTAAGTTTCTAGAATTGGAATTCTTCAGTCAAGTGTTATGAATATTCTTAAGAATTCTGATAAATATACCACTTCATTTTTGGAAAGAATTATGACATTATACATTTTCATGAATGATGGTTGCTTATTAACTTTCAGTATTTCCAAAGTATCTATGTATTATTTAAATCAAAATTATGCTATCAATAGTGAGGGTTCAATTTTAGATTACATTGTAATTCTCCAACTATTTGTTAATTGGAAGCTACAGTCAGCCTCTTCCCACCATCACCCACATTTTTTATATCTTTCCCTGCATTATTTTTCTCCCTGGGAATTTTTGTATTCCAGTATATTAACCACACTTACTCATCTAGTTTAATGTCCATCTGTCGTGCATAAGGGCACTACTTATTATCTATTTGTTGCTTTTTCTTAAGATTTAGAAAAATGCTTTGCTTACTTACAGTATAGGCTCAATAAGTATTTTTTTGAAAAAACAAATTTCTTTTTGTAGGGTTTTTAGTCCATATTTAAAGGTGCATATATTAATATGAATGAGCCCTGTATACAACAAAATATACAAATCATTTCTCTGTTTTATGTTCTAAAAATATTTCGCTAGTTTGTTGTGTGGCTACTAATTTTATATTTATATATTTCAATATAGATGTTTTAAATATTTAAATAACTGTTCCTCCTTTCTTTTACAATTATAATTATGTCCATAGCGTGAAAAATGAGAAATATATCTCTTATTGAGATATTTAAAAAATATATTTGGTTCCCTATTAGATTTTAATTTCTTCCATAAGTTTTAATTATTATTACATTATTTTATTAAGGCATTATTCAGGTTTATGATGTAGAAGTTAAAATTATGTTTTTGTATTCACTAAGTACCACTTTTAGATAAACTTCATGATGTCAATTTTTTGTTTTATAATGTATTAAATTATCATATATGGTCTATATATTGCTTTTCATTTGTCAGATATTTTATTGATCAGGACAAATCTCTAGTTAAACTTTACACTATTTTAATGAGTCTCCAACAATTCTCCATTATGTTTAGATAGGAACAGTTTTCATCTTCCAAATAAATATGTAAACACTTCACACCTTTAAAGGAATCAGCCTTTCCATCGTCCCAAATTATATTTATCTTAAATTATTCACATTTTTAGGAAAATATTTTACAGTATTATTTTAAGACCTTTAAAAATACATGTTACATATAATTTTTTAGAGTTTTTCCTATTCAGTTTGTATTTTTGTTGAAATTAATATTTTATTGTATTTTGTAATTTGAAATTATTGATGTTAAATATTATTTCATACTTATGTTGTATCTGCAATTCATTGACCAATTTACTCTGTTGCTCTTCTATGTTTATTTCTCATTTCTGTTTCATGTCTTTTATTGTAGTTTTAAGGCCCACCCTGAAATATAGCAGATATATTTGTATTGCTTTCCATTTTAGTGGAATATGTCTAGCTATTGTGGGTTTGTACTCTGTGCTAATATCTTTAGAAAAAAATAATCTCTTTAAGGTTACATCTATTCCACTATGATTAAATTCTAACTCTGTTATACTTCTAAATAGTATTAACTAACTTCTTGTCACAAATCTTGTCGAAAATCCTGCTTTATTTTCTTGAACTTGTTCAAGATTTTTAACTTGAAAAATTTAATTGTTCATTAACTGTAAATGTTTTGAGCTAAAACATCTGCTTATTAAAAAATTTTAGCCACTGCTAAGCTATGAACTCTGCTTTCTTAAACATGTCTTTACTTAAACTTTCTGCTAAATTCAACTTTACCTAGTAACATTATTTCTACAGAGATAATGCACCTCTCTGTGTTCTAAACACTTTAAACACTTTAAAACAACATTTTAGTATTACTATTTTTTATTATACTTTAAGTTCTGGGGCACGTCTGCAGATTGTGCAGGATTGTTACATAGGTATACACATGACATGGTGGTTTGCTGCCTCCATCCCCCCCCCGTCATCCACATTAGGTATTTCTCTTAATGTTATCCCTCCTCAATCCCCCCCACCCACTCGCTATCCCTCCCCTAGGTCTCCCCCCCCCCCCAACAGGCCCCAGTGTGTGATGTTCCCCCTCCCTGCATCCATATGTCCTCATTGTTCAACACCCACTTATGAGTGAGAACATGCAGTGTTTGGTTTTCTGTTCTTGTGTCAGTTTACTGAGAATGATGGTTTCCAGCTTCATCCATGTCGCTGCAAAGGACATGAAGTCATCCTTTTTTATGGCTACATAGTATTCCATGGTGTATATGTGCCACATTTTCTTTATCTAGTCTATCATTGATGGGCGTTTCGGTTGGTTCCAAGTCTTTGCTATTTTACACAGTGCCTCAATGAACATACATGTGCATGTGTCTTTATAATAGAATGATTTATAATCCTTTGGGGTGTATACCCAGTAATGGGATTGCTGGGTCAAATAGTATTTCTATTTCTAGATCCTGAGGAATCACCACACTGTCTTCCACAATAATTAAACTAATTTACACTCCCACCAACAGTGTAAAAGCATACCTTTCTCTCCACATCCTCTCCAGCATCTTCGCCATTCTAACTGGCATGAGATGGTATCTCAGTGTGGTTTTGATTTGTATTTCTCTAATGACCAGTGATAATGAGCTTTTTTTTTTATATATGTTTGTTGGCTTTATAAATGTCTTCTTTTGAAAAGTGTCTGTTCGTATCCTTCAGCCACTTTTTGATGGGGTTGTTTTTTCTTGTAAATTTGTTTAAGTTCTTTGTAGATTATGGATATTAGCCCTTTGTCAGATGAGTAGATTACAAAAATTTTTTCCCATTCTGTAGGTTGCAGTTCACTCTAATGATGGTTTCTTTTGCTGTGCAGAAGCTGTTAAGTTTAATTAGATCCCATTTAAAACAACATTTTAAATATACACAAGTTTTAGGACTATAGAAATATTTGAAATTGGGGATGATGAAGGCAGTATGTTGTTTTAAACAAGACATTTGCATAAAATATAAGTTTAATAGTCGCTGGCAAAAAGGCCGAGTGCTGCTTAATCATGCAAAAATAAAAGGAATGAGGCATAGTTGATGTTACTATTACTCACTTATCAAATACTGATCTTTCTGTGAACACCTGGGTATAGAATTTAGTCATTGGCATAAGGAACTAGAGTAGAAGCTGAGATGTTAAAGGTTCTTTGTTACTAGTATCCTGGTAGTTTTTAATTGTTGTTTCAACATTTTTTTACAACTTTCATACATTATAGGTTGGTGCACTGAGGTAATCCAAACTTTGCTAGGATTACGCATAGAGAAATCATCTGGGGCCACATAAATCCTTCTCTCACTCTTACCCTCCTACCCACATCACCCACCTTACCTGACCTGCCTGGCTAGTGTATATGCTGGAATTCATCAGCCACGCAAGAGAAATAGTGCGATTCAATTCTAGATCTCTCCTTTAGTTCTAGTGTTTCATTCTAAGAATTATTCAGCTTCTGGGTGGGCAAAGCCTGCCCTGCCTCAGTGACGTTTACTGATGAAGGCCAGGGATACAAGCGGCCAGAGCCTGGAAGGAAGATAAGCTTTAAGTAAAATTGAAACTAAGTCTTACTTGCCTTTTGTTGAGCCTGCACCATAAAACCTGGCTCATAGAATAAATATGTGTTGTTTGTTGAAGTACAAGCTAAATAATAAACAACTCAGGCTAAACAGGAGGAAGAGACTGTGTTTCCAAAGGCAGGAGACTCAGAGACTCTATTGATGGAAATTTTAATATTTCAATTCTTCTTTGTCGTTCTTTTTATTTTGTCCTCATGAGCGTTTCTCCTTCTTCCAAAATACCAATGTTTTATAAACAAGTGCAGGAAGAACCTCTACAATATTGTAACGTGCATTTCTTTAAGTCTAAAATATTAAAAATTGAACTCATAATCTTGTTCACAGTATCTAGTCATCTTCATATTTCCCATCAGTGTTAATGCTGAACTATTTAGGTCTTTCAGTAAGAATCTCAGGAACCAGTCTTGATGTTTTCTTCCCTCTTATCACCCAAATGCGTAGCCATTCATCCCACTAGAACGCACAGTGTAATTGCTTCTCAGTTGTGGCTGCACATTAGAATCACCAAGGGAGCTCTCAACAGTGCAGATGCCTTGGTTTCACCCCATTCAGAGATGCTATTATATTTGATCTAAAGTACAGTTGGGCCATTATGCTTTTGCAGCTCCCCAGCTGATTCAAATGTTCAGCCAAGAAGAACCACTGGTCTGAATCCTCCAGGTTAAACCCTCATCACCTCTTACACAGCATATTACAGCTTCCTTCTAATTTGTATTATTTTCTCATCCCCTCCCACCTCACGGTATTACTCTTTAAAAAAAAAAAACATTTGACTCCTCATTGTCTGCAGATTATAGTCTAAATTCACCTTAGAGATTTGTAATGCATTTGATTCACTGCCTTCTTAGTTGAGTCACAGGGTCACATTCATGCTTCTCACCCTGTCACCAGCATCTACACTGGTCAATTCCAATTCCTGAGCTCCCCGCTACTGTATTCATGAATGCTGTTCCCTTTCTTCTCCAGAAGTAAGCTCCTGTTTTGTGTTCATAGCTCTTCTTTAAGGTTATGTCCTTTATGAGTTTTTACCAGATGCCCACAGGCCTCTAGCTTCCTTGGCATTTGTCCTCTGATATTTCTATTATGTGTTTATGTATTCATCTTCTGTGCTAGACTGTGAGTCCTGTGAGGGTAGGTATTCCGTTTCTATCCTCTCTTTGTACCTAGTATTCAACCCCAGGAGGATTCTTATCACCAAAAAGCTTTTCAGTTGACAAGTTTTTGTTTGTGTGTGATGAATAAGTTGAAAATTGAAAAAAGAAATTTTAAGATTATAATACTATTCCATGGCTTCTAAAGAGTTTCTCCCTCCTTAATATTTAAACAAAGAATATTTTCCATATATTAAATATTCCATGTTACAAATTTGAGTCATACTTTAGAAGATCACTATACCTGCAAAGTTTGAAATGTAATAGAGCTGAAGGAAAGGTCTGCATTGTATAAATACTAATGTTTCAGGAATATATAATCTGTTATCATAGAAACATAAGGTTTCATATTGCATGTAATGGATAAAAGTTGTTTAACAAAGCATTAATTTTGTCGTATTTTTCTATAGTTAGGTGTGTGTGAACTAACATTTAATGTGGGTATAGACACCTACCTTAGACTTAACCACAAATGTTTTAATTTTGAAAAGATAAACTAAAAGTTTACATGCCATAAGAAATATAATGTGCACCATCTAAGGACCTTGATGAAAATTGTAACTATCATCAGACTTGCATATTATGATATTCTAAGTACTGGAGGGATGACTGCAGCCCAGAAAATGTGTAAACCTTGAGCTTTATTGTACTCAAGAGTGAATAAAATGTGCTATCGGAAACACATTTTATCGGAAAAAAGGAGCTAAATTTGGCTGACTAGACTCTGTTATCTGTCTTAACATATTATTTTCTAGCTTTTCTTAATAAGAATACCTGGAAAAATAAATTGAAATTATATACTAACAGACGCGTTATCTACAGATTCTGAATAGGAGGTCTAGTGTAAGACCTCAAAATATTTGTTTTTAACCATCATTCAGATTTTTTTTAATCATCACGAAAGTTTGGGAAATATTGGCATAGGTATAATTAAATAGTTTTTTTGATGGTTTGCTAAAATAAATTGTGGGCGTATGTGACCTATCCTATCTAAGCACTATCTGTAAGGAATTCACCTTATATACATGCAAATATGATATAAAACAACTGCCTGGTACCCATTCCTCTATGTGACCAGATGCAGGCCCAGTCTTTGTTTCTTATGTTCAAACTGGACCTCACTTAGAACATGAGGGCCATTGAACTGCAGCTAGTAAAAGATAATGAGTGCATTTGATGATCTTCTCTTAAACTTTAAGAAGTCCTTCAGAGAGAAAATTTCAGTTTTTTATTTAATTCAAAAGTTCCTTAACAACATATCCTAGAAAAATTTTTGTGTTCCCACACCCTCAACATCTACTAATCACCATTAGGACAATGTTTTAAGAGATTTCTTTTGGAAATTTCTGGAATAAATGATACTCTTGCTTGTGATGCTGCAGCAGCCACTGAAAAGTGAAAAATTCAGACAAAGGATTAGGCATGTAAATCCCTACTGAAGAATACTCATTTATTTACCTTTTAGTATAATGAATATAACTATTTTAAACATAGTTCATTTCCTCTGTTTTAACAGATCAATTAACTGAGGCACAGAAAAAATTCATCTTATATTCCATAATTCAGTATTTACCTCTTTTTTTGAATAACTCCTTAGACACATGTTATTTTCCAGGGAAGTAAGTAAGAGCTAGTAGGAAATATTCCATAGATAAACTTATAAAATAATATCTATTATTGAAAAATATTACACACTTATTAGAGCCTGTATATGAACTACTTAGGCAATTAGACCCTTATATTTCTTTTTTCGAGATAATTTATACTTGGTGAGCCACAAAGCATGTATTACCTAAGAAATGGTTAAACCAGGGTTATTATTGTAATACTGTGTACTTACTAGTAATACCTGGAATTTTGTGTCTATAAGCATATTTAATTAAATATTATTCTTAAAGTATCTACATTTTTAAAATAATAATTTATCATGTAATTCTATAAAGAAACATTAACATTCTAAATAAATTTATTTCATGTAACTAATTGAAAACTTTTCAAAAAATTGTAGCCCCCTTATTGGGGGCATAATGCAAAACAAAAAACAGAAATCTTTTGATAATTTAAATTATGAATCAAGTAAATTGCTTTGTGTATGGAGCTATAAATAAGATTTCTTTTCCTTTTTTTTTTTTTGTAAATAAGAGAAAGAAATAGCTCTGCCATTACTGTTAAGATTCAAAAACAAAAGGAAAAGAAAATATGAAGAGTGGAGAAAAAATATTTCAAATTAAGCCAAAAAGGTCAGGTAATAGAACAACAACACACTTAGCAAATCTCTGACTACCAGAATTTTGGATCAACTCCCAGGTTTAGGAGTTGGATGAAACTGGTGTGATGGTTGCCAAAACTTATGAGGCTCTAAAAATCCTTTATTTTATATTTTTTAAAGATCTCTGTTTATAAAGATAAAAATGTTCTTTGTTCTCCATATATAGTTTTTCTTTTTTTTTTTCCAGAATGACTTAATTCCTCAAATCCATTGCTGTAACACATTCAGTGACTTATTTTGAAGGCATGTAAAAGTGGTGATTAAAATTGAACTGAAAACATTTTGCATTGGAATCTTAATAAAGGCATAAGAAAATTGCAGACTTGTAAGATTGAAGATAGGATCCCTTCTTTTATGTCTAAATTCTTTAGAATATGTAGATAGACTGATTTGGATGCTACTCTGCCTTCATAAATTCTTAGAATTATTCTTTCATCTTTTCCTACTTAAGGGAAGCAAAAAATAAAATCCATATTTTTTTGTAGATTCATAATATCATAAATTATCAGGAAGAAATCCCCTCGTGATAAGAAATGCATCCACAAACACAATTTCAGCTCACCATAAAAACCTGGCTAAGGAGGAGTATACCTTATATTTATAAATTTTAATATTTTAATTAAGAAAAATGTTTAGAAAAGCGTATGTTTAAAAACTGGTACTGTGTTTTTATTGCTTAAAAATTTATTAAAATTATTGTTATTTTTCAAATCATTATCATTTTTAGAAAGTGACAGTCATTCTAGTCACTTTCTGAGAGTAAAGAGTAAATTAATCTGAGAGTAAAGATTTCCATAGCTCCTGAAAAATAAAATAAAAATTATGGCTGCATAACTGTGATTGACTCAAAATGGCAATAACTGAAAAGATTAGAATTCTGGAGAAAATTCTTTTTACATTGAAAAACATTTGGTAAGGTAGTCCAAAGAACCAGATTTCTCATACAAAAAAAAAATATTGGGTATGTTCAAATGCATCTAAAGTATTCATTCATGCCAGTGTAGACATTTGATAAATGAATGGAATTATTTTGAAAAGTTCTGGTGCCTACATGTAAGTATTTTAGAATATGTACATATTAACAAATTCTCAGTGTGTTTTTGATTAAATTGATACAACTCACTTTTAAAATAGAGTATGCATACTCCAAATATTTTGTTCGTAAGTGTTCATAAAATGACTAAAACCTATCGTGATTTTCTTAGCAAGATAGGTTAAATAGTCTGTCTTTAGTTCAGTATAGAACAAAACTATTAATTTTCACAATATCCAAATAGAGAAGTTCAGAGTAAATATTTTATATTCTTGAGCAGGTAAATTATTTAATGAAAATATTTCTCTGTGTGGTGAGGAGGACATATTGCATATTGGTGGCAAAGAAAATAGGAGTGGGTATATCAGATATGGGACATCTAGTTAAGAAGTCATGAAATGACATTGCTTATTTTGTTCCAAACTTTTTGATAATTTCTATTAATTTTTGCCCATGGTTTCATGTTTTTTAAAAAATATTTTTTATTTCCATAGCTTTTGGGATACAAATTGTTTTTGATTACGTGGATGAATTGTATGGTGGTGAAGTCTGAGATTTTATGGCATTCATCACCTGAGTTGTGTGCATCATACCCAGTATGTAGTTTTCTACCCCTCACCTTCCTCTCATTCTCCCCACTCTGAGTCTCCAAAGTCTGTTATACCACTCTATATGCCTTTGTGTACCCAGAGCTTAACTCCCACATGTACGTGAAAACATACAGTATATGAATGATGGCCTCCAGCTCTATCCATGTTGCTGCAAGAGAAATTATTTCATTCTCTTTTTATGGCTGAGTAATAGTCCATGGTGTATATATACCGTATTTTCTTTATGCACTCATTTTTTGATGGGCACTTAGGTTGGTTCCATATCTTTGCAATTGTGAATTGTACTGTAATAAACATAGATAGGCAGGTGTCTTTTTGATATAATGACTGCTTTTCCTTTGGAGAGATACCCGTTAGTGGGGGTTGCTGTATACAATTCTAGATCTTCTTTTAGTTATTTGAGAAATCTCCATACTGTTTTTCTTAGATGTTTTACTAACTTACGTTCACACCAACAGTGTATAAGCATTCCCTTTTACCATATCCGCACAAACATCTATTTTTCTTTTAACTTTATAAAAATGGCCACATTTGCATGGGTAAGATGGTATCTCATTGTGATTTTAATTTAAATTTTCTTGATGACTAGTGATGTTGAGCATTTTTTGATATGTTTGTTGGCCATCTGTATATCTTCTTTTGAGAAGTGTCTACGTCATTTGGCCACTTTTTGATGGGATTATTTGTTTTTTTTCTTGCTGATTTAATTGAGCTCTGTGGATTCTGAATGTTAGCCCTTTGTCAGATGCATAGTTTGGAAGTATTTCTTGTCATTCTGCAGTTGTCTGTTTACTCTGATGATTATTTCTTTTGCTGTGTAGAAGCTTTTCAGTTTAATTAGATCCTATTTATTTTTGTTTTTGGTGCATTTGCTTTTGGGGTCTTAGTCATAAATTCTTTGCCTAGACCAATGTCCAAAGAGGTTTTTCTAGGTTATCTTCTAGAATGTTTGTCGTTTCAGGTCTTAGATTTAGGTCACTGGTCCATCTTGAGTTGATTTTTATGTAAGGTGAGAGATAGGGAACCAGTTTCATTCTTCTACATATGGCTGTCCAGTTTTCCCAGCACCATTTATTAAATAAGGTGTCCTTTCCCCAGTTTATATTTTTGAATGTTTTTGCAACTGTCAGTTGGTTGTAAGTATTTGGCTTTATTTCTGGGCCCTCTATTTTGTTCCATTGATCTTTGATTCATCTAATTTTATACAAGTGCCATACTGTTTTGGTAGCTTCAGCTTGTAGTATAATTTGAAGTCATGTAATGTGATGCCTCCAGATTTGTTCTTTTTGGTTAGGATTGCTTTAGCTTTTGAGACTATTTTTATAATCCACAGAATTTTAGATGTTTTTTCTAGTTCTGTTGAAAATGATGTTCATATTTTGATAGGAATTGTATTGAATCTGTAGATTGCTTTGGGCAGTATGGTCATTTTCATGACACTGATTCTTCCAATCCAAGGGCCTGGGATATGCTTCCATTTTTTTGTGTCATCTATGATTTCTTTCAGCAGTTTCTTTTAGCTCTCCTTGTAGAGATCTTTCACCTCCTTGGTTAAGTATATCCTAAAGTATTTTATTTTATTGCAGCTATTTTAAAAGTAATAGGGTTCTTGATTTGATTCTCAGATTGATCATTGTTGGTGTATAGAAGTGCCACTGATTTGTGTACATTGATTTTGTAACCTGAGAGTATACTGAGTTTATCAAATCTAGTAGTCTTTTGGAGTAACCTTTACCCATTTTTAGTTATATAATCATATTATCAGTGAACAGTATTAGTTTGATTTCCTCTTTCCAGTTTAGATGCCCTACATTTCTTTCTCTTGCCTAATTGCTCTAGCTAGGACTTCACATATTATGTTGAATAGAAGTAGTGAAAGTGGATATCTTTGTCTTGTTCTAGTTCTCTAGGTGAATTTCAACTTTTCACCATTCAGTATGACATTGGCTATGGATGTATCATATATAGCTTTTATTATTTTGAGGTATGTCTCTACTATGGCTAGTTTTTTTAGGGTTTTTATCATACAGTGATGCTAGATTTTATCAAATGCTTTTTCTACATCTATTGGGATGATCATATGGTTTTAATTTTTAATTCTGTTTATATGATTTACCACATTTTTTGACTTGCAAGTGTTAAACCATCCCTGCATCCCTGTGATAAAATCCAGTTGATCATGATTTATTATCTTTTGATTGTGTTGTTGTATTCAGTTAGCTAGTATTCTGTTGAGGATTTTTACATCTGTGTTTATTAAGGATATTGGTCTGTGGGGTTTTTTTGTTCTTTTATTTATTTATTTATTTTGTTGTATACTTTCCTGGTGTTGGTGTCAGGGTGATACTAGCTGCATAGATAGAGTTATAGAGTTCGGGAGGATTCTCTCTTCTCAGTCTTTTGAAATAGTTTCAAGAGGATTGGTGCCAATTTTTCTTTACTGGTAAAATTTAGCTGTGGATTCATCTGGCCCTAGGCCTAGTTTTGTTAGCATTTTCTAAAATTGCTGATTCAGTCTTGCTGGTTGTTATTGGTATGTTCAGGGTTTGTATTTCTTCCTGATTTAATCTAGGAGTGTTGCCAGGTTTTGGAGTGCAGGGGAGGTCTCCGCTTGCTCCCTGGTGGGCTCTAGGCTCTTGGTCTCTACCCAAGAATGGGACAGGGGATCACTCTTGGTGCCGTGCGCTCGCTAGTAAATATCGGACCCCAAAGAGTTTTGCAGAAAGTGATTTATTTAGGCAGAGAAAGAGAAAAAGGGAGAGAGAAAAAGATGAGAGAGAGAAAGCTTCCATGAAGATTGTGGAGGAGGACCCAAATATGGAATCCGGGAGAGGGGAAAACAGCTTCTACACTGGTGGAAGGGGACCCCAAGGAGGAAATCCACCCGGATGTGGGGGATAGGGAATTTTAACCTGGGAGGAATTTCCTCCTTCTCCAAGCCCCCTGGCCAATGAATAGAGTTCCTTTAAACTACTGCTGAAGTGACTGACTTTGATCCTTTCCCCGACGCGCCAAAGTTAAACAGAGACCATTAAATCTCCCAGATGGAGACGTGGGGGAAGGCAGGTAGGGCATGTTGCTGGGAAGTTCCTGCCCTAGAAACTACACCCCCTTGTGGACCCGGGAAGAGGACACATTCCCTCAGGAGTATTATATGTTTCCGGGAGTTGATTCATTTCCTCTAGATTTTCTAGTTGGTTTGCATAAAAGTGTTCACGGTAGTCTCAAATTATCTTTTGCATTTTGGTGGTGTCAGTTGTAGTGTCTTCATTTTCATTTTTAATTGAACTTACTTGAACCTTCTTTCTTCTTGGTTAATCTAGCTAATGGTCTATCAATTTTGTTTTTATTTTCAAAAGAACAACTTTATTTTTCATTGATCTTTTGTATTGTTTCTCTGTACCAATTTTATTTTGTTCTGCTTTGATCTTTGTTATTTATTTTCTTCTGCTAGCTTTGGGTTTGGTTTGTTCTTGTTTCTCTAGTTACTTAAGATGTGATATTAGGTTGTCAATTTGTGATCTTTTACACTTTTTGATGGAAGTATTTGGCACTACAACCTTTTAGCACTATTTTTGCTGTATCCCAGAAGTTTTAATAAATTGTGTCACTATCATCATTTATTTCAAATAACTTTCTAATTCTATCTTTATTTCATAGTTAACTCAAAAATTATTTCAGAAGCAGATTAATTTTCATGTATTTGTATAGCTGGGGTAACCTTTTGGAGTTGATTTCTAGTTTTATTCCACTGTGGTTTGAAAAGGTACTAGATATAATTTTGATTTTTCAAAATTTATTGAGACTTGTTTTGTGGCTTATCATATGATCTATCTTGGAGACTGTTCCATGTACTAATGAAAAGAATATATATTCTGTAGTCGTTGAGTAGAATGTTCTGTAAACATCTCTTGGGTGCACTTGTTCTGAAATGTGTGTAAGTTATTGTTTCTTTGTTGATTTTCTGTCCTGAACATCTGTCTAGTGTCAGTGTAATGTTGAAGTTCCCCATTATTATTGTGTTACTATCTATCTCATTTTTTTTAGGTCTAGTAGTATTTATTTTATAAATGTAGGAGCTCCAGAGTTAGGTGCATGTAAATTTAGGATTGTGAATTGATCATTTTATCATTATCTAATAACTTCTTTGTCTTTTCTTTTGAAACTCTTGTTTCTTTAATATCTTTTTTATTAGATATAAGAATAGCTACTCCTGCTCATATTTGGTTTCCATTTGCATCAAATATGTTTACTCCAGCCATTTACCTTGAGTTTACATGAATCTTTACATGTTAGATTAATGTCTTGAAGACAGCAGACATTGGTTTGTGATTTTTTTTTTTTAATCTATTCTGCTGATCTGTATCTTTTAAGTGGAGCATTAGGCCATTTACATTCAACATTAATATGAGATGTGTGGCTTTTTTAAGGGATCATATTATCTAGATACTTTGTTTTCTTCATTGTGTTACTATTTTATGGGCCTCATGAGTTTTATGCTTTCAAGAGATTCTATTATGTTGCATATAAAACTTTTGTTTCAACATTTAGAGCTCCTTTGAGCATTTCTTGTAGGACTGGTCTGGTAGTGACAAATTTCCTCAGCATTTATTTGTCTGAAAATGGCTTTATTTCTCTTTCATTTTTGAAATTTAGTTTTGTTGGGTACAAATGCTTAACTGACAGTTACTCTATTTAAGGAAGCTAAAGATAAGACCTTAATCACTTCTGGTTTGTAAGGTTTCTACTGATAATTCTGCTGTTAGTCTAATAGGTTTTCCTTCAGAGGTTACCCAGTGCTTTTATTTCACTGCTCTTAGAATTCTTTCCTTCATGTTAATTTTAGAAAACCCAATAAGTATATGCTTTGATGATGTCCTTTTTGTAATGAATCTCCCAGGAGTTTCTTGAGCTTCTTGTATTTGGACATCTAAATTTGCCTAAAAAGACCAGGGAAGTTTTCCTCAATTATTCCAACAAATAAGTTTTCCAGTGTTTTTGCTGTCTCTTCCCCCTCACCAATTATTTGGAATGCCAGTTATTTTTAGGTCTTGCCAAAGAAATACAAAATACATAATTTTGTATTTCTTTGAGACATTGCTCATTTCTTTTGGTACTGTTTTCTTTATTTTGGTCTGATTTGGTTGATTGAAAGCCTTGTTTTCAAGCTCTGACATTCTTTCTTCTACTTGGTCTAGTCTGTTGTCAAAACATTCCCCTGCATCTTGCAATTCCCTAAATGTGTCTTTGATTTCCGGAAGTTTGTTTTTTCTTTAAAATATCTATCTCTTTATAATTTTTTTCATTCTTTTTCTGAATTATTTTTTGATTTTCTTTACGTTGTTTTCCATTTTTCTCTGATATCTCCTTGAGTAGCTTAATAATCAACCTTTTGAATTCTTTATCTGGTATTTTAAAGATGTCGTCTTGGTTTGGATCCATTGCTTAAGAGCTACTATGAACTTCTGGGGGATGTTATAGAACCCCTGTTTTTGTCATATTACCGGAATTATTTTTCTAGTTCCTTCTTATTTGGGTAGACTATATGTTAGAATTATTTCTTAACTTATTTTTGATTTTATTGTTTTTTAAAATTTCCTTCTTTCTTCTTAAGGTTGTGAATTTAATGTTTATAGTATATTGAAAGCCTGTTCTGCTCTTGGTGCTTTCAGAGGTGAAGACCCTGTATGGATTCCTAGGGCATAGAGGGCCTTTTAATAATGGCTTTCTCAGATGCTCTTTGTAGTAGCAATGTGTTTGTGTATGAGCAAGTTCACCATCTCCTATGGGGTTGGATCAGCAGAGGTCTCTTGGGGGTTATCTCATTCCCTTGTGGTATGCAGTTATTTAAAAATTTACTTTTCCCCCAATAATTTATTTACTGGGTTGAATAGTTCAGGTTTCAGGCCAGTAGAAGTGGTGTCCTTAGGTAGAAACTGGTGTGGCAAAAGCAGGTGCCCATCGTTGGGTATTGCAGAAGTGTCTGCCTTAACAGAGGTGCCTGGAGGAGCTCTAAGTGGAATATACTGAAGTCTTCTCAGGGGACGGGTGGGAGCCACCTCAGCCCCCAGGAGTGATTGGCTTCCTAGACACACTCCTGACCCAGTGTTTTGGCTGTTCATCAGACAGGCACCTCTTTTCATCTAAAGGAATGTTTTCAAGTAGAGAGGATTTGTGACTCTACTCCTGTGCAAGCCTAAACCTGGAAGGTCCTCGTCCTGTGGAGATGCAGTCGCCCTGAAGTATTCCAGAAAGGCTGTCTATAGATATACCATGCCAAACTACCATGGTGGAAGCCCCAGCTGTGACTGCAGTGGTGGACAAGAGGAGAAAGAAGTCTCCTTCTCCAAGACCTTTCATGAGCATCAGGGCTGCCTGAGTGTTGGGGTGGACCTACAGACTTTCCTTGCTGAGCCTAGCACTGCATCTGTGCCTCTGCTGAATGAAACTTTCTACCTGTGGAAAGTTCTGGGACTCAAGACCTGCCATCTGGATTCTTTTGTCCCATGGGGTGTTCCCATGATGTGTTGCATTCCCTACTTCCCTTAGGAGTAGGAGGCCCTGAGAGCCAGATTACTGTAAATGCTGCTGCTCCTCTGAGTCTAGCCACCCAGTAGGGCTGCCACACTCCAGGCTGGTGCTGGGGGAGTGTCTACAAGAAATTCAGTGATGTAACCTATTCTCATATATGACAGCAGTGGGTACTAACATCAGTTCTGATGGGGGTGGCAGGAGAGTGATATAGACTCTGTCCACATCAGAGATACCTTGGTTATAAATAACCATAGTGTGTTGGCTTTCTCAAATACTGGTTGTAGTAGTAATGAACTGGTCACAGGGACAAAGTCAGAACTTCTTGTTTACCAGGTCCTGCAGGCAGTGGTGATGGCTGAGGTCACATGCAAATTTTCTCCTTCCTGGGTGTGGTGTTATTCTACCTGGGGATGCTGTAATGGACCGTGTTGGTTGGCCTCCAGCCAAGAGGTGGAATTTGCAAAAGAGCACCAGCTGCTTAATAGGAACACTGCTTAGTAGCAGTGGGATGTGTAGTTGTAGCAGTGGGATGTGTAGTTGCAGCCTTGGGATGCAGTAGTAGCAGTGGGATGTGTGCTTGCTTTATGTTACTGAGGAGAAGTATTCTGGATTTCCAAGCTATGGATGGGGCCATAGAATTGCCAGAAGTTTTTATCCTTTGTGTTAAGGTATCAGGGTGGGTGGAGGGCAAAGCCAGGTGGAGGCTGGGTCAGGGAGGCTTGCACTCCGGCTTTCTGCTTGAGGGGCAAACAGTGGCCCCTGCAGTGTGAGGGAGCAGTTCTCCAGCCACTGAGTTCGTGTTCCAGGGCAGAATGCAGCTGCCTCTGCTGTGAAGTGTTGGCACAGGGAATGGGGAGTAGAAGGCAGCAATAAGCCCCACCCAGCTTCCATGCACTTGGCAAGACAGGTCCCACACGCACACTGTTCCACCAGCTGCAGCTAGCTAAGTTTCAGGCAGTCTGTGCTCACAACTGAAATCTGGCCCAGGCCATTAGCCTCCCTGGTGGAGAGAGCAACCATAGCTTTCAGGCCGTTCCCCTCCCAGCGCACCTGCAAATCTGGGGTGCCCAATTTCTGTGCTCGTGGCTACAGCATGCTTCCACTCACCCGCTGATTCTGGCCAAGGGAGTTCATCCCCACTAGTGATTTTATCACGAATTTCAGTTAGAAGCTTGCTGCCTGAGTTAGCTGGCAGATTTCTGCAAGATCCCCTGTGCGGCAGGATGAGGAATAACTTCCCTTGGTCTGTGCTGAAGATTGAAAATGCACACAAGGCTCTTCCCACTGTTGCTTCTTCCTTCATGTTCTCCAGTGCTCTCTAAATTGTTCCAGCACTGGGTAAGGTAAAAGCCTTCTCCCTTGGCCTGGTTTGACAAGTTCCCCCAAGGGAGTGTAAATCCTGGAGGCAGCTTATCCGCACCTCTTACTCTGGAGACTTACAGTTTTCTGCATGGCTGATGGGGTAGGCTGCAGCCTGCTCCTTGTTTCAAAGGATCTGTGGTTTCTTTCACTGTTGCCGTTAAGTTCCTGCATTGCTTCTTGGAAAAAAGCTCACAGTGTAAATCTCTACACTCTACTTTGTCTTTCCAAATTGGAGAGACATGTTAACATTGCCTCCAATCTACCACCTTGAGAACAAAACAAAACAAATTAGTTCCATGTTTTGAAAAAGTTTACTAAAACAATCTATATAGCATTGGTTCTAGGTCAAAAAGGATGACTAGATGCAGCTAGTGGGCACTTTTGTCATGGAGAAAAGTCAAAATAGCAAGTACATATTAATAATTCAAGTAGACTTCTAAGAGAGCACACTGGAATTCATCAGAGAGGCATTGGGAATCAGGGAAAGCAGAGGAGAGTGAAGCCAGGCAGCCCGCTGAGCTGGGACCAGTGTGTCCTAGAGAGAGGACCCCTAATGTAGGGAAAGGATGAGTGAGAGACTCCCAGGGTTCTGTACTTCTGCGATGAACCTTGACAACTCTAGACAGGGGGAGCACCAACTCCCCCAAACCCTGGGTCTGCAGAATAATCAAAGAGCTGCCTAAAGGCTATATGGAGGCATTGCTTGAGGTCATGTGGAATCTCACAGGCTTTTGTTCCCTCAAGCAGCCTAGCACAGCTGCCACCTCCCACCAGGGAGGGCGTGGGGGAGGTTGAGCACTTTCATATAACCCAAAGACAACTACGGTGGCCATGCACGGAGGAATGGGCAGACTACACACCACAGGACTCCCCACCTCCCCCACTCACTGCTAAATGGGGCCCATTCTTGCGTGTCAGGTCCTCAGTGGAGTCACCCTGTCCCCATGTGAGTACTATGGCTGCAACCTGGTGTTCCTTTCAGAGTTCTGTCCCCAGAGGACAGGAAAAAATATCTGGAACTCCATGATTGAACCAGGAAACATTAGAAATTCTCGATATACTAATAACTAGTAATAAAACTGAATCAGAAATTTTAAAATCTACCAAAAAAAAAAAATGCCCAGCACCAGATGGATTTACAACTGAACTTTTACCAAATGTACAAGGAACTGGTACTAACGTACGAAAAAATCAGAAGGAGGGATTCCTCCTTGACTGATTTTATAAAACCAGTATGATCCTGATACCTAAATCAAGATAGGTCACAACAACAAAAAGAAAAATACAGGCCAGTATCCGTGATAAACATATATGTCAAAATCCTCAACAAAATACTAGCAAAGTAAAAAGATAATTCATCATGATCAATTGAGTTTTATTCCAGAGATGAAGGACAGCTTAACAATATGACCCAATGTGCAAATCAATAAATGCAATCCACTTCATAAACACAATTAAAAACAAAAACTATATGGTCATGTCAATAGATGTAGAAAAAGCATTCAGTAAAATCTGGCATCCCTTTATGATGAAAGCCCTCCACAAACTAATCATTGAAAAAAATATGTCTCAAAAGAATTAGAGTGATGTATGATGAATCCACAGCCAACATCTTACTGAGTGGGGAAAACATAAAAGCATTTTCCCTAAGAACTAGGACAACACAGAAGTGTCCACTTTTGCAACCCTGTTCAACAAAGTACTGGAAGTCTTAGCTAGAGCAGTCAGACAAGTGAAGGAAATAAAAGGCATCCGAATAGAAAAAGAGGAAGTCAAATTATGAAATATGAAACCCCAAATATTCCTTCAAAAGAGTCCTAGACTTGACAAATGACTTCAGTAAATTTTCAAGATACAAAATTAACATAAAATATAAGTAGCATTGCTGTACACCAATAATGATCAAGCTGAGAGCCAAATGAAAAACTAGTCTCATTTACAGTTGCCCTCTGAAAAAGAAAATACCTAGGCATACATTTAGCCAAGAAGCGGAAAGATTTTTACAAGGAGAACTACAAAACAGTGAAGAAAGAAATTGCAGATGACACAAACAAATATCCTGGGATGGAAGAATCAGTATCATTAAAATGACCATACTGACCATAGCCATCTACATATTTAATGCATTCCTATCAAATTAACATTGTTTTTCACTGAATAAGAAATATCAATTGTAAATTTCATGTAGAACCCAAACAGACCCAAAATAGCCAAAGCACTCCTAAGCAGAAAGAACAAATCTGGATGCATCACATTCACTGAGTTCAAATTATACTACAAGGCTGTAGTAACTAAAACAGCAACAGCATGGTACTGGTACAAAAATAGAAACAGAACAATGGAATAGAATACAAAACCCAGAAATAAAGGCAAATACCTACACTTAACTGATCTTTGTCAAAGTTGACAAAAATAAACAAGGGGAAAATGATATCCTAATCACTAAATGCTGCATGAAAGATTGGCTAGTCATATGAAGAAGAATGAAACTGTACTCCTATCTCTCACCATTTACAATTTAAATTTACCAGTTTATCCCCATCTCTGGATAATCTCCATTTCATGTACCCCTCTGTATCTAACTTTCACCTCTACCTCCTGCCTTTCCAGCTCACTGAGTTTGATATCCTCATTCCTAGCATTCTCTGATTCTATTGGGACTGGAGATCTTTGTCCATCATTGTTCTCATGTGCTCACTTCCCTTTTTGCCTGACTTGGTGTCTGTAGTACAACATATTTACCTAAATCTTTTGAAAACACTCTTAATCTCCTTGCACTTCTCTCATTGCATTACAGTCACTAGGAGAAAAGACTATTGATATCCATATATCTTCCACCTTCACTTAAACACTTAAGCTGTTAAATCAGAAGTCAGCAAACTATACTCAGTGGACTACTGCCTATTACTATAAATAGTGTTTTACTGGAATACAATACTTTTAGTAATGTATGCATTATCTATGTTACTTTCACATTACATTGACAAAGCTGAATATTGGAACAAAATATGTGTGGCCCACAATGCCAAAAATACTTAATTATCCTTTCCTTTATAGAAGAAATTTACCAAATCCTAAGCTAAATCATTCTAAAACGAATCCACCACCATGCTACTGGTCTCAGTTTTTGTTCATGTCCTCAAAACTGAACCCAACACCCAACTTCAACAGGCATGACTACTACATGTCTTAGTAAGATGCATTCCCACATTCACCTAATTACTTTACCTCAAAATAGAGAAAATAATCTACATTAACAAATAATTTCATCTTTACATTGTCTCATCCACCTGCCTTGTCCAATTACCTAAATTATCCTCATGTCTCTCTTATATTCCCCCACGTTTGCAGATTATATATTAATGTTACCCATTTTTTAAAAAAGAACAACTTTATTTGATTATGCATGCTTTTGCAGCTGTTTACCACTTCTATTTATCTTCACAGAAAATTTCCACACTTATTGTATCCACTATTTTTTTTAAAGTGTTTGTCAGTCTACTATTATTTGACCTCACACTGAATTAGTATAATTCCAGACTCCTTTACGACCAAACAATAAATACAATTGCATGACCATATGGAATGAATACATACATTTTTCTTTTTGAAATATTTACAACAGCCAGTATATATCTGTTTAAATCTTCAGACTCCAAAAGGATTTTGGGCTCCATGTTGGGAATAATATGGAATGAGGTGGCGTTGGGGGGGGGAGGTGACAGTGAGGGACTAAGTAAAGTTTGCTTTTGAGAGAAATGATCTTGAGAGGTAATAATGGAAAGGCTTTTAAACTTGGATTATTCGTTAAAGAAATGCAAAAGACAATCTGGACCTGAATCCTGATTATACATATAAGGCAACTGAGACTTCATAAGACTTTATCGATTTTGTTTTTTCATTGCATTAATAATAGGCAATCAGAAAGGGAACCTAGTAAGATTCCTGTTATCAACCACAGATCCAGAAGTAAGAATAACTCTTGGTATCTTATCAGTGTTTCTGTTAAAAACAAAGTATTTCTTTATTATCATGCAGCCTATGTTTGGCACCCCACAATAGTTGTCCACTAAATGTTTGGTAACAGCTTTGAGAAGGATAACAAAGAAATTTAATTTAGTGTCCAATTTAATAGATTCATTATATTTTAGTACATATTTTTGTGGCATTACTTAGAGTTGTTATAGAGTTGCTTTGCTACATTTCTTAGAGTTGGATATATTTCTAATATTGTGAAATACTCTGCTTTAGCATTTTGGGAAACCAGGCAGAAAGTCTTGACTTTCCATTTTGATGTAAGTTTTTGCCTTCAGCTTGTGTAATCACTGCTCTTCAGTGTTACCAGTTTCAGTTTCTCAGCATATGTGCACCCATTTTTATTTTCCATCTGCTCTTATTCATTTAAATAGATAGAAACTGTGTGCCCACTAATTGAGAATATAGTTAGTACCATAGTAAGCCACAAAGGAAAGATGGATGTAGAATTAAACAAAGTGTGAACTGTTGTGCAGACCAGTGTAATATAGTTTGTCCCTGAATGACTGTTGTGAACGTAAGTAAAATATTGAATGAAGGTAAATGTAGATTGGATTGGATAAAATTATTTTGGAGCATGTCAATGTAATAATTTTGATGCCTTTTTGTCTTTAAAGATTATCGTGATTTGAGAAGCTCACTTTTTTCATGATGTTTGAAAATAAATTGAGTACTTATTCTGTCTTTTTCACTTAATAATGATTCCGGCATTATTAATGTATAGAACATTTCAGTGTAGTCAATATATCTCATTACAATATACATATTATATATTTCCAAGAAACAAAGGAGAAATAACTGGAAAATTACTTTTTTAAACAAGAAAATAATGAGGATTAGTTCAAGCACATAAAACCCCTGCCAATTTTTTACAAATGTTTTTAACTAAGTCACAAGGGATTTCCCCTTAATGAGAAGCAACCTATCACTAAAATTCTCTGAAACAAAATGAACACCTCTAATGAGGAAGATTGCATACAGAGGTCAAATAAAGTAGTTTTTTTCATTTTCTTTATGTTCTCTCTTCCAGTAAGTGCCCATTTTAGCAAAAGTATAGGAAGTTATTATCAAGTTATGTCAATGTTTTAGAAAGTAGATTGCCTGTTCCGTGGAATTTCTATAATTGGCTAGTCTAGTTTGAGATTACTGATAGTAGTCAGTCCTTTATTTCTTTTCTGTCATCTGAATATTTAGGTAATGTCATCTGAATATTTTAGTTGCACCAGTCAGATACATGAAATTTCCTGATTTTTTAAAGATACTTAATCATAGGTGAGGCAAATATATAAAATAAGAACATAGATATAATTTTATTTGTAATATTTATATAAGTGAGGAGAATAATTTCATGAAAACTCATCAAAGAAAGCTCCCTACATTAAATAAAAAGTTTTTATCTCCCTCTTAGCCTTTACTAGGATACTTTTCTGATACTGTGAGCACCTGAGAAAACAGCTGACACTGACAATCACTGAGCAGAAGACAAACGGAAACAGAAGCAGCCATAAGGCATATGTGTAGAAAAATGAATCATTGTCTAGGGGAAAACACTTTCATTTAGTAAAATTCCTTTCTTATAACTTTAGTAAGATTAGTAAAATTTACTAACTAGTGAGAGAACATACTAATTAGTAAAATTTTACTAATCTTACTAAAGTTATAACAAAGGAAATTTTCACAAGTCCTTGGAGTTAATTTTTTTTTGCTTTTTTATTGCGGTAAAATACACATATCATAAAAATATTATCTTGACAATTTTTAATGGTTCATTTCAGTGAGAGGATGTATGTTTATATTGAGCACGACCTTCACCATCCATCTTCAGAACTCTTTTCATTTTGCAAAACTAAAATTCTGTTAAACAATAGAATTAAACGATATTACCTATTAAACAATAACTATACCCATTAACACCTATTAAACAAAAATAGTACCTATTAAACAATAACTCCCATTCCTTCTCCCCTGTCAACCACTGTTTTCCTTTTCTCTCTCAGTGATTTTGACTACTATATATAGCTCATATAAGTGGAATTATACAGAATTTGTCTTTATGTAACTGGCTAATTTCACTTAGCGTAATATCCTCAAGGGTTATCCATACTGTAGCATGTCAGAATTTATTGCCTTTATTTCGCTTATCTCTTCTTCTGTTGATGGAAACACGTCGACTCCATGTTTTAGCTATTGAGAAGAATGCTGTTGTGAACATGGATGTAAACTTATCTTTTCAAGACATGGTTTTCAATTCTTTTGGGTATACACTATGAAGTGGAATTGGTGTACAATAGGGTAATTGTATTTTTAAGTTTTAGAGGAACCATCATTTTTTCCACAGTGATTGTTTCATTTTACACTATTATCAATGGTGTGCAGGGCTCCATATTTTCATATTCTGGCAAAAACTTGTTACTTTCTGTTTTTGAAATTAACAGTTTAATGTTTTTATTGTATCCAACCTAATGAGTATGAGGTAGAATCTCACTGTGGTTTTGATTTGCATTTCCCTGATTGTTACGTTGAACATCTTTTGATGTGCTTATAAATTTTGCTTTTAATGTTATAAAGATTGTAATCAGCCTTTCATCTATTCTGTCCTTTTTTATATAATTTATTCTAGATTAAATGGTACATGTGCAGGTTTGTTACATGGGTATACTGCGTGATGCTGAGGCTTGGGGTCTGAACGATACCATCACCCAAGGCAGTAAGCATAGTACCGAACAGGTGGTTCTTCAGCCCACACATCTCTCCCTCCCTCTGTTCCCCCATCTAGCAGTTCCCATTGTCTCTTGTTCCGTCTTCATGTTCATGTGTATTCCATATTTAGTTCCCACTTGTAAGTGAGAACATGTGGTATTTTGTTTTCAGTTCTTGAACTGGTTCACAGAATAATGGCCTCCAGCTGCATCCATCTTGTTTCAAAGGACATGATTTCATTCTTTTTTTAATGGTTGCATAGTATTCTTTGGTGTATATATATATCACATTTTGTTTTTCCAATCCACTACTGATGGGCACATAGGTTGATTCCATGTCTTTGCTCTTGTGAATAGTTCTGCAATGAACATATGAGTGTATGTGTCTTATTGATAGAATGAATTATTCTCCTTTGAGTATATGGCTAGTAGTGTGATTGCTGGGTTGAGTAGTACTTCTGTTTTAAGTTCTTTGAGAAATCTCCAAACTGCTTTCTACAGTGGCTGAATTAATTTACATTCCCACCAACTGGATATAAGTGTTCCCTCTTCTCTACAGCCTCACCAGTACTTGTTATATTTTGACTTTTTAATTATCACCATTCTGAATGGTGTAAGATGCTATCTCACTGTGGTTTTGATTTGCATTTCTCTAGTGATTAGTGGTGTTAAGTACTTTTTCATGTGTTTGTTGGATGCTTGTATGCCTTCTTTTGAGACGTATCTGTTGATGTCCTTTGCCCATTTTTTAATTGGCTTTTTTGTTTTCTGCTTTTTTAAATTTAAGTTCTTTGTAGATTCTGGATATTAGACTTTTGTCAGATTAAATGAGAATAAGAATAAAAATGGATATTGTTTTATTTATTTAAAAATCTGCCTTATTGCATTCAATACTAGTTAGTATCATAGAAAAGTCTTAATGATGAGTTAATCTAGGGTGCATATTTTATCCCAAATAAAATTCAAAGTATTTTGTTTCTGGGGTTGTCCATTACTTTGGATTTATTGCAGATAATTTAAGATAGAATATATGCCAATTCTTTCACTGTAAGGAAAGTCTTTTATGCCATTTTTGACTTAGTTATGATGTATAGTTGAAGGGGTAAAATGTATTTTTTGAACTTTTCTAAAATTACTTGAAAATGAATAATTACTAGTGTTTTAAAAGGCTTTTTTTTAAAATTGGTTGTTATTTTAGATGCGTGCAACTAATTCACAAATGTTAACACTGAAATATTTTTTGCTTTCTTCTCTTTTCTAATATTTAATTTTTAAATTTTTATTTCTGTAAATTTTTAAATTTTTTATTCCAATCAGTTTTTAGGGAACTGGAGGTATTTGGTTACATGAATAAGTTATTTAATGGTGATTTCTGAGATTTTGGTGTACTCATCATCCTGGTAGTTTACACTGTACCCAATGTGTAGTCTTTTATCCCTTGCCACCCCTCACCTTTTCTCCTGAGTTCCCAGAGTCGAAAGTATCATTTTTATGCCTTTGCAACCTCATAGATTAGCTCCCACATATGAGTGAGAACATATGATGTTTGGTTTTCCATTCCTGAGTTACTTCACATAGAATAATAGTCTCCAGTTCCATCCAGGTTGCTGCATATGCCATTATTTCATTCTTTTTTATGGCTGAGTAGTATTCCATGATATACCACATTTCTTTATCCTTTTATTGGTTGATGGGCATTTGGACTGGTTCCATATTTTTGCAATGGCAAATTGTGCTGCTATAAACATACATGTGCAAAAAATTTTTTTTCATATGATTCCTTTTCCTCTGGGTAGATTCCTAGTAGTGAGATTGCAGATCAAATGGTAGATCTACTTTTAGTGCTTTAAGGAATCTCTACACTGTTTTCCAGAGAGGTTGTACTACTTTACATTTCCACCAACAGTATAAAATGTTCCCCTTTCACCACATCCGTGCCAATATCTATGTATTTTTATTTATTTTTATTATGGCCAAACTTGCAGGATTGAGGTAGTATCACATTATGGTTTTGATTTGTATTTCCGTGATGATAAGTGATGTTGAACATTTTTCTATATGCTCATTGGCCATTTGTATATCTTCTTTTGAGAATTGTCTATTCATTTCCTTAGCCTGGTTTTTGTTGGGATTGTTTGTTTTTCTATTGCTGATTTGTTTGAGTTCTCTGTAGATTCTGGATTCTTTTTCAGATGTATAGATTGTGTAGATTTTCTCCCAAACTTTGGGTTGTTTGTTAACTCTGTTGATTATTTCTTTTGCTTTGCCAAAGCTTTTAAGTTTAATTAAGTCCCTACTATTTCTTTTTGTTGCATTTGCTTTTGGGTTCTTTGTTATGAGGTCATTGCCTATGTCAATATCTAGAAGGGTTTTTTGTTGTTGTTGTTGTCTGCTAGAATCTTTATGGTTTCAGGTCTTCTATTTAAGTCTTTGATCAATCTTGGGTTGAATTTTGTAAGGTGAGAGATGAGGATCCAGTTTCATTCTTCTACATGTGGGTTGCCAGGTATCCCAGCACCATTTGTTAAATAGGGTGATCTTGCCCCACTTTATGTTTTTGTTTGCTTTGTCGAAGATCAGTTGGCTTTAAATATTTGGCTTTATTTCTGGGTTCTCTCTTTTGTTCCATTGGTCTATGTGCCCATTTTTATACCACTATCATGCTATTTTGGTGACTATGGTCTTACAGTATAAAGTCAGGTAAAGTGATCCCTCCAGATTTGTTCTTTTTGCTTAGTCTTGGTTTTGGCTATGCAGGCTATTTTTTGGTTCCATATGAATTTTTGGATTGGTGTTTCTAGCTCTGTGAAGAATTATAATTTTTATTCTGATGGGAATTGCATTCTGTTTGTAGACTGCTATTGGCAGTATGGTCATTTTCAAAATACTGATTCTACCCATGAGCATGGGGTGTGTTTCCATTTGTTTGTGTTGTTTATAATTTATTTCAGCAGTGTCTTGTAGTTTTTCTTGTAGAGGTCTTTCATGTCCTTGGTTAGGCATATTCCAAAGTATTTTAATTTATGCAGCCGTTGTCAAAGGGGGTTGAGTTATTGATATGATTCTCAGCTTTGTCACTGTTGATGTATAGCGGAGCTGCTTGTTTGTGTACAGCAAGTTTTTATCCTGAAATCCTCAGTTCAATTACCAGTTCTAAGAGCTTTTTGGATGAGTCTTTAGGGCTTTCTAGGTATACAGTCATATCATCAGCAAAGGGCAACAGTTTGACTTCCGCTTTACTGATTTGGATGCCCTGGATTTCCTTCTTTTGTCTGATTGCTGTGGCAAGGCCTTCCAGTACTATGTTCAATAAAATTGATGACAGCGGGCATCCTTTTCTTGTTTTAGTTCTCAGGGGGAATGCTTTCAATTTTTCCCCATTCTGGATAATGTTGGCTGTGGGTTTGTTGTAGATGGCTTTTATTACCTTAAAGTATGTCCTTTCTATGCTGATTTTGCTGAGGTTTTAATCATAAAAGGATGCCGGATTTTTGTTAAATGCTTATTCTGCATTTATTGAAATGATCATATGATTTTTGTTTTTAATTCTCTTTATGTGGAGTATCACATTTATTGACTTAAGGGTGTCAAACCATTCCTTCATCGCTGGTATGAATCCCACTTTATCATGGTACATTATCTTTTTGAAATCTCATTGGTTTCTGTTCACTAGTATTTTGTTGATAGTTTTTGCATCTATGTTCATCAGTGATAGTGGTATGGAATTTTCTTTTTTTGTTATGTCCTTTACTGGTTTTGGTATTAGGGTGATACTGGCTTCATGGTATGATTTAAGGAGAATTGCCTCTTTGCTATCTTTTAGAATAGTGTCACTGTGATTGGTATCAATTCTTCAAATATCTGATAGAATTCAGCTGTGATTCAGTCTGGTCCTGGATTTTTTTTTGTGTGTCAATGATAATTTTATTATCATTTCCATCTTACTGCTTGTTACTGGTCTGTTCAGAGATTCTCTACCTTCCTGGTTTATTCTAGGAAGGTTGTATATTTCCAAGAATATATCCATTTCCTTTAGGTTTTCTAGTTTATGTGCATAAAGGTTTTCATAGTAGCATTGAATAATCTTTTGTATTTCAGTGGTATCACTTGTAATATCTCCCATTTCATTTCTAGTTGAGCTTATTTGGATCTCTCTCTCTTTTGATTAATCTTGCTAATGGTCTATCAACTGCACTTATCTTTTTAAATAACAAGCATTTTGTTTAATTTATCTTTAGTATTTTTTGTCTTCAATTTCATTTAGTTCTGCTCTGATCGTTGTTATTTCTTTTCTTCTGTTGGGTTTGGGTTTGGGTAGTTTTGGTTACTCTCGTTTTGTAAGGTGTGGCTTTAGATTGTCTGTTTGTGTTCACTCAGACATTTTTATGTAAGTATTTAATGCTATTAACTTTCCTCTTAGCATCGCTTTTGCTGTATCCCAAAGATTTTGATAGGTTTTGTTACAAATATGATTTAGTTCAAAGATTTTTAAAAAGTTCATCTTGATTTCATTGTTGATCCAGTGATCATTTAGGAGCAGGTTATTTAATTTCCATGTATTTGTATGGTTTTGAGGGTTCCTTTTAGAGTTGATTTCTAATTTTATTCTGTGGTCTGTGAGAGTACTTAATATAATTTTCATTTTCTTAAACTTAAATTCCACTGTTTCTTTGTTGACTTTCTGTCTTGATGACCTGTCTAGTGCTGTCAGAGAAATATTAAAGCCCCCCCCCCCCCCATTATTATGTTGCTGTCTATCTCATTTCTTAGGTTTAGTGGTAATGGTTTTATAGATTTGGGAGCTGCAGTGTTAGGTGCATATATATTTAGAATTGTGATGTTTTCCTGTTGGGCTAGTCCTTTAATCATATATAATATCCCTCTTTGTCTTTTTTAACTGCTGTTGCTTTAAAGTTTGTTTCATCTGTTATAAAAATAGCTACTCCTGTTCTCTTCTGGTGTCCATTTTCACGGAATATCCTTTTCCACCCCTTAAGTTTATGTGAGTCCTTCTGTGTTAGGTGAGTCTCCTGAAGACAGCAGAAACGTGGTTGGTGAATTCCTATCTATTCTGCCATTCTGTATCTTTTAAGTAGAGCATTTAGGCCATATACATTCACTCTTAGTATTCAGATGTGAGATATTATTCTATTCACCATGCTATTTGTTGCCTAAATACCTTGTTTCTGTTTACTCATTATGTTATTGTTATATAGGTCCTGTGAGATTTATGCTTTAAGGAGGTTCTGTCTTGATATATTTCCAGGATTTGTTTCAAGATTTAGAGGTTTTTTAAAGCAGTTCTTGTAATGCTGGCTTGGTAGTGGTGAATTCTCTCAGCATTTGTTTGTCTGGAAAAGACTGTATCTTTTCTTCATTTATACAGCTTAATTTTGCTTGATACAAAATTCTTGGCTGATAATTGTTTTGTTTAAGGAGGCTAAAAATAGGACCAAATTCCTTCTAGCTTGTAGGAATTCTGCTGAGAGATCTGCTGTTTTATCTGATAGGTTTTGCTTTATAGGTTACCTGATGTTTTGCCTCAAAGCCCTTAAGATTCTTTCCTTTGTTTTGTCTTTAGATAATCTGATGACTATGTGCTTATGCAATGATCTTTTTGCAACAACTTTCCCACGTATTCTTTGAGCTTTTTATATTTGGATGTTTAGATCTCTAGCAAGGCCAGGGTAATTTTCCTCAATTACTCCCTCAAATACATTTTCCAAACCTTTAGATTTTTCTTCTTTCTCGGGAACACAAATTTTTCTTAGGTTTGTATGTTTAACAATCCCAAACTTCTTGGAGGTTTTTTTCATGTTTAAAAAATTCTTTTTTCTTTGTCTTTGATGGATTGTGTTAATCCAAAAGCCTCGTCTTCAAGCTCTGAAGTTCTGTCTTCTGCTTGTTCAATTCCGTTGCTGAGATTTTCCAGGGCATTTTGTATTTCTCTAAGTGTATGCTTCATTTCCAGAAATCGTGATTGTTTTTTATTTATGCTATTTCACTGAAGAAATCTCCTTTCATATCCTGTATCATCTTTTTTATTTCTTTAAGTTGGACTTCACCTTCATCTGGTTCCTCCTTGATTAGCTTCATAATCGACCTTCTGAATTTTTTTTCTGGCAATTCAGAGCTTTCATCTTGATTAGGATTCATTGCTGGTAAGCTGGTATGATCTTTTGGGGGTGTTAAAGAAACTTGTTGTGTCATAGTACCATAATTGTTTTTCTGATTTCTTCTCATTTAGGTAGACTATGTCAGAGGGGAGATCTGAGAGTCAAGGGCTGCTTATTCAGATTCTGTTGTCCCATGGGGTGCTCCCTTGATGTGGTGTTCTACCCCTTCCCCTAGGAATGGGGCTTCCTGAAAGCCAAACTGTTGTGATTGCTTTTGCTTTTCCGAGTCTAGCCACCCAGCAGAACTACAGGGCTCTGAAATGGTACTGGCGAGTGTCTGCAGAGAGTTCTGTGATGTGGTCTGTCTTTAGGTATTGGAGCCCTGGATACCAGCACCTGCTTCACTGGAGGTAGCAGGGGAGTGGAGGGGACTCTGGGAGGGTCCATGGTTGTGTTTTTGTTTAGTGCACTGGTTTTATGTTGCTTGGCCTGCAGCCAGGAGGTGGCATTTTCAAAAACGCATTAGCTGTGGTTCTACAAGGAGGATGCAAACTTGCTCTAGCTATACCTGGTTAAGTATTCAGGTTTCTCAGGCAGTGGGCAGGGCGATAAAGCTCCCCAAGAGATTACGACCTTTGTCTTTGGCTACTAAAGTGGTTAGAGAAAGACCCCTAGGTGGAGGAGGCAGGGATAGGAGGATCTGAGCTCAGCTTCTCCTTGGGCGGGATTTTCTGTGGCTGCTGTGGGGGATGTGGTGTGGTTCCCCATTCAATGGAGTTATATTCCCAGGAGGATTATGGCTGCCTTTGCTGAGTCATACAGGTCACCAGGGAAGTGGGGGAAAGCTGGCAGTCACAGGCCCCACTGCGCTCCCATGCAGCCTGCAGTCCTAAAGGACAGTCTCACTCTCACCGTGCCTCCGCAGCAGGATGGAGTCTATTTCTAGGCAGCCAGTGTCCAGTGATCAGGGCTGAGACTTGCCCAGATTAAGAGCTTCTCGGTGGAGAAAACAAGCCGAGTCAGACGCAGTTTTTCAGCATCTCAGAGAGCCTGCAGCAGTGATCTAGTCCTCCAAAGGATCTGTGGATTCCTTTGGGCTTCCTGGTATATTGCTGTGGTAGTTCTTGAGCAAAAGTTCATGATGTGAGTCTCCACATGCTGCTCTGTCCATCTGAGTGGGAGCTGCAGGCTGGTCCTGCCTCCTGTCCACCATCCTCCCTTTCCCCCTCTCTTCTCTAATATTTTAAACTATTATTTCTTTAAACTCTCTTTTTTTTTCTATATTTCTTTCTGAGAGGAAATTACCTACAAGGCAAAGTATCACTTCAAGACTTTATTCACAATGTCTATGTTTTGTTGATGTTATGCTTATCAGGGGAAACCTGCAAGAATTTTCCAAAAGTATTTATGTTAAATTTGTTATAGTCTCATTTTTGTTAAATAAATAAATAAAGATAGCAGAAGTTGTACCAGTTGAACAAAGGGGTTTTGTAACATCTTAAAAATATCAGAAACCTCATGCTAAAACCTCACTGGAATCAGTATTTTTAAATACAGACAGGGAATCAACAGAAAGTGTCATGTAGGTAATTTGATTATCTAAAAACGAAAGAATAAAAAGAGAGGAAAAGAGAATACCCCCCGCAAAAGAAAAGTATACAGAGCCTATAATTGAAAAAAATTATCTTTGGTTCCACAGAAACTATTCCCACTTCAAAAATTTATTTCAGATTGTGTGCTTTGAAATTGAACACCATAAAAAAGTATTAAAATATTAGTTCATAACTAAAGATGATAGCTTAACTTTTATAAAATTATAATCTAAAACAGTACCTTGATACTAGGAATTTATGTGGCTAGTGTAAGTTCAACTGTTTGAAAATGGAAATCTGATTGAGAATGTTATAAATTTAATGAATAATTGAGAATCATGTGTTTTTAGTTTATTATTCTTAGTTTTCATACTATGCTAAACAGATCATTTAAAATACAGTTTTGGTTAACTACAAAGAAAGACTCCATAAAATAAATCTGTTTGGGATATGTGACTGGGTGTGGTGCTAAGCACAGCTTTATGTTTTAGCATAAGTTATTAAATGGATGGTAATCTCCACTGCCCACAACGGTTGCACACAGAAGTTTTAAAAAGTAGTATGAAAGCATATGATTTCCTTTAGATGGAGTAGCTATTAAATCTTTTTTACCCTATCTCCTGTCCAGGTTTTTAGTTATCTTTCTTATTAATATAACTTCCTAAACAGATAGTGTGTCAGGTGAGTTATGTTTACAGGTAATATGTAATATCTTTTAGCTTAATTATTATTGTTACACTGGATTTTTGTGAGAATTTATTTGTCCTAGAGCAATTGTATTCATAATAATCAGAGGGGAAAATTTCAAAAGCATTTCCTGGCTTATGTAGAAGTTTATTTTTTTTCAATATTTACAATTAAGATAGTTGGTACTCAAGTAAATTTCCTTCTTTCCTATGGCTCAGATGTCAATGCAATATCATATCAATATGTCATTCTTGTAAGAAGAATATAGATTAATTAATAATAAAGTGATCCAAAATTTTATTGTACAGTGATAGCATTAAATCATTATAATATTAATATGTCCTTAGTAGATTTGAAACGCATTTGAAACATTTTTTACTCCTTTAAAGTTCATGAATTATCATCCATGTTGCTTGAAACTTTTTTTTTAAGTAAAATTTATACAAAAATCACACCATGCAAAAACATATGTCAAAAAATAATGACAATTGCTTTTATAATATTTTCATTTTAAAAGTATAGAATCATGGAAATGCAAATGTAAGACTCATAAAAGAAATGTCCCCCTTTTTTTAGAGGCTTACCAGAAGAACCCCATGGAGTACCTACCTATTTTTTTATTTATTTTCTGTGGTATCTTCACAGGGATTTCTTGGATACAAGGCAGTTAAACAGTTTATGATTTTCCAATGCCTTCTTAGAGTTTAGCCATTTATTTGACTGACACGTTTTGTGAGTATAATGATACGTTAGTACAAATTAATATTTCTAATCCTCTATATTTCTTCATGGCATTTATTTGGAAGTTTTGAAGACTTTTCTTCTTCTGATAATTCTGGTTATAGAAACGTTGGTTAAAGGATATGAAAACAGTTAAATAGAAAGAATAACTTACGTATTCAATAGTATAGTAGAGAAATTATAGTTAACAATGCTTTACTGTATATTTTCAAAGAGCTAAAATAGAAGGATTGTAATGTTTCCAACACAATTAAAGGATAAATATTTCAGATGATATATATCCCAGTTATCCTGATTTGATCATTACACTGTGTGTGTGTGTGTGTGTATCTCACATGTACTCCAAAATATGTAGCTATGATATATCAAAGTACCAAAAAAACTAAAAACAGATTAATATACTAAAAATAAATTCGTTACTCATTCACACATTCAACAATTACATACTGAACAACCGTTGTTTACTTGGTATGGTGCTCAGTACAGGGTTTATAAAAATAAACATGTTAGACATCATACCTCCTCATGTAATTTAAGTTTTCTATGGGAAGTGACAGGAATGGAGATCTAGATGTTGTTTCAGAAGAAGGTAGGAGGGATGCTAGCCTGGACTGGGTGAGTCATGTGAAAACTGCTAGAGAAAATTATATTAAAAGCTGAAAAGGTGTTGCCAATGAAATGGATGACAGAGATTCAACAGGGGAAGTTTAAAGGAATGCGCCTGTATATTTGTAAACACTGGAGGTCAGAACATGGCTGGAGTTTTTAGGGAATTTCCAGTACTTCAGTGTGCTCAGTACATTAGTGTGGAAGGGACAATGTGGTAGGAGTTGAAGCTGGAGATGTGAGCGAGTGCCAGATTCTGCTGGATTGTCTTAACTGTGGGTTTTGGAATTTATCTTGAGAATTAGAAGTCATTAAAGTAATTTAAGGGGAAGATTCCTGCAGTGAGTTATTTTACAAAAATATGACTATGTTGTGCTATGGAGAATGAATTGGTAGGTAAAAGAAACGTTGTGAAAGGGAGCATCTGCACAAGCCAATCTGAAAATTCCTTTCACTTTCTTGTTCTAAGTAAATCCAGTTACTCTTCTGGAGATGTTGCTTTACCCATAACCTTGGCAGGTGATGGGTGTCATTTCTCCCTCACTCATTGAACCACTGGCTCTAGGTGTGAGGAGGTTGGTGGTTTCCTTGCTCTTCATTGATGCCTAGAGTCCATTCTCTCTCCCTCTCTATCCGCAAACACACTCATCTTTTTATCTTGTGCTATAAAACTGTATCAACCACTACCCCTCACTGTTGCTCTCCTATAGGCCACAAGGACATACACCCTCATTTCCTAGTAGTTTTTAGCTCTTGGATATTTGTCTTCCATCCAATATATATAGAATTTTTAATTACTAAATTTAAATAAAAGATTACCTGTGGTTCCACCAATCATAAGAAATAGCAGTCAACACTTGCAGCTATAAGCTCCTAGTATTTTATATTTGAATGCATGCTTTTTATATAAATAGCAAGATTTCACTTAACATACAGTGTTTTAGTCTAACTTTTCAACTTGAAAATGTATTGTAAATATAAATACATACAATTATTTGCATTGTTTTAAATAGCTGTTTAGCATTTATTAGTATTATAAACATATATTTCTCTACTGTTGGACATTTGTTTATAGTGTTTTTTAGGATAACCAATGCTGTGAGATGACTGTTCTAATAAATTGTTTTCAGGTAGGGCACAGTGGCTTATGCCTGTAATCCCATTACGTTAGGAAGCCAAGTGGGTGGATCTCTTGAGCCCAGGAGTTTGAGACCAGCCTGCCCAAAGTGTTGAAACCCTGTCTCTACAAAAGGTAGAAATGTTAGCAAAGCGTGGTGCTGTGTGTCTGTAATCCCAGCTACTAAGGAGGCTGAGCAGGGTGGATCACTTGAGTCCAGTAGGTGGAGGTTGCAGTGAGCTGAAACTGCACCACTGCAAAGAAAAGAAAAGAAAGACCTTAAAATAATAATTAAAAAAAAATTTATGATTGTTTCCTTAGGCTATCTTCCTAACATTAGAATTATATGGATTCAAGACTCATATGCAGTTGTTGAGCTTTTGAAACACTTTTGCTAAATTGCCGTCTGAAATAGATATTTAAATTTTTATTGTTACTAGTGGTGTATGAGGTTTTTTCCTTATACATTTCATAAGAAATACATTATAAACCATATTTTAATTTGTTGCTTTTTATTAGTTAATTTGTCATTTAAAAATGTTTATTTGCTTACAGAAATGATTAAAACTGAGTGGTCAACAAGACTAAGAGAAAACTTGAAAATCATGTCACAGATACCAAAGAGAGAAAGTTTCAATAAGGGTACTGTTACCAGTGGCAGATGCTTCCTAGAGGTCACGTAAAGAAGGCAAGATGAACAGGGGGACCATTACGGACATGTTCAGGAGAAGTTTAAAGGAATATAGAAAGCTAATTTCCAGTGTGGGCTGAGGGATCAATAGGAAGCCAGAAAATAGGACAATTTATGGAATATGCTTTTTAGAAGCTTAGCTTTTAAGAGGAGAAAAGGAATGCTAGCTACAAGGAGGATAAAGGGGAGATTGAGAGAATTTTAAGCCTGTTTAAAGGTAGAAAGTGAGAAGTGCTAAGTTCAAGAAAGAACGAAGGCATTTGACATGCAGTCAAGTATATTATGAAGGAATATGATATTGGGTCTTCAGTACAGGAGAGTAATCATCAACTGAAGACCCCTTACCATGAAAAGTAGAGATAAGACAGTAAAAATATGAAGTATGGGGGATGCAAATATATATTTTTGGGCGCTATAAGAATTTGAGAAAGCTCTATTTGACAGCTTCTATTTTCTGTTGAAGAATGCAACGTCATTTGCGGAATCTGAATAAACATCAAGTCATTTTCTATAAACTCAAATGACAATTTTAAAAAAATATACCTCATCAGAGAATACAAGAAACAGGATTTTATCAGTAGTGGTTTCTCCAAATGTCAAAATATAAAACATCTCTTGGAGACTGTTTTAATTAACAGCAGTTTACAGGAACAAATGTATTCATTAGTTAAACAAATGTCTATTGAATACCAAATACAGCCTACACAGTTTTTAAACAAATGCTTATTTATTTTAACCACTTAAAGTTATTTGGTAACGTCAGCATCCTTAGAGAGCTAATGGTGGAATATGTAATCACTTTGGCATAAAACTTAATCCCTAAAAATGTAGTTAGAATTATTTTGTGATTTCTTTATTTTTAGTAAAGAGAGTTTGTGATGAAACAAGAGCCATTTAATCTGCTTTGTTTTTAAGCCTTCAGTGATGTATTCAAGGAAAATGCTTTCATTTTCCATGGTAAGACATCTCTTAATCATACTAGACAGTTTCATTGTATGTGTAGTAAAGGAAATGAACAATGGAAACATTTATGTAGTGTCTGATTGTCTGGGGATGATGATCTATAGTATACAGACCTACTATTTAATGCTTTGGGGGGATTCCCTTCTTTTCCTCCACTATTGCTTTAATCTCTGGTTTCTGTACTAATCCTAAGAAGACAAATACAAGCATTTATGCTATTGCTGGACTGGCAAATTAGACTTGTACTTAGGAATTAAATAATACTTTTAATTAACTGAAAATAAAAGTGATTATCATGAGTAATCACTGTGGCATTTTGTCCTTTTTTAATAAGAGAACATTGTTCATAACTTTGGGCACTCAGAACATATATATGAAGCTCCCAATTTGTAGGTTTGTGATGGTAGGCTTGGAATATTTATGGTGCACAGTATCTCTATGATAGTGATTTGTTTTTACTGAACCTCTTGGGTTGCAAATTGCCTTGCCAAGTTGAGAGAGGATCAGAAAAAGGAAGGAAGACTGACTGCAATTTTGTTCCCCTGTTGACCTAATTAGGAATCTAGGATTAATTTAGAAGGCTGCAAATCTCAAAATCCCTCTCAGCCAATTAGACTAGCTTAGACTCTAATTTAGACTATACTTAGCATTTCCCCCTGGTCAAGGGGAAACAGAGGCATATTCTACCCACACCTCAGGGAAAATAACAACAAAAAAGAGAAAGGTGGTGATGATAACATTGGGAATCTGGTGGAGCAGATTAGTTGGTGCAGAGAACATCTTTCATTGTAGTCAAAGAAAAAGGAAACAAGGAATTTGCAATGGAACGTATCATATAATCTACAATAACCTAATCTACTAGAGGACTGGAACTTCAAGGTGATATGGAATACATTCTTACCCTGATAGTCCACAGGGTAACCTTTAGTTTTAATTTCCTATACTTGAAGATGGTTTCTTTTATAGTCTAAGAATGAGCTATATTATTTTCAAGATACTAAGTCAATTAAAATTAGTTATACATTTACCTCTTTAAGAATGAATAAATACTTTATTGCCTTTGATTAAGACAGTAAAGAAGTTCTGGTCTCATCATGAATCTATTTATAGTACACTATTATTTCTATAGAATAGACAGATTTGTGTTCTTTGTATTGACATTTATTAGTTTTTGTTCTAGAATATACCCTAATGGCAGGGATTAGGAGTGTGGTAATGGCGTTTTGCGGTGCTTTTAATGCATACACTATACAAAGTCAGATGTGAGATAAAAACGATAAACAACCTATAGCCTCTTTTTCAGAGGAACTTACACAAAAGGGAGAGAATGTTCATAAAAAACAGTGATGCAATATATATTTTATATATATTTGAATAAATTTGGAACAGATTCTAAAAATCAAGTGGACAGGCCGGGCGAGGTGGCTCACACTTGTAATCCCAACACTTTGGGAGGCTGAGGCAGGTGGATCATGATGTCAGGAGTTCGAGACCAGCCTGCCTAACACAGTGAAACCCTGTCTGTACTAAAAATCCAAAAATCAGCTGGGCGTGGTGGTGGGCATCTGTAATCCCAGCTACTTGGGAGGCTGAAGCAGGAGAATTGCTTGAACCCGGGAGGCATAGGTTGCAGTGAGCTTAGACAGCACTACTATACTCCAGTCTGGGTAACAGAGCTAGGCCCCATCTCAAAAAAAAAAAAAAAAAATCAAGTGGACAGACCAAGGGAGACATTGAGAATGGTTATTTCCTCTCACATTTTATGCTGTATATCTTACTATTTATTGTGCAAATATCCATATATGTATTTTATTTTCCCTTCTTTTTCTCACAATAACTTATATGTGTGTGTGTGTATATATATGTGTGTGTGTATATATACATATACACACACACATATGTTATTGTGAGGTATATATGTGTGTGTGTATATATATGTGTGTGATATATACATATACACACATGTTATTGTGAGGTATATATGTGTGTGTGTATATATATGTATGTGTATATATATGTATATATATACACACACATATATAATAAGTTATTGTGAGAAATATATATATACACCATTTTGTCTCTCAGACAAGGTTTTCTAGGAGTTCTGAAGAACATATTTTTAGGAAAGGACAAAAGAGCAAAATAACTTACAGCTCAGAAGCGTGGAAGGATGTTTCAAGGATGAGAGGTTGTTTGATTTACGGCCTACAGTATAGAGATGCAGGGGGAAGAACATTCCATATTAGAAGAATCAAAATACCATAAGCAGGAAAGTGGAAGTTCAGAAAATGATTAGAAAGTATCAAGTGGCTGCCTAGAATATAAATGGAGAGAGTAGTGAGAGATAAAGCTGGACAAGTGGCTTAGAGGTAATTGTGGGCATTTTTGTTTATTATAGCCTTGAAATTTTTCATGCTTTGAAAAAATATATAGATTGTACATTTTTGAAGTTGGTATATTTCAGAGGTTTGACGACTGCTAAAAACTCCTTGTTTGACTAAACAACTCAATGGTTTTTATATTACTACTTAAAATATTTAAAATCCAATTTAAATCTTAATTGGCATGTGTTTTGATCACTGTGTAACTTCTCTTTTTGAAACTCTCCAGCCACAATCTTGCAAACTCATCTCAGCTTAGTGTCAAATGACATTTACATTATCCATACCTATCGGTCATACGCCAATACTAGAAAAACAGAGATACTTTCAATTCCCAAACAGAGAATAAAATAGATGGATCTGGATTGATTTAACTTTTTGCTCTAACTTGTGGTAAAAAAAAAAATCTAGCTCATAAGATTTCTAAGTAACCAGGGTCTATGAATTTTAACCAGATGGCTCTTTTGGGCCTACAGATATAATAATAGAATAGTCTAGAGAATAGTGCTGTAACTGCTTAGAAGAACAAAGAAACATTGATAAATATTTACCACCCAGCTCTATAAAGAGCTTGGATTTAATTTGAAGATGTTCATTTTCCTGATGATTTGGATTTAGTAAGATTACAAAAACAATCCCTTGAGATCTGACCTATGTATATTAATGTCTCATATATTAATATTAAAGAGATTTTCGAAATCTAAATATTTTTAATTTTTTAAAACGTATACAATTATTAATACAAAAAAAGAATAGCCATTTAAAGTGATTTATGAAATTCCTTTCATCTGCCCCCACTCACATCCTCCCCCAGTTCCTGCCAGTAATGCTTGTTTTTTGACTTAAAATCTATCTCACATCTTAGGTTATTGAACTTGGTAACATTGTTGTAGCATTTCATTATTATATAAACTTAATGTTATTTATCTTATTTCTATATTTCAAAAGATTAAATCTTTTTATTGTTTTAAAATAACTAATATATTACAATTATCAGGTGACATTGTTTCACATATGTATTTTGTATTTTATATATTAAGAGTATAATGTATTTTCCCTTGAAGTTTGTTACTTTACAATGGGTAAAGTGGTAACCATGTAAATATTTAGGTCTTCTCTAATTCTATCTCAGTTTTATTGATTACTCATAAACTCCTTTATCTGATGTAGTTTCTAATTTAGTTGTTTGGTGGTCAATTTAACAGCCTTGGTTTCTGGGACCAATATGCCCAGGTTAGGTACTGGATCTTTACACCCACCAGTTAGCAGCTTCACCTCATCAGTCTTCTGTATTCTTCCTCCAGCATTTAGTTTTAAGACTATTGACATTACCACTTACCAGTGATAATTTGATTCCAACGCGGTGGTTAAAAAATAAACCCAATTTTACTCCGCAACCTTGTGATGTGAAGTACTTATCTGTGGATGGAATTAGGGTTTAAATTTAGTCCTCACTCTCTGTAAGATCCATCCATGAACTAGATGATCTTTAAATTTCTTCTAATTCTTCTTGAGTTCAAGAGATCATACGTAGTAAGCAGAATCCTAAAATGGTCCTTCATGATTTTCTGACCTAAACTTAGATCTGTGAATATGATAACATATCATGCCCTGATTATGTATGACAAAAATGAAACTAAGGCTGCTGATCAGTTGATTGTAAATTAGTCAAAAGAGAGGTATTTTGTTGGGCATAAGCATAATCTAATTATACCAGCTCTTAAAGAACAAAGGGTTTTCTCTGTCTGGTAACATAAGAGGATGTCTAGGGATTCCAAGCTTAAGAAGGATTCCATGTGGCATACTTAAAAACCTGGAGACCATGACTTCTCAGCAAACTGACACAAGAACAGAAAATCAAACACCGCATGTTCTCACTCATAGGCGGGTGTTGAACAATGGGAACACATGGACACAGGGAGGGGAGTATCACACACTGGGGTCTGTCGGGGGAGAAAGGGGAGGGATGGTGGGGGGTGGGGGGTTGGGGAGGGATAGCATGGGGAGAGATGCCAGATATAGGTGATGGGGAGGAAGGCAGCAAATCACACTGCCATGTGTGTACCTATGCAACAATCTTCCATGTTCTTCACACGTACCCCAAACCTAAAATACAATAAAAAAAAAAAAGCTTGATGGAGAAGAATATGTGACAAGGAATGTGGGCATACTACAGAAGCTGACAGTCAGCAACAGGAACCTCAGTGTTAACCTCAAGGAACTGAATTCTTCCAAAAATGAAATTAGCCTAGAAGCCAATTTCTCCTCAGAGCCTACAGATAAGACCCCAGCTGGGCCTACACCTTGTTTTTGGCCTTGTGAGACCTTAAGCCACACACTCATCTAAGTCTACATGGACTCCTGATTTACAAAACTATGTAACAGTAAATGGGAATTTTTTAAGCCATTAAATTTGTAATATTTTGTTATGCAGTATTAGGGAAACTCACAGTCAACAGATAAAGAAAAGAGAATTCTGAGAGTCCAGTAAATGCCTTCATCTTTGACTCATCATGCCAGTTGTCTTCCTTTACTAAGATGGAGGGGAAGGACACAGCAAAGTCAAAAGAAGGGGCCTTGCTTTCCCATGGGAGATCATCATTTCCTAAAGACTCCCTACTCTGAGTCTTCCCTAGTCTTTAGTTGGGTATAGATGTTACCATGTTGGCTTGTTACCAAGACAAGTCCTACCAAAGTGAGCACATTCTATCTCTGAATATTCATTTTTCCTGATGCAAACTGACTGACTTTCCCTAATACTGATAATTTCTTCTTCTGGCATCATGGATTCAATATAGCAGTTAGTTAGAGCTCATTGGAATCTAGATCCAGCTGATATAATGGACAAATGTGTTTAATAGATGGAGAAAGACATAGTTCAAATTTTGCTTTCACTACCTATAATTCCTATAGCCTAAGGAAATCAATAAACTCCACTGAACTAGCTTTCTCATTTTGGAAAAAAAAAAATCACGAAGATGTTATAAGAATTAAATAATAAAAATCTAAAACAATGTTTTGAAGCTTCTAATATGGATCTGAGCATACTGCATATGTTCAGGAAATTGTTGGTATTTATTCATTTCTTTAAAAATGTCTTAGATGTCTGAAAATAACCTACAGAAACAGGCAGCATCTATATTTATTAGAATTATGGAATTTGAAAGAGACAGTGATTATAAAATCATTAGAAGATAGTATTTATTTTATATAACATTATCTGGTTGATTTTGCTTTTTAACCTTAAGAAAGACTAAGTTATACTCATGTACAGGATAAAAAGATACCCAAGATCAGTCTTTATCTCTGAACCTAAGTATAGCTGGCAGCCTGTATGTATGAAAGATAATTATAGAAGGAAAATTTTTAGAACAAAATGACTGAGATAGAAGACTGTGTCCTCAGTAGTTTCTACTTCTCTCAGTTCTTGTCAGACGAAAGTTGCTCACTCAGAATTATCAGATAAAATACAAAATCTCAAATTTAAATCTCAAACAAGTGATTAGTTTTTTATTATGTGTTCCAATATTGCATGACACATATTTATGCTAAAATATATTTATTATTTATCTGCAATTCAAACTTGTCATTCTGTATTTTTATTTTTTAGATATGGCAAGTCTAATATGAAGAGACCTAACACACTAGGTATTTAGCATATATTGAAGAAACAGATGTTTATTTCATTATATTACCCCTTTGATATAGCTTGATGGTTAGGAAAAGCATGCTTCTCTTTTCGAAGTTTCTTTTGGCAGCAGAAGTTATTGTTTCATAATAAGTTAAAACAACAACAAAATATAAAGCAACAAGGTACTTTCAAGGGAAAATGTTAATTTCAAAATGCACGGATAAGGAAATACACATGTGGGAAACAGCCTGTTCTTACATGTCCTAGACAAAATCGTAAGGTCTGCATTTAAGGCTAAAACCAGTGAGGCTTATTAAACAGTGTTATTCAATTCAACTGTATTCAAAATATGTTCATCTACATGTTTTTAATATGAAAGCATACTTACTAATAAGTGTACATAATAAGAAACACCTACACAGAGTTAATTCATGATAGCAAATGAAATTATAAAACAACTTGATTGATTTACAAATTATCTTCATTGGCTTATTAACGTAAATGGTACTTGAAACTCATACTGAAATGTCAGCCTTGGAAACGTAAATTATTTAGCAGGCATAGTGCTTTCAAATAACAACACAAATTGCTGTAGGGTTCTTTTAAGAGATATGGAGAACCACATACCCGTATAACTGTTGGACACTGAAGACAGAATTACCTAACCTCCATTCAGATTGTTACCTACGGTAACATGACTTGTTATTCCATTCTTTTCTTCAACATGACTTTAATATCCCTGGAGACTCTAACCTAGGCAAATTGCTTAATATTTCATTACAGGAACTTCTCTATTAATCTATCTGCAATGAAACTCATTAGCAGACACTATGTACCAATCCTTTGCATCAGATGTCATTACCTGATCCTTTCCATGGATCGTATACTGTTGTATCTTAATGTTTACCCAATGCTAGCCAGGACACCATTGCCAAGCCTCTTGTGATATTTGAATAGTAAACAAAAAACTCAGCTTTGTCTCATCAACATGTTGTGTTTATGATGCTTGGAGAGCAGGCATTCAACAATGTTAAGGGCACAGATTTAGAACCAGACTTCCTTAATTTAAGCCTAAGCTCTGCTAGATACTACCTGCATGACCTTGGACAGGTTATTTATTCTCTCTGTGCTTCTCTTTCCTCATCTGCAAAATGGGGGATAATAACACCTACTTCAAAAAGTCATTATGTATATTAATACATTTACATATGAAAACAACTTTAAACAGTGCCTGGTGTATAGTAATGGGGGTACAAATTATTGAAAGGTATGTTGTCCTAGTACATGTAGAGTACTTGTTATATTTCAAATCTAACTATATTTATCATGTCCTATAACATTTTATTGTGTAAAAGGAATGTAATTTTATTTATTGTAATATAATGTAAAATTGGAAGTTTTCCCTTAATTTGTGCAATTTGTATATTCTCCAATTCTCTGACCACAGGCCTTAGAATTTCCTTCATTTTCCACAGACATTAATTTTATTTTTTATAATCTTTTTTGCATTTGTGTTTTAAACTACTTCTATAGCCTTTAAATTATTACTAAAATCAAAAATCAAGAAAAATAATTTTTAAAATTATTTTAAATTATTGATATATTGATATTATAGTTGTACATATTTGGGAGTACGTTTGATATTTTGATACCTCTGTATAATGTGTAATGATCAAATCAGGGTATTTGGGATATCTATCAAGTCAAATATTTCTTTTCTTTGTGTTGGGAATATTAAACACAATTTTTCCTCCTAGCTATTTCAAAATATACAATAAATTATTGTTAACTATAATTTTCATTTGGTGCTTTCAAATACTATCACTTACTCCTTCTGTTTAACTGTATTTTTGTATCCCTTAACAAACTCCTAAGATAAATAATTTGAAATATTATTTTCTTTAAAAAATACACACGTGTGTGTGTATTGAAGAAGAAACATTGCTCCAGACACTTGTTTTAAATGCCTATGAAAAAGTTATTCAAAACTGTTGAAATAAGGGTGTATACTACTGAAATAAGGGAGAGAAATTGACCTTAGCTACAGTGAAAGAAAAAGCAAATGGGCTTTAAATGCTGGGGTAAATTTATAGAAATATACTGTACGTCACTGAGGGAGAGGCTGGTCAATGTGATTAGGCCATCTATGTTTGCTAATATGGCATTAATCAAAGTTAGGCGTCTACCCTCCAACAGAAACTGAGATAAATAAGAGCCCTGTCTTTTCTGAGGTACAGATCTCTGAGAAAGAGTATATGGAGTTGCAAAATTGGCAAGAAGCTGAAAGAAGACTTATTCAAAGGGGCAGAGAAAGAATGTACAATTCTGTTTTCTAAGGTAAATAAGAAGAGAAAGGTTAGGTGGGAGGTTGAGGTCTATAGTCAGGAAGAAAGCCGTTCTATACTTTGGTCAAGCTGAAGGGAACGTTAAGACTGTCTTGGTCAATATTTGTGTGTTAGTGTGTGTGTCTTACTATCATTTAAAATGCAATTATTGATATCGTAATCCCACGAGGGAAATGTTCATTCTAACTTTTATCTTGACTTTATTCTTACAGAATCATATCTTTTAGTTTCCCTGCACTCTCATATTGTCCATTCTGAAATGGACTTTAAATTCTGTCTTTTCAAGTGGTGAGATTCCAAATGTAAATTATTCTATTAGCAAGAAAAAAAAATTCTCAAGATCTAACACAAATACAATCTATAGACATTGTAACAGGATTGTAGGCAAATCTTAAAGGGCAGCTAGGCCTTTGTTATTCCATAAACAAAGGAAACACAGGAAATGCAAATAAAAGAAAGCCTGCGTGAGCTTGTTACCTTCCTTTGCTACTTTCGTCTGTTCTGGTGAGCATGTTTCTGAAAACACTGACACAAGCCTGACCCTCCAGAGAAGAAAGATCATATAACATGGTAAACACAACTTCTCCACCCACACTTTCTGGATCTCAGCTGCTGCTTCTGGAATCTGCTTCCTCTTGTTCACTGTCTCCTGTCTGGTGTGAATATGTGCAGATACAGAGCTGCACAGCAAAATCATCTTTAGGGAAGTTCCAAGAGTTACAAAGCACACTTGAGACTGATTTCACAATGCTTACTTTAAAAACGTGTTCAAAGGATCTTTCTTTGCCTCAATCATAAAGATCTCATCACTTTTTATACTTATTATATTTGTTTGAATACTTTTTTTTCATACCAATTTCTTTTGTTTCACCAACACTTTAATTTACCAGTTTCTCAGATGGCCGTTTCTTAGTTGATCAGGTTTTAGGTCAGAGGTGCCCTTCAGTTTGGTTGTCACGTAATCAAAGTGTCGGGTGAGCTTTTTATCACTAACTAATAACTAGACTCCAGTTCTTTGTTGTTCTTCTTGTTTGTTTATTTTAAATTAGGTAACTTCCGATAGATAACACATGAGAAGCCACGCTACGTATCTTCATCTTTAAATCATACATCCTTACTTAACATGTATCTTAGTTACCTTTCACTTCATCGAATCTTCCAGTAATATCATCTGTGACTGGCCTATTTAAGCTACTAATTTACACATTTTAGCCCTAGAACTTATTATTGTCTCTATATATTTATTGCCTCTATTATTGTCTCTATATATTTATTATGCCCATGTCAAAGCAGGGATCTAGAAACAACTTTCTCACATCTCACATCTGATGTAGATAGTTAAAGACAGAGATGTTTATCTTCTTTTGCTATACTTAGCAAGCAAAACCACTTCGCTTTTGTTAGATTTGTTAATAAACACATGATCATTATATTTCCTCCTTCAAATTCACTTTTTAAAAAACACACAAAAAAGTCCTGCTTATAAATAGCATGTAAATGTAGTTTTTAACAAGATCTATAAAGCAGTATCTTACTATATAAAATCTTAATTATTTCTAGACAGAGTATTATTCAACCACTCCAAACTGATAGAAATCTACCTTTTCCTTAAGAGTTATTGCCTTCGGTTACAGAATCGTTCCAGTGTCTTTAAATCTTTATAAATGAACAATATTTTCCAGTGTGTAACATGAATTCCTTATGCTTTCCCCTCTTGCTCAGGAAATAGAGAACAATTTATCATTTTCCTTTATTTAATATTTCTTTATAGCCTTTGAAGGCTATTTTAAACTTGCTCTTGAGGTCCCATCCACTAATAACAATGTTTCTAAGAATCTTTCTCTAAAGTAAACCAAAGGGCAGGGAAGAATAGTCACCCTTGGTGGGAAATTTCTTTTGAATTTCCTGATTGATTCTTGAAAAGAAAATGATGCAAATTTTGCAGTCTGAACCACAATATTAGCTTGCTTACCAGTTTGTTCCATAAAAGTAATGTTTTGAATTACTTCCCAAAGTAAATTGCTTCTTTCTTCTGTCCAAAGAGAGTTAAACTGACAAAAAGTCACCAGTGTGCTTTCCGGGCATTTCAACTGCATGTCCCCAAAGGTCTACAGTTGTTAGTGGCTATAACAGTCCCAACAGTCCCTATCTCTGTTTCCTGTCTTTAGGATCTGTTTTCCAAAACAATAGTTAATTTAGTCTTTAAAAAACAAAATGAAGTAGAACGACGTATTTCTGGTTATAACTACACAGACAGGAACCAGTACTTTCTCGGCTTTGTGTCAGTTGTCTATGCACAGTGTCCAATTTGAAGAGAATTTTTAATTATAATACTCTGAACTAAACTTACTCACTAGTGGATAAATGAGGAAACCTTAAAGTTCAACCTTACTTGATAAATCAATTAGTTGAACTCCATTTTAGTTAATTAACAATCTAGTCATTCAGTGGACTCTTATTATACATTTGCCATTTTATTTCAGTGGACACTTATACATTTGCCATTTTATTTTAGTTAATTAACATTGTAATCATTCAATGGACACTTATTATACATTTGCCATTCTCTCAACATTTTGCAAAATTCTGGGGACAAAACACAACTAAAACAAGATCTTTGTTTTCATTAAGCAAAGCATCAATGGGGAAGACAATATGTGTACATAATTTCAGTACACTGAGAGTCATGTTTACATATATACATACATTATAGATTAAGATAAATTATAAGAAAATGTTGGACAAAACAACTCAAAGGGCCTGAGGAAGAGTCTCAGAGGAGGATCTCTTTGAGCAGGGATTTGTAGAATCTGTAGAAAGAAGAAGGGGTCATTCAAGGTAGATGAAGTTTTTAGCAATGGTATGATCTGCTCAGAGAACTGCAAGTGTCTCAGCATAATGAAATCATAGGGTAGGAGAAGATAGGAAAAGCTAAAACTGAAGGCCAGGCACGGTGGCTCACGCCTGTAATGTAACACTTTGGAGGGACAAGGCAGGCGGATCACAAGGTCAAGAGATGAGACCATCCTGGCCATCATGGTGAAACCCCATCTCTACTAAAGATACAAAAAAATTAGCTGGGTGTGATGGTGCACACCTGTAGACCTGGCAACTCTGGAGGCTGAGGCAGGAGAATCGCTTGAACCCAGGAGGCAGAGGTTGTATTGAGCAGAGATCACGCCACTGCACTCCAGCCTGGCAACAGGAATCTGTCTCAAATAAACAGAAACGTACAAACAAACAAAAACTGAAAAAGCAGGGAGAAGCCAGATCTTTAAAAATTTATGTTGTAAATCAAGGGTCTGTAGCAAGCCTTTCCTTTTTGTACTGCACACAAGCTAAGAATAGTTTTTACACGTTTAAATTGTAGAATAAACGTTAAAAGAAGAATAGTATTCTATGACATGAAATAATATAAAATTTAAATTTCAATGTTCATAAAATTTTATGGAAACATAGCCAGTCCCATTTGTTTACAGATTGTCCGTGGTTACTTTTGCGGTATCAGGGCGTAGTTGAGTAGTTGTGACCCACACAATATGATCTGCAAAGCCTAATATTTACTATCGGTTCCTTTCCCGAAAAATATTGCTGAGCCAAGCTATAGACCAAAGACTTTTAGATTTTATGCTATAAGAAAAACACAAAAACAAAACAAAACCCAAAAAAGATTAAGTTTTAAAGGTGAGTGTGCCATTAAGAGTTGTTTTGTAAAGTTTTTCTCTTAGATAGTGTATCTTAAGACTAGTTTGCATGTAGGCAAGACCAGAATCCAAGTGAACTAAGCCATCATCAGATAAAGGAGTCAAGATATTTTTGGAATTTTGCTGTGTGTGGAACATGAGGAAGATACAGAGAAAGGATGACACCTTGGGAGAGACAGACATTTACACAGGATAAAGATCTTAGGAATGGCAAGGAAACAACTAAGTCCACTTTGAGAAAGGGAATCATGAACCTCAATTTGGAAGATTCAAGTTATGATTTATTTGCTAAACATCAATTTACCTATGGTCAGAAAGCAAGTGGATGGAAGGACTATTTTTAATCTCATTTTCAGAAGTTATAGTCAATGGTGAAGTTTTGGGTGAAGAATATTTATTTTGACCTTTTCTTCTTTAATATGTTTTATAGTATCTTAAATTCTTATGTTTCATCAGAATCGTTTGAGATGTGTCCAGCTACATACTGCAGCAATGTATGTTGTGTGGGCTTTAATCGCTTTGCTCCTGAATCCATTTCCTGATATTTTCATGTTTTACTCCATATTGCAGAAGATTGAAAACTGCATTGCTCAGCGCTACAATCTTCTGTCTTTCACCTAGTTTTGGCTTTTTCAGGGCAGCAGTGGGAAATAAATGGTTGGGATAAAGGATGAAGTCAGATTTTTCTAAGATTGTTCTTTGCTGGAGCAGCATCTTCACTGGTGGTTGTGTCACTTCTGAGGTTTCAGATCCTGTTAGAAAGCTTCTACTGTGGTTCCACTCCTCTTAGAACTTTGGCTTCCGAACTCTGTAACCCCATTCTCCTTTTCTTAGATTTTCAAGTATACGGAACAAAGCTTTCTTGCTATGGTTAATCTATTGCTATTGTTAGTCTCTAAATTAACCTGACTGTCTCCTGTTGGTGTTTATGCTCTGCCATAACTTTGGTTTTTGTGTCAGTTCTTTATTTACTTCTATTACTTCTAATTGTGGTAAAATATATACAATATAAAGTGTACCAATTTGACCATTTTTAAGTATACAATTCAGCATACATTAAGTGAACATTTTAAGTGTATAATTCATTGTCGTTGAGTACATCCACAATCCTATATAACCATCACCACTATCTATTTCCTAAACTATTCCATCATGTAAAAGAAAATAACAACCACCACCACCTCTAACCATTAAGCAACAGCTCCCTAGTCTCCCTCTTCCCAGCCCCTGGTAACCTCTGTAACTGTTTCTCTGTGTTCAGATTCCTCCGTCAGTCTTCCTGCAGTGGGCTGTATTTTTCAGACTGGATCTTGAATGATACACATCTGGCCAAGGAATCACATCCTGTGACTCCAGGAAGAGAGTGTGGTTGCTAATGCCCAGCCAGCCAAGAGTTTACACTGTCAACCTGTGGCTGGTGATTTAGATGGATTCATTGTACCCTACAGATTTTAATATACTTTTCATAAAACTTCTTAACAGTAGTCCAAAATGAAACAGTAAAATCCTCACGTGGAAATTTAGAGTTTTTAAGGCTACTAATTCCCTTTCTCCTTCCTTGATGTGTCCAATTTTTCTCTTAGAATTCTTGCCCATTTTTGTAGACAGTTAATATGAATCAAACCTACATCACTATTTCTTAGAACAATAGTCTGGTTTTATGATGAAATTCATGGTACGAAATTCTGTCTATGCAATCATTTTATATTTTACAGCCTCTGTTTACTCTTTAACATGTACCCCAGAACTTAAAGTTTAATAAATAAAATTTTTTAAAATGATAAAACAGGTTATAAAACTTACAAAAAAAACCTAAATGTGAGTATGACTAAAAAAAAAAATTTAAATGCTTTATTCAGTTTTCTCTTAGAAGTTCTTTCCTTTTAATCTCCTCCTTTTACCCTAAATTTCTTTCTTCCCACTTGCTGTTACTAGGACTACCTACTTTCGTGATAGGTTAAACCAGATGGAGTTTTTTATTTAGTTGTATGTGTGTGTGTGTGAGTGTGTGCACATGCATGCACATGTGTGGTTTCTGTGTTTAAAGTTAAATATTGGTGTAATTGCTGTGTTTTTATAGAATACTGAAGTGTTGAATTGTAATTGAGGCATTTTTGTTGGGTAAAACTTCCTTTGATTCATATTCTACTCATTGGCAGATGTTTTATTCATGGCTGTGTAGCACACATTCTTTAAATTTTAACATAGACGTTCCAATTTATGAAGGCAGAACTCTTTTCTTCATAATGTGCTTTGACGTTCATTACCTGATCACTCCCAGCTCTTCTCCTATCCTCTTGTCCATCAAATTAGCACTGGTGCAAGACTCACATTTTTATGCTTCATGTATTTTGATATGCTGCTATGTGATTAAGGCAGTTTGGTTTACTAGAAAGGAACATTGGCACAAGAACAGTGGGGAGAGAAGAGAAAGAAGGGGAAAAAGGGAGTGTTACAGGTATGTTTCACTTCTGAAAGCTGTGACCTTGTGCAAGTCACTTAGCTTCACAAGTCCTATTTCCTAAAATGCTTGTGGATACTTGTGACACTTCCACTTGCCATGTCTTGGAAGAAGGAGATTGGAATTTCTAGCCAGAGTCTTGAGATACTGTTATACAGAGTGAGCAAATGGCTAATGTAGACGATAGCTGAGGGAAGATTTTTATTTATTTATTTATTTTTGAGACAGAGTCTCACTCTGTCATCCAGGCTGGAGAGCACTGGTGTGATCTTGACTCACTGTACACTCTGCCTCCCAGGTTCAAGCAATTTTCCTGCCTCAGCCTCCGAAATGGCTGGGATTAAAGGTGCCCGCCATCACACCCAGGTAATTATTTTTGTATTTTTAGTAAAGACAGGGTTTCATTTTGTTGGCCAGGCTTGTCTTGAACTCCTAACGTCATGATCCACCCGCCTCGCCCTCCAAAGTGGTAGGATTACAAGTGTAAGTCACTGTGCCCAGCCGACGGAAGATTTTTTTTGCGTTGGAAAGATGACTTGGATAGTTGAGGAAACGAGAAAAAAAATCTTCAGCATGTGAGAGGATGAGAAAAAAAAATGACTTAGAATTTTGTGAGAGAGATTGAAAACAGATCCAGTTATATGACACATATTACTTTGGGGGAGAATATGGAAAAATAGCAATTTTAAAGGGCATCATTTTAAGAGCATTTTGTTTTCTGTGCATAACCCACCTATGACCTTTTTCTAACAATCTGCGGTAAACATATGTGACTGCTTTATTATTTTGATAGTCAGATTGGTGTTACTTGGCCACTCTTGTTATACCTGAGCCACAGAGTTGCACAGCTTTTTACCAGTTACATATGAAAGAGGTGCGAAAGAGAGGGAAGAAATCGGTGTTGAAAATCACATTATTTCATTTTACCCTGACAGAACCTTGCAAAACAAGTAACAATTTATACTTAACCAGTATATATATCCTCACAGATAATTTAGTAATGCCTCGAAGATCCATGATCTTAACTCAGGTCTGACTGGCTCCACTAGAATTTGCTTTGCAAAATGGAACATTCATATCAATTGATTATGGTCATTCATTATGTAAAGCTGTTCAGTAGACACTGATATATGCTCTCTCAAACGGTGTGACGTTTAACACATTATTTTGATCTTAAAACGAACTGACATTATAAACTATGATGCAAAATTTGCCTTGTGTTAAATACAAAAGGGGATTCCAAAGAAAGCTCATGACGTGAGGGATGACAGTTTCATCTGTGCTTTGAGATAGGTAGAGAATGGTGAGGCCCAAGGAAGAATACATTGACTTCCACGGCTGGGGAAGTAAGAGATAAGTATTAGAAGCAGAGTCCATTAAACTATCCTATTTATAAATTTTGATTGTCAAACAAAGATGACAATAAGACATTGGAAGTCAAGCCAGCTTCCCAATGAAATGGGACTACATTCCTGTCCCACTGCAACCTCCATTTGCCCTACTACAACCATCACACTAATATAGTCAGGAATTACTGAGAAATTAAGCAGGGGAGTGGTGGGCAGTCTATATTTTGTTATGCTCTGAAAACTCTTCTGATGATGCTCTACATTGAAAATGAACTTGAATTTGGTTCACTGTCATGATCCAGGACTCAATAAGCAGGGAAAGAGAGCTGAGACATCCTAAACTGAAATAGCTAATTAAAGCAACAAAGCCAAAAATGAAAGAGTTAAGCTTTAATGGTGCAGTGGTGTAAGGAAGAGTTTAACACCAGAGAAAGTGATGACTTCCCTTGTTCCATTTCCCCCCATGGAAGGACACACAGGTTGAGGGCCAACAGGATGAGCACAGACATGGCAGCCTTCTCTATACTGAGGGGAGACACAAACAAAAGGCTCTAGCAGTTTCATGGATTCTGGGGTGTGGGAGAGAGCAAAGGGGAAGAGCAAGGAGTGAAAAGTACTGTGGACCCTGTCAAGAGTGGGGAAGGTGTTGTTGAGATTTCTCTATCTTTCCATCATTAGGAGGTTTCTGCAGAGCCACCTGAAAAAGACTTCTGCACAAGGCCTCAGACAAAGAGACCCAGGAATGAAAATGCCTAGACTAGAAATGTAAATATGTCAAAGAGTATGACCCAACAGAGGGCCTGAGTCTTTTACTGAAAGTATCTTCAGAATCTATGATACACTGGATATGCACCGAGTCTGATGTGAGGAGGGCAGCTTCCTCTGTTAAGACCTGCCAGGTCAAGCCTTCGTGTTTGTCTAGATTCAAACAGATTTTTACCCAGGAGATGAACTCCTTAATTGTCTTTACGGGTATTTTTTTTTTAATCTTGAAATTTGCAGAATACCAAGAAGCTTGTAACTGTAAAGGGAAAAAACGTAAGCACTTTTGCACTCTTGCTGTATAAGAAAAAAGAGATTTTTGTCTTTTTTCTCCTTTTATGTCACAACTTTCAAAACTTCTGTATCCAGCCACCAATATGCTGCTGCTATCACTGCTTCTTATTTTCCTTCTCTTTTCTTTTCTTTTGTTGTTAGTTTTTTAATGGGGAAAACAATCATTTAAGAAAATTTGGCTTAAAAGTTTATGTGTGCCTGTGTGTAGACATTTATTGTTTTAAAAGGAGGAATTAATGCAAATTGTATAAATTATAATTTTAATTTGGTTTTAATGAATTAAAATGAGAAACATGGCTTGTGTTTAAGTATTGTTGGAGGTTACAAGTTCACAAATGGAGGCACAATCTCAAAAGTATCAAGAATCAAGATAATATTTCTAATTCCTTTTACAGAATAACATCTAGTATATTTTGAATTCTATAGTAGCAAATACCCTGTTAGGGGAAGTGAGCCTCCCACTTGGTTTGATTTGCAGAACACACAAATACTTTGATCCAAATAATTAGCATTATATAGATAGACAGACAGATAGATAGATATAGATCTTTGCACTTTTCCATAATTCTTATAAAGGAATCAATTTTTTTTATCCGAACTTAAGTTTTTCCCCTGTGCTGAACTCACTTTTCAGAGAGCTGTTTGGCATTTTTTATTTCTTTTCTTCTTCTTCTTTTTTTTTGGAAGGATGAGAGGATGTGTGGATGGGGAGAAATTTCTAGTTAAATTAGTAGGAAAGTAGCAAGACAAAAACCCCACCCTGTAAAGATAGCTTTTATTTGTTTTATTTTATTTTATTTTTGTGTTCCAACCCTTAGAATTCACCTTTCTTCTTAAATATATTATCCCTACTAGTATGAACACTGTGTTAAGAAATTTTATAAATGGAATATATGTCATGTTTGTGTATACTGTCTCTGGTTATAGACATGATAAAATTTTCAATGAAACTCCCTAATTTGATCCCAAGTGAAGAGATGTTGTCCAGCGAATCATTTGTGTTTGTTGGAGGCAACACTGGAGCTAATAGAGCAGGAATGGGACCCAGATGTTTTCTGAAAAGTTGGTTGCACTGGAGGCAGGGAGCATTACCTAAAGTGTAGGCGGCCATATGGAAGTAAAGGTTGGAAACATCCCATTACAAGTCATATATCACCAGTCTGACAGCAGGAGTTTCAGCTTGTTTTTATTTAAATCATGAAAGCAGCTGCTCAGCTGTCTAGCTGTATTAAATTTAACCCCTTTTCCTGGCAGTCGAGCTCAGTAATTTATGCAATTTTGATTGGACCACTGTGTAAATATCATTTGGAGAGCTTTTACTTATTCTTGTCCCTTAAATTTACATCCAGATCCATGATTGGCTAATTTTTCTCCTGAATAAAAATGCCTACAGATAATGCACCTGGCTGAATCTATCAAAACAAATCACTGAGGAATACTGTAATTTCAGCTTTGGTGGATAATTACTATGGCAAAACATGAAGAAATGCCAGATAGTTTTTTAAATGATGGCTTTTATCTCTCGGTATCTTTTACTTGTTTTCCTTTAGTTATTTTGTTTCTTTCCTCCTTTTCTCTTAATGACTTGCTCTTTCACTTTTCTGTCCTGAATTTCCAATATGTGATTCTGCCTAACTCTTCATATTTTATTTTTTCCTTGTATACTCTGGCTGTCTTAGTTTACCCTTTCACAGCTATTTCTCCAGCCCATTTTATTCAACCTTTCCTTACTTCTCCTTCCATATGTCTCTTTTGTCATATTCTGCCTTTCTTTAAGCTCTGTAGCTAGCAGGTTGTTTTTAATGACCTTTTCTTGAGCTCTCTGAATCTTGTAGGATGTTCTATGTCCTATGTGGAGTATTTTTTTTGTTTGTAAAGCCTTCAACTCAGGTTTTGACCACATGTGCCTTAAACTACCTGTTAATTTAGGATAGTTTTACTTTATCACTTGCCCACCAAAGTAGACTCTACTATTATCTGTTGGAAAAGTATAGACTTTAATTTCCTGTGGAGAGAAACACTATGAAAAGAAAATTGAGTTTTATTCCTTACAATAAATGTTGAAAGAAAAACTTTAAAGGAATTAAAATAAGCAGAGTTTATTTGCACAGCAAATGAGAATTCATGAATCAGGCAGCACCCTATCCCAGTAGAAGTTCAGAGAGCTCCACCCACCAGGATGGGCAGGCAGTATTGTTACTGTGTAAATGGGGCTTGCTGCCCAATGCACGAGAAGCCAATACTCTAATACCAAATATTTGAGGAAAGAAAAGACTTTTATTCTAAGTCGACCAACAAAGAGACAGAAATCAAGCTCAAATCTGTCACCCTGTGCTGGTTTTAAGGCAGTAACTTTTTAAGAAAAGGTTTAAAGGGTAGATTATGGGATTAATAGATGATTAGTATAAGGAAGGGGGAAGTCTAGAGAGTCCTTGGGCATGTGGACTCATTGCTTCATGCTACCTCTTGGATCATATGTGTCAAGGAGGCGTTAGCATGAAACATGAAGTGGAAATTCCAGCCGTAACGTCAGCAAGGTTATGTTTTGCCGACTCCATTTGGCCATATTAGTTCCAACTGATTTATGCCAGTTTTATTTTATAAGCTGAAGGAGTTTTAGTGTTTTTCTAAGTTGTTTCTTCTTTTTAAAAATCTGTCAACGAGCTCAAGAATTTGTTTATGTTTATGTTTTCACTGTTTTTGTTTACTTAGCATTTTGGGGCACAGTTTCAGTATTTATAGACAGAAACTCGAAGTAACTATAGGAAAGCTTGATTGGTTACAGCTTGGCATTGCCTTATATGTACATGTTTGATCAATAGGCAGCCTGTGATTGGCTGAAGCTTGCTTGATGCGATTGGCTGACATTCAGTTATTTGTTGAGAATATACTTTTAAATTAGATTGGTTAAGTTAGGTTGCAGTTTGGTATGCAGGAGTTCAAAGTATAAAGGCACCTTTAGGTCCAGTTTAATTCAATTTAGCAAGAGAATCCAGTAAAATAGAGGTAAGGTGGTTCTAGGAAAAAACGATGAAGTTATGGAAGAGATTTTTGCATTTGTCTGGATTTTTCAAGTAATTACTGAGGTAATAATGCAACATTCTTCCCTAACTATAATTAAGAGTCCTTCTCTTTATTCTCTCATAGGTGATATTTTGTTGAAAATACTCACTTTTAGAGATATGTTTCTTATATTTTCTTTTACTGATTTTACAGTGATGTTTTCTGCTAGATTATTTTTCATGGATATAAAATCTTCAGACAGTGACTTTAATAGTGAGCTATATCTGTAGTTATCAGGATCCAATGTTGTCCCCCTGAAATTGTTAAAAATCAAGGTTTGCGAGTAATTGAATGTACTGTTGGGTGCCAAAATGATTTGCTATGGGTTATTGAGCTAGCTGACATTCTTCAGGACTGTTTTCTTCAGGATTAATAAAAACTAAAGGTTGTCCCATGAAATTGTTAAAAATCAAGGTTTGGGGAGTAATTGAATGTACTGTTGGGTGCCAAAATGATTTGCTATGGGTCAGTGAGCTAGTTGACATTCTTCAGGACTGTTTTCTTCAGGGTTATTAATAAACTAAAGGTATTATGCAAAGAGAATGTTTTTTCTCAAATGCCATATCTGCCTAAACAGTAATTCTGACCCAATATTTCTATTCTTTAAAAATGTAGCATGGCTTTGTATGCTAAGTCATGGAGTGGAACATCAAGGATTATGTGTTAATGTGAGACCCATAGAAAATTATGTTGTAACTAATTTTATATCTACTGTTTTCTCATTGGAAATCAACATAGAATGTCCTTTTCAGAATTGGTGTCAGAAAAAAAAATGTCTTCTCAGAACTTAACTCAGTTTTCTAAGGTCATGTCTGACGTGGCTAAACATCAGAGAGTCCTTGTAATTCAGAAGCAAACAGGTTTTTTATTTTAGATAATTTTCTTGGTGTATTGGTCTGATTTAGATAGGGAGCTAGTTCAGTGATATATAAAATACAGAGTTTGTTATCAGAAATCATGAAAAAGTAACAGGTTCAAAGTTCTGTTTTTTGGAATTCCTCCAAGCCCATGTTTGATAAGATTTTAGCCAATAAAATCTAAGGTGAGAAAGGTTAGTTTTTCTTAGGGTAGATGATGAGATGCTAGAGAAGACTTCTTCAGGTAGAAGAGTGTTATTCTGTGGGAGCTGTTTTATAACTCTATAAATTATAAATAACTGATAGCAATGTAAAATAATTCTTATATGTAAACATGTAAATTCTGTCCTGTCTAGTCTTAAACCCAATCCCTGTGAAATAGGTATTTCTCCCTCATTGGACATTTATTTTAATATTATATAAAATGTGTCTGTTTTTACATTTTCTTTTTAAAAAGTTGTAGCATCTACCTAGTTTCCTCACTGGATATAATTGTTAACAAATGTTCATTCTTTTATCTATATGAGAATCACGTTGTTCTGAAAATTGTATTTTATAAAGATAAAGTAACATTTTAATGTAATGCAATAATATCACTGAAACTACAGTTTATCAAAAATTCTGCCTGCTAGTTGTCTCTTAGATATCAATAATGATGGTAATTCTAGTAACTTATAGTGTTAATACTAAATTGAAAAGCAATAATGATCAAGTCAGAAATAACTGTTAATGTAACACTTTCTATTGTAGGTCTTGAAGAATTTCAATATTTTATTTAAATTGCCTTTTGATCACTCATTTAAAATTATTGTGAAGTTGTTGTATTGTAATTGTTATGATTTATCTACACATAAAATCTTGAAGTGGTGTTTGAATTAAATATACAACTTAACCACATGAAATGCTTCATGCTTGAGTATGGATACATTATGCACAATCACACACACACACTCTCATTAATCTATATGCACAACTCAGTAGGGCATATTCTGAGACATTTTGGAAAATGTATATGCACTGCATATTATATAACTAATACTAACTACTTTTTCTGTGATGATATGTTTGTTAAGTATGCAGGGGAAAGTCCTTGTTCTTAGGGAATGAACACTCAAGTTATACGGGGTAAATTTCTAGGTATTTGCAACTTCAAATATTCAGAAATGCTTTGAGTGAGACAGAGAAAGGTAGAAAGAGAGAGAAGGTTAGAGGGGGAAAGCACATATGGCAAAATATATGTGGAAAGTGGAGAGAGGTGGAAGCTTTTGTAGTGCCATACTTTCCATTTTTCTTTAAGTTTGAAAATATTCATTATAAAGAAATGAGGAAAATAATTTATTTAATAAGTGAAGAGGATAGGTTAATAGACATAATTTCCTCCGTAAAGAAATAATACAGGTATGGTTATTAATAACTACCGACCATTTCTAATGACTAGCCAAAAAGCAAGATGACTAACGTGGAAAAGCATGTTTTTGCTTTACCTACTTACTGTCTTCTTTTCCTATCAGTTTTGTTTTTAAAATATTTTGAACCTTTTGTCTATGTTTGCTGTTCACCAGGCTCTAAGTTCATCCTGACTTCCGAAATCAAAAGTTGAGGCTGTATTTCAGATATCTATGAACTAATTAATTAAACTGATCAGCAGTTATTGAGTAATGTCAGGATTCTAATACCTAGACCAAAAATTTGTTATTAGATGACTTGTAAAACATTTTAGATTCAGAAATATTAACTCTTTTTCCCAAAATGCTTTAATAGAGTGATTAAAAAGTAGCAAAATGAACCAATTTGAATGTTACACCTTGCCTTCTCCTTCAATAATATCATTTTAGACCAAAATATCTCAAAGGAAAATGGCAGGATTATATTACAAGTTTTACTCTCCAAACTGAATAACTTATCATAAGAAAATTATATGAACTCTCTATGTTTTGTTGTGAAGTTTGAAATAATTTGAAAGTAAAGATAATGGCTATATAAATATTAAAAATCTTTGCCTTTTACAACAGAAATTATAATGAAATTGGTGAATCTGCACAACATGTATCTAACAGTCACCTTCTCATTCACGGATACTGCAAAAGAAGAGTAACTGTTTCCTTTGTTGGCTTTTTCTCTAGAGGAAGGGCAAGCAACTATTCCTTAAAGGAAGCAGGTGCTTAAATTTAATTTTATGGATGGTATGTTTAACCTTCAATTGAACAATAGTTTTACAAGAAAGAGCTTCCATATGCTCATTTTCTCTTTAAAAGGGATTCTACAACTTCCAGTGTGCCTACAAACAAAGGCAACGTAGCATATTCTGCTCCTCACCAAGGAGAAGACATATCAGAGTTGACTGCTGTGAAATCAAAACCCTGTACTTGAAATTTTTTGGAGGAGAGGGGGATTACGTCTATAGTCACCACTATTGCCCTTTGTCTCAGCAAGGGAAATAAAGAATTTAAAGTGAAAAACGAGGAGGAATTTTTTTTTAAACCATGTCATTTTTTCCCCCTCTTTCTGTGATTATGATGTAGGTAAAGCTGTTATTTTATGAAAGGCACCTCACTAGCTATCAGCATTATCAGCCAGATTCTAAAGTTTTGATAGATGACTTACAAGAGCTCAGCCCTGGCTCAAGGAACTGACAGATGGACTTCACTTCCAGAGGGCTTGGAATAGATTCATGGAAATCACACTGTAACTCTGATCTGACACACATGTCCTCAATATCCAGAAGCCAAAAGAGGCCAAATGATTCTCCTACATTTCCTATGGGCCCACTACCAAGGAGGCATACTGATTGAGAAAACTACAGAAAATATTTACATGATTTGCCCCTTTCTCCTCCTTTCCTTGGAGGTGTAAAACAACAGCTGGCTATTCATCATTCTGACATCCTCATTGTATTTTCCTAGTCTTTCAACTTTATTGAATGCTTTTATGGTTTTCATTATTTTATAAGACTTATGAATATAATCACAGACAGTAGCATCCTCATTTTCAGCCTACATATCTTTTCGAACACCTACTTTATTTAAAATTAGATTAATTTCAGGGGACAGAATTAGATTAATTTCGGGGGAACAGATTTGTTTTTTTTTTTTTTTTTTTTTTTTGAGAGGGAGTCTTGCTCAGTCGCCAGGCTAGAGTGCAGTGACCCAATCTCGGCTCACTGTAATCTCCGCCTCCTGGGTTCAAAGGATTCTCCTGCCTCAGCCTCCCGAGTAGCTAGGATTGCGGGTGTGCACCACCACACTGAGCTAATTTTTGTATTTTTAATAGAGAGGGGGGTTTCTCTGTGTTGGCCAGGAGGACTCAATCTCCAGACCTCGAGATCCACCTGCCTTGGCCTCCCAAAGTGCTGGGATTACAGGCATGAGCCACCACACCAGTCCAGGGAGGGACAGATTTTAGACCTGTGTCCTGAAAATATATGCAATTTATGATAATAATCATAACGTATATTGTTACTAGCCAATTGCCTGTTCTAGGCTTGGTTTTACAATCGGTTCTAAATTTAAACGGTTTTGAAGTAAGGTTAATTTTCTAATAAGACATTTACATATTCATATTTAATAAAACATTTCTGGATTAATATTATTTCTATTATTATTACTGAGTCTTTCACATGCATAAGACAGCATGCCAAGCACTTTAAATGGGAACAACTCATATTTGATATTTTTTCTAGCCTTAAACCACAATCAGGGCCAGGTGTCATGGCTCACGCATGTACTCCTCGCACTTAGAGAGGCCTAGGTGGGTGGATTGCCTGAGCTCAGAGTTCAAGACAAGCCTGGGAAACATGGAAAAACCCTGTCTCTACTAAAATACAAATAAATAAATAAATAAATTAGCTGGGGATGGTGGCACGTGCCTATAATCCCAGCTACCGGGGAGGTTGAGCCAGGACTATCACTTGAACCCAGGAGGTGGAGGTTGCAGTGAGCCAAGATCATGCCACTGCACTCCAACCTGGGTGACAGAGCTAGATTCCATCTCCAAAAAAAAAAAAAAAAAAAAAAAAAAATCACAGTCAGGTGGACACATAAGATGTTCATTTGCCTTTATGGCAGTCAGTACATAAATGCAATAAAAGAAATGAGGTAAAAATTCTAAAGACTTAGAGAAAGCAGAGATTATATATTGTAAAAATAATGAACATCATAGAAGATTCCATGAGCAAGGTATCACTGAGGCCCACCTTGGAGGACGGGTGGGACTGGAGGAGAGAATTAGAGGAAGCGAGAATGAAGGGAGCTATACAACAGGAAAGATCTGAAGTGCGTGCAGGAAACATGTAATAAGCCATCTGGCTTGTCTGAAAAGATGTTAGGGGATTATCGGGAGAGCATAGATATATTTTCTTAGGTATATACCTTGGAGAACTCTTTCACTTTCACGGTGTAATCCCCCCCCAGTCCTTTAAATCCATCTTTTTTTCTCCATCCCCCACAGCCAATACTACTTTACTTCTGACCACTGTCATCATGAGCTTACTGAGACAGTGTCCCAACAGGACTCTCATCCACTTAGCCCGTCTTCATCTTTCATACCACAGCCTGGTGCTGAAGAGCAAATTGAATCACATCACTGCAGAATGACAGTGCTTCAGTCACCCACCTTGTCTTACATGAGTCTCATCCCTCTTTACTCTTTACTTGTGCTTCTTGGGATCAGACATCTAAGAATGTCCCTTAATTTCTTTTTTTAAAAAAAGGTCTTTTTTTCCTTCCTGGATTGTTGTTTCTGCCCCCAAAACTTCCCTTCCTCCTGTTTTCAGCTGGGAAGCTCTTCATCTTTCTTGTGTCCCTTTAAATGTTAGTTAATGTAATCATGTAATAATCCATTTATAAATATTTAATTGAAAAACTACTGTGCTTCAGCACTTTGTTCTGCCAAACATTTTACTTGATGATCAAGACTATATGAGATGTCCCTGCTACACACAGCACCCTGCAATGGAGTTGTGCAATGATCTGTATTATCTCCTCTAAATCAAACCCCATAAGAGTAGAGGTTTATCATTGTGACTTTATAAATAATTATTTACTGAATAAGTATTTTAGTTGTCACCTTTATACTAATGAATATTGTATAAATAATTCGTGCATGAAGGTTCTTCAAACAAATTTGATCAATAAATGAATGAAGCTACAATACTTTCTCTTATCAAACATGATTCTGACAGCTTCTCCTGACTTGTCTCCTATTTAATTCATATAACATATTTTAACTTTTATTTTGGTATTATCCTTCAGTGTCATTAAATAAGATTCACATTATTCAGTCTGGCACTGAATAGCCCCATAGATGGACTTCTCTTTCCATTTTTCTGTTATTCCAAATCTGTTGAAAAGAAGTCAGGCCAACCTTTTCTACCACAAGGTTGGTTGTAGACTGTGCATCAGTATTCAGCTGAGTTGGTCCTTCTTCCCACTACCTCAGGTCTGATCCAGCAGTACTTTCATCTTTGTTCTGAAGCTTCCCTGACCTTTCACAGGTCTTGTTGAACTCCTCATTTTCTTTTTAATTAAAAAATTTTTAAACTATATATATATATACACACACACACACACACACACACACACATACACATATATATATATATATTTCAAAAATACGGAAAAAAAAATCCAGAATTTTACATTAGCCAAGCTTAAGCAGAGTTAATATATTTAAAAATTTTTTAAAGGAAATAAAATTTTATTTGAACATTTGAAGCCCACTCCTCTCAATCACATTCTTTTCCTTTCTGTGCAATGCAATCACTATGCGAACTAGCCACTACAAGAACTGTTGAAAAGAGTAACCATTAAAAGAACTAAAACATATGACCCAAAATAGTAAAACAAAAATTTACAAAATATACACACACGCGTGCACACACCCCCCATAGTCAATATAGTATTAATATCTCTCATTCCTCTGAAGGAAAATATAATTCTATTGACTATATATCCTTAATATACAGGAGATTTCTGCTTTAAAAAATACATAAATAATTCTATACTGTTATATTTTCACTCAAAATTGTTCTTAAAATTTATCCACATTGGAATATGAAACTTCATTTTTATTTTTATCTACAGCATTTAATTGGTTGAATATTTCACCATTTATATGTCTTTTTTCTTATTGATAAATATAATTTTATTTCCATAATTTTACATGTATCTCTCAATTTTGATATGCAGAATATTCATTGTCATTTAGTTTTACTTAATAGCACCAAACCCCCAAGACACACAGTTTACCTACATAACAAACCTGCACATGTACCCCTGAACCTAAAATAAGGTTAAGTAAATAATAATCTTCCTTGTAAATTATGTTGAACAAGAAATTGTTTAACAGTATGCCATTTAGATACCAGTATTTGGTTTTTAGTAACTCTATTTTGCTTTATATTGTTATTCCCATTCCACTATTCTTCTCATTTACTTTCTTGAATTTCAATTACACACATTGTATTTCTTATTTTAACTTATATATCTGCAAGCATTTATCGTATTTTTGTTTCTCTCTCTCTGTGGCTTTTCCGTCTTGCAACTTACTAATTTTATTTTCTTCCGAGTGTGATCAGTTTTATTTGCCAGTTCACTGGATTTTTAATTTCAGTAACTATATTTTAGTTTAAGATGTTTCTATTTGATGTATGTTTAAATTTACCTGCTATTTAATTTTAGTCCCTTATTTGTTTCTTATTATTTCTATTTTTTTAATCTCTTTAAACTTAAAAAATTTCTTACTTTATAATATCTTTCCTGTTTCTTCATTCCTTTTTATATTTGTGGCATAAATTGTCCATTTTGTTGCATGTATTAAAATCTCTCTCAAAATGTCTTTTTCTTAAGTGTGTGTGTATTTCAATATTTTATTTAAATTGCCTTTTGATCACTCATTTAAAATTATTGTAGAGAGAGAGAGGGAGAGAGAGAGAGAATGTGTGTGTTCATGCATTTAAATTTTTATTATGAACTCATCCTCAGTTGCGATTGTCGATGTCCCTGGTCTTCCCATGTGCCTTGGGATATGGGAGCATCTCTGTGGTATTTAACATTTCTTTCTGTTGTGGCCCCAACAATTTCATATGACAGACCCACTTTTATGTTAATTTCTCACCTTTGGATATCTGAAACACACTCACTGTGAAACTCTTTGGCTTTTTCAATTTCTCCGTCTGTATCATGAAGCCAACTAAAAGCTTCATTGCCACTTCTCTGGGCCAGTGGTTATTTTTCTTGTACTTTTTCATGGATTGGACGTCATTTATTAGATTATCATTTCCAGCTACCACAGCCATCCTATATTCAAGGCCACATTTCATGGCTTAGTTGCAACATCACAACTTCAACTCTAGCTTTGTATTTCCTTCCTCTCCTTCTTGTTTTCTGTAGAAAACAGATTTCTTTACTTTTAAGGTAAGCTATATATTAAGTTTTCAAATGAAGCATTTATTTAAAGTAAAAGAGAGTCTTGTGTCTGTGAATTAGGACACTTTACGGAAGCCCTAGCCCATTTAAGAGTATGAGATATGTACATCTATATTTTACGTTGCCAAAACGTTGTCAAAGGGATTGGGCATATATGTATGTATACACACACGCACATTTTCTGTCACTTTTATTCTAGCACTTATATAGAAACTAATGCATGCTCAATTGATAGGTGCTGATCTATTGATCCTGCAGTTCTTAAATCTCCCATGCAATAAGCAACTTTTAGTTTCGTACTTTATATTTTATGTCAAAAAAATACTTGATTTTATTTGACATATGTTTGAATTCAATATGCAATTGGACCAAAAAGAATTTTTGTTGTTATATCGATTTTTTGTGACATTTTAGTATTTTTTATCGTTATTCTTTAATCTTTTCATCACTACTATAAATGAGTGATGCATATAGAATTCCAGTGGAAAGATTTGGCTCATTCTTTGATCATAAAAGTTTAATAAGTTAACTGTTATGGTGTGCAAAGCAAGGCTCTTGGATTTTAGTATTACTTAACACTATGTTCATTTGTGTCTACAGTTTACAAAAAAAGAAAATAGAAAAAGAAATCCTTTAAAATTATAGCAGTGTACAAAGTGTAGTTTTCTAACACCCATTTAAAAATTCCGCAGGAGAGCAGGCAACCCCTTCATGGACAAGAACAGAGAAGGTTTTGATCACAAAGCTATGAATTCTCTTTCTGATTGCTGTTTGGCCTGAATGTTTGCTGGAAGCATCACAGTCCTAGTTAGACTATTTTCCAGCTTTTAAATACACTAGAGTATGATTGTATTATGTGTTTACCCTGATTTATGTTGAAAACGCAGAAACATTTTTCCAGAAGAAGTGCTTTGTGTATGTGTGAGCCTTTGAGGCCTGGCCCCATCTGAGAGTTGACTGGTTCACCTCAGTGTACTGTTCATTTATTCAGATGGCTTGCCGCTAAAGGAGAAATCTTTGAATAACCAGTGGTATTTCCGTGAAATAAATACTGTGAAGCAGATATGGGTTGTTTAAAATGTATCACCATGATGTAATATGTCAATGCTCAATTATACGTTTGCATGCACCTTAAAAAATCCTGTCTCTAGAGAAAAACTGATTGTTATAATACTGCTTTTCAATTAAACCCACATCCTAGGCATTCTGAGTTCCAAATTCCTAAAGCCCTCCAGTTAATGTGTTCCATGTTGTGGGGTTAATTTACATAAAGTCTTGGAGCTCCTGCTGCACTGTTTCAAATCTTGGTAGCTTTCATATTCTCCATAGTGCTATACACAAATGTTATAAACTAGTTTTTACAGAGACAAGTTATGATTATCAGCAGGAATTAGATTCATACAGTGATCTCTAACCATATAGTACTAAAACATTATGCAGACCCCCTTCATTTTGCAGTCTCCATAAAACACATCTGTTCCACTGTATGTGTTTTGAAAATTAAATGTACTAATATCATTCCTACTGACCCGGCCGCCAAACTCACGGGGGAGATCCGGTGTACAACCCAAGCTGTGTTGAGTCTTCAGGTCTTTGGGGGAGCTAGTAACTCACTTCATCACAGCAAGGAAAAAAGAAAGAAAAGAAAAAAAAGAAAAGGAAAATTTCTGAATACATATGCTTTCTTTTGATCAGATCGTAGAGAAATCTAGCCAATTATAATGAATTTAGACAATATTCCTCCTTGTGAATTTGTCAAGAGTCACAACAGTCTTCTCGTTTCAGGATTGTGTAAAGTTTATGAGTCTTGCTTCATAACAAGGAGAATCCCTGTAGTAAATACTTTGTGGTGGACTGATTTATTGCAGAGGATCATAATTGGGGAAAGAAAAAGCTAGTATTCAAATTTAATATTAACTTACTGTACTTATAACAGAAGGTCTTGATATATTACATTTGTTTTGACAGAATTTATATTGGACTCTTTCATTTGAATGTTTGAAATAAAACTTATGCTTGCATAGGCTCTTACAGGATCAGTGCTGTCGAAGATGGAACTAGAAATAGCAAGAGACACTAAAAGATATAGACAGTGAAAGCATTACTTTAAAATAAGCTTTTTATGTCCAAGTAGCCCAACTAAATATTCTTCTGTGTATTAAGATAAAGTAAAATGACATCGTTTATGCATTTCAGCTACTCGTAGGATTTGGGACTTACCCCAGTTGCAAGGTGTATTCCATTCTCTTGTTTGACCCTCACAAAAGCAATCACATTCTTTAATAATGTATTAGAGCACTGAGGTTCAGTATTAAAAATAGAAAGTAGCAAGCCCTACAGATAAGCAGAAACATATTAAAGCTCATCATGCATTTTTTTTCCTCTGTTCATTTGCCACTAACCCAAAGGTAGGATTGGTTTGAATTGTGAGAAATCTATAGACTTTCCTTTGGTTACTTTCCTCAACCTTGCACAATGGTTCTCCAATGTGAGTGTGTGAGAAAATTGCCATAAAGCATTTGTATATACAAAATCATGTGCATTATGCTTTAGGGGTTATTGAAGGGATTTTCTATGGTAATTTTAACTGTGGACAACTTTCGCTGCATGTGCTAACTTCAGAAGCTAACCAAGGAGGTTTCTCTTGCCTTGACTTGGTCATGAGAATTATTAACACATTCCCCAGAATCCATAAAATATATCTTTGTTATAATCATAAACATATTTTCAGCTACAAAGTCACTTTCTGAAAACTCATAGTGTCCCAAAGTATAATTTTTCTCTTATTCAATATTTAATATTGGTTACAAATTTTCCATAGATTTGTTTTTACAGATTTTTCATAACGTAATTATTTTTAGAGATTCTAGTAATATATTTCTCTATTTCTGTCTTTTCTCTCTCTCCTTTATCTATCATTGAAGGGAGAAATGAACAGCAACAAATTATGGACCATATAGAAACTAAACATTTTAAAGGTTTAATTTTATAACTGGATATATACAGCACCTTAATGGCCAGATTGTACTTCTTCAACTATAAACACAAACAAGCAAAATATTTTGCCTGTGAAATTTCTCTTGTCCCTGAAACACTCCATTATTTACCAGGAACCATCAAAACTGTTCATTACATGTTTTATTTCAGTGCTTTCCTCCGCAAAGTTTTCATAAGAATCATTGCTACTTCTGATGCCTTATCTACCATCCCTTTGGCAATATCCACTAAGTAATTTTTCAGAGATGACCTTTGTATATCCTAACTTTGAAAAATTTTACAGAGGCTAGTTGATCTACACCAAGGGGATCAGGAATCTTGATATCTAGGAATTGATGATTTTGGAATCTATGTCTTCTATCCTTTGCCATTCTCTATACATACTTCAAATGTGTGGAGGATGCTTTTATAAAAAACTTTTACCATGTCTTTTTTTTCTGTTCAATTATTGTGCAAACAATTTGGGCAAAAAAGAATATTTCTGGTGTATCCTTTTTATTATAAATTTAAATTTTCCTAGAGGCTATTGTTGGAAATTTATTTTAATAGTGTGTTGGTCAATTTTATTTTTCATGTAATAGAACTGATAATGGATATTAGAGATTTTCTATTTCTACTCTGTCTTTGAACAAAGAAACTGATTGTCCTGAGAAAATAAAACAATTCAGCCATTTGTGACCCAGAGGATAAGAATCCATGTTTCATTTTTCTCAGCCTGTTTTTTCTAGGATACCAGAGTTTGGAACCTTTGAAGACTTCTTTATACTTTTGATTGTGGTTTTAAAAAGTGATGGGTAAGATAATCCATTGAGATGGAAAAAATTAAATATTACAATTTTTATTTATACTTGTTTAATCTCAAGCTTCTTAAAGTTCTATTTTTATGTGTCTCATATCAATAATAATAATAATAAATAAATCCAATGAGGGACAGAGCTTATATGATATATTTTCAATGCAAAGTTTGGAAAACATTGCAGTAAATGGTGACCTAATGTCAATACTGGCAATAATAACACAATATAATCAACTGGAAGTATTGACGTTTGTTGAGTGTTTGCACATATGAAACTCTTAAGTTTTCATGTATGTTATTTAAATTAAACATTCCAACAACTGTGTAAGATTCTCTTTATTTTTCTTATGAAGATACTGAGGCATAGCTGGATTAAATAACTTGCCTAAGGTGGAACTGATTAAAATTGACTTCTTTTGTATCCCCAAAATGCTACTCAAAGCACTGAATCATGGTTACTTCAGAGAATACTGTATCTGCTAGATGAGGATGATTCATCGCTTACTCTTATAAGAACCCTTTAAGAATAGCGGTGCTGGATATGATTCATTTTACAGGTTAGCTAAGTCAGTGGAAAATGTAACATAGCCCTGGGATTGATCTCATTTTAGTAAAATATTTTTCATTTTCATTGAATGACAACAGTATAAAGAGAATTCTATCTGAAGATTTAGAAATAAGGTCTCTACAAATCTAATACATGAAAAACTCAGAGCCCTATTACTAACCAGTAACATCTCTGCCAGCCGTGAAATGCCTGGCCTAAAAAAGAGTGAGATAAATATTTGTGAATGAATACAACCTAATGGAGAGTGATTCAATGTAATTCTTTTTGTGCAATCATTCACCTTTGAAGTAGGTGTCATGCGTGTGTGTGTGTGTGTGTGTGTGTGTGTGTGTGTACTCCACACCTAACACTAAACAGTGAATGCATAGAATGATAGGAGTATTTATTTTAGAGAAATTTGAAGATTTACTATTTTGTAACTTTTAATATGTTAGGTTTTCTTACATTGAGTATAGAGTGAAGATTTTAATAGGTTTTCAAGAGTTTGAATTGTCCAGCAAAGCATTGTTTACAAAACAGCGAAGATATGGAACAATAATTCTCCAAGGCGTTTCTCTGACTTTTCTTCTTCCATTATGTCCTTCAAGTTGGCCCTTTCCTTTGCAGTTCTGTGGTCAATTTGCTAGTCCAAAACTTTCTCAAGGCATTATTTTGGTTCTGCTCAAAATTGACTCAGCTTTGTTGAATGTAATTCTTTTTACATTTGTCAAAGAATATTCCAAGAAACACTATAACTAAAAAGTTGTCTGTTTATTGTAGAATTTTTAATGTATATATTGCCATTGTGTTGCTCAGGGTCCCACCGAAAAAAGATCTGTATAAAAATAATTATTTTGGACATAGTTTCATATTTGAGTAGGGAAAAATATGAAAGAACAAAACAGTAGTTTGGTAATAGTGAGTGGGAGGATATTTAGAAATTATTCCATATTTTTGTCATAAGTAAGGAATTAAAAATTATGTTAGGATACTAAAAATGGGTGTCAAAAGACTCGTATAAAAATGCAACGAAACATGGAACACTTATGTTGTAAAAGGACAGGGTCCGTAAAAGAAATACTCCAAACAAATGATCAATCCATAACTGGAATGGTCACCCACTGGAATCTTATGCCACTTTGCAGAATTATATTTTCCCAGATTATCGTATAGCCACAGCTTTAAAGGCATCATTCTAACTGAGGACCACCAGCAAGAAAGAGCTCACTAAAATCTCTCATGTTCCAAAACCTACTTATAATTTATGTCTCCTTATCTGTCACTTTCTGTTTTCACATTTAGCATATCGAGTCTTTTAAGCAAGAAAAGTAGCATAGTAGTCTCTCTTATATTCTTATAATACTTTATAATTTAAAAAGTAAGTCAATCCTCAGTAAAATCCTGTGAAAAATCAGGGAAGCTATTATTCCCATTTTATAAAGACAGAAACAAAATCAAATTGACGTCTTGAGGCACAATAATTTGTGTTGAACTGGGACAGCCTAGTCTGTTGATTCCTTTTTCAGTGTTTTGTTTTCTTTTGTTTTGTTTTACTAGCCCTTTATGTCCCACATTAGGGCAACTGCAATGTATATGCAGTATATCATTCTTAGTCTATTCACTAATTTACTAATGACACTTTTATTTTTTGTAAAATAGCTTTATGTTTTTGAATTCACAGTATCACTTTATCCAAAGCTGGCTTTCAAAAATAACTCGAAAAATATTTTCTCTGCTGCTTTTATCTAGTAATTATTTTTATTTGAAAGGGCCTAATTTAAAACCCCGATCAAATAATATATTCTACCATCTTGGAGGAAAGAAAATTATCACAGACATAATAGACATATTAAGGAGAAGTGACCTAGCCAAAGATTTCTTTTCTGAAGTATTAGAATGAAAATAAGAATCTTCAGATAGAAAATTATATGCATCACTATTCTCTATTTTAGGAATATTACTCTGTTATATAGGAAATTGATCAGTTATCTGGTAATATAGATTATTAAAGCTCCAATTCATTTCTTTAAGTAAATTCTTATTCTAATATGTCAAATACAGAAATCATTTTAAAAAATACTGTTCATTTGTTACCTATAAGCATGAATGAGTTACTTAAAATTTCAGTTTCCAAAAATCAAATCCAGAAAATGAACATAGACACTTTAAAAGCCAAGAAATTCCATCTGACTTAAAATGTAAATCAACATCTTCTCTAGGTTTTTGAACCTGAGATTAATATTAGTAGAGGACCTTATGTACTATTTCATTGATATACTTACCTGGAGATTTTAACATATATTAAGCTTTTTGAATTATATTTTTGAATATATGAAAATGAAGAAGAAACTGTGTTGTAATGCAAATGGATAATGCAATATCTGATTATTTTTTGCCTGGGTCATAGGAAAATAATGAGAAATCAATCAAATTAAGTGTATACTTTGATCTTATCATTTCATAAGGAAAAAGAAAAATTATTGTCCCTAATATGTGAAGATTTCATATCTTCCTAATACTCTATATAATTTGAGCTCCTTCCCAGCAATTGATATGTTTTCTTTCATAATCTTTGCTTTAATAATTAAAGTGATTATTACCATCATCATTATTTGGAGTGGAAGAGATGTGGGGTGTTGATACAGGCTCACACCTTGTTTTCTAGCTTGAAAGCTAGAAAATACGTTCTTTGAATGTTTATAGTGTTTATGTAATCAGTACCTATGTTGCCAAGGCTTACTGAAAACAGCTGGGTGTCTGCTGCCTGCTGCCTGCCTCTCCCTTTGTTGGAACTGTTGCCAGAACAGGTAGTCAAAAATGGAAAGTAAAGGAAAATTCAGGCATCTGGGGTGTCTCTCAGGAAAGCAGCTGTGGCTTCCTTAGGAAGCAGTCATTGTTTCCCATCAGCCAAGACTCTGTATACCCTTGGGTCCAGTTCTGGCATGGCTGGTCCTGCAGTTAATGACTTCGGACTTAGGTGAGAAACCATTTGGGCAGTCCCATCTCTGGCAGAACAGTGAGAGAAATCCCTCAAGCTGCAAGCCATATGTGGGCTGCTGGCCTTCTATTACCCTATGCTGGGAGGTTCCCATTTACTGGGGCTCTAATCATCCCTTTGACATAAACAAAAACAGTACGAAAGGATCTTTTCAAAACATATCTTTTCAAGATAGACTGCCCTATTTTTAAAACCAGACATCACTGTTATTTCTGTAAACATGACATTTTTTTTCCTTAAAAATGAACTCATTTTTTAAGAGACTTTTTTTGTTTCCTGCATAGTAGATAAGGTCAAAGAATTTGTTTAACAGCACACTAAAAATCCTGGATGAGCAGTGTTGAATGCTATTCTGCATTTGTAAACACATGCTCTTCCCAATTGAAGTTATTGTACATCAAGTATTGAAAACTGTTATCCATGTGAGATGCCTTAGACTCCTTATTTATGTCAGAGAAATGCCAGTATGTTTTGCTTTTTGGGATGCACTGAAAATCAGTGTGCCGTGGTAAGATTGGGAGGAAATGGGTGACACTGCTAGTCCTTTAGCACAAAAATGACCTTTTGGTAGAAGATTAGGACTGAATTATTTTCTTGATAATTTTTAATTGAAACAAACCTCTGGTTTCAAGCTGTAAATGCTTTAAATTTCAGTTGTCAGTAGTAAAAGGTATTAGTAAGATGTAGTGTTTGAATTTAGATTAAATGTCATGTTTCTTATCATTCAAGAGAGTTGTGTTAGGACTCTTAAGGACTATTATGAATCCAGCAACATCTTATACAAAAATCTTCTGTTTCAAAACATGCTGGTTATGAGGGAAACAATTTTGTGCTAATGTTAGGCATACTAAGAAAAATTAAATGAAATTGTTTCTAGTTGTAGCCAGAAATTATTTACAGACATGTAAGAGTAAAATAAGAAAATTAATGAATTTTTAAAGTCACAGAACTATCTTATACTTCAAAAAATAGTGCTGTCATAGCTTTCAGAGCATGGGGTCAGGTTATTTTGAATGGTTTGCCCATCACTAATTTTAATGCATAAAGAAATCCCAGCAGAGGGTCATGCTAGTTATAATGGTCATCAGATACCTTGTTATTTTTCTGCTCTTGTTTTATTCCCAATTTTATAAAAACTAAAACAGACCATTCTTAAAAGTTTTTCATAGCCCTGATTTTTTAAAAAAATTCTTCTCACATCCATAAAAAGTAAAGAACATGAGGTTCCATGGTGAAAACCAGAGGAAGATTATTGGTGGAAAAAGATTATTTCTCTAAAATATACTTTTATTTACTAAGATCCTTTTGCCAACATGATGGTCAGTGTTCTTCCTAACGTTTCTTCTCACAAATGATAATTCGTCCTATATTAATTTAACCTTATTGCAACCTTCTCTCTCTATATCCTTACTGTTTCTCTGATGTAATGTTGAAGAAAAAGTCTAAAAAGTCACTCTTCTGTAGCATCAAGAATGTGGATGATTCGAAAAATAGAAATTCAAGCTTTAGTTTAAACAAGGTACATTTTCTGGACACCCTATGAATATATTCATGATTTATAAATCACAGACATAATTTATAAATCATGACTAAGCAAGTTTGGTTGTCTCTAAGTTTTCTCTATGTGTTAGCTGTGATACATCTATTTTCACTTTATGCTAGTGTCTACATACCTGTCCTTTTAACAGACTTCAACCAAAAATATAATAATCTAAACTGGAAAAAATTGAGAAGTTAGGTCAGAACATCGAGAATATGTGTATCAAAATATTTAGACATTCTCCAGGAAAACAGTGTAAATAGAGGTGTATCAGTGTTTACAAGGAAAGACAAGAATCTAGTAGTTACTCAAAGACAACTTAAAAATCCACATTATTGGATTGTCATACTCTTAGAACAAGGGTTGGTAATACTGGATTTTTTTTTTAAGGCCGTCTGTCTTGTAAAAACACTTTATTCATAACTTCTAATTCAAAGATGAAAAATTCACAGATGTTTTTGAGAAACGTAGCATCTATTTTCACTTTATGCTAACTATGGTTTATACAGTTTTAAACGGATGGGTGTACAAGTACAGTAGCTAATTCGTGCCAACTGTGTTAAAGTATATTCTCTGAATTATAGGTAGGCTTTGGAAATGTCTAAGTGATCTCCAATCTTGTGACTAATATTTATGATTTTCAAATGTTATGACAGTTTAAATGTGGTCTGGATGAACAATAGGCTTATCTACCATAGTATTGTCCAAAATGATGCACACTTTCTCAGACAGTTTAGACTTTTAGAAGTGAGTAAATAATTGTATATAATGAAAGACGATTACCTCTGGGGAACTGAAATAATGGTTGAAATGAACGATTCTGCATTTGTTGTGTAAATTAAGTGACTGCTTTTTGTTATTCTAAGTGCCTTTTGCTCCCGTTGAATAGTAAAATAGTGAAAATCTTATACTTCCATTTTCAGAGTTCAGCTGAAGGAGTGAAAACTCTGTTTTAATATGTATTTTGTATTTATCTTTTTAAAACTTGAGTGTGTTATGTTTACTATCTTTTCCTGTTTGAAAACTAGTATTAGTAGATATTTATTGATTGAAGGAAATATGTATTCTTTTCAATAAGTTGTTAACACATGGCCATTCACATAAGCTTTCTTTTTATGTTGTTTTTCTTCAGCTAAGAACCGTAATATATATTTACAAACTAGTGTAATAGTGTTTGATTTAAAATTTAGGTAGGAAAAAATCTTTAAAGGCCTCATATTAAGCATAGCTGTGATTGTGATTGAGATTCTCTCTTGAATGGGATACAGAAATAAGCACAAAGAGATAATGAAGATTTCCAAGTAATAGATGCATGATCTGGAAATTATTTCTGTAATGTTTTCTTTGCCTTTTTCTGAATATTAATAAATATTTTGGTAATATATAAAATATATTCAAAGTGAAAATCAACAATTCTCAATTTCTTATAAGCTGGCATTTGTGAAACTGGGTTCTTGCAAAATTCTAGAAAAAAAATCTATAATTATGTAATATCTTCCTGATGTTTCCAGTTCATAAAGAGCTACAGTGCATTTGGCTCTCATTTCTATTCTAGTTCCATTGTGCTTATTTGTCCTCTTGCACTAATAGGAAAAAGAGATATTTTGTAGTAATCCAGGTTTGATCTCTCTTGGTTCTTATCTGTATAGCAGACAATGGTCATCTCAAAAACCAAAACATTGTGTTAAAAAGTGTATTTAAGAAAGGATTAATTTTAGTTTTCTTTAAATAATTTACAAGAAAAAAACCCATCTCATCCAAAAGTGGGTGAAGGATTTGAACAGACATTTCTTAAAAGGAGACATTTATGCAGTCAACAAACATATGAAAAAAAGCTCATCATTAGTCATTAGAGAAATGCACATCAAAACCACAATGAGGTACAATATCACACCAGTTAGAATGGTGATCATTAAAAAGTCAGGAGACAACAGATGCTGGAGAGGATGTGGAGAAATAGGAACTCTTTTACACTGTTGGGAGTGTAAATTAGTTCAACCATTGTGGAAGACAGTGTGGCAAATCCTCAAGGATCTAGAACTAGAAATACCATTTGACCCAGCAATCCCATTACTGGGTATATACCAAAGGAGTGTAAATCATTCTGTTATAAAGACATATGCACACATCTGTTTATTGTGGCACTGTTCACAATAGCAAAGACTTGGAACCAACCCAAATGCCCATCAATGATAGACTGGATAAAAAAAATGTGGCACATATATACCATAGAATACTATGCAGCCATAAAACAGGATGAGTTCATGTCCTTTGCAGGGCATGGTTGAAGCTGGAAGCCATCTTTCTCAGCAATGTGACACAAGAATAGAAAACCAAACACGGCATGTTCTCACTCATAAGTGGGTGTGAACAATGAGAACACATGGAAACAGGGGAGGGAAACATCACACACAGGGGCCTGTCGGGGGCAGGGAACTAGATAGAGGAGGGGATAGCACCAGGAGAAATACCTAATGTAGATGACGAGGTGAGGGATGCAGCAAACCACCATGGCATGTGTATACCTGTGTAACAAACCTGCACATTCTGCACATGTACCCTGGAGCTTAAAGTATAATAAATAAATAATTCAGAAAAAATACTGCATATTTAATGTGCTTCCTTTAAAACAATTCTTACTGTTGTGATTGTTATAGTTCTATTAAATAATCGGTTATCTGGTATTTTATAAACCTCACTGATATTACAGAAATAATTTTTCTGAAAAATGTACTCATCTCTTTAGGGCTAGTGTATACATTTGTTAAGAATACACAATAGGTGTTCTAATTCTTAACAAAACTTTAGGGAAATTTTAGAAAATAAATATGTAAACCTATATTTGGCTGAAAACTTAAACAACTGACCAAATAGTAATAACTTTTCAATTGGTTGTAAAGTGACTAAGTCTGACATCTTTACAAAAATGCCATTTTATACTTAAAATAAATAAAATTCCTTCCTTGACAAAGTAGAGTAAGTGGCTTTACCATTCAACAAAATGACTTAGCTCATTTAACATGGTTATTCATCTTATTAGTGATTCAGGCATATATACATAACCGTACCGCTGCTGCAATACATACAAAATTGAATAAGATATAACTTGGTGAGTGTTTTCTATTTTAATCTTTGTGACAATAAATACATGTTTGGGAGACTAAAAATTTTGGCAATTTCAGAGATTTTATTTCTCTTTTGAATAATTATTCAAGTACATTAAATCTCTCATTTTACTTGCAAGTTTGTCTCAAAGCTAAATTATTTGAAAAGTCTTATTTTATCACTTCCACAAAGGCTGTTGTAGGAGGTCGCTAGCTAGTTGTAATTGAAACTCTCCACTGCTTAAGGAGATATTTTTCTTTTGTCTTCAGGTTGCTTATGGATTAATATAGTAAGTGGATTAAAACCAGGACAGATATGTACATAGGTATAAGTCAAATCTACCAGGTTTCTTTGTACTTTGAGGGTTTGCAATTTGAGAGCATGTAGCAAGCACACAAATACCTCTTATGATACTATTCTCTCCTTTAAGATTAGATGCTGGATTTGCTCACCATTAGAGCCATTCTGAATAAGGCCTCTTAAAATACAGACATAAACCTGGGTGAGATGGCACATCCCTATAAGCCTAACTACTTGGGAAGCTGAGATGGGAGGAATGCTTTGGCTCAGGAGTTGGAGTCCAGCTTGAGCAACATAGCAAGACCTTGTCTCTTAAAACAAAAGCAACACACACACACACACACACACACACACACACACACACACACACACACACAGAGGAGCAGCAGAATAAAATGCCAGTCCCACTAGGCTTTTAATATGGATTAGTGACAGATTAGCCACCTGCCAATTGATGAACTTTTTGGAAAGCCATGGTGGAAACGTGACAGCATCTGTACAGGCCAAAGTTCAGGTATCAGAGTTGAGGTTCCTGGGAAGTCAAGGAAATAGCCTGAAGACAAGGACCACTAATGATGTGTTAGTGCAAGCAGGGCTTGACACTAAGAATGAACTTCCTCTGCTTTATATTTTGAATCCTGCTGTTAAAATCATGGGTCTTGCCTAGAACTAGGATAAAATAATTGTGCATTGAGTTTGTGTATATCTGGAAACATCATATCTGGAGATTAGAGATAAATACTGCATAATAAAAAGTCTACAGTTTTCTTCTATTCTTTTACTAGCCTAGGTAGGAATTCTGTCTTTATTTAACAAATATTTAAGAAATGTGTTAATGAACTATCAAGTAAAGTGATACACTCGGTCTAATCAACTAAGGAGACCTAAAATAAATGGCTTAATATAAAAATCAAGGGAACGGTTGGACAAAGGAAAATTTTAAATGGAGTGACTATAGTAATCAAGTGGTTATATTGAGCCTATGTTAAATAATTTTCTGGCTTAAAATTATATGTGCAATATACATTTGGATCTATTATACATTGTATATGATATATAAAACATATATTCTAAAATATAAAATCAACTGTTTTCTTCTACTGAAATATTTTCTAATGGAATGGTAAATATTTCAGAGTCAAGTATTTTTAGAAGGACAGATTTATTTTATTTCTATGATCTTGTGCCAGTCTGGATTTTATTATACGTAAAAACTCCAAATTTGTTCTGAAGATATTGATTGTGGAAAGGTCTCAGAAGCCTAGCAGTTACTGACACAAGAACAAAAATAACCAGGAAAATCCAAGTGATGACTGCAGAAAGGAAATTAATTCACTATGGATGTTCATATTCTTTGAAATGATTTCCCAGGTTTTGCAATTAGATTTTCTTGGGGTTACGAGGTAAATGTAAAACATTATTCTAGCTCTGATACTTAGTAGTTCTGTGATTCCTTGGTAATACCACATGAATTTTGAGTTCCCACTGTCTCACTGCCAAATTGGATACCAGTACTCCAAAGTTCGTCATGCGAATTAGGTGACATAATCTAATAAAGGCCTGTAGCACAATGCTGGCGTAAGCAAAGGTCTCCAGTGCACATCAGTACAATCGGATCCTGAGCCCTAGGCTTAACCAGTTGTACATCTCTTTGAAAGCGTAACACATAGGAGCCTGAAACAAGCAAGCAACCAACCAAACAAAGTAAGACTATGAACTACAGCATTGCATTTTTGGTAGGAATTTAAAAGCATTTCAGATAATTGAAAAGGAGATTTTTGTGATTCAGTTAGAGGTAGGTCCTAGAGAATAAAGGATGTGAATCACAGTTTCAAAGGTGGAAAGATTTAGTGGGAAATGGTGGATTATAACAAGGCATAACTAGAATTGCAACGTCTTCCACTTTCTCTTTAGGTAAAACTTTTTAATAGTGCTGGGAGTTGAGATGAAAGTATGGACAGTCTAGGGGAATTGGAGAGTAGAAAAGAGGAGAATTATGAGATTTATGAGAATACTCTGAAAACTTTATATAAACTTTGAGGTTTCACTGAAGTAATTCTCCCCAGCCTTCCCTCAGGGAGATCATCCTTGTGACTGTACAATAAAGACTTCTATTGGCAAATATAGTTTAGATTCCACCACCCTGCACAACACAAGGTATCTATTAGTTGCTTGCTGAATATTCTTGATCTAAAGTAAATGATTTACTCTGATACTAGAGATTCATCATCTCTGTCTCACAAGCTACCTTCTCAGCACCATTCTCAGCATTAACCCATTTTCGTGGACAAATGCTGCAACTCACTGCACGAGTCTTAGAGCTTTCACAAATATTGCCCCCATCGCTGTATTATTTTACCTGGCACCACCAGGAGAAATCCCATGAGGTCATTTCTCTTTGAGTTACAGTCAAAAGAAACAAAATCAAAACCAGCCTTTAAATATATTTTATTTGACTTCTGAGGCAACTCCAAAATGTTAATATTATTCTTGATTTCTCCTTCAATTTAACTGCTGATTTTATTTTTAGTATTTTTCATATTGTGGGTGTTATACGCTAAAAGGAATGCATGAATTTGAAGAGGTGCATCAAACTGGCTAATGTGAAGGCTCGTGGTTCTCTAGAAAGATCCAGGAGGTTCATATGAAACTGGACAGCCCACTCATAAATCTAAACATCCTTGTCTGCGAGGAATTTTTGTCTTGTTTGTATTTTGATTGTTGTTGGCGTTTTTCCTTATTCATGCTTTAATAGCAAAATCAGCACAGTTCAAGGTATTTTCTGTGAATTAACAGCTGTCCTCAGTTAACAGTCTTGACTTTACCACAGTTTCCTAACCTAGAATGGTCCCATGACTTCATCTTATTACTTAAATGTGCTCTCTTTGTATATTTTAGTGAATCTTCCAGGTATAATGATATTCTTCTTGGGGGAGAGGCATCTGGTCCTATTTTAATAGTTTGGAGGGGAAGTATACACATATATGAAAAAAAATTAGAGAAACTCCCACACAGCTATCCCAGTAACTCTGGTTGTTTTAGCATTGTTTGCTTTCATCATCATTCCAGTACTCCCCGACCTAAAATCTTGATCTGGAAAGCAATCCTATAGTTTTAATTATTAGTGCCTAGGTAAGAGCAAAAGGAAGAGCTTGCTTTTGGGAAACTTGATGGTGCAAAGACTATGACCAGTACCTGGACTGAACAAACTCAATGAACTTTTGAGGCTGCTTTAATATGATTTAGTTAAGTCTTCAGTGTGAAAGAAATTTGCAGTTACATTTTTACACCTGATAAGATCAAAAGACTGAGGAGGTAAATCAGCAGCAGTGTTCAGAATTTAATTCACATTGGGCGAAGTTCATAGTAAGGTAGATCATATTGCCTTGGAGGGATTCTTTAACATTATTTTTATTTCTCCTATTCCAAAGGTTTCTTAACTTATGTAAGCAATTAGATCATTTAATATAATACGTACAACATGCTGTACCCCAGATGTCAGAAGAAATGTTTGAATATCTGACTTATTAATCCCATTGCTTGAAATGACCCAGATTTGTGAAGATAAGAAAAAGCCACAGAAATAAAACTTCTTAACTCCTGCTCCTGTCTTCACATGCCATGTTTTAAGTTAAATTGGCTAATTTCTATCAGTGAACAATTGCTACATTTAATTTAAATTACTTGACTGCCTAAAATGTCCATGTTGATTTTCCTCTAGGGAAATACTTTTAATTCAGTTGAGCAAAAGTATTGATTCACTTCTATGTTTTTTTTTCTGTTTGTGTTTTATTTCTTCAGATTGTTTTTTCCATTTGCATTGCTTTCTGGGGAGTTAGAAGCATGAAACAACTCACCTCTGGCCCTTGGAAATAACCCGAATTGGTACATAATTTTCTTCTTTTAATCAGTTGCCCATACGCATATTATGACTGCATATTAAAATGTAATTATCTTATATAATGCTTATATGAACTATTTCTTTAAAAAGGTAAAATTACTTACTATTTTTTGCTTTTCACATTTGTTATTTTCTATCAAAATTAAAGTCAGTTGTGGTTACTTCCCCCCTTTATTGCTACAATTAAAAAAAAAGAATTCAAATATAATGATGTTATATTAACCGATAGCATATAAGACAAGTATAAAAAGAAAGGATAAAACTTAAAAACAGTTAAAAAGAAGGAATATTGCCTATGCATCGATTTAACAATATTTCCTTTGATATTTGCTAAATGTCTTCATAGATACAGATTTGTAGTCATAAAAACGTATTACATTAGCTGTCTTACTAAGGCCTCATTTAGCTTTCCAAACCATAATACCTAAGGAGCTGCATTCCAGAAAAAGACATCAGTGAAAGAAAAATGAAATAGAATTTGTCAGAATTAGTGTGTTCCTCTGGTTGCTTTGTCATACATTTCTCTAATATACTTGGTCAATTTGTTTTGGCAGACTGAGCAAAATGTAGCAATTCTGTATTACTTAAAATTTTCACAACAATGTTAATTCTCTTAATAAAATTACCCAAGGTGTTGCGTGTATATTGTTCATTGGGATTGTAAAAATCCGCCAAGTGTTTCATTAGGAGGAAACTGACAGGGATGAGCAGGATGAAGTCCAAAGCAGGGGGACTGGAAAAAGTTAAAAAAAATTATTTGTTATTCATTTCTCCAATATTTCTTGAAATCAAGTTAAAATTTAATAATTTAATAAATTTAAATAATCAAAGATACATGTATTAAAAAAATTAATGCTGTCCTTCATTGAGCTTTGCCTGTATTTATCATTGTGTTAAAGAGCCTGACTAGTAGATAATCTCATATTAGAAATATGCTATTTACTCTTGCAATGGACAAAAATATTGGAGTATTAAGAGAATCTGCAGGTGTCTGTGTGAACTCAGGATACAGAATTAAAGCACATTTAGTTTTCCAAATGGAACAACAGAGGAAGATTAAATTTTGCATGATGAAAATGTAACAAATTCTACCTCAAGTATCAGAAGTGGGTTTGGCTTTGCTTCGTTCTTTTTGCACTGCATAATTTAACACATAGTTATAGAAAATACGTAAGCCTGTAACAAATATTAAATCCTGCTTTGGTCATTTACCAACAATTTTTGCAGTTTTGTATATACAGAATCATGTTACAGTAGGGAGCCCTCTGCTGGCTTGCAATTATGAAATTTAAGACATAAATGTTCTCAAGACCCTGATTCTACATTCTAGAGACTTTTCAGTATGTAAAACACATTCTTTAGTAATGGCAAAGAAAAGAGACTTCTTGCTAATCTTTAAATAGTTGTTTAGTATGTCAGAATAGCTTAATGGTTTCCCAAGGAATGATGCATAAATATGTGTATATCCTTTGGTAACTGTGTAGCAGGACAACAGGGGCTCAGCTCCCTTCCCATGCTCGCCAAAGATGTAACCGCGTGTGTCCAGGTTCTTGGGCTCACTTGCCCCAGGAATGGGGGAAAGGGCCCTGGCAGTGCGGTGAGCTTACCGTTCAAGTAAATATCGGACCCAAAGAGTTTAGTAGAAAGCAATTTATTAGGCGGGGGGAAGTGGGGTAGGGACGGAGGGAGAGAGGACAGAGAGGGGGGGGAGAGAGAGAGAGAGAGAGAGAGAGAGAGAGAGAGCGCGAGCGAGCTCCACACTGTCATGGGAGGGGATTCTGAAGGGGATATCTGTATACGGAGAGAGGGAGAGACAGCTCCCAAGTTGCCATGGGAGGGGGATCCCCAGAGAGGAAAATCCGCACAGGAAAGGGGCAGTAGTATTTTAACGCTGGAGTTATGCCTGCTCCATTCATGTTCTTGTCCAATGAGGGAAGTTCTTTCAAACTTCCTCTGGAGTGATTGATCTTCGACTCTGATGCTGGATTGGCTACTACGTCTGCAACAGAGGCCCTTCCTCCCAGAGCTTTTCCTGTTTTTTTTTTTTGTTTGTTTGTTTTTGTTTTTTTAAGACAGAGTCTCACTCTATTGCCAGGCTGGAGTGCAGTGGCGCGATCTTGGCTCACTGCAACTTCCATTTTCCGGTTTCAAGCAATTCTCCTGCCTCAGACTCCGGAGTAGCTGGGACTACAGGCACGCACCACCATGCCCGGCTAATTTTTTGTACCTGTGGTAGAGACGGGGTTTCACCATGTTGGCCAGGATGGTCTCGATCTCTTGATCTTGTGATCCACCCGCCTCGGCCTCCCAAAGTGGTGGGATTACAGGCGTGAGCCACCGCGCCCAGCCTTTTCGTGGGCTTTTTGAACAAAGGAGCACACCTCGAATTTCTACCTAGGCAGCGGGCGGGGAAGTCAAAGAACTCCAGCTTCCGAATGGGGAGGTGGATGGAGGCATGACGCTGGGAAGTTCCTGTCTTTGAAACCACGCCTCTTGTAGACTCGGTTTTCCTTAACATAGTCCCTCATTCTAATATATGTGAGTTTGTAGGAGTAGTCTGTAAATGTGTTTAATAATGGAAACGTTAATAAATCATTCCCCCAAATTATAAAAGATCCTTTTGCGCCAAAGTTCAGTTTTCTTTGAGTAAATTGAAATCTGTCTATTCTCTCTTTCTCTCTTGGGTTTACCTTACTATGATTGTGAATAGTTTTCTACCAGAAATACAGATATTATCAAGATACCAATTTGTGCCAGTGAAAGTGGGAGTTACCAGATAAGTAATATTCCTGAAACCTCCTACAAAAAGTTATAACAGTGAGAAAATTACGACAGTGAGAAATCTGACCTAACAGACTCCATCTTGCTTCTAACCTCCAAGTTGTCCTTATTTCTGGGCACAGGCCAAGCTAACTTTGGAAGGAACTTAGTTTATAGTTTAAGTTTGAAACAAAAATGATAACAGCCCTTTTCCAAAACAAACCCCCTTCTTGCCTGGCAACCAGGCTGCTTTGTAGGACTAACAAATTGGCCACAAAATGAGAAAATAGGCTTAGGAGTCATACAGCTAGAGGCCACAAGGTTCTAAATCTCACCAGTTGCTCCTAGGTATGACATCACTATTGTGAAACCTCAGATTGGTGCTTGAGATATTTTTTAGCTCCTGCACTCCATGGATCAGCTGGCACCACTCAGATGGATAAACTGGCTCATCTGGTCTTGTGGCTCCCACCCAAGAACTGACTCAGCCAAGAATAGCTTCAAGACTCTATGATTTTTATCTCTGACCTGATCAATCAGCAGTCTCCATTCCCTGGCCACCTACCCACCAAGGTGTCCTTAAAAAACCCCAGTCTTCAGATTTTCAGGGAGACTGATTTTAGTAATAATAAAACCCCAGTCTCCTATTCAGCTGGCTCTGTATGAATTAAACTTTCTGTATTACAATTTCCCTGCCTTGATAAATCGGCTCTATCCTGGCAGCAGGCAATGAACCCATTGGACGATTTCATTCCTAGGGCCTCTGTGCATTATTCACCAAGGCACTTGATTCTTCACTTTATTCTTTAACCCTGCTAATTTTCCAGTCCACTTTTCTTTTGGGAAACACTAATACATGATGACAGAACATACAGCTATTTTTAATATTGTAAATTGATCTTGAGTGATATCACATAATTTATGCTTACTGGAAGGACTTTAACTCTCTCTCTCTCTCTTTCTCTCTCTCTCTGGAAGGAAAGTCCTAATAATAGGACTCATCAGTTACTCACCACTTCTAATGAAGAGATGCAAATTGACTTTGCAAATCATATGAAGATACTTACTTTTCCTAATCTGCCATAAGAAAGGCTAGAGAGAGGAAAGAAGCATTTATTTATTGAGTAGTCCTCTGTTAGTATTATTTGATTTTGTTTCTAGAATCGTGTGTTAGGAGCTGTTAACATCACTTTACTGAAAATAATTTTGAGTCTTAGAGAAGCTAAATAACTTGCACAGGCCTATGAAACATAAGTGACCAAAATAAAATTTAAACTCTCTGAAGTTGAACATCGAAGACCTTGGTGTTTCACCATTCCATGCTGTCAGACATCTAAACTAAGCCTTTACAAGTATAGGCCGAGGAGTTTAAGTTCAGATTATTTTCCATTCAATTGGATGCTCCAAGATACAAAATAAAGTTCTCAGGATAAGTATTTTAGTTATAAGATTAGTTGACAAGGTGAATGAGTCCAGAACTTCTAAACCTTCTAAGAATGGTGATGCCCTACATTTACTTATAGGATTGCCATATGTCTGAAAGAAGCTACACGACCTTTCAATTTTCTCTAGAACTGCTCATTACTGTAGCTCTATTTGTTGTGTCATTGACTTCCACATGATTTCATTCTGTTAAATTATTTTTGTTAAGCTGAATCTAATCATCTCAGAGACCTGATATTTAGCAATATGTGCATTCCTAATCATGTATCAGATGTTCAATTAGTTGCTAAAATACATGAACCGTTGTTATATTTAACATTAACAGCTTACATGATTCTTTATTAAAGATTTCCAAATTTCATTTTTACTAGTGATTATATAAATTAATCCCTCAGTGTGGAATCTGCAATAGAATCATTGAGTGGAATCCTTTAATCTATGGTATACATTATAGTGTGCAGTAATAGGATTTATTTGGGAAACCAATAGAAAATAAGCTCCTTTTAGTGTCTCTCCTCCACCCCCTCTATGTTCTCCTATTCATAGGCTCCAGAAACCCAAAATAAAATAGTGAAAAACAGACAAGTTTGGCTTTCAGAATCTTAAAACATTTTTGATGTTATGATGTTCAGCAACACGATGGAAGCAGCTTGGCTCTATCTTAAGCCTGCCTCAGTAATAATAATAATAATAATAATAGTAATAAAAGACAATGTTCTATCCATTTCTATACATTATCTATTATTAGAACATTTTTTAATCTCCAGTTCTGCCACGCTTTTTTCTGGACATCATAACAACTTACATTCCTTTCTCTCCAAGATACAATTAGAAAAAAAAATAGCAAATTTACAAAGCATTGATGTTTTTCTCAGGCAGATTGTGCCTTCTTTTTGACATTCTACAACTCTAGCACTATTTAAGTAAAAATTTTCAACCACCCCAGGCACCCCAGTATCCATGAATCAAAATAACTTCATTCCTTGGGCATGTTCTTCCTTTGTTTTAACAGCAATAAGCCTGAAATTATACCCTGTCTTGATTTACATTACAGAAACCAGGAAGAAGTAGTCTTTGCCTTTATGCATCAGGATTACCTGTGGATCTTTTTAAAAATGGAAATTATGTTTGTAACACTGCATCTATAAGATTGAGGACATGCCAAAGAATCTATATTTTTCAAACCTCTGGCAATGATAAGGTGCAGAAGCTACAGCCAAACTAGAATGAAAGAGAACTTCTCTAGTCCCTCCTGTCAAGTTTCAGAAATATGCAGAAAAGTTGTACAGTGTGAGAGAATATTGTTTTACAGCAAATATGTTAATTAAGAGAGGTGATAATGATTAAGTAAGCATGGATACTTAGACATGGCACCAAAGTTTTCTGTTTTGCATGGAATCATTTCGCATACATTTTAAAAGAAACTCAACCAGCCAGGCATGGTTTGTCACGCCTATAATCCCAATACATTGGAAGGCCGAGGTAGATGGGTCACCTAACATCGCGTTCAAGACCAGCCTGACCAATGTGGTGAAACCCCATCTCTACTAATAAAAGTACAAAAATTAGCCGGGTGTGGTGGCAGCACCTGTAATCCGAGCTATTTTGGAGCCTGAGGCAGGAGAATCGTTTGAAGAGTGAGCTGAGATCCCGCCACTACACTCCAGCCTGGGTGACAGAGCAAGACTCCGTCTCAAAAAAAAAAAAAAAAAAAAAAAAAAAGATGGGGCGTGGTGGCTCATGCCTGTAATCCCAGCACTTTGGGAGGCTGAGGCAGGTGGATCATGAGGTCAAGAGATCGAGACCATCCTGGCCAACATAGTGAAACCCTGTCTCTATACTAAAATACAAAAATTAGCTGGGCATGGTGGCGCACATCTGTAGTCCCAGCTACTTCGGAGGCTGAGGCAGGAGAATTGCTTGAAGCCGGGAGGCAGAGGTTGAGGTGAGCCGAGATCGCGTCACTGCACTCCAGTCTGGCGCCTGGTGAAAGAGCTAGACTCTGTCTCAAAAAATAAAAAAAAAAGAAAGAAAATCTGAGTCAGAAAATGTAAAAGCTATGTAAGTATCAGCAAGCTGGAGAGTGAATGAAATTAGGGCAGGGAATGGAGATACGGTTAAAAAATATTTTCACCATAGGTCCTGTTTCTATTTGTTTGATTTTTCCTTTTTAATGGAAGATTATACATAATGGTAATAAAATAGGATTTAGGAAGTATTTAGGCAGATGGTGATAAGTCCTCAGTAAGGTTTTCCTTTTTTAAAAAAGCAGCCCCCAAATCATTTTCTTTTCAAACAAAGAGCAATCTGTAAAATCAAGCTACAGGCATGGAAAGGCAAGCTAGAAGTTTGCTCAGGTAAATGCCAACAGTTGTGCCAACAGGAAAGGGGCTACCTGCGGAATAGGCATGTTCAAAATGGTGGCTTCATCATCCCTTTTTTTGCCAACCACGTGTACAGTAAGGAGCAGACAACATGGCGCCAGCCAAGTACAATACTCATTTGCATACTAAAAAGTTTAGGGTGGAGTGACCAGCTTCCTCCAGTGCTATGTAAATGTCATATTCAGTCCAACCAATCCTTAGGCCCTATATAAATCAGATACCATGTCTCAAGCCAGTCTATAAAACCCCATGCACTTCACCAGGGGCATGGAAGACCCACTTGGGCACCCCTCTCTGACGGAGAGAAAGCTATTCTCATTTCTCTTTTCTTTCTCCTATTAAACACTCTTAAACTCGCTTCTTTTGTGTTTCCATGTCCTTACTTTCCTTGGCATGAGTCAAGGAACGTAGGTATCTACCCCAGACAATGACACTGCTTCACTATTAAAATACACTGGAGGGTTAAGTTTGGTAGGTCCCTATTTTACACTTCCAGCGTCTTCCAGGGTCTCTTGTAGTAGTGTGAGGTATTCATGCACACTGAAGACAGCTCTCCCTGTAACACAAAATTAAATGTAAAAGATCCATTCGTAATGGTTTCGGTCTTCCCCCTCATGGTATTCAGCCAAATCCAACTAACACATCCCTTTCAGAGACATTAGACAAGTGCAACTAACACATCCCTTTCCTAGACAGTACACAGCATGCATTTTAACTTGCTGGTAAAATGATGTCTTCTGAGACAATCAGAGTCTAAAGCCGGCTAATTCTCTCTAGACTTGGGGTATTGGAGATCATCTAAAAATGGCACCTGGCAGCCACATGGCACACTAGGAGACCTTGGCTCGGCCTACGTAATAGGCTGCAAGATGCATAAAATCAGGCTGCCATGAGCCCCTCGCTACCAAATTAATAACTCCGTATTTAGTAAGCTAAGTACTGATTTGCTTTTGAAGAAAATTTATGCTAAACACATAATTTGCATGAAATGTTTATCAACTTATTCACAGGGTGGGGCAAGATTAGTAATATTACTGATTGCACAAAAACTGGAAGATACAAATGTGCTGAAGAAGCATCAGCAACTGTTTCAAAAGTTTGTACTCATTTTAAGATATCCATGCTCAAAGGCAAGGATCTAACACATGCAATTGCAGAGGGCATATACACTTTTTTTATTTCACTTATTTAATCGTTACAATTTTGTTGTGCACAAACAGAAAATAAAGTAGTAGCAATTAATGTGCTAGCTCCATCATTGAAGAGCTTTCCAATCAATTAAAAGATACCATTTTCCACATGGAAATTCAGCTAATACCAATCATGAATCAGTATTTTCATTCAGTTAATGGAACTGAAGTAATTTTTTAACAACCTATCCCATCAAATGTGAAACATCTAACATTGTTACAAATTAAAAAGTTTAATATTGAAAATAAAATTAATTTGTTTCGTGGTGACAGTATGAACAGAAATTTTGGTGGATTAGTATGATACAAAGCAGTGTTGTTTCCAAATTAAGAGATTCTTAGCAGAAAAATTGCTTGAAATTTCTTGTGTTGATCATAAAATTAATAATAGTATTCGGAGAGGTATGTTGTCAAAATTTAAAAATATTTTATGTATAGAAAGTTGCAGATTGCCTAGGAATTTGTTGGAAAACTTTGGTTAAATACAGAAGAATACATCAACATGAAAGTATGTTTTGTTGCCAGACGTCAGATTTTAGAAGTGAGTAAGGCTTTGAAGAACAATTTTGTAAATCAAACCTGTGTCTTCTCATGTTACTGAACTTTATGATAGAATCTGTCAAACTTGGTTGCATTTATTTAAAGCTGGTTGGAGATCTTTAGACAAATATCAATGAAGAGTGACAAAACTTTTGTTCACAAAGTTCTTAGTGAATTTCACTTATTTAAAACCAAGCTTCGAAACAGGGAGATGTTGGAATTGAACTCTATTAAACTAGGAAAGGACTGAACAAATTATATAATAAGAGTTCCAACTTCAAATGAGATTTAACTCTTACACCCAAATTGAAGCTTGAGAATATTGATGAAGCCTCTAGTTCAAAAGAGATAAATTTATATTATGTACCAAAAAGGAACAGAATTTTAAAGCCTATAATTTCACAGCTTCTAAGTTTGGTAAAACAATTAACAAGTAATAAATAAGATCAATTACTTGATACGTTTTGCTCTGGCAAATATTTTTGAAGTGTTACTCTAAAATAGTAGGCAAAAATACAAGAGCTATGACTTATGTTGTAGTTAATTATTTACATCATTTAAAAAGAAAAAAAATTAGAACAGAAAATATCATACATTTACTGTATTTTTAAACTTGTTAGATACTTCATTACCTGTAAAGAGAGTATTTTCACAATGTAAGTGTTATACAGAGAAAAGTCATTTGCAAGTGTGAACACTTTTGATTGTTTTAACCATAAGATGAAACTTTGAGAATAAAAATAATTTTATTTTAAAATTCAAAATAGTAAGACCATATTAGAAACAATATCAAAAAATGCCACTGACATGCTATTAAAGATAGAAGTGACTAAGAAAACTGATTAAAGTAATGAGTACATATTAAGAATAATTATTCTGTTTATATCATTTTTAATATTCTGTAATCTAGATGATTACTGTGAAGGTTTTTAAAAATTTGCTTTGATGACATTGAAACAGGAAAGTTCCCTGACCCCAACCTGGGACTTGTGACAGAGGTGTGGCTAGTTTGCTTGGCCAGTGGTGCTCAAACCCCTTATGGGAGGGGGGAGCATGCAAATAGGCAGGTGCAGGAGGCAGGGTGAGCACTTTGGGGCTCTGGTACCACAGTAGCGTCTAGGGGTGTGTTACAATTAATGCTCTTTTAGCAGTTGCTGTCTATGGATGGTGAAGTGTTAATTGGCTCAGTGGAGAGTCAGGGTGACAACCTTTTACACTCTGCCCCTCTTGGTATCTGGGTCTTTGTCCAGTGTCCAGGAAAAATCAGATCACATATACCTGAAGGATGATGAATGTGATGATTTTGCTGAGTGATGGAGGTAGCTCTCAGTGGGATGAATGGGGAACTGGAAAGGAGATGGAATGGGAAGATGATCTCCCCCCTGGAGTTTGGCTGTCCCATGGCTAATCTCCTCTCTGGACATCCCCAGGCAAACTCCTCTCAATGACACTCCCTCTCTTTTCTCCTCTCCTGTGCTGCTCTGCCGCTCTTCCACTGTTCTGCTTGTGGAGCCTGGGGTTTGGGGTTTTTATGGGTACAGGATGGGTGGCATGGTGAGCCAGCATGGTTTTGGAAAAAGCAACATTTGGGGAGGAAAACAGGGATAACTTCTTATTTAGGGTCACAGTTTCCAGGCTTGCGGGTGGGGCCTTGGATGGGGAATCCCACCGTCCTGCCCTCTCTCCATATTAACATAGTTTTGTTATTTTTCATTTTTTGAAAAAAACTTATTTTTAGAAACAGTTTTGAATATTCTATTGTGTAAATTTGCCAACATATTAAAACAGATTTTTGATAAATAGTTTGTGTGTGTGTGTGTGTGTGTGTGTGTATGTGTGAGAGAGACTCAGTGACAGAGAGGGAGAGAGAGTGGAGAGTGAGAGAAAGATTTTATTTGATCAATAATTTAGATAGTCACTCTACCAACAAAACCTATGTAAGCCATTCATAAATATACTAGAGACAGGAAAATTCTTTTACATCATTTAACACTACTTGATGTGTCTGTGCTGAAGAGTCAGAAGTGGAGTTTAGCATTTTCAGTATCTTACATTCTAAACATACTAGGCAAATAAAAGAATGGATGACTCAGTGCCTTAAAAAACTTACAATGGTAAAGTGATTTTAAAAATGTGAACTAATTTGTTGAGACACTTAAAGAACAATGATTTTCATCATTGAACAGTTTCAAGAATCCATTCAATTTGATGAAGACTTACTTTATTGCCCTTAGTTATAAGAGATTCAATTATTAATACATAAAAGATACCTGACAAAAGTTCATGTTGAGTAGTTTGGTGTTCAGACTCTGCTATGTCATCTGACTAAGGCAGTGTTTCCAAATTTGTGGGCTGAAGTTTATCTACATCAAAACACCTGCTACCTCCAGGGCCCCATCTTAGACTGAAGTAATCCAGACCTCAGGTTCTGGTATGTGTACAAATAACATAGCTTCCCAGGGGGATAATGTGCAACCTAAAATATAAGAATCCCTGTTCTAGAGAGAAAGAGAGTTCATATAATCTCCCACATTTAGCATGAGATAATGTTAGTTGGTAGCATTTCTTGTGACCAGAAGCTTCTTTGCATGTTTGTGATTGCTGATCCTGGAATGGCCTAAAATTTTCTTTCCCATTCTACAAAGAAACTGTCCTTTTTCTATTTCTTTAAAATATAAATTTTATATAATATTTCCAAGGAAATAACCAACGTCACCTTTAAGCTCTTTAAAATAACTTTGTTCCCAAAGAAATGACTTAATTGTTAACACACATGTAGTAAGCAATCCATTTATTGAGTTTCTTGAAGATGAATTTTGCTTGGTTGCAGAAACCAAAGGTAGGGATTGTATTTGGACTCTCTCGCCAATTTAGCCTCTTACTAGATGTGTGACCCTGAACAGACATGGAAAGCAAATAAGAGGTCTTTAGGAAACAAGGCACATAACCCAGTCTGGTCATTCTTTACTTTGGTTCTTCAGTAAAAATTGGGAGCAATGGTCCAGGTCATGTCTGTGTTCCCTTGCAACTCTGACTTTCCTGTATCAGTTAATCCAAAGTACTTCTATATTTTAAAGTAATAAAACTCTGTTCTAATCAGATTTGGACTACTCAATAATTTGTATTTTATTGGTAATGAATTAATGAGGTTTTATTTCATAGTATGTTCATTAGAATCAAGTCAATGGGGACAACCTTAGGAAGAAGGAAACCAGATGATTCGAATACAAAAATAAAATTTCCTTCATTGTTTTAAGAATCTTAGAACAGTTTTACAAATTCTAATTCTTATTTTTTCAGACATACTTCCCTTTTGGATGCCTACCGTCCTTTCCCTGCTGTATATTTTGTTCTGTTACTTCTATTTCTTCTACCTCCCTTATTCTTTCCACTAAAGAGAAATCAAAGCTTTACATGAAGTATGATCTATTTTACTCTCTGCATGCTTATAAAGGCCACCAAATTTTGACTTACTAGTTGAAAAATTGCTTCTTTGGCCTTTTTATTCTTTTGGAGGAGTAGAGAATCTCAGGTAGTTCCTTAATGAGCATTTCTTCTGATATTAAAAGCAAACAGCCGTTCACTGTGTATATAGCACTTAAAAATCTTGAGTACCTGGACTACACAAACCCCTTAGGAAATTCAGGTCATTTGATACATATGGAGGTGGGTAGCTCCTTGAAGCAGCAGGGAAGGTCCCAAAACACAAAAGGAAACTGCTTACTGTGACTATTTAGAAACATTTAGGTTTTAAATTTATTATGAAATATAAATGGTAAACAACATACATTTAAGCAACTAGTATAGTTTTTTAAAAATGTAAACCATCCGCTTAAAAATTCAACAAGAAATAGCTTTTTCTATTGTTACATCTCTGTGCTTGAATATATGAGAAGACAAGATCAAATCTAAAACTTGACTTTCTTCAGATATTTTCATAACTGAAATTCAACGTACAACTTTGTGTCTTGATGAGACCCTGGAGTGGTATGGAAGGTGGGGTGCACTGTGGGTGTTGCTGATAGGAAAGACGCTGTTTTTTAATATTTATTGGCTTATTTTAACTTCAAAAAACAAAAAGTAAAGCATTAGCTATTAATGTGCTGGCTCCAAAGCTGAAGGACCTTGCAATCACTTAAAAGATACCAGTTCTCTCTCACTGCCGTTCATTGTTCCAAATGGAAAATTAGCTACGATAGCACCAAATTGAGTTTCCTTCCAGCTCTTTAATGGAAGAGAGGCTGTAAAATGTTTATAAAATGGGAGCTATTTTTGTAAGTCACTGGAAAAGAAAAAAAAAATCTTAAATCAAAATCAGTTGGCATCGTCTCTTTTTTTAGGAAGTCTTGTAAGGGCCTATTTGTAAATTCCGTTGATAATCAGGTGATTTTCCTCATGGCAATTCTTACTTCTCCCTGGATTTCTCTCCTAATTGTCTTGGGTTTTTCTTAAAGCCTTTTGATGGTGGCTCACCCTCATTTTCTCTAATGCTCCTCTTCTCATAATTCTTAGGAATTGAATATCCACATAAATGTTCTTTCTAGGACCTATCAACATATTTTGAAAATGCTTTATCTACCAAATCAGGAGGGAAGAAAGGAAGAAAGGAAAAAAGAAAAAAAAAATGCTCTTTCTAGAAGTCATCAACATAATTTAAAAATTTCCCCAACTTTTTAAAAGGCTACTTCTTTATTTCACTTCTGCTTCAAGCTAACTGTGTTTATTTCCACTCCATCATTTTACCTCAAATTTCCTTCAAAAAGTTGTCCATAATTGTTGTTTCTTATTTCTCTCCTCTGATTCTCTATTAGATATACTCTGATTTTGCTTTCACCCTCACTGTTCCACTGTTCTTTGAAAATTGCTCATATCAAAGTCAGAACAATGCTCATGTCAACTCCAGTGGTCAGTTCATGGCCATTACTTTGTCTTCTTAGTAGCATCTGACACTTACTAACCACACTGTCTTTGAAATACTTTATTACCTCAGTTCAAACATTATATTTATCTACTTCTGTGAACTCATGAGCCTTTTTGGCTGCAATTTTCTCTTTTCCACATACTCTAATCCTTTCAGTGCTGAGGATTTAGATCTTAATGCTTAAAAATTCTTAATTGTCTACACTCAATTCTTAGGTGTTATCATCCAATCTCATAATACTAACCGTATCTATAGGTTGAAGACACCAAAAGTATATATGTGGCCCATGAATCTCTCTTTAATTACAGACACACACCCTTACTGACAATACACTTACGTTTACTACAAGTATGGTAATGGACATATTACTATACTCTTACAAGTACTTTAATGGACATGAATTCTTACATAGCACTTACTATGTGCCGGGTATTCTTCTTAGTATTTTACATTCGTTAACTCACGAGATCCTCATAATACCCTTATGAGATAGATAGTAATATGGCCTTTTCTTGGCTGAGAAAACTGAATGAGACTTAAGCAGTTTACTCAAAGTCATACAACTAGTAATAGGACTGCTAAATTCAAACGTGGACCTTCTGGCAACTGGGGCTGCAGAAAGGTCAATAAAATCCATACTATTCATCCATTGAAGTTTGTGTCCTTCTTTGTGAACCTCTGACCTGTATCTGACTAGCCAAGTGGCCAGTGGCTGCATTTGGGAAGTAGCCTTATTCGTGGCAGTGGGTCTCATTTGCAAGTTTCCCATGGAGTAAAAGGGGACAGTGAGTGTGAGAATAGAGGTAAAGTATCTGGAAAGTCAAAATGTCAGTTGAGTGCCATTAAGATTTAAAGCTAGATGCTAGTGTGAGGTTGAAACCAGATGCATCGGGGGTCGAAGTTAACCCTTGTCAAGAATTTATGCAAGAGATCCTAATGGGGGGTTAGCTTTAAACACCAACAAGACAAGAGGACAGTCTGAAAATCAGTGGTAGCAGTAAAAGCCCTTTCTTGACTCTTCTCCTCCCCCTCTACCTGCATGGCAAATTTGCTCTGGGCTTCAGGAGAGAAGGAAGACGTAACAGAGTAAAGAGAAATCAAGACCAAACTCCTAATACACAACACAGACCCACACACACTCTCATATACACTTGCAAATATTAAGTGCACACTTCCCACTGGCAGCAGGGCAAACTGGGGAAGGAGTGGTACTGGAGAGGGAAAAACTCTCATGAAGTTTTCTTTTCAAATATGGACACTGTCATGAGAATTTGTGAATGGAGAATATTTTTGTATGGCCAAGGTGATAAAAGGATTTTTGTCAAAGAACATGTAAAATACAGCTGCTGCCCAAGATGTCATCCCAAGAGCAAAGAAATAGCTCTACAGAGAGGGTGGAGAGGCAATGGAGGAAATGAAAATCGTTATTGTCCTTTGTTATCTATGAGCCCTCTTTTTTCAGCATAATGGTGTCACATATGCAATGTACAAACAGGGAAGAATATCTCTTATGGAAAAATATGACAATTATAGGATGCAATATTTAAGCTTTATGTAGAATAAACAATAGATGCTCTAATTTTCCAAGTACTGATGCTTTTATAGCAACTCTTATTTTAAAAACAAGAAACATAGACACAATTCTGTAAAATTTTCTAACGTCGGATAGTTACTTTGAGACATCTGAAAGACTGAATGATAAGTTTCATTTATATATTGCTTTACCTTTTTAAATTAAAAAGAAAATGACTTTATAAACCACTTACATGGCTAGCAGTGTGGGAAAGGTGAATAGGTCTAAATTAAATTTCTTCTCTATTTCAGCACTTTTGAAAGGCATGAAAGGAAATAAGACCAATCCAGAAACTTATTCTTTCTCTCCAATTTTTCCTTTTCCCATATGAGCCAAGCCTGGAAGTCTACGGACACATTAGGGAATGTTTCCACTGTGTGGGAGAAACATCTGCAGAGTGCACTGGGACCACCAGAAGTGGAGTGAGAAGGAAGCATGTGGGGGCGGTGGCGGCAGACAATGAAAGAAAATCTGGGATCTGGTTAGGCCCAAACATCCAACTGAATTGCCTAACCTTTAGTTTACCTCTTGGGTTATATAAGAAATCTAAGAGCTGTAAAATTTATATTAAAAACAATTTTTAAATGTCAGTGAAATAGAATTCATAGCATGCTCTTAGAATTTTTTCCTTCTGCAACTATGAGAAACATTCTGCTTTGCACATCACCCTCTATAGAGCCTAAGTTGAGTTATTTTCTTGGGTTTCTTCCTACTCATTCTTTGCAGCCATTTGTTAACATGGCCTTGGGAAAGACTAGGAGCTACAGGCCTCCTCTCAGCCCAGAGGGAAGCACAGTGAAGACAGAGATGGATTCTGAGGGAATTCACTGTAAAACATCAGGAGCCAAAGGGCTCTGGAAATGCAAATGATTATCATTAGAAAGTAATATGCGACTACTGAAGAAACACTTGAAAGAGTAATGTGGTCTAGCAAAACAATCCTGCGATCTGCATTCAATCAAAACTGACCAAAAATGCTTGAAGCCAAATGCTCTCTGGAACTCATGAAGAAAGCTTTACAAAGTAGCTTATTACCAACAGAATATTACTGAAACAACAACCAGCCTCAGAATCAACTTTTCCAATAAAGGGAAGAGTCTCTGACTACAATGATCAAGGTATTGAGAGTGACAAGAATATTTATATACCTGTCAAACGCTCACAGATGAGCTTTGTGGGTCGATTTGTTTTAGTCTACAGCATATGTAACTAGACATCCTACCCACAAAATAACTTTTGTAGGAAGATAATTAAAATTCAGTATACAAAATTTGAAAATCATATGAGCTAGGGCTATATGTAGAAGACTGGATGGAAAGAAAGCAAATCTCAAACTTTTGGAAGCTGCTTAATTAATTTTGATTCTAGGCCAGTTTAATAAATATCAAGTACAGTGGCACTGAAAATCTATTAACCTTATTCTGTTAGAAAACAAGACATAAATTCTTTATAGATTGTGATTTTCACTGCTCACCTGTGGTTCAGTGCCTTAGTGAGCCAGGGTTTTGGACTCCAGTCTTCAAATGAAAAGTTCTAAGGCTGGCTATGATTAAGTTTCAGACAAATCATCTGCCTTCTCTTCTTCTGGTTCACACATGGCCTCCTGGCCTCTGCGGGCAGGTCTGCCTCTTTGAGATGCGGACTGGCAGTCAGAAGACAGAAGCCCCATAGTTTTCCGTGAAAGAACCACTTAGCCTAGGGCCATAGATCACCTAGTATGAAAGTGTGTGGTTTAGAAGATGTCAAGCATGTTGAGGGAGCTTAGACCTCATTCCTTTACCTACCAGAAACAGAAATATGTTCATAGGTAGTTGTTTCAACAAGTATTTGTTCTAAAGTTAGAACAAAATTGAAACCTAATGTATTTACTGTCTAAACCAGACAGGTAAATAAAACAGCCAGTAAAACAAGTACCTTAGATTTTGTAATTCAAATGTATTACATCTTTTAGTTCATATTTATTTTTCTGAAAGACAGTACAATAAAATTAGTTAAAATCCATATTTAACTGAAATGGAAAGTTGAAGAATAAGATGCCTTTTTGGGGGTAGTTTATAAAAAAAAGTAGGCTGTATTAGAATATGAATATAAAAAAAGCTTCCATACATTTTAACATTATAAAATATATTTTCTTTATAGTCTGAAAGACATTAAGAGAATAGATTTTTGTTTACTATCAGTGCCACTATTACATAGCAGAAAATGTACTTGCACAGTAACACAGTTCAATTATAGCTTTCATGACTCCCTTAAACTTCCTTTCTTCTTTCTCTACTTCCCTCCCTCCCTCCCTCTTCCTTCTTGCCTTGCTGACTTCCTGCCTTCCTGCCTTTCTGCCTTCCTGCCTTTCTGCCTTCCTGCCTTCCTTTACTTTTTTTTTTTTTACAAAGAAAGATGACATTTTACTTTTTTTTAAAGTTTTAAAAATTCAAGTTCAAATAGGCACTCTGGTTTTTGAGAATTTAGGTTGAGACTTTTGATATATATTGAGTATATGGTATTTGTTAAAATATTTTGATTGATGGAGATGAAGAGATTAAATTAAAGAAAAGGCTGCTTTTCCAGGAGGTATTCTTTTTAATAATTTATTTAAACATGCTGAGTTTTTCTGCCTAATTAAAATGTGCTTAACAATAAACAATCACTTTATAGAAAACCGTGCTTGGGAAAGGGACAGTTATCAAATTTTATGTGTTTAACAAACCAAAATTATTAAAATTCTTTTTTAAAAAATTTATTTATGATACTTTAAGTTCTGAGGTACATATGCTGAACATGCAGGTTTGTTACATAGGTATACAAGTGCCATGGTGGTTTGCTGCATCCAACACCCCGTCATCTATATTAGGTATTTCTCCTAATTTTATCCCTCCCCAATTCCCCGACTCCCTGCTATCCCTCCCCTAGCACCCCATCCCCACAACAGGCCACTGTGTGTGATATTTCCATCCCTGTGTCCACGTGTTCTCATTGTTCAACACCCACTTATGAGTGAGAACATGCCGTGTTTGGTTTTTTGCTCTTGTGTCGGTTTGCTGAGAATGATGGTTTCCAGCTTCATCCATGTCCCTGCAAAGGACATGAACTCATCCTTTTTATGGCTGCATAGTATTCCATGGTGTATATGTGCCACATTTTCTTTATCCAGTCTATCACTGATGAGCATTTAGGTTGGTTCCAAGTCTTTGCTATTGTGAACAGTGCCACAGTAAACATACGTGTGCATGTGTCTTTATAATAGAATGATTTATTATCCTTTGGATATATGTCCAGTAATGGGATTGTTGGGTCAAATGGAATTTCTATTTCTAGATCCTTGAGTAATCACCACAGTGTCTTCAACAATGGTTGAACTAATGTACTGTTTCTCTACATCCTCTCCAGCATCTGTTGTCTCCTGATTTTTTAATGATTGCCATTCTAACTGGCATGAAATGGTACCTCATTGTGGTTTTGATTTTCATTTCTCAAATGACTAGTGATGATGAGCTTTTTTCATGTTTGTTGGCTATGTAAATGTCGTCTTTTGAAAAGTGTCTGTTCATATCCTTCCCCACTTTTTGAATGAGGTTGTTTTTTTCTTATACATTTGTTTATATTTTTTGTAGATTCTAGTTATTAGCCCTTTGTCGGATGGGTAGATTGCAAACCTTTTTTCCCATTCTGTTGGTTGCTGGTTCACTCTAATGATTGTTTCTTTTGCTGTGCAGAAGCTTTTAGTTTAATTAGATCTCATTTGTCTATTTCGGTTTTTGTTACCATTGTTTTTGGTGTTCTATTCATGAAGTCCTTGTCCATGCCTATATCCTGAATAGTATTGCCTAGGTTATCTTCTAGGGTTTCTTTAGTGTTAGGTCTTATGTGTAAATCTTTAATCCATGGTGCTGGTACCAAAACAGAGATATAGACAAATGGAACAGAACAGAGACCTTAGGAATAACACCACACGTCTACAACCATCTGATCTTTGACAAACCCAACAAAAATAAGCAATGGAGAAAGGATTCCCTTTTTAATAAATGATGTTGGGAAAACTGGCTAGCCATATGCAGAAAGCTGAAACTGGACCCCTTCCTTACATTTTATACAAAAATAAAACTCTTACGTTGTCTTTGTTTAGTCCCTCATGACATTAAAAATAATTTGTTTTAGGCTGGGCACAGTGGCTCATGCCTGTAATCCCAGCACTTTGGGAGGCTGAAGCGGGTGGATCACCTGAGTTCAGGAATTCAAGACCAGCCCGACCAACATGGAGAAACCCCGTCTTTACTAAAAATACAAAAAATTAGCTGAGGGTGGTGGCACATTCCTGTAATCTCAGCTACTCCAATGGCTGAGGCAGGAGAATTGCTTGAACCCGAGAGGCGGAGGTTGTGTTTAGCCGAGATTGTGCCATTGTACTCCAGCCTGGGCAACAAGAGGGAAACTCTGTCTCAAATAATAATAATTTGTTTATATATTTTTTTATTTGAATACAACTATTTGATGCTTAAAGGCTTAAGTTTCTCTAATTGCAGTTTGACCTAAAGTGATAGATGCTGCAGATTACCAGTTCATCGTCATGTGCCTTAAGTCACTGAATCCTCACATCGACCCTCTTAAGTAGCGATTACCGCCATTTCGTAGTTGTGGAAACTGAGCCTTAGAGAGTGTAAGCAACTTTCTAAAAGTCAAATGGTCATTAAATGTAAGAATCTGGAGAATAACCAAAAGTGTTGACTCTAGAATCTTATATTACTGAATTGAAAGCTAAAGACCATAGGCAAAAAATTCTGTTGAAGTGAGGATGCAGTTGATAAAATTGCCTGCTTTTTTCAAGAACAGTGGTTCATACTAAGCATAAAATTAATGTTTTCTCTGTTGTAAATTGTATCAGAATATTATGATAGGTAATAAAAAAATGAATACTTACAAACTTCAAATACCTTGTCTATTGTTCTTTCACCCTGCAGAATGGATAGGGCATGGTGAGTTAAGATCCATTTAATTGAATCATCTTCTAATTGTGTGGGTTTTGGAAATGAGAAAATTTTATTTTCTTTAAAATCAAAATGGTGCAAGAAAAATATATTAAGAGGATAGAATAGACATATAAAGGCAGATCCCTCCTCAATTGCTAACATATGCCATCATGATAAAAAAAATTAAGTATAATTGAAACAAGAAGTGTGATATGGTTTGCACTTGTGTTCCTGGCCAAATCTCATGTCAAATTGTAATACCCAGTGTTGAAGGTGGGGCCTCGTGGGAGGTGATTGAATCATGGGGGTGAATTTCCTCCATTGGTATTCTCACAATAGTGTTCTCACGAGATAAGGTTGTTTAAAAATGTGTAGCACCTTCCTTCGCTCTCTTTCCTCCTGTCTGGCCATGTAAGATGTGCCTGCTTCCCCTTCATCTTCCACCATGGTTGAAAGTTTCCTGAGGCCTCCCCAGAAGCCACTATACTTCCTACAGCCTGCAGAACCATGAGCCAATTAACTCTGTTTTCCTTATAAGTTACCCCATTTCAGGTATTTATAGCGATGTGAGAACACACAAATACAAAGTTTATTATTGAGGCTGGGCACAGTGGCTCATGCCTGTAATCCTAGCACTTTGGGAGGCCAAGTCAGGTGGTTCGCTTGAGCTTAGGAGTTCTAGACCAGCCTGGGGAACATGGTGAAACCCCGTCTCTAGCAAAAATTTAAAAAATTAGCCAGGTGTGCTGGTGCACACCTGTAGTCCCAGCTACTGGGGAGGCTGAGGTGAGAAGATCTCTTGAGCCCAGGAGGCAGTGGCTGCAGTGAACTGAGAATGTGCCACTGTACTCCATCCTGGGCAAAAGAGTGACATATGTCCCCCCTCCCAAAAAGAATAATAAAATAAGTAAATAAAATAAAGCATATTATTGAATATGTTCTAGTAATTTTTTATTATAATATTTAACATAAAATTTATCATTTTAACCATTTGTATGTACACAGTTCTGTGGTATTAAATATATTTACATTGCTGTGCAACCATTACCAACATTTATCTGCAGAACTTTCCCATCTTCCTAAGCTGAAATTCTGTACCCATTAAACACTAACTCCCCACTTCCCTCTTCCCCAAACCTAAGAAATCACCATTCTACTTTCTGTCTAATAAATTTGATGGCTCTATACACCTCATACAAGTGGAATCATGCAGTATCTTTCCTTTGTTGACTGTCTTATTTCACTTAGCATAATTTTTTAAGATTTATTCATGTATCAGAATTCCCTTCTTTTTCAGGTGTGAATGATATTCCTTATGTATGTGCCAAATTCCATTTTGGCTATTGTGAATAATGCTGCTATCAGTATGAGTGCACACTATAGTTTCATCTATAACAATATATTATAAATTTTATCTGCAACACCCTTAAAACCTTTGGAAATCCCTGAGTTCTATGTCATCCACTCTCAATGCAGTAAAAATATTTCTTGTTTGCTTTCTCAGGAGTTGTAACTACTAAAACTATGTAAAGCAAATCAGAACAAAACACTACTCTCAAAAATAATATTTCCAAAATGTCTAGAATGTTTCTATTATAGTGAATATTAAAGAAGGAACAAGGGAGGGCTGCAGTTTTAGATAGTATACATAATAGATTAAATCTACAAGCTTATCTCCTCTTCTTCTGAAAATCTATGGCATTAAGAGCAATGGAATAAAAGATATGTATCTACAACAAAGAATACAATAAGAGTAGAATAAGAGGAAAATGATTAGAAAGATAGAAGCTTTTTGGAAGTTAGACAGCCATTTCATAGATGGGTAGTGACTGGTAAAGTACTCTCATTTGGGTCCAGTGAAGAATGCAAGTACAAGGGGCTCTAACTCAGGAGAAAGTAATTTTGTCCCTAAAGAATCTCTGTTGATAGAAATAGAAAGCAGGAATAAAAGGTGGACATTAAAATGACAATTAATTGAAATTTTATGTCAAAGACCTCTCTACGCTTAGCATAAAATGTTAATAGCCAGGAAAAGTGATAATTCTTCTCTAATGAACTCTGAATAATTTAGGAATTGGTACTTACTATGGTTTGAATATCTTCTCCAAAACTCATGTTGAAATTTAATTGTCTTTGTAACAGTACTAAGAGGTGGAACCTTTAAGAGGTGATTATGTCATGAGGGATCTGCCCTCATGAATAGATTAATGCTCTTATTGAGAAAGTGGGTTCATAATCACAGGAGTGGGCTTCATATAAGAGGAGCTGAATTCATAAATTCAACCCAGTTTTGTCTATGTCTCCCTTGCTTGTGATTCTTTTCACCCTTTCATTTGCTGCCTTCCATCATAGGATGACACTTGCTGGATGCTGGTGCCCTGCTCTTGGGCTTTCTAGTCTCTAGAAATGTGAACCAAACAAACTTTTCTTTATAAATTACTCGGTTTGTGATATTCTGTGATAGCAACAGAGAACGAACTAAAACAGAAAACAAGTACTGAGAAGTAGGGCTGCTGCTGTTACAAACACCCACATATGTGGAAGCAGCTTTGGAAATGAGTAATGGATAGAGGCTGGAAGAATTTGGAGAAACAGATGAGAAAAAGCCTAGGTTGCTGTGAATAAAGCATGAAGTGCAATTATAGTGAAAGGTCAGAAGAAGAGCAGGGTAGGGAAAGTCTAAATCTTCTTAGAGATCATTTAAGTGATCATGACCAAAATGGTGGTAGAAATGGATAGAAAAGACATTCTGGTGAGGTCTCAGACCTTGCCATAAATGAACAAAGTATTAAAAATTAGAATGAAGACTATTCTTATTACAAAATATGAAAGACCTTGGCAGAATTGTGTTCATGTTCTAGGACTTTATGAAATGCAGAATTCAAGAGTGATGAACTGGAATATCAGATGAAAAAAGTATCTAAGTAGTAAAGTATTCAGGCTGCTATATGGTGACCTTTATTGCATACAGTGAAATGCCAGAGCAAAGAAATAACATAAAGACTGTACTTATAATTAAAAGGGAAGCAAAGTAGAAAGATCTGGAAAATTTGCAGCCAGACTACATAAAAATGTACATTCAAGAGAGAACACTAAAGGTGTGGGTAAGCAGCCTTTTGCTAAAGAGATTACTGTGGATAGAAGGGGGCCAGGTGTTATTCATCATGACAATAAAATAAAGACCCCAAAGGCATTTCAAAGATCTTGGAGGCTTTCCTCCCATCACAAACCCAGAGCTTTAGGAGACCAAAATAGTTTTGGGGGATGGCCCCAGAGAATGCTTCACAGGTTTGCCACCCAGAGCCATTTTGGGACTCTCCTCCCCTCATTCTAGCACAGAACAAAAAACTCATAGAACAATGACAAATTTTAATGTCACGTTTGCTGGGGACATTTGAACCATAGCATTCCTTCCAAAACTCATGTCCTTCTCACATATAAAATACATTCATCCATCACAATAGAGGCCATCGTATCATTTGGGAGCCATCACAATAGCCCCCAAAATTTCAACTTGTTCCAGCGTCAAACCCAAAGTCCATAGTCCAGAGTCTCATCTGAAACAAAAGGGTAACACTAAAGGCACTCTTTGTCCTGAGACAAATTTCTTCCAGCTGTGAGCCTGTGATATCAAATTATCTACTTTCAGAATATAATGGTGGGAGTGTCATAGGATATACATTCCCATTCTGAAAGTGAGAGCTATGCAAGAAGGAAGGGATGACTTATCTCAAGTAAGTCAAAAACCCAAAAGGGAAAGCAAGTGAGCTTGAGTGTGGCTTGGTCTCCTGCTCTGGAAGGTAAAAGTCATGGCAGTGTCTATCAGTTGATAATTATGCAGGCTCAAAGAATGCAAAAGTTCTGTGGTATAGCAGCCTCCACCTGGATTTCAAATGATGTCACATATAGCCTGGGGATTCAGGCAGAAACCTGCTGCAGGAACAGAGACACCACAGAGTCTGCATTAGGGCAGTGCCTACTGGAGTCACAAGAGTAGAGTTTTCTCTGAGACTCCAGAAATGTAGAGTTATAAGTATGAAGCTTCAACCCAAGAGAGATAAATTTTGAGCTGAGCCAGTGGAAGTATAGGAATAGGGCTGCCTGAGACCTCGGGGCCCCACCACTGCCCCAGTGTGTTCCCAGAATTTAGGAAATGGAGTCAAAGGAGATTATTCTCAAGCTCTAAGACTTAATATTGCTTTCCCTTTTGAGTTTTTGACTTACTTGAGACAAGTCATCTCTTTCTTCTTGCATAGCTCTCACTTTCAGAATGGGAATGTCAATCCTATGACTGTCCCACCATTATCTTCTGAAAGTAGATAATTGCATTTCACAGCTGGAGGAAATTTGCCTCGGGAAAGAGAGTGACTTTAGTCTCACCCATTTTTGATTCAGATGAGACTCTGGACTATGGACTTTGGGTTTGATGCTGGAACAAGTTGAGACTTTGGGAGCTATTGTGATGGCTCCCAAATGATGCGATGGTCTCTATTGTGATGGGTGAATATATTTTATATGTGAGAAGGACATGAGTTTTAGAAGGAATGCTATGGTTCAAATGTCCCCACCAAACGTGACATTGAAATCTGTCATTGTTACAGTATTAAGAAATGAGACCATTAAAAGGTGATTAGGTCATGAGGGCTCTGTCCTTATGAATAAATTAATGCCATTATCACAGGAATGGGCTCCTCATAAAAGGACAAGTTCTGCCTGATTTCTTGTGCCTCACATTCTTGAGGGCCCTTCTGTTCTTCTGCCTGCCATTTCCTGCCATGTGATGACCTTTGCCAGATGCTCATGCCATGGTCTTGAACTCCCCAGCCTCCAGAAACATAAGCCAAATAAACTTAAAAAAATAAATTACCAGATGTTAGTATTCTGTGATAACAGCAGAAAATGGACTAAAAATAAAACTAAAGCTAGAAGAAAGCCTCCTACATTCTTGTATTTGCTACTTGCAAAATGTTACATAACTCTCCTTCTTATCCCCCTAAAATCTAATTGTGGGAGTCAAGAAGCTGCGCTTATGTGCCAGGTACATACAGTCATTTTTATTAGACCCTCTTTCTCAGATGGAAAGAGGCACTAAAAAACACCAGATACAGGAGAAAAAGCAGCAAAACAAAAGATAAACGCTGACTTATACAAACAGGACAACAAAAACAATAAAAAGACATCTACAACCAGACACATCACCATGAGATTTCCATGCACTAAGGAACCAAGTGTTTCCAGAGGGAAAGACAGATGATGTAGTAAATGAGTTTCAGACTTTTCAAAAGGATTACTCTGCAGGAAAGCATGGCAATAATGCCTTCAAAGGCCTGAGAGAAAAGGAAGTTTAACCTAGAATTCTGTATCAGCCAATCTGTCAATGAAGTCAGGAGTTAGAATCAAGATATTTTAGTCATGCAATGACTCAGAATATTTCTCTGAAAAATTCCCTTCTTAGAGAGTTGTTTGAGGACATATTCTGGCCAAATAATGAATAAAAAAGAGAGCGGAGGTGGTAAGGCAGGAATAGTATATTCAACTCCTCCAAAAAGGCAGTACCAGGATGTCCCAGAATAATGCTAAGTACTACTAACAGGGATTGAACAGGAAAGAGTTCTGCAATCTGCAGGAAGGGTGAGAAGAGTGGAATACAAAAAACAAATAATATAATTAAGACATTGGGAATAATTGACTATTTGTTGGGATATATAATGAAAATTTAATTTGTGTCCCAAACATTTTTTATTGAGAGACATAGGGTGGACATTGGAATCATAAAAGAAAGCAATGTCATTATATAGTAAACATTCTTTATTGATTTTTACCTTTAAGAATCTCTCAGTAGAGGCCAGGCACAGTGGCTCACGCCTGTAATCCCAGCACTTTGGGAGGCCAAGGCGGGTGGATCACGAGGTCAGGAGTTCGAGACCAGCCTGACCAACATGGTGAAACCTTGTCTCCACTAAAAATACAAAAATTAGCTGGGCGTGGTGGCACATGTCTGTAATCCCAGCTAGTCAAGAGGCTGAGGCAGGAGAATTGCCTGAACCTGGGAGGCGGAGGTTGTAGTGAACCAAGATCGTGCCACTACACTCCGGCGTGGGCAAGAGTGAGACTTCATCTCAAAAAAAAAAATCTCTCAGTAGAAATAGTAGACAATGTAAGTGTGTCTATTGAATGGAGAGTATATGTATTTACCTTAGAATTATAAAACTGGAGATTTTATCGATAAGCAGGAAAGTGGAAGGAGATTTAAAAAGTGAAGAGAGTGATGGAAAATCTAGTATCTTCTATTTTGCAGAGTAAGAGTTAAGACATGCTATTTATGGCAAATGGCTAAAAAGTAGAGATTTAAGAAGTGCACTGGGTAACAAATATGAACTTGTTACTTTCCTACCAGAAAAAGAAATCAGCAGACAACAGCTATGTTTTGTGAATAAAAAAAAAAAAAAGCATTTCAAAAAAAATTAGAGATTGAGATACAAACAGCTGTAACAAAAACCAGAAAACAGCAAGAGCAGTTGTTCTGGAAGAACAGAAGTGTTGACGGGCTGCGAGATTATTTTATCTTTGATAAAAATAAAAGGAGCTAATTTAAAAAAAAATACAGACCAGAGAGATATTTGTTTGTGCAAACAAAAAACTGTATTTTCATTATGGCTAATATATTAACTTCTTTATTTTTAAAAATTTTTGGTATGTTTCAAATGCAAAGACGTCTTCTCATTAAAAGCAATGTAGTTATGTCCTTTAGTTTCTAAGAATTTGGAGAGAAGAGATATATTCTCTCATCTGCAAAAGTAATCTAGATCCATCAAAAATGTTTTTAAATCATGGTTTTTCCTCTCCTTATTTTAAAAGCATTAGATTTGTATTACCTTTTTATGTTTATGAAATTCTTTAAAAATACCTTCACAATAAATTTATCTGCTAGGCAAGAATGAGAGATCTAGCTGTGAAAGATTAAATGGCATGTCTTGGTCTCATGGGTAACCAGTGGTAAATCCTAAGAACCCATGTCTTTTTGACTCTTGGTCCAGAAACTATTGTCTACACTTCTGTTTACTTGTGTATAGCGTCCTGCAAATTCTGTCAGAGCCTGTGATTTCAGTAACACTACAATTTCTCTCTTAAATGGTACAAATATTCAGTTTTAATATAAATAAGTTCTGGGGATCTAATGTACAATATGTTGACTATAGCTAATAATTCTTTATTGTTTACTTGAAATTTAGTAATACAGATTTGCTTAAGTGCCCCCATCCAACAAGTACATAAATAAGTCTAATGAAGGATATGTTAATTAATTTGAATTTGGCAATCATTATACAATGTATAAGTATATCCAATCATCATATTATACACCTTGAATATCTATTATTTTTATTTGTCAAATAACCTCAACAAAGCTGAGGAAAAAAAACTGTTCTCATGTGTGGTTTCTCTTGAGAGAAAGTGAATAGTAAAATTTGTCTGCCCCCATACATTGTACAAAATATCCTTTCTGATTGCAAACAAGAAACATTTCTTTACATATTAAGTTCTAATCCTAAAAAGTTGGCATATTTACATGTTGAAGGAAAAAACTGAGTCAGTTGTAGATCAGAAAGTTGAACGTGGCTTGTCTTTTAGTCCATCTCTATTCCAGTCTTCAACACTACGCAGAGAAAAAAAGGAATAAAGCCTGAAGAAACAGGATAAAAAATTTTTTGATGCTGCTATCACAGTGAAAGGAAATGTAAATAATGACTGTATGTGTCTGTTTTTCATTTTGCTTTTGATAAATTAGATCATTATACATCTTGAAGTATAAACATAGGAAAAGATAAATTTAGATTAGTGTAATGACAGCAACTTTTGAAAAGTGGCAGACATGAGGTAAATTTTGTTAACTATTACTCCCAACACCATTACATTGCTACTGTTTGTATATGAAGGTACTATTTCTTCGTTGTGATCTTGGTTCTGAAGTTCCATGCATCAGTAATAAATCTTCTCTGTGATATATATATAATATATTAAAGTTTATTAGAACTCAATGCATACTGATGATCTGTAATACAAATTTCATAGTAAATACCTTCTCCATTTTCAACAAAATTTTCAATTTGCAGTTTTCTTCAGCCTTGAATCCCATATTTATTGATGAATTAATTTGAAAACCCTCATAAATAATATTTATATATGATGCTTTATTTAAAGTAAAGTTCTATAACAGTGAAAAGCATAGATGACAAGGACTGCTAATGTTATTATCATTTAAAACTTATATTGTGCTTTAAAGATTGAAATGCCATTTGAAATATGTAATCTCCTTTTTTTTTAACATAAAATCATTTGTTGAATTATCATTGAGAGATACAAACAAAAGAGGAGAGATTAGACCTTATACTGATAGGAGAGAGAATAAAAGAGCCAAAAATGGGTAAGTATCTAAAAGAAATAGGGGTTATATGGAAAACGTTCACATGTTTATTGTTTTCTTCCACTGTAAACACCATAATCCCTATATTAATTACATGAATTATCCCCCAAAAACATAACCATTGTGTGTGTTAAAACTACTTTTCTTTGTCAGATTGCTGCTTATACTAGGTATAGCAATTCTGAGTAAATGAAACTGAAAAGAAGAGAAAATTATACTCCCTTTGTACTGGAAGATAGAGTAGCTCTTTTCTTTTTTGATACTGACATCTATTGGAAAAACTGAAGAATATATTGATAGTTTGCTTTCTCAAGGCCAAAAAAACTAATTAAATTTGAAACTCAAATTTAAATTAAAAATCATGAATTTATAGTACATTAACCATTTTAAAAGCACCGTTCTCTAACTGCTTGAAAACAGTTAGGTTTTTAATCCTATAAAACTTTTAAATTCAGTAGTTGTTATTGCAAATACAGTGATATATTCTTTAAAACTATGCATTCTAGATATTCATGATTCAAACTATTGAACTTTAGTGAAAGAAAAGAATAAAGTTTGGCTTATAGTCAAGTTTGCCTGTCAGGCACTCTGAATTGTTTTTATCATTTGGATTGATGAGACATAAAGAAAATATGCTTTCCAAAAGAATTAAATATGTGAACGTCCTTTTCATAGAAAAAGTATTTTTGGAATGTTAGAGGTTTTTTCCCAAATTTATTTAAAATATGTGTATGCCCAGTAAGGCATGTATGCTTATTATGTAACTACTACTCTATTCTGTCTTTAAGTAGATCTGGGAGTGCTTGGTCTACACAGGGTTTTTTGTGTCTAAATAACCTCTCATGCATTTCTATGGGAATATAGAGCACAGAATTCTGAGGAAACACTCCTGATAAAACAGCCTATAAAGTACACGTTTTCTCTACCCTGAGCTGGGTTGGAGAGCTTACCAAGGAGTCCATCTTTGTCTTTGAGCTTTTACCAGTACTATAAAATCAAGCCTGTGATAGAAAAGAGTACCTTTCTCAAAATTTAACTTATTTTTATTCTTAATTAGAAATTATACATTAAAAATTACATAAGAAATATATGATTATATTACAAATGCAAACACTATATGCAGAGGAAAAGTGATCATTTTTTCCCTAATACTCCTACTTCTCATCTCCCAGGTAAAACGGTGAACTTAAGTTTTCTAGACTTAATGTATTTACGTATCTGTGGATGTATATACACAAAAGATATGGTGTGCATTTCTATCTATTATTTATATGTAATTTGCACATCTACATATGTGGGGATACGTGAATTTTAGAAATTTATAAAATCAATATGTAGAATTACCAAAAAATACAAAAAAATAAACTACCAAGCCCCCAAATGGTACCATCAAGAAACATGTTCCCAATATTTTACAAACATCATCTCAGACTTTTCACATCTCTAAACAGATATAAAACAGAAAGATAAAATGGGATCATACTCATGTCATCTTAAAATTTAAAATATTTTAAAAATAACCTGAAATTTGTAAATTTTTTACAAATTGAAAAAAAATCAAAGGGATCACTGACTTATAAGTGCTTTTTACCTAAAAGATATTAATTCCTAAAAATTAGATCCCACCAAACCTAAGAGGGAAAAAAAGAAAATATAGAAGAAATATGAACAAAAATATAACTTTTCTTTACATTTTCAAATTATATCTATTGGCTCTTGGCTATGTAAAAATAAAGGAATTTGTAAACTTAAGTTCCTAACTTCCTTTTCATCCCTTAACTCATTTTCTGTTAACCATACTAATTGTAAATGGTCATGGTTCTATAATGTTTAGTCCTGCAATTTAGTAGCTTTATACTTATCTATTTTATATTTCATTTATAGATTTTTATTGTGCTGTATTCATATTTCTTTGCCCTGTTCATTTGTAGTTTCATTCTGATTCTCATGATGATGGTCGAGGGACAGACACACAATTTTATTTTGACTTGTGTTACAGGGGCTAGATCTTACTCATACTATAATAAGAAATCAATGTGGTTTTAAGATTAAATAATACTATAGGCCGGGCGCGGTGGCTCACACCTGTAATTCCAACACTTTGGGAGGCCGAGGCGGGTGAATCATGAGGTCAGGAGTTTGAGACCAGCCTGGCCAACATGATAAAACCCCATCTCTACTAAATAAATATGAAAAATTGGCTGGGCATGGTAGTGGGTGCCTGTAATCCCAGCTACTTAGGAGGCTGAGGCAGGAGAATCACTTGAACGTGGGAGGCGGAGGTTGCAGCGAGCTGGGATCATGCTATTGCATTCCAGCCTGGGTGATGGTGTGAGACTCCATCTCAAAAATAAAAAAGATTAATAAATATTATATAAAATACCAAGCAATGACAATTTAGTCCATAGAAGTAGATGACATTTTATCCCTTTCTATAAAATCAGATATACCACACTATTTCTTTGGGTTTTGTTTTTGTTTTCAAGAAATCTGTATAGGAATGTCCTTTAAATACATTTCTTGAATGTCTTTGGGCTTTCTGGAGTGATACAAGTAAATAAATTTACTTCAGTAAATATATTCAATAGATATACTTTAATAAATATATTCAATAGACTTATTCAGTGTATTTACCTTTCAATAAGGAAAATAGATTTAGTAAAAATTGTATATACAGGAAAAGAAGCTATAAAGAAATATCTTATTGTCTTAAGCAGATATAATTACTTGAGAAACTCTTATCTTTGATATTTGTTTCCCAATTAAGTTATTTGTGCCTATCACTTGCGATGCTAAGGTTTTTCAGATATAAAATATTTACTGGGTAGTGTTTGTGTATGAATGAAAATGAGCGGAAGGAAACAGATTGCTACCCTCTTCCTTGAGCTCTCTCACACAGTCTCTGCAACTCTCGACTCTGTTCTTGGCCCTTCACCTGTGTCTTCCTCTTCACCAATTCTGGATTCTGGATAAGCATAATTCTTCCTCACACCTCTGGAGCAATGGAGAAGCTTAGCTTGCTAAGCCCTCAAAATCCATTGGAACTGAAGTTTGAGGAAATCTTCTGGTTCTCTCTCACTGGAACTTTAGAAAAAAAAGTGTACTAAACCACCAATCAAAGTCTTAGGGAAGCCTGTCAACAAATGTCACCCTTCACTCCAACTGAGTCATATGTCAGGTGTTCTTTAAGTCTTGATGCCTGAGTCAATCTAGGCATGATCACTGAATTTACCTCACCCTTCTGAGGTCTACAGAATGAATGCTGCAATCCCACATGTGACCCTCTCTGTGGGACTGGAGGTACCTAAGTACCATCTTCAACCTGAACCCGGGGGATGGCTACAGAAGAAACCTGAATTGGAAGGATATGCTATGCACCCAACTTATTTAAATGTACTTATTGAGATTCACTTGATGTCTGGGCCATATCCTCTATGGACAGCTCTGTACCTCTGCCTGGAATGTTGGCAATCTTGTACACAAAGGGTGGCCACAAACACTTGTTTTATTTTTATATCTGGGGATGGGACACCCTTAGGATTACAATGAAGACTAACTACAAACAATTAACTTACATATGCAATCTGGAGCTTCTGCTCTAAGTCATGCTGTGGTGAACAAAACACTCTAGCATGTTCTGTTTGTGTGGAAACTTACAAAAAGAGCACATCCCTGTCTCGTTGAATTGTAGTTATGAATTTTAGATCTGAGGTTATCCGAGGCCCTCAATATTTGCTTTATAAGTGGCCTATAGTGCTAAGCCACAGAGATAGTTACTTAGATATCTGGATGTTCCTCCACCTTTGAGATAGTCCATTTCTTCATAATTTCTGTCATTCTTTAAAGTCAGCTTAGGTTTGTTGCATGAATCCTTCCCCCAAATTTCTCAAGTGTCTTGATGTTTATTGCAATGTTTATAATAAGAAGATAAAAGGCATGGTGTTAATGTTAATTAAATGTTAAGAGACTGGTTAAAAAATTGTAACACACACATGGCATAATACTAGACAGCCAATTAAGTAATGATACAAATCTTATGTTATGACATGGAAAGACACAGTAAATTGTTTAGTGAAAGTGTGTGCTGATTAAATGCATTACACTTTGCTAAATGAGGAAAGTAGAATATTCTCCCATGCAGAATAATTCCAAATAATTTGTGTTGATATTCTGCCGTCCAGGAGGTAAGCACAACTCCTCACAACCCAAATGTAGATCAAACATAGTGACTTCCTTTCAAAAAGTGCAGTATAGAAAGGGGAAAGAAAGTGTACACTTTACACTGACAAATACTACTGTGGTAGGTGATCAAGGTCAAAATCAACAGTGATAAGTCATGTTGACAGTATGTATCCTTGATAGAAGGTGTTGAAAATGACATTTTACGTCTGTGTTCCTCCTCCCATAAACCATAACCCAAGTCTAACTATGAGAAAAAAATAAGTCAAATCCAAATATAGTAACATTCTACAGAATGCCTAACCAGTGCTCTTTAAAACCATCAAGATCTTCAAAACAAGGAAAGTCTTAGACACTGTTACAGCCAAGAGGATCCTAAAAAGACATGATGGCTACATAGAACATATCTGTCCAGGATGAGATCCTGGAAGAGAAAAAGGACCTGGGGTAAATACTAGGGTGATATGAATACAGTATGGACTTTAGTTAATAATAATGTATCAGTATTCGTTCATTAATTATGACAGCTGTGCTCTGCTAGTGTAATTAACTTGGAATGGGGTATATGGAAATACTCTATACTATCTCTACAAATTTTCTGAAAATTTGATTAAAATTTTAAATGTTAAAAAATAAAAAATATAAGCATTTGTTGGTGGAGAGTACATATAGATGTATGTATGTATATACATAGCTAGAATGACATTATAATATGCTAACCTTGGTTATTCCTTGATGGTAGGTATACTTTCTTTCTGTTTATCTGTATTTTTTATTTTATTTATTGCTTGTGTAATAAAAAATAAATGTTTCTGTTTCCTTTTATACATCTCATTTCAGCTATTAAATACAAGCTACAGAAATAGCACACAATAAAGAAATGTATTTTCTCACAACAGATCCAGAGGTAAGGTTAATACTCTCATGCAAAAGTCAGAGTTCTGGGAATGTTTCAGTCTCTCAGCTGCCTGCCTTTAGCATGAAAGCATTGCCCTCAGGTTTGCTCACCCCTGGTCAGAGGATAGATGTCAGCATTAATTACATGGCAACATGCTTTCTTATTTATATCCATGGAAGAGAGGAAAACATCTCCTCCAAGCTTCCTAAAAGATTTCAGTCAACTCAGGTAACTGTACCTACCCCTAACTAGTCACAGTTGCAATCACATATTACAAATGTTCACTGGCTTAACCCAAATTCTCTGAACCAGTTGCTGTTAATGGAGTAGGGAATTACAGGTTAGGCCTAATCAAATTCAACTAGAACCAGAAATAGAGTAACATTCCCCTGATACATAGGTTGCCTGAAGAAGACTGAAACAGACTCCTTCATAAACTTCTTACTTGTCTGCAGATGGAACATGGGGTGGTCACTTTACTGACTCCAGTTGTTCCAAGCAAAGTATAAGAAAAGACACCAATGAGCATTTTTTATATGTTTATTGGCCTCATATATGTCTTCTTTTGAAAAGTGTCTGTTCATATCCTTCGCCCACTTTTGAATGGGTTTGTTTGTTTTTTCTTGTAAATCTGTTGTAGTTCTTTGTAGATTCTGGTTAATAGCCCTTTGTCAGATGGGTAGTTTGCAAAAATTTTTTCCCATTCTGTTGGTTGCCAGTTCACTCTAATGATTGTTTCTTTTGCTGTACAGAAGCTCTGGAGTTGAATTAGGTTCCATTTGTCTATTTTGGCTTTTGTTGCTAGTGCTTTTAGTGTTTTCGTCATGAAGTCCTTGCCTGTGCCTATGTCCTGAATGTTTTTACCTAGGTTTTCTAGGGTTTTTATGGTGTTAGGTCTTATGTTTAATTCTTTAATCCATCTGGAGTTAATTTTCAGTGTAAGGTATCAGGAAGGGGTCCAGCTTCTGCTTTCTGCACACTGCTAGCCAGTTTTCCCAACACCATTTATTAAACATTTATTAAACAGGGACTCCTTTCCCCATTGCTTGTTTTTGTCATGTTTGTCAAAGATCAGATGGTTCTTGATGTGTGGCATTGCCTCCAAGGCCTCTGTTGTGTTCCATTGGTCTATATCTCTGTTTTGGTACCAGTACCATGCTGTTTTGATTACTGTAGCCTTATAGTATAGTTTGAAATCTGATAGCATGATGTCTCCAGCTTTGTTCTTTTTGCTTAGCATTGTCTTGGTTATGCGGGCTCTCTTTTGGTTCCTTATGAAGTTTAAGGTGGTTTTTTCCAGTTCCGTGAAGAAGGTCACTGATTATTAGAGAAATGCAAATCAAAACCACATTGAGATACCACCTCACACCAGTTAGAATGGCAATTGTTAAAAAATCTGGAGACAACGGATGCTGGAGAGGATGTGGAGAAATAGGAACACTTTTACACTATTGGTGGGAGTGTAAACTAGTTCAACCACTGTGGAAGACAGTGTGGTGCTTCCTCAGGGACCTAGAAATAGAAATTCCTTTTGACCCAGCAATCCCATTACTAGGTATATACCCAAAGGACTATAAATCGTTCTATTATAAAGACACATCCACATGCATGTTCATTGCGGCACTGTTTACAATAGCAAAGACCTGGTACCAACCCAAAACCCATCGACGATAGACTGGACCAAGAAAATGTGGCACATATACACCATGTAATACTATGCAGCCATAAAAAATGATGAGTTCATATCCTTTGTAGGGACATGGATGAATCTGGAAAACATCATTCTCAGCAAACTGATACAAGAACAGAAAATCAAACACCGCATGTTCTCACTCATAGGCGGGTGTTGAACAAATGAGAACACATGGACACAGGGAAGGGAGCATCACACACTGGGGTCTGTTGAGGGGAGAGTCAGGAGAGGGACAGTGGGGGGATGGGTGGGGAGGTTGGGGGAGGGATGACATGGGGGAGAAATGTCAGATGTTGGTGACAGGGGGATAGAGGCAGCAAACCACATTGCCATGTGTGTACCTATGCAACAATCCTGCATGATCTCCACATGTACCCCAGAACCTAAAGTACAATAAAAACAAAAAAACAAACAAACAAAAAAACACACTGATTGGCTGGTGCAGTGTCTCATGCCTGTAATGCCAGCACTTTGGGAGGCTGAGATGGGTGGATCACTTGAGGTCAAGACACCAGCCTGGCCAACACAGGCCTGTGAAGGCCCATCTTTGCTAGAAATACAGAAATTTTCCTGGCATTGGTGGTGGATGCCTGTAATCCCAGCTATGTGGGAGGCTGAGGTAGGAGAATCACTTGAACCCAGGAGATGGAGGTTGCAGTGAGCTGAGATCACAACACTGCAGTCTAGTCTGGGCTTGACAGAATGAGACTCCCTTGAATTGGGAAATATGAACTAATGGTATAATCAGCAATTAGTAAATCAGTGGTAGATTCATACTCATTTGTTCACATATTGTCTGTGGCTGCTTTCATATTGCACAGTGGCAGAGCTGAGTAGTTATGACAAGGACCATCTGGCTTGCAAAGCCAAAATATGTTCTGGTCAGCCCTTTATAAGAGCAGCATGCCAACCTCTGACCTAAAGTCAACCAAAGACTTTGCTCTCTTTCTTAGTGAAGAAGATCAGCAATCTTCTCATTTGTCACTTTATTGAGGTCTCTCCACCCCATCAACAAATGCACATCTAATTATCCACCTGGGACCAATAATAGACAAATGGGATTTGCCCCTAGGACAACTCTCCCAGAAGGCTCTGAACAAGGTCAAAACATTAATCCAACTTCAAGGCTGAAGTTCCATTGTTCATTCTAAATGACTTCCAACTATGTTTTTCCATAGAGCCTACCAGAATTTTTGCAATGAGGGTGGCACTAGGAATTTGCAATGAAGGTATCCCCCAGCTGCCAGCTTTATTCCAGATGCCTTTGTTTCACATCCACCATTATTGAAAGCATTTTCATTCTATTGTGTTTTGAGTCATATGTTTTGACACCCTGAAACTGTATTGAGTGAGGGCTCCATCTAGTGACAGAGCATGCATACTTCCTTTTCAGTTTTGAGTCTGAGGAACTATTTCTATTGCCTCTTAGGAAAATGCTTCGGCTTAAAAATAGCCTGCCTCCTAAGGAAAGATTCTTTCTTTCTCATACGTAATTACCCAATACAGAGCCAAATGAAGACCATGTGGTAGGGATGATACACAAGCCGTGGACAAGCTCTTGAATTCAAGGTCAGCCTCTCCGCAATTTCCTTGTTAGCTCTGGATGCGTGATAATATTTTGGGCAGCACATGCTGGCTAACCAGGTGGTACCCTAACACTTTTGAGGTTACGGCCTCGTGAATACTTTTGAAACAGGAAACGTTGATCTAACTATTAAAGTATTACAGAGCTATAAAGCCTCTCCCTCTTTTTTCATTGCTTTTTCTGATTCCTTACTTCTGTTGTACTAGCTTATTAGGGCCTGAGACCTGCCATCAGCATATGCTGGCGATCTCCTTTCCCTTTAGTAGATATTCTAGGCATAGTTTAAAATTAAATTCAAACTGAGCATATGTGCCCTCAGGCTGCCTGTGCTGGCTAATGACCTGTACTTTTACTGAGGCCAGTACAGCTGGCATTAACTCGCCATACCCTGTGCAATCAGAATCTGCAATAAACGTCTGTGTGGCTAACAGGTCATTTAAGGCCTGTGAGCGTGCATGTTTGCTGCGATATATTTACCTCTATACCATTGCTCGGAATCAGCTTTGATTCTTGTGTGTTCACTGAGGTCTAGCATTTCTATAGAGACAGCCCATTGCCTGCAGATAAGATCACTGTGTACTGCCGTGAATGATGATGTCTGTAACCCATATTTATTAAGGTTTAGAAGTGTTCCTCCAGGACACGGCATTTAAAGTAAATCACACTTTCCTTTCCAGAACATCTTCCAAAAGTGCAGATTTGGAACTTTGTTTATTGCCATATAGTTAAAGACAGGTTGATAATGCCAAAGCACTGATAGGTGTAAATGTCTTGCTTGAGTCGACCTTAGAGAGGCTTCTAAAGTGGTTGGAAAGCTTTCAGAATAGTAATGTTAGTCCTGCAATCTTAGATAGATGTGCACTTTTCGAGTTTAGTCTGATGTAAGAACCTAAGTGAATGGCTAAAATGGGTTAAAATTGTCTTTAAAAAATGTTACATGATATTTTATTTCTTTTTCTTTTCTTTCTTTTTTTTTCTTTTTCTTTTCTTTTTTTTTTTTTTTTTTTTGAGACAAGAGTTTCACTTTTGTTGCCCAGGATGCAGTGCGATGGTGCGATCTCGGCTCGCTACAATATCTACCTCCTGGGTTCAAGCAATTCTCCTGCCTCAGCCTCCCAAGTAGCTGGGACTACAGGCACATGCCACCATGCCCAGCTATGTTTTGTATTTTTAGTAGAGATGGGGTTTTGGGGTTTCACCATGTTGACCAGGATGGTCTCGATCTCTTGACCTCATGATCTGCCTGCCTCGGCCTCCCAAAGTGTTGGGATTACAGGCGCGAGCCACAGTGCCCGTGCCTTTTTTTCCCTTTACATTTAGTGTTTGGAGGTTGTAATTGCCAAAGCAGTGTAATGTGGTCACCTAGGTTTTGTTGCAGTCTATTCTTTAGTGTCTCTTGCAGAATGTTACTTGTGATGTGCCTACTTATAATTATTGAATATTAATCTCTTTGTAATCCTTTTGAATAAAAAAAGTCTGAAGGAAACTATTTCTTAATTTTAGAGATAGTAAATAACTATTCTAAAATAATACTTTATGAATAGTTATTTATGATATTAAATAACTATTCTAAAATAATACTTTATGAACTATTCTAAAATCATACTTTTGTTTACCTTCAACACCATATGTAAGCAAAATTTATCGATAATTATTCCTAAGTAGTGTTTTTCAAACTCTCCACAGAATATTTTTAGTATATTTCAGTGAAATAACTTTTCAGTATTCATGGACATTGTTTTAATTTCTATAAAATACTGATTGCTATAAGTTTTTATGATTCTATGGTGCTATTTGGAATCTAATTAAGATGTATTTTTATAATCTATTGAAAAAATTTAGAATGTCAACTTAAATTATTAGAAATTTCCCAACATGGAAAAAATAAAATAGAATCACTCTCCATTATCTTTTTTCCAACTGTCTACTGGAATTCTACTGAATGAATAAGAGCCCTTTTGAACTCAGCATTTCTCAAACTGAGCACCTGACCTCCCTCTTACAGCCCTAATCTTGCTCCATCCAAAGACTTCTGTATCTCAGTCGTCAGAAATACCAAAATTCTACTTTCTCAAGCCAAAAGCTTGGATCATCCTGGACTCCTCTACTTCTTATACTCCCCACACTGAATTCATTAGGAAGTCTGATTGATGTTACACTAAAAATATATGAAGAATGTGACCACTTATCACCTTCACTGCTTTGACTCCCATCCAGCTTCTTACTGGATTACTGCAGTAGCCTTCTCCCTGGTTTCTCCACTTTTCCCCCTTTTCCCTTAAGTAGTTTTCTTAAGACAGCACCTGGAATGATAACTTTTCTTAAAACATAAGACGAATCCTGTTCCTAGTCTTTAAAACCTACAAACAGCTCAGCATTTCACTGAAAGTAAAAGCCAAAGTTTTTACAATGTCCAAAGGGCTCTGTATGATGGGTGCTTTCTTCCTCTCTGACTCCTCTTACTACTCTCTTCCTTCCTACTCTGAGCTCCCCATACCAGCATATTTGCTGTCCCTTGATACACCATACACTCAGCTGCCCTGGGGCTTTGCACTCATTGCTCCCTCCACCTGGGTGGTCTTCCCCCAGCATGTCAGCATGGCTCACTCTTGATTCATCTCAAGTCTTTGCTCAAGCATCTTTCTGACAATTCCCCTTAATAGAGCAACCTACTCTCCTCACTCAGCACCACCAATCCTTATCTGGCTCTACTTCATCCTTCATCTCTTTTTCCTGTGATGTCTCTAGTATCCATATAACAGGCTTATTTATTATGTTTATTACTTAGTATCTGTCACTTCTTATAAGAATATATACAAGGCTTGGGGTCATTGTCTGTTCGTTACCAATGTATCATGCTCAACACATGGTACACAATTACCGAACAAATGAAAGTAAGATTTTTTAATGAATATTTACATATTTATATACACACCTATAAATTATTTAAATATGCTTAAAATTATATGTATGAGTACATGATAAATTCTTTAATTCCTTACTATGGAGAAATAATATGCTTTTAGTTTCCATTATTTTAATCTTTAATGAACAAGCATGTATGTAAATATTTTTGTACTTTCCCATTTATAAAAAAAGTGCCTTGGGTAGTTTTACAATGTCTCAATTAACCATGTGTTATATCTCATTTTAAGAAATTAAAGTATATGCGATATTGATTTAAGTAACATAAGGGAAAAGCATTGTACTAGACTATGAATAGTAAAACTTTTTAGATATGCTACTCTACAATTCTGGGTAAGTTACTTAAAATTCTTGAGCTTGTTTTTCTCTACTTTTAGAATGATATACACTTTATTTATCATCTATGCCATTTGTTTATAAGGTTAAATATGATAACATAAGGTTGATTATTTTAAGAACTGTAAGACTCTTTACAGAGTATAAAACTACACTCTGTAAATATTGTTTTACCATATTAAGTTACCCTCAAACTTTGAATTGTAGTTACCCTTCAGACTCTTATGTTTCTATGCTTTTAGAATTTTTTAATGTTTATAGATTCAGGGAGTACGTGTGCAGGTGTGTTACATGGATATACTTCATGATGACCAGATTTGGGCTTCTTGTGTACCCATTACCTGAATAGTGAACACTACCCAATGGGCAATTTTTCAACCTTTATTCCCTCCCTCCCTCCCCCACTTTTGGCGTGCCCCAGTGTTTATTATTTTCTTTGGTATGTCCATGTGTACTCATTGTTTAGGTCCCACTATAAGTGAGAACATGTGATTTTTGTCTATTTCTGAATTATTTCACTTGGAAAAATGGCCTCCCACTCCATCCAGGTAGCTGACAAAGACATGATTCATTCTTTTTATGACTGTGTAGTATTCCATAGGGTATGCATACCACATTTTCTCTATCCAGTAATCTGTTGATGAACTCTTAGGCTGATTCCATGACTTTGCTATTGTGAATAATGCTGTGATACACATAATAGTGCAGGTGAATTTTGGATATAACAATTTGTTTTCTATGGATAAATACCCAGTAGTGGGATTGCTGAGTAGAATGGTAGTTATATTTTTAGTTCTTTAAGAAATTTACATAGTGTTTTCCATAGAGGTTGAACTTAACATTTCCACCAATGGTGAATAAGCATTCCCTTTTCTCTGCATCCTCAGTAACATTTGTTATTTTTTGACTTTTTAATAATAACCATTCTGACTAGTATGAGATAGTATCTCACTGTGGTTTTAATTTGCATTTCTCTGATGATTAGTGAGGATGAGCATTTTTTCATGTGTTTGTTGACTGCTTCTGCTTGTATGTCTTCTTTTAAGTTACTTATAGATTCTGAATATGGATGCATAGTTTGCAAATATTTTCTCCCATTCTGTGGGTTTTCTGTATACTCGGTTGATTATTTATTTTGCTATGTCGAAGTTCTTTGGTTTAATTAAGTCCTGTTTGGTTATTTTTGTTTTTGTTGCATTTGCTTTGGGGATTTTAGTCATGAATTATTTACCTAGGCCAATGTCCAGATAATTTTTCCTAGGGTTTCTTGTAGGACTTTATAGTTTCATGTCTTACATTAAAGTCTCCACTCCGAGTTAATTTTTGTACACAGAGAGAGACACGGGTCACGTTCATTCTGCATATGACTATCCCATTTTCCCAGCACCACTCATTCAATAGAATGTTCTTTCCCCGTTCTATATTTTTGTTGACTTTGTTGAAGATCAGTTGGTTTAAGTATATGGCTTTATTTCTTGGTTCTCCATTCTGTTTTATTCATCTATGTGTCTGTTTTTATACCAGTATCATTCTGCTTTAGTTATCAGAGCCATTTAGAATTAGTAATGAAAAATCTCCCAACAATGGTAACAGAAATGCCCAGGATCAGACAGATTAATAGTCAAATTTTACCAAACACATACACACACACAAAAAAACTGGCACCAGTATTACTAAAATTATTTTTAAAAAATCAAAGAGAGGGATTTTTCCCTAATTCATTCTATGAAAGCAATATTATCCTGATATCAAAGTCAGGCAAGGACACAATAATAAAATAAGAAAACTGTAAGATAATATCCCAGATGAACATAGATGCAAAAATTTTTAACAAAATACTAGCAAACTAAATCCAACAGACATGAAAAAGGTAATATATCATGATCAAGAGATTTTTATTCCAAGGATGTAAGGGTAGTTCATCGCATACAAATCAATAAATGTGAGTCACCATAAAAACAGGATTAAAAACCAAAAACCATATGATCATTTCAATAAATGCAGAAAAAACATTCAATAAAATCTAACGTCCCTTTATGATAAAAAGTCTCAACAAACTAGATATAGAAGAACATAACTCAAAATAATAAAAGCCATATATAACAATTTAATGGTCAACGTCATATTGGATGCAGAAGAGTTGAAAGTATTCCCCTTAAGAACTGGAACCAGACAAGGATGTCCACTCTCACCACTCCTATTGAACGTAGTACTGGAACTCTTAGCCAGAGCAATAGAGCAAGAGAAAGAAATAAAAACCATGCAAATTGGAAAAGTGGAAGTCAAATTATCTGTTTGCTGGGAACATGATCTTATACCTAGAAAACTCTAAAGATTCCTTCAAAAGACTCCTAGATTTGATAAATGACTTCAGTAAAGTTTTAGGATACAAAATCAATGGACAAAAATCACTGGCATTTCTTTACATCAATAATCTTCAAGCTGAGAGCCAAATCAAGAACTCAGTTTCAATTGCAATAAGCCCCTGCAAAATCAAATACCTAGAAATATATTTAACCAAGGGGATAAAGATCTCTACAAGGAGAACTATAAATCACTGATTAAAGAAATCACAGATGACACAAGTAAATAGGAAAACATCCCATGGTCATGTATTGCAAGAATCAACATAGTTAAAATGACTGTAGAGCCCAAAGTAATCTACAGATTCAGTAAAATTCTTATCATATTACCAATGACATTTTTCACAAAATTTAAAAATTATTCTACAATTTATCTGGGACCAAAAAGAGCCCAAATAGTCAAAGCAATTTTAAGCAAAAGAACAAAGCTGGAGGCATCACTTTATCTGACTTCAGGCTTTTCTATGTTGACATTTGTAGTAGCAGAGAAAGAGATAATGATTACCTTTTATTATTATTTTCTTATTTTATTTATTTTATTATTACTGGTTTTTTGAGGCAGCATTTTAATCTGTTTAGGCTGGAGTGCTGTGGTGCTGTTACAGCTCAATGTAGCCTCAATCTCCTGGGCTCTGGTGATCCTCCCACCTCAGTCTCCTGGGTTGCTGGGACTATAAGTGCATGCCACTATGCCCAGTTAATTATTTGTCTTTGTTTTAGAGATGGGTTTCCACAATGTTGCCCAGTCTGTTCTCAAACTCCTGAGCTCAAGAAAGCCACCTGTCTCAACCTTTGAGAATGCTAGGATTACAGGCATGAACTACCACATCTGGTCACCTTTGATTATTTCTGATGACCCCATCCTAAAGTGGCATAGCAAAACTATGATAAGATTTGATCATATAGAAACCTAGCTAGAGTTATAAACTATTTGCAAATTGTTAAACATGTATTAGTCTGTTTTCACACTGCTATAAATATACTACCTGAGACTGGGTAACTTATAAAGGAAAGTGGTTTAGTTGGCTCACAGTTCTGAAAGGCTGGTAAGGCCTCAGGAAACTTATAGTCAGGGCAGAAGGTGAAGGGGAAGCGAGGCACGTCTTACATGGCAGCAGGAGAGAGAGAGCACAGGGGAAACTTCCATTTTTAAAATTATCAAATCTCAAGAGAACTCATTCACTATCATATGAGAACAGCATGGGGGAACCGTCCCCATGATCCAGTCACCTCCCATTGTGTCCTTCTCTCAACATGTGGGGATTACAACCTGAGATGAGATTTGGGTGAGGACACTGAGACAAATCATATCAAAAGCTGTTTATTGAAACCTATCTAAAGGTAACCTTCTGAGGCAGACAATTATCTTCATGAAGACAAGAACAATGTCATGTTCATCTGTGCAGCCTGCATCCTAACAGGGTGCCAGACACATGGTAAATGTATTAAACAGGGTCCACCAGAGAAACAGAACCAACAGAATTGTGTGTGTGTGTGTGTGTGTACATACACACACACATATACACATACATATATGGCATTCATACATGTATGGATTATATATATGTATGGATAAAGGGATATATGGATTATTTATGGATACATACATGTTTACACACATGCAAAATTTATATATGTATATACATATATGTATTAATATGTATATGGATTTTATATGAGTTAATACATATATGACATGTGTATATGTATACATATACATACATTGTGTGTGTGTGTGTGTGTGTGTGTGTGTATATATATAGAGAGAGAGAGAGAGAGAGAAAGAGAGAGAGATTTATTTTAATGATCTGTGGATGAGTTGATATTGCAGCTTGAGTCCAAAGGCCATCTGCAGGCAGAATTTTCTCTTTATTGGGGGAACATTTGTCTTTTTTCTCTCAAAGCTTTCAACTGATTAGATGTGGCCCACCCACATTAGGGAGGGTAACTGGCTTCATTCAAAATGTACTGATTTAAATATGAATCTCCTATGGTTTGTATGTGTCCCTCAAAAGCATTTGTTGGAAACTTATTCTCCAGTGCAGCAGTGATGGGACATGGGGCCAAATGAGAGGTGATTAGGCCACGAGGGCTCTGTCATTATTGATGGATTAATGCCATTATGACAGGAGTAGGTTCATTATTGTGCAAGTGGGTTCCCTATAAAAGGGTGAGTTTCATCCTGTTTTCCATGTCTCTTACATTCTTTTGCCCTTCTTCCTTCAGCTGTAAGTTGATGTAGCATGAAGCCCCTTGTCAGGTGCTTTCCTTTTGATCTTGTACTTCCCTTCTCCAGAACTGTGGGAAATAAATTTTTGTTCATTGTAAATTACTCAGCCTCATGCATTCTTTTATAGCAGCACAGAGTGCATTAAGATAAATATCATCAAAAAAATACTTTCACAGCAATAGCCATATCAGTATTTGACCAAATACGTAGGTTCCTTGGCCTAACCTATTTGTCACATAAATTTAACCATCAAAGTAGGTGACTAACAAATATTTTTGAATGACCGTGCTGGATAATTATAAATATATTTGCAATACTGTTTAGTTTCATGTGGAATTTATGGTAGTTTATTAATTTTCAGTTAAACTATATCATTTCAGTTTTGTTATTTCATATGTGTACATTTAGGTAGATCAGATTTACAGATAAATAGATGAATGGAAAAAACAGATGGACAAATGGTATATAGACATAATACAAATATACAGTTCTAGTTAATAACATTTGGGGAATATTAAGTCATTACAGATTTACATTTTATAATTTTTAATACTGCTTTGTATCAGACACAGGCCTGACAAAATTTACTATCAAGATTACTATAAAGTGAGATGAACACAACTAAGAATTTGCCATAAATGAAATCCCTGCAACGAGAAAGGGAGAAATCCTTCTGCCCCCTGCGTGGTATATGAAGAAGAAGGAAATAGTGGTGACAGAAGATCGGGTGTTAACTTTAAAGTTCCTGCTTCTCACTGCTCCCTGATCAATCCCCTTGAAGTTTAATGGTGCTGTGAAAGTATCAACATATGTGAGAAGTTCTCTTCATCTAGCATGAGATTACCTGTATATTTCCAAGAGAACTTTGGGATTTGGCTCAGCTCCGTTATTCAATATGGTGCAAAAGTGATAAATTAGCATTAACCAAGGGTGGTGGCTGGATAAACAAAAGTGAGAAAACAAGTTTATGCATGTCCTGGCAGAGAAATACATAGGATCTGAGAATGTTGGAGAAATAATATAGATGTAGGGATCGTAAGAAGAGACCACACAATATGCAGGACCTTTGTCACTAGAAGCAAATGGATGAATACCACAGACCTTAATGATGAGGGTCAGATGCGTTGTATCAGATGTAGCAAATCATATTTATAGTATGCTTTGAAGTATGTTTTTCTGAGAATTCACAAATTAGCAAAGTTGATGGAACTGGAATATCTTTGAAAGTATTATCCTGTCCCGTGTGCAGCCTGTTAGTATTCTATATCTTGGGACAGAGGGACAGAGTCATGCCTCAGATTGATGTTGGTACAGATATTTTCAATGTTGCGCTTACTCCTTTAAAGCTTTCTTGCTTAATTCCTGTTTTCCCTAGGAAAGGCAGTGACAGAATTATTTTGTAAATGTACATTCTAACTGAGAAAGAGCCTGGGGGAGAAAGTAGTTACCCTGTGTTCTTTTCCAGTCCTGGACTCATGCCCTAGGAGCATGCAGTGAGAAAAAACAGAACTGAAATCTCAGCAGAAGAATTAAAAACAAAGCAATCAATCTCTGCACTGTCTTTTACCACTTCTGTAGAGCTTAAAGATTTTTATCAGACTAAAACCTTGAGATATTTAGAAAAGTTTATTTCAAACAAGGCCTGCAAAATGTGTCTCACCATAAATAGGTTACTACATTTCCCAATCCCTTTGAATAACTAGAAATATATTTTGAAAATTCATCTCAAGTTTTTCTTCTTTAATTATGTACAATCAGTCATTGTTGAGAGACCTGTACTTTTGTGGTAACATATGGGGTTTTATTGGGAATAAAATACAAAGAAAATATAATGAAGAAACGATCTAATGACAGGGATAAGAGATATACACATATTAGTTGCTTAAGAGAATGTAGTTTCAGCTACCCCTCACTACCACCCCAAAAATGGCAACATTTAATCCAATTCTAGATATTGCCTTTGCTCAACGTTTTGTATTGATTTTTAAGGACTAAATAAAATGTACTTGCAGTCTTGATTTTTATCTTTATTGTTTTTTGAGAAGTCCACATCGATTAAAACACTGTCCTAAGTCCTGACATATATTATGCAATTTATTTCCCTCTAGATAGGAGATTAAAATTTAATTCAGAGACAGGAAACAAATAAGAGCCAATCAATTATATGCTGGGGCTTTGTAAGCACAACAGACTGAACGATTCTGCTTTATGAATGGACCTAGTTTATTGTATGTTCCCTTTGCCTTTGGGTCTTAATTCTCAGGGGCTCACAAGACATATTCATTGGCATGAAACTATTTCCTTTGCAAGAATGCTGTTGTGATTCCACAGTAAGAGTCCTGCATGGGAGAAAAAAAAGCAAAACCCGAAAAACCAAATGAGTAATGAGCAAAGTCATGAGGTGAAGCGTTTTTGGCTGCTAGATTTTATTTTTGTTGACATTATATGTTGTTGTTATTACATCTTTTAAAAAGTGTTTCCCTGCAGTTGTGCTTCTCACAAATGGAAAGGTTGTTTATCACTGTTTCTCTTTTAAAATGTGATCACTGAGACTCCCTGAGGTCCTGAAACACCTGTGTCCTATAGCAGTGCTTCTCACACTTGCCTAATGAGAACAATTGCCAAGGGAGGTTGCTAGAATGCATATTCCCGGACCACAGTTCAAACCTAGTAACAGGGCCAAGTTGTTAATTAGCCACAGTAGGTATGGTGCCTTGGGTTCATGGTACTTTTAGGGATCCAAGACAATGCACTAATTTCTTTTGAAATCTGAAGACAAAATATAATCCATCCTGAATTATATTTGTCTTAATACAGACAGAAAATATAATGTTTAATATTTTTATGGGTAAAGGAGTCCATTGAATATAATAGTGCCTAGAGCCCTTGAAAATAAAAATGGGATCCAACCTAGTAACCAGAATATTCAAGGCAGGAGCCCCAGAGTCTACATTTCAACTAGTACTCACAAGTAACTTTCTGAAACACTCTTAAGCAATATTTTTAAAAGCTACACCCTTTCTGAGTTCAGTCAGGTTTCAATCAGAGAAATGGAATTATTGGAAGTATTACAGAAGGAATTTATCAGAGGAGTTAGACCTTACACAGTTGTGGGCAGTACAGAGAAATAATGTCAAGAATTGAGATGTGGAGGATTTGAGAAGTCACCAGCCAGCGTGAGCCTGGGTGGGAAGGTTAGAAGCTTGCAGAGCATCTGGGAAGCCAGGCTTTTCCACCTTTGGAGGTACGGCAAACAAAGTGAAGGTGAACTGCGATAAGTCTCTTCTAGGCTGTTGCCTCTGTGTCTGCAGGGGTGGGAGTATGCGATTGGAGTTCACTATTTATCAGGACCAGCAGCCTGGCAAAAAGAGAGTGGGATACTGAGTAAGAAATAGCAAGGCAAGCTTGAATGTACCTGCAGGTACCTCCAGCGTAGCCAAGCTGACCCGTACAAATTGCAGCCTCTTCTTACCCTCAGATGTTAATTTTTATTTGCATAACACATACTCTGCCCCTGTGGACTGATAATGGTTGTGTCTCCCTGTCACTCCACTCTTTACTCTCCTACCCTCTTACTAGTTGTGTGATTTGATAAGGTATGTTACTCTCCAAAGCCTCATGGTCTTTCCTCATATGATAATAGAGAGAGTAAGAGTGCCTGCTTCAAAGGATTGCTGTGAGAACTGAATCTGATGAATAAAGTAGGATATTTTCTTTTTTGCCAGACTGTCAAGCACATGGTAAATATTTACTACTGGTATTATTATTAATAATAATAAAGTGGATCACAATTCAAGTGAATGATTGTGATCGAACCGTAGAAAGAATTCTAAATCTGCAATAAACTACAGGGCTGTTTGTTGTCTTAATGATTTAATAGCCAAAGGAAAGAATCAGCTTACTTAAAAGGAACAATAATTAGAAGGCTGACTTTGTAGTAGAAATTTTGAAAGCCAATAGAAAACAAGGAAATATTATGTTCACTGTGCTGAAAGAAAATAATTGTAAGATGGAGAGCCAAGATGGCTGACTAGATGGAGCTAGGAAGCGCTTTTTCCGCTGAGAGAGAGTAGGCCATGAAATAGACTGGTGCACTCCAAACAGATCTTTGGGAAGAAGGCATTAAGAGTGGATAGGGGGAGGAAACAGACCCCAGGCTGAAAGGAAAGGAAGCTACCAACCCTGCATGTGGTTGCTGAGTATGAGGACTTGTTTCTGGCCTTACCTAGGTCCTAGGGAAGCAATAAGTGAAACAAATGTGGAGTGGTTTACTCTTATCATTGACCTCCAGGATTCTAGCTGCGGGAGATTCCACAGCTCCCATGGACATCTGGCAAGAACTAAGCTGACGAGAACTGCCTGGGGAGTTGGCAGAGACAGAACTCCGGCTTGTATTGGGCCCAGAGGGTTTGGCATGAGAATGGTTGCAGTAAAGCATAGCCATGGGTGCTCCTGCCCCAAGGCTGTAGCCTATATTGGCTGCTGGAACTGGATAGAACAGAGCTGTCTTGCCCATGGGATGGGGCCAGTCTGATCTGAGCGCCCACTATCTGCTAACCTCCCCAGGGTCATTGCTTAACCACACCTGCTTGCAGCACAGCCTCAGCTTGCCAGCAGCCACTACCATAGCTCTTTCACTGGCTATCTTGCCTAACCAATGCAATGTTTTTGCAGATGGAGCCCTGCCAGTGCATATACACCCACAGCCTTTCCCTGCCAGTGTGCACTTGCCCATACCCATCCCTAGCACCTTGCTAGTGCACATGGACTCCCTGCTACCCTGCTGGTGTGCATGTGCACAAGGGCCCACCACTACCTCATGAAGCACTATTACCAGCAGTCCCCATTACAGTGTAGTTGCCAACAGACTGGGAATACCTCAACCCCTCCAGTGCAGCAGGTGCTTCACCTTGAGGTGCCAGAGGACAAAGCCAGATTCCTGTCACAACCCCCCATGGTTACAGCATGTGGCCCAGGGGTGCTGGGCTGAGCCTTGGCTGCCTGAAAGTATCCAGAAACAAAAACAAAAAACGAAAGCCAACTTACACCACAGTCAAACCCTCAAGGGCATCAAAGAATATAAAAGCAAAATGCCCCATAAAAATCACAGCCACTTCAAAAACGAAAGGAACATCAGCACACACAGGGGAGAAACAACCAGTGCAAGAACTCTGGTGACTCTTAAATCCAGAGTTTCTTTTTACTTTCAAATGACTGCAATATCTACCCAGCAATAGTTGTTAACCAGATTGGAATGGATTAAATGACAAACATAGAATTCTGAATCTGGATGGCAAGGAAGCTCATTTAGATACAAAAGAAGTTTGAAGCCCAATCCAAGGAAAACAGTAAAATAGTAAAACAGTCCAATAGTTGAAAGATGACTTAGTCATTTTAAGAAAAAGCCAAACTGAATTTCTGGAAGTGAAAAATTCACAACAGAAATTTAAGAATGCCAAAAAAAAAAAAAAATTTCCTAATGCAATTGGAAGCATTAATAATAGAATACACCAACCCAAAGAAAGATCTCAGAGCTAGAAGAATAATTCTTCAAATCAACAAATAAAAATAAAGAAAAAACAGGCAAATAAAAATAAAGAAAAAAAAATTTTTAAGGAGCCTCTGGGAAGTATGGGATTATGTAAAGAGACCAAAGCTGCGATGCCTTGGCATTCCTAAAAGACGTGGAGAGAGAGACATACTTCCAAGAGCGAGCAACTTGGAAAACATATGTGGGGATACTGTCCATGAAATTTTTCCCAATCTCTATAGAGTGGCTGAATACAAATTCAGGAAATTCAGGAAACCTTTTCATATTCTGTACAATACAACCATCCCCAAGATGCATAGTTATCAGATTCTACAAAGTCAATGTGAAAGAAAAAAATCTGAAAGGCAGCTGGAGAAAAGGAGCAGATCACACACAAAGGAAACCCCATCTGGGTAACAGTGGACTTTTGATCAAAACTCTGAAAAGACAGAAGAGATTAGAAGCCCATATTCAGCATCCTTAAAGAAGAAATTCCAGCCAAGAATTTCATATCTGGCCAACCTAAGCTTCCTAAGTGAAAGATAAATAAAATCCTTTCAAACAAGAAAATGATAAGAAAACGTGTTACCACCAGATGAGATATGCTTTACAAGAGGTCCTTAAGGAAGTGCTAAACATAAAAACCAAAGACTAATATCTGCCAACTCCAGTGGCCTAGAACGCAGCTCACTGACACTATAGAGCAACTATATAATCAAGTCTACATAACAACCAACTTATTGAAATAAAAAAATAAATAAAAACTTTTACCTTTGCACATCTTCAGTGCAGCCCTGATGATGCTGCCCAACACATGAATTTCTATCTGTTCAAATAAACTTATGAAAATGTTAAAAGGCAACAAAAACAAAACAAAAAAGAATGTTGCTATTCTTATTTCACACAGAACAGACTTTAAACCAAAAATAATCAAAAAGGACAAAGAAGGGCATCGTGTTACATAATGATAAAATGTTCAATTCAAAAGAAGACTTAACTATCTTAACTATATATGCAACCAACACTGGAGCACCCAGATTAATTAAAGACATTCTTAGAGACACACAAAGAAACTTAGATAAGTAAACAATATTTGGGAGATTTCAACACCCCAATAGAGAAATTTCAGAATGCAACTGGAAGAGTTAAGAACAGAATAGACTAAGCTGAAGAAAGAATCTCAGACCTAGAAGACCACTAATAGTGTTAGATGGATCACTGAAGCAGAAAATTAACAAAGATGTTTGGACCAAAACTCAACATTGACCAAACGGACATAACAAATGTCTGCAGAATACATCACTCAACAACAGAATGCACATTCTTCTCATGTGCACACACCACATATTCTAAAATGGACCATATGCTCTGCTATAAATCAATTCTCAGCAGATTTTTAAAGAGGCCAAAGTCCTACAAATCACACTCTAATACCACAACGCAATAAAAATAGAAATCAACACTAGGAATATCTCTCAAAACCATACAACTACATGAAAATTAAACAACCTGCTTCTGAATGACTTTTGCATAAACAATTAAATTAAGACAGAAATAAATAATTCTTTAAAACTAATGAAAACAAAGGTACAGCATACCAGAATCTCTTAGACATAGCAAAAACAGTGTTAACAGGAAGGAAACTTTATAGTGCTGAACACCTACAGAGAGAAGTTAGAAAGATCTCAAATCAACAGCCTAACACCACACCTAGCCGAACTCAGAAAACAAGAGCAAACCAATTCCAAAGTTAGCAGAATAAAAAAAAAAAAAAAAAAAAAAGCAAGAAACAAAACACCAAAACCAGAGGTGAATTGAATGCAAGTGAGATGATGCAAAAATCCATACAAAAGATAACCGAAACTAAAAGTTTGTTCTTTGAATGAATAAATAAGATTGATAACCTACTAGCTTGATTAACAAATAAAAATAGAAGATCCAAATAAACACGATTATAAATGACAATAGAGAAATTTCCACTGACCCGACAGAAGAAAACAAACAAACAAAAACCTCAGAGACTATTGTGAACACTTCTATGCACACAAATTAGAGAGCCTAGAAGAAATACATTCCCAGAGATATACCACCTCCTAAGATTAAGCCAGGAAGAAATTGTAATCCTGAACAGGCCAATAACAAATGATGAAATTGCAGCACTAATACAAATGTACCAACCAGAGAAAGTGCTGGACCAGAAGGCTTCACATCCAAATTCTACCAGACACATAAAGAAGAACTGGTACCAATACTACTGACATGTTTCAAAAAAAATCAAGTAGGAGGGACTATCTCTAATTCATTCTATGAGGCCAGAATCATTCTGATACTAACAAATCCTGGCAGAGACACAAGAAAAGAAAACTTTGGCTGTTATCCCTCATGAACATAGGCACAAAAATCCTCAATAAAATACTAGCAAATCAAATCCAGCTGCACATTAAAAAGCGAATCCACCATGATCAGGTAGGCTTTATTCCTGAAATGCAAGGTTGTTCCAATGTATGGAAATCAATAAATGTGTTTCATCACATAAGCAGAGCTAAAAATGAAAACTACTTGATGATCTCAGTAGGTGCAGGAAAGGCTTTCAATAAAATTAAACATCCTTTTATGTTAAAAACCCTTAATGAACGAGGCATTTAAGGAACATACCTCAAAATAATAAGAGCCATCTGTGACAAAGTCACAGCCAACAACATACTGAATGGGCAAAAGCTGGAAGCATTCACCCAGAAAACAAGAACAAGACAAGGATGTCCCTTTTCAGCATTCATTCCTATTAAAGAAAATATAGTATATATACACCATGGAATACTTCACAGCCATTAGAAATAGAATCATGTCCTTTGCAACATGGATGCAGCTGGAGGCCACTATCCTAAGCAAATTAACACAAGAACAGAAAACCAAATAGTGCGTGAATTCCCCACATATGAGTGGGAGCTAAACCTTGAGTACATGTGAACATAAAAAATGGAACATAGTACTGGAAGTCCCAGCCAGAGCAATCACTCAAGATAAATAAATAAAAGGCATCTAAATAAGAAGAGAGGAAGTAAAACTATCTCTCTTCACAGATTATGTAATTCTGTACGTAGGAATCCTCATAGTCTGCCCAAAGGATCTCCTAGAACTGAAAAACAACTTAAGTAAAGCTTCAGGATACAAAGTAAATATACAAAAATCAGTAGCATTTCTATGCTATTTGGACCAATAATGTTCAAGCTGAGGGCCAAATCAAGAATGCAATCCCAATCATAATAACCACAAGAGGAATAAAATATCTAAGAATATAGCTAACCAGGGAGGTGAAAGATCCAAATGCTAATGAAACAAATCAGAGATGACACAAACAAATGAAAAAAATATTCCATGTTTTAAGATAGGAAGAATCAATTTTGTTAAAATATACATATTGCCTGAAGCAATTTACAGATTCAATGCTATTCCTGTCAAATTACCAACATCATTTTTTTCACAGAATTAAGAAAACTGTTCTAAAATTCACATAAAACCAAAGAAGAGCCCAAATAGCCAAAGCAATCCTAAGTAAAAAAGAACAAAACCGGAGGCATGACACTACCTGACTCCAAACTATTCTACAAGACTGTAATAACCAAAACAGCATGGTACTGGTACAAAAACAGATACGTAGACTGGTAGAACAGGTTAGAGAACCCAGAAATGAAGCCACACATTGACCACTATCTGATCTTTGACAAAATGGACAATAGCAAGCAATAGGGGAAAAGACTCTCTATTCAATAAATGGTACTGTGATAACTAGCTAACAATATGCAGATTAAAATTGGATCCCTTCCTTTCACCATATTAAAAAAATAAACTCATAATAGATAAAGCTTAACTGTAAGACCTAAAACTATAAAATCCCTAGAAAAAAAGATAGAAAATATTTTTCTGGATGTAGGCCTTGGCAAAGATTTCATGATGAAGTCTCCAAAAGCAATTGCAACAAAAACAGAATAGGTAAGTGGAACCTAATTAAACTAAAGAGCTTCTGCATGCCAAAAGAAATGATCAACAGAGGAAACATACAACCTACAGAATTGGAGAAAATATTTACAAACCATGCATTCAACAACGGTTCATTATCCAGAATCTATCAGGAACTTAAATCAACAAGCCAAAACAAACGACTTCATTAAATAAATGTACAAAGGACATGAATAGACACATTTCTCAGAAAAAGATATATACATGGCCAATGTATATAAAATAATTCTCAACATTGCTGATCTTTAGAGAAATACAAATCAAAACCACAGTGAGATACTATCTCAAAGCAGTTAAAATGGCTGTGATTAAAAACTCAGAAAATAACAGGTGTTAGCAAGGTGAGGTTGTGGAGAAAAGGGAATGCTTACACATGCTGGTGAGAATGTTAATTATTTCAGCCACCCTGGAAAGCAGTTTGGAGTTTTCTCAAAGAACTTAAAATAGAACTACCATTTGACCCAGTAATTGCATTCCTGGGTATATACTCCCCCAATTGTTTTACCAAAAAGGCGCATGCACTTATATGTTAATCCTAGCACTCTTCATAATACCAAAGAGGTGGAATCAGCCTAGATGGTCATTAACAGTGGACTGGATAAAGAAAATATGGCATATATACACCATGGAATACTATGCAGCCATTAGAAATGGAATCATGTCCTTTGCAACATGGATGCAGCTGGAGGCCACTATCCTAAGCAAATTAACCCAAGAACAGAAAATCAAATAGTGCGTGAATTCCCGCTTGTGAGTGGGAGGTAAACCTTGAGTATATGTCAACATAAAGAAAGGAACAATAGATATCAGGGCCTACTTGAGGATGGTTCATAGGAGGAGGGTGAGGGTCAAAAACCTATGTATAGGATACTATGCTCACTACTTGGGTAATGAAATCACTTGTACACCGAACTCTAGCAACATGCAATTTAGCCATGTAACAAACCTGAACATGTATTCACTGAACCTAAAATAAAGGGTGAAAAAAAAGAAAATAACTAAACCTAAAACTGTATGTCCACAAACCTATATTTCAAGAATAAGGCCAAAATACATTTTATGCATAAGATATTTACCACTAACTAACAAATCAACCGTAACAGAAAATCTACAATATGTACTTTAGGCAGAAGGAGAATAATTCCATTAAGAAGGGTCAAAATATAAAAAGGAACAGTAAAGCAAAGATGGACAATGTTAACTAGGCCTGAATAAATAGTATTTTAAAAATAAAATGAATACTGTCAGTAATTGACTCCTTCTGATACACATTACCAGTGAACAAGACTGTTTTGTGTTAATTGGAGCCTCCCCCTCTTAGGTGATTGGAAAATATTCCAGAATTGACAGCTGAATTTGATGCTATGACAAGCATATTTTATATTGAATAATAGTCAAAATAATAATGCTCAGGCTAGTACAGGTATAATCTCCAAATCAAGAAATGATTTTATGTTTCATATTATTTTTAGCATTACAACTTTTCAGGGACTTGCCTTTTACAGTCTGCATACATCTGACTATGGCAGAGGCTACTAGGTTTCTCTTAGTATACATTTTTGCTTCTTTGATAGAGATAGGGTTCCTTATTTTTAACTAGTCACACAGCGACCCAATATTGCGTCTACTTTTTTCAGTCTCCTTGGTTGTTGGTTGTAGCTCTGAAATTTAAGTTCTGGCCATCGATATTTATTAAAAGATAATGGGTATGATATGGTTTGACTGTGTCTCCACCCAAATTTCATCTTGAATTGTAGCTCCCATAATTTGCACATATCATGGGAGGGACCCAGTGGTAGGTAAGTGAATCGTGGAGGCACGTCTTTCTTGGGCTTTTCTTGTGATAGTGAATAAGTCTCACAAGAGCTAATGGTTTTATAAAGGGGAGTTCCCCTTGCACAGGCTCTCACTTGTCTGCCACCATTTAAGACATCCCTTTGCTCTTCCTTCATCTTCGCCATGACTGTGAGGCCTCCCCAGCCATTTGGAACTGGGAGTCCATAAAACCTCTTTCCTTTATAAATTACCAAGTCTTTGGCATGTCTTTGTCAGCAGGATGATATCAGACTAATACAGAGTCCAATTTCCAGGATTTGTCTCTAAAAGAGACTCTTTCTGATACACTCCCTCTGATCGCCCCTCCCACTTCTCCAATGTTGGAATGTGGTCCTGAGCCATAAGCCACCTTAGACCCTGAGGAGGAGGCACCCCCGAGAAGGCTAAGCAACAAGAGGAGAGAAGCTGGGACCTGAGACACTGCAGAGCACTTTCCTATTCTTTAAGCCATCGTGGCTTTGTGTGTGTGTGGGTGTGTGTGTGTACATTTTTTAATGTTTTTTGGAAACTATATCCTAAATAGTAGAGTGGTTATAAAAAATACATACATTAATTTACTGGCACACTGAAACTCACTATTGCAAACACTATTTAAATCTTTACATTTCACTCAGTATACTATTAACTACTTTTTATGGTGTCAGTATTTCACTGATTTTCAAATCCTACTTGATATTTTAGAGGGTGCTGCCATGATCATGAATACACTACGGAAATTTGCATGGAATGTTTTATGTTGTTCGTTTCATCTGTGAAGAACTTGTCCTCCATAAAGAAAGCATGTACTTTTAGGGTTAAATTTTTGTGTCCTGTCCAAACGTACAGGCAACTTAAAGTAATAACAAGAAAAACAGAGAATGCTTGTTGGTTTTAATTTTAATAAAACTGGAATGGAGATCAGCAAAAACTAACTAACATATATAATTACTTCATTTTAACAAAGAGTATTGACAAAAAACAAATAGCTGCTTCCTTTGTCTAGAAAAAATCACTTTGTAAACTTTATAGAGTTAGGTCTAGGAAATGATTGTTATGCAGTATTTAAGCCTAGTTTTCATGCAACACTAATAATTCTATCACATTTTTCTTTCTCTTAGTAATTCATTTGGGATTACAATATTTGAGCCATACATTAAGCCTGTGTTTCATATGTAAATTATTTATGTTATTCTTTTAAGAAACCCATTTCTGAGTAACCTAAATTTGCAATAAGAAAGTATTAACCTTTCAGAATTGGTTCCCAAAAATCTGAAATACATATTTTATAATGTTAACTTGATAAGATTAAATGGTTATATTTCAAATATTATAAGTACATTAGAATTAACCATGTGGTTACCTTAACTGTGCTATAGCAGATTTTTATTTGTTAGTTATATTTTGGTGAAGAATTAGATCTATGTTTTGTTAGTTTTTAATATTAAAATGCACTGAATAAATCAACTCTTTCCAAGAATAAAAATTGTTTAATTTTCCGAAGTAAAATGTAATTGCACAAAAATTTTAATAATAAAATACCTTCTGCTTCATTGCTAACATAAACTTACCTTTGAGATGATTATAAACAAACATTTGAAGATGAAATTAGAGTTTTCTAATTTTCCCTGCTCTGGAAGAAAGTAGATATAGGTCACAGTATTCAATTTTTATGGTATAATTGTGTAATGATGATTAAATTTCTGTTACCAGATATCCCTTGTATCATCTACTGTGAGCATAATGGAGGTTGACATTATGTAGTATATGGAGATATGTGAAAGGTAAAAAGTAATTTAAAGTAAGGTAAAAATAAAATTTACTTTTCCTTTAAACACTAGAGTTTAATGGGTTAGAAATAACAAAAATACAGCAAAAACAATTATCCATATTACTGTCCTGAGATAGTTATCAATAGCTTGATACATTTCTATTTTGTTGTTTACTTTGAACATATCAGCTTATATATCTATGTATCTATATATTGATGAAAATAGTTTTTATTGTATTCATACTATGAGACAGTATTTTTATTTATTTTAAATATCTTTTTACATAACTGTGCTATTTTATTTTGTAGGGTTTTTGTAGTCATTCTTTATTTTGCAGGCATTCAGGAAGCAATTACCTTTTCAAATAAAATTAATACAAAGCAAGGTGGAAATAACATGTAAAATGCAATCCATTTATTTACCGTTTTACCCCATCTTTTTCAAAAGTATAGGGCAAAAGGCAGGTGATATTTTGACGCTATTAGTGAAAATAGTTATGCCACTTGTTATTAAAGTTTCCTATTGGAATGCATAATTTGCCATGCATGCTACTTGTAAGTTTTTAAAATGTACAATGTGCTGGCTTTCTAATTCCTGAGTAATCTACCCTGTTTGAACATTCACAAAATGATTAGTATTGGGATAATGTTGTTCGCAATGACTAAAGTCATTCTCAGAATCTTACCATCATTCTTTCCATTCTAAGAAAATATGAAGTTTTAATAAGCAAACTGTTCTATAGTGTCAGAAACTATTGCTATATATGTTTTACATGTGTTTTAAGTAAAAAACAAACAAACAAAAAACCTTCAGTGGCAACTCTGTCTGTTCATCTTATTTCACTGAATGTAAATATGTTTTTAAATATTTCCGAATATACCCATAATACCACAGACCAAATACATAAAGTATAAATATTTACTCTTTCTGAAACGTCTTTTACTGTTAAAGTACCTCTGAGTTTACTACAGTCGGCATGTTCAGTTAGTTAGATGTTGGCATGCAGTGGGTCATGCTATGTTTCTGGTAAAGGGAAGGAATTTGAGAAGGGATAGGTAAAAAAATCTAGCCATATCTATGGGGTAGACAAATTGAGCACCACCTCAGAATGTCACATATGTTGGGGCAATAACAGCAAGTTGGTCCATTAGATTTACAGAGCACGACTTTAGGGGATTCTGCGGAGTGGCCTGGCTATGATTGAATGTTGGTCTTAGAAAAGTCTGTTGACAAAGAGACAGTGAGATTTCCATTCCTCATTTCACCTTCAGTAGCTGTAGGACTCCAAATCCTCGGAACATTTCATGTTAATTGAGATTGGTAATTTAGGCAGGTTACTAGAAGAGAAACCAGGGAACAAATAATAAATCAAAAACCTAATCAATGAACAAAGCAATATAATTTATCATCAGATTGCTGAGGTTTATTTCCTGGCTCCTCAGTTTAGTAACTGTGAGATCAAGAGCTGTGATTTAAACTCTTTTTGATTGAGTATCTCGTTTGTAATATGGAGATAATAGTACCTAGATTCCATAACATGGTTGTGAGGATTAAATGAGACAACTACTATAAAGTTTCTCAGTTTCACTTCTGATACATATCAGACATTCAATAAATATTAAATCTATATTAGCAGAAATGATTGGGGCAAAGTGATCCCTTTCGTCTTTTCTAGGGGCAATCTCCTATTCCTCCTGACTTCACTAAGATAGCCCAGCACATTTGTATTCCACAGCTGCAGGGGAGGTTGCATTGCTGAACCAAAACTAAAAGCCACTTACAAGGCACACATCCCTTTGTGCTATTTGAGGACTTAGAACTTCAGGATAAAGGAATTAGATAAAATTCTTATGAGGATAAGTAGAGCAGAAATGATGAAATTGAAAGATTAAGAGAAAAGACCAATGAGAGGATACCAAAGGCAAAGTTTAGAAGGAGCGATTATGGAGGCTGAATAATAACAGAATTCACAGCCTCAGGACAGTACTCCTGCCACTAGAAAACGCTGAAGAAAAGCTTTCTAGATATGAAGAACCTCTTCCGAGTTATGCGGTAACATTTATAGATATGACTATTATGGTTCATAGGTTGGTGAGTCTTGCTTCTATTTCCGGGCCGTATTTCACTTGGACCTTGAAAGATAATGGAGCCCTAATAACGACTAACTTTGGATTTCCCACCAAGTGCGTGGGATAGAGACTTAGAATCAGTTTTAATTTGATGATTTAAGATTAAAAAGTGGCTATTTCTTATATTTAGTTTATGTAATTTGTGGATTGGGAACAATGTAATTATTAGCACAGTGGGGTGTGAATAAAGGCTTAGAGATTAGGAGGAATACGATAGATCTGGACCTTTGATATTGAAACTCACTGTACAGCATTAGAGCTCAATGAATTCTTCATGGATCAGCCAGTTTGACTTTGAGAATTAGCAAAAGGTTAAGGCTACAGGCAAAGACACACTGTCCCATCTTTTTCGAGGAAGAGAAACGCTGGCTGAAGTGACCTTTCTTAATAGATTTTTTAAACATGTTCTTTAAATTGCTGTTACTTAGCAGAGTAAGAGTCCTAGCTTAGTTCTTGACATTTAATGAAAAAAGAATAAAATTTGAGAAAAATATAGTTTAACATTAAAAAATAATTTTGTGTATCAGTAACAATATCAAAATTAACACAAATAATCACAAGTTTTACTTGGAAGTACATATCAGGTGTTTTAACTTCTATAAGGTCAAATCTCAGCATTTTCATTTCAAGCAGTTGCCTTAATGGTCTAAGAGAAAACTAAACTAGGTTTTGCTTAACACATAGTTTTCTTTTTGAGATGGAGTCTCACTCTGTCGCCCATGCTGGAGGACAGTGGCACGATCTCAGCTCACTGCAACCTCCGCCTCCCAGGTTCAAGCAAGTCTCCTACATCAACCTCCCGAGTAGCTGAGGAGACTATAGGCGTACACTGCCACACCTGGCTAATTTTTTGCATTTTAGGAGAGACGGGGTTTCATGGCGTTGCCCAGGCTGATTGCGAACTCCTGAGCTCAGGCAATCTGCCCGCCTCGGCCTTCCAAAGTGCTAGGATTACAGGCGTGAGCCACCGTGCCCAGCCAACACCTAGTTTTACACTATTAGTATTACTTAATTAATCAGAAGTCTCCAAGAAGACAAAACCATAAGCAAGAAAAAGACAGGAAAGGAGGTTGAAACTGAAACTGCAGTCTGTCCTAAGAACACTCTCAAGGTCCCAAGGTGTTGGGCTCTCCTCAGGTCAAATCTAGGATTAGGTGATTGGACCATGAGGCACTGGCAAGATGAAATTTCTTAATTTATTTAAGCAATGCTAGAATCCTAGAAGGTAGATAAATTGGTGTCACTTCTTAGCTTCCTGATTCCTGGAAGGAGGAAATGCACATTTGCTCTGAAAGGTCAAGGTCAACTAAATATAAGCCTATAATCAAAGAGCACCAAACACACGAGAACACAAATATCCATGAATGAGAATCAGCAGGAAAAAAGTGTTTAAGAGCCCTAAGGATTATAGATATTGGAATTATCACATATAAAATATGACATATTTAGGCAAAATGTTTAGGTTAAAAACAAAATTGTAAAAAGGAACAATTAGCAAGAAACTATTTAAAAAATACAAAAATTTGAAAGAACCAAGATAAACTTTAAGAATAAAAAACATAATTATTAAAATAATAATTTTTGAAAGCTTAATGCATGGGTTGAAGTGTAGATTACACAAAACTGAAGAGAGAACTAATGAACTAGAAAATATTATCTGAAGAAATTACTAACGATATGGCAGAAAGACGCAAGGAGATTAAAAAACGTAAAGGCAAGATTAAGATATTTTGAGAATGGAAATACTGAAATATGTCTAATTAGAGTCCTATGAAGACAGAATAAATAAAATGGTAGAGAAGAAATATTTCAAGAGGTGACTACTGAATATTTTCTATTACAATTGAAAGATACGGTAAAAATAACTCATGCTAAAAACTATTGTAGTGAAACACAGAGAAGAAGAAGTAAAGATCTTAAAAGATGCCAGAGGGAAAAGACAAATCTCCTCAAAGAAGTATCAACTTGATGGACAGTTGTTTGCCAACAATAGTAATGGTTACTCTCTATATTAGAATAATATCTTTAGGCTCCTAAGAGAATATACGTATAAACCTAGTTTGGTGTACTTAGCCAAATTAATTTTTATTTATTATTGCTTTGATTCCTTGGAGCTCAAGTCTCAAAAGACAGAATGAGTCTTTTTCTATGTTTTACGGCATATTTTATACTTTTGATATTATATTTTTATAATTTATTTCCTATAGTTAATATAAACTTTATGATTTTATTTTTGCCAAGTGAAAACCTCCTTTTTTGTTCAGTTTTACTACTTCTTAGGCTGAATCTCTACTTGTATTCTATTTCCTGCTATTTTCTACCGTGATGAAGTTCTAATATATTTAATTTATTGTATACATTCTGTGTATGTATATGTATACAGTTTGATTAAATGCTGACTAATGGCAAGGAAGTGAATCACTGCTGACTTACATACTGTATGATTCTTTTTTTTTTTTTTTTAATTTTGAGACAGGGTCTAGCAGCTCTGTAGCCCAGGCTGGAGTGTGGTGGTGCAAAGAAATATATTGGAAAGTAATTTGGTTCAATCTCATAAAATTAATCATTCATATACCAAATGATTCAGCAATTCTATTTCAGTATGTACCAACTCCTTGCCCCTAAGCAAACTCTAATACCTGACTATCAGGAGAAAAAAAATCTGTAATGTCACTACGAAGAATAAAAAATTGAGAGCTAAATGTTGAGAACTCATGAACACAAAGAAGGGAACAGCAGACACTCGGGCCTACTTAAGGGTGGAGCGTGGGAGGAGGGGAGAGGAGCAGCACAAATAACTAATGAGTACTAGGCTTAGTACCTGGGCAGCAAAATAATCTGTACAACAAATCTCCATGACATGAGTTTACCTACATAACAAAGCTGCACATGTCCCCGAGAACCTAAAATAAAAGTTAAAAAAAGAATAAAATATTAGAATCAATTAAAGCCCCGTTTTCAGGAGAATATTATACTAGCAGTGAAAAGTGAATGAATAACTACATATGCCAACGTGGATGAAATGTAGAAATAATTGCGAGAGAACTCAGAAACAAAGTTTAAAGTATATGTCACCTGGAGTTACATATTTTATGTGATAAGAATAATAACATAGCAAGTGGGTGATAAATTAAAATTCCAGGAAGTGGTTAATTGGTTGAGAGTAGGCAGAAGAGCAGATAGGAAGACACAGACAGACATTTAGGTGTCGGGAATGCTCTAGATCTTAATTTTGGTGGTTGAGGGAGGATATTTATTTTATCATTAAGCTTTATGTAATATATATATATATGCACACAATGTTTACAATGTGTCAAATATTACCGAATAGCATTGTTAAGAACTAAATGAAAAAGTCAATTTAGAGTTTTTGAGAGTTTTATTTGTAGACTCAGGCCTTATATTATGTTTATTTTATTATATAAAAGCACCATGGCACTTTGTCTTCATTCAAAAGGATTTAATTTTCTGTTGATCAGCCTCATTAAAGCTAATTGATATTTTACCATCTCAGGCTATTCATTATTTGTGAATGGGTAAATAGTGAACCATTGGTGTTTAGATAAGGGTTTACTCTGCTTCTACCAGCTTAATTGAGTCTTGATTGTATGTGCTGCAATGTATTGCCTAGAAATACAGAGAGTTTTAAATGTTTTCAGATTGGTTTATGTATTTTTGGATAGAACATTTTTCTCACATAGATAATTGAAATCTTACTCTGTATCACTAAACTTGATGAATACTGATTTAACAGCTCATTGTTTCAAAATACCCATACTATTTGGGATGTCAGGATTATGATATAGCCTGTCCAAGTGGTACAGTGTACACACATTACATGCTTTTGTTTTGCTCTACTTAAATCACATTACATGGTTTTGTTTTACTCTACTTAAATCATCCAGGAGAGAGTAAAGTCATGAGACTTACACAACATGTACCTCGCCATTGCTTTCTAACTTCAGTTGCACGAAGTTTTTCTGAACATTAAGAGAATAAAACAAAGTGCCCTGTCTCCAGGACCTTCTAAAGGAACGGGTTCAGAATAAGTAACAGTTATGCAAGTTAAAGGTACCTGTAAGAGATGTATTTAAAAAAGGAAATGTCATTCAAGAGGGGAGGGCGTTTCTAACTTTTGCGGGGGGCTAGTGAGATAGTGAATGGAGGAACATGACTGCTGAGCTCGATTTGAAGTGGATGTATGTATCATTTGTGGGTAAAGAGAGGATAATGCCTTCCAGGGCTATTATCCTTGGCTTCAGCAAAGGGCTTAAACAAAGGGCCATAGTGTTGTGGACTCTGAAGCCATGAGGAGATTGCCATTCTTAGGAAACAATGAAGCAAGGAGAGCAGTTGTTTCAGTTAAAGCCTTCTATATTGTTTAATTGCCTCTTTCCTCATCTCCACCCTCTCTCTCCTCCTTCATCTATGATTCCGCTCCTTTAAACGCACTTTTAGTCATTTAACTCCCCAGCTTAAAAACATTCACTGACATTCCCTTACATATGATGACATTTATTCTGGGGCTTGAACTCAAGGACCTCCTCCACATGATCATAACAGTTCTTGTGAACCCTCATTCATACTCACCTCCTGCTATAAAACTCTTTCGTGAAAAAAATGAATCCATCTTCTATCTTCCATCTTTGGTTTGTATGCTGGTCTTCACTTGATGTTACATGTCCACCTCGATCACCACTGCACCACAACCTTTGCCATCAGTTTCAGGATTCCTATCAAGCCCTCCTTCCTCTAAAATGTTCCCCTAATCCCTGAGGAACAATTTCTTCTTCAAAATTCTCTACGGTACTGAAAGTACGACACCTAACTAACTATTAACAATTTGAATAACAGAAACTGAAGAATTATGAACAGGGAAAAATAAAAAATAAAAATAAAAAAATCTTCATGACTGAAGATAATAAATTATCAGATAACAAGTATCCAAGTTTCCCAGTAAAATGTATAACAAAATAATTGTTCCAGTATACATCATTCAGAATTTTCTGAACTGCATTGATGAAAAGAATATGCAAAGCTTTCTAGAGATGCAAGTTACTGGCTAATGTCTAAGAAATATCAGAAACCATGAATACTTGAAGACTTTGGAAGAAGGCTTTCAAATTCTAAGAGAAAATAATTTGGAACCTAGGCTTTTATATGCAGAAAATTAACAACCAACTGTGGAATGTAAAAACATAAATCATTCTCAGATATGCAAGACCAGGGCATCTTACATTCTATGGAGTTTTTTATTGGTATCTTATGAAAATAGGCTTTGGCAAGCCAAAGAATTAAACTAAGGGAGAGGAAGTCATGGAACCCAGAGAACAGCCTCTAGGGTAGAATTTCAGTATAGGGAAACCTCTGTGGGACACCTGTATAGCACATCTAGAAGGTAAACCATCTCACAGGGGGGATTCTGGGAGGGGGGAAAACTTGACAAGAGATAGGTAGTGGAAGAAGATAAGACTGTTAAAACAAATACACACACACACACACACACACACACACACACACACACACACACACACCCCACAACAATAAAGGCGGTCCTATTAGGAATTAATTGCTTTCATATAAAGCATACAAAATATGACATAAAACAATTTAGGAGCCGGGTGCGGTGGGTCATGCCTGTAATCCCAGCGCTTTGAGAGGCTGAGGTGGGTAGATCACCTGAGGTTGGGAGTTCGAGACCAGCCTGACCAACATGGAGAAACTCTGTCTCTACTATAAATACAAAATTAACCGGGCCACGGTAGCATATGCCTGTAATCCCAGCTACTCAGGAGGCTGAGGCAAGAGAATCGCTTGAACCTGGGAGGTGGAGGTTGTGCTGAGCCAAGATCACGCCACTGCATTCCAGTCTGGGCAACAAAAGCGAAACTCCTCTCAAAAAAAAAAAAAAAAAAAAAATTATGAACTGTAAGAAAACACATTATTTTTCCTTCATGCAGGAAACCTTAATTTTCAAGTGCTCCAGAGACTGTGATTTTGGACCCAGTGGAGAAGGAACATAATCCCAACACACAATTAGTGACAGAATGGAATCTTAGTAAAAATGTAAATGCTCCTTTTCAAAAAAAATTACAGATGTTAGAGTCAACCAATGCAAAAGCAATGATGACTCAACTGCAGAGGGAATGTAGGTGTAAATACCTTGATTATATAAATGGAATAGTGCAGCTGACAGTAATTAGGAGACAAAAAGCAGGGAGAAAAGGTGCAAGAGAGAGTAGGGGAGCTCGTATGCTTTTTTTACAATATGACAGACACGTCAGGATATGATATTAGGCCGGGTGTGGTACCTCACGCCTCTAATCCCAGCACTTTGGGAGGGCAAGGCAAATGGATCACTTGAGGTCAGGAGTTCAAGATCAGTCTGACCAACATGGTGAAATCCTGTCTCTACTAAAACTACAAAATTTGCCGGGCATGGTGGCACATGCCTGTAATCCCAGATATTCAGGAGGCTGAGGGAGGAGAATCTCTTGAACCCAGGAGGTAAAGGTTGCAGTGAGCCAAGATGGCCATTGCACACTAGCCTGGGCAACAACAGCAAAACTCGGTCTCAAAAAGCAAAAAAAAAAAAAAAAAAAAAAGAAAGAAAAAATATATGATATTAAATGTTGAGAAAAAATGTTTCATTATGTGATTAAAAATACAAAATTTAAAAATAGACATTTAAAATAATAAGTAGCAAGTATTTGAAGAAAGACAGCTGGAGGAAGGGGAAGTACAAGCAAAAAAAAAAAAAAAGAGAAAACCTCATCTTGCCTATGCATTCTGTTTAAAGTTGGTATATTATCTAAAGTTGATATATTAAGAAATAGAGGAATAAGCAGATTACCTAGAAATATAAAGACAAATACCAGAAGAAATTGAAACAGGAACATTTAAGAGTCCTCTGAGGAATAGGACTTTGATTTCAGATATAATTCCTTCTTATTCTTATTTTTTTTATCTGATGTACAACTATGTTAATGAATATTTCTAAAATTATAGATTTTTAGAGCAATATGTTATTTAAATATGCAGTTTTTGATTTAAAAAAAACCCTTTACATTCATTTTCTAAGCTAGTCTGTTTCCAAACATTGAAGAAAAACTCATAAAATCAAAATATATGGCTGTTTCATCTATTATGGCAAATGTTACAGTCATGAAGACAAGTCACTGGATGCTAATTTGAGAGGTGATGTTCTCTAAATTTAAAGGAGAGTGGATACCTCAAACAGAGAGGCAGTTCAAAGATTGTGTTCAGCGTCGATAGCTTCCTGAGTTCCATTTTCATAATGAGTCTTTGTTATCATGGTAAAACTTCTCTTAACTACCACATTGGTAGAAAAAACTATAGGCACATGTATATGCAACACATACAAACACACACGCTAGTATAAATAAATTTTGATTAGCTATGTTATTATTCTCCACTGTATATACAGATACTTGAAATTATATATGTAATATATAATATATATAATTTAAAATTTACATATGTACAAATTATTTGTTCTTGGATAGGATGGATAGTAATTTAGTTTTTTAATATCTGTAATCTGGAAATAAGGAGAGTTATGTAGTGATATAGTCACTGAAAATATATAAACATCTTTTATGTGTAAACTGAAAATTTCCACTGCTGACTTGGTTAGATTTAATTCCCTAGTCACATTGCCATTAGCTCTCAGTTATGTGTATGTGCAGTGTTTTACGGAAAATGTTTTATGTTCCCCAATTTCACTATCAAACTGCTTTCTTCCCCTTCCTTCCTCAAAAATCCTAACTCCACTGTTCAAAACAGCAAAGGCATGGAATCAACTTAAATGCCCATTAATGGTAGACTAGATAAAGAAAATGTGGTACCTATAACCATTGAATACTGCATAGCCATAAAAAAGAAAGAGATCATGTCCTTTGCAGCAACATGGATGCAGCTGTCAGTCATTGTCCTAAACCAACTAACCTAGGAACAGAAAACCAAATTCCACATGTTCTCTCTTTTAAGTGGGAGCTAAACTTTGAGTGCACATGGGCACAAGTAGGAAACAACAGACACCAGGGCCTACTTGAGGGTGGAGGGTGGGAGGAGAGTGAGGATTGAAAATACCTATTGAGGCGTGCTGCATAAGCTCAGGAGTTTGAAACCAGCCTGGGCAACATGGCAAAACCGCATTTCTACAAAAAAAAAAAATACAAAAAAATAGCCAGTTATGATGGTGTGCACCTGTGGTCCCAGCTACTCAGGAGGCTAAGGTGGGAGGATCACTTGAGATCAGGAGGTGGAGGTTGCAGTGAGCCAACATCATGCCACTGTACTCCAGCCTGGGTGAGAGAGCCAGACCCTGCCTCAGACAAGGAAAAAAGAAAACAAAATATCTGTTAGGTGCTACGCTTTTCTCCTTGGTGACAAACCAATCTGTACATCAAACTCCTGTGACATGCTGTCTACCCATGTAACAAATATGCACATGTACCCATGAACCTAAAATAAAAATTAAAAAAATAATGTTCTCGAACTCTCAAGAGTATTTATGATACAGGGAACACAACAGAAAGGTGAGCAGAAGTTTATGTGCTTAAGAACTGGAATAATTGTCAGAAACAGTATTTTTGGGAAAAGAAGCCAGTTTGGAGGCAGTCATGAGGTGTTCAGTTTTCAATCCACAGCATTTGAAGTGTTGGTGAGCTGTATGAGTGAACACTTGGCAGGCAGAACAACTGACTTGTATTGCTGCTGGAAGTTCTCAGCCCCAACCCTCTGGGTTGTAGCCATGTTGGATTCTGGGGTAAAAAAGGGAAAACAGTTACTAATTTAATTGTTGGGATTATAGACTTGTTGATGTCATCTTTCCTGTATATCACCATCCTCTGACTAGCTTTAATTGTTTAAGTCCTCTTTTATACTTAAAAAAAAAAAAATTCCAGCTTCTTTGACTCATGTATCTTTGAATTTATCACTTACCTATTTTTATTGATGCCATTAGCTCATTCTTAACAGACAAATAAACTGTAATAACTCTGTTGTAAAATGAAAACAAGGGAAAAACCTTTCTTGAGTTCACATTGTCTTTATTTGTCTATGCTTTAATTTTCTCTTCTTAAAATCTGAGTCCCAACTTGCCTCCTGGTGCTTGTCCCTTATTCACAGATGATTTTAACCTCCAGCTAATAGTATTCTCTCTCCATTCCATCTCTTCCCTGTTGTCTTCCCTCCCTACTTCCTTAGAATCCATGGTCTATGTGATAACTACTTAACTAGAATCAATTTCAGCACCTTTCCCATCTGCCTTTACTGTGTCCACTGGTTCTGTTGTTGGAAACAATTATCCACTTTCATTTTGTCTTTACCTGAGTAGCTGGATATTCCTACAGACACTTACTCAACAGGAATAGCTACTGCCCTGAAGTTATGACTGCAATTTCTAAATAGATTATAGCACTGCCTGTCAATCATTTCCTGGCATACTGTTTCCCACACTCATACAGGATTATTTCACATTTATTCCTCCCTCCTCAAACCTTCTAAAAAATCCGAATAGGTAATTTGACACAGATTTATAGATAAAAATGACAAAGTTACATAGAAATGCTCAATTTCCCACTAAGTATAATCACTTACCATATCTGGCCCCATATTCTTGCCCTTCTCAGTTGTTCTTATAGTGAAATGATTCATCAGAGATTGATCATTGTAACCGTACTCCCCTCTTGCATCCCTCTCGCCTTTCTAAGGACGTAACACTTGTAATTGGGAGCTTTTTCTCTTGAATTCTTCAGATGTCATGGAATCGGATCATTCTTAACAGGCAAATAAGCTGTATAACTCTCTGCTGTAAAATGAAACAAGGAAAAAGCCTTCCTTGACTTCATATCATCTTTGTTACCTGTGTTTTAATTTTCTTTTCTTAAAATCTGAGTACAGTCTTCATTGCTTTGACTCACATCCTATTTTCAGCTCACCCCAGTTGATCTCCAGCCACAATCACTTTCCCAAGATTTTAAAAAATTAATGTCGCAAGCTGCCTCCATGTTGTCAAATTCACTTTGCTTGTATCATCTTGCAGGACTTAGCTTACTGTCATCCCCTCAGAGACACTTTCACTGACAATTGTACCTAAAAGGAAACCCACGACCCCATGTCACATCAGATTTTTCTTTTTTCCTTATAAAACTTACTATTAACTGATATTATGTGATTGATATTTGTCTTCCCACACCATCAGCTCCATAAAAACTGAATCCCAACTCTGAGAGTAGTGCCTGATACATTGAAATATTTCATTTAAATATTAACAAGTTTTCTGAATGAATTCATGAATGCTTAAATAATATTAACAATAAGTTTGCTGAATAAATTCATGAATGCCTAAATAATGTTAACATTTTTTATACTCCTCTGATATCAGCAAACACCACAGTTGCTTTCGTGTAGTTTTGATTTGATGTATTTCAGGGTAGTGATTCCGTGATGCGTAGTATCTTCTGTGTGGCTCTTGAAATCTATTCTGCGCCCACCTCCCCTCCCCTCTGACTCAGAAGGCTGGCCTGTATGGATGCAGCTATGAGTGTTCTAATTCCCTGCTTTCTGATAAAATTTGGACAACTGTGAGTCCAGCAGGAGCTTGGAGGCAGACAGGGGAGTGGATTCAGGGTTTTTATTACTCTAGCTCCTTCTCCGTGAGGTTACCTTGGGCTGGTTGCATTTCCTCAATTCAAGGTTGCAGTTGTTCTCTTGGCAGCTTGCTCTACCCAACTCTCTTCTTTTGGGTTCCATGCATTCTGGAAATTACTCGTATCTTCTTTGTGTGTGTGAGTGTGTATTTGTGTGTGTGTGTGTGTGTGTGTGTGTGTGTGTGTGTGTTCATTTGTTTGGCTTTTTGAGCCTAAATGTGTTAGCAGCTTTTGTATTACTAGGTTCACAGTACAGCCTTATCCTCTGTGTTTTCTCTACATTTTATCCCTACATTTATAAATTGCCCCTTTAATAAGATATCCTCCAACTGTCCTGTTTTGAATATACCATCTACTATTGGCTAGAGCACTGAAAAATGCAGGATAAAAACAAATTCTGCCAAGTAGTCAAACAATTTATGTAATCCTCATCCATTCCTTGTGCCATAGTCTAAGTAGAAATGATTTCAACTTATCTTTGGGATATCCATGCCATTATTTCCCTATCATTAACAAGAGTCAATTCATTTATGTATGCCTTATTGGCATGGAGATAAGGAGAGGAGGAAAAAGCACTGGGGTCTGTAAGTTGTAGCTGTACTGCCCTGGAGTCAATAAAATTTAACTCAGATCTGGAGTCCGAGGGATGACTAGTATTACATCCTGTTATCTTTTAAGTTGTGGAGCTCTAACTCCACTTTGCAAATAATTCAGCAATTTTATGCCATTCCTAAAATATTGTTTTATTCACCAATGATGAAAACCATTCTACAGATCAACAAGATTCTATATGTTGATGATATCATTGTTTAAACGGAGACTCCTATGAGGCTAGAAAAGAATGCCTCCTTCTGATACATGTTTCCAAAATTGCCTCCTGTTTTACATAAGTAGTTTAATACACACACGCACACACACACACACACAAATACAAGCAAAAGTTTGAAACAGAATGATAAAACTATTGGCAATGAGAAGCTCAAAAGTTTTTGAAGCTTAATACATTATTTTGATCTTTTAAAATTCTTTTTCATAAGCCAAGGTTCTATGTTAGAGGAAGTTAATTATTTCAAACAATACAGCAGATGGAGTGCTCAAGAAAAGAATGAAAAGCATTGCTCATGTATTACTCACTCCTGATAAGTATCTTTGTATATATACATAGCACACACATAAATGCCAGAGATACCACTGAGGTTAAAGTGATGTCATCATTTCAACACTATTTTCTCACTTCTGTATTCCTTTAAGCAATATCGTAACAAACACAAAATATTCTTCACTATAAAACCAATTGCAAAATGTATTAATTATAACAATTATATGGCTAACATAATTTAAAAATTAGTATTCTAATCTTCCCCTATGTTTAATTACTCTTTTCCTTGTCCACCTGTTGTGCCACATCTTATAGCAATTAGAGAACCTTTTTCTGAAATAGCATATTAGAACAATGTTTTTAACGATTTCCAGAGCTCATCTTTTTTAGGGGTCTGGGTGGGGGAGTGAGGAGTGGAGAAACATGTTGAAAATGTACTGTTAACATTCAAGAAAATGTCTTGTTCTGGAAAATTATTTTTAGTTGTAAGAGAGAAAAAAGCAAACCAAGAACAAAAATAATAAGAGAATTTGGCTTTTGTTAGAAAAAAATAAAGGTGGGGAATTTGTGAGTTTGAAAGAAACATTGTTTTTAAACCTGAGAGAAGAAAAGGAAAATATTAAGAGTTCTGAAATATAATTATCATAATAATTTGAAAATTATTGCTCTAAACAAAGCTGGGTAGATGGAGACCAGTTTTAAATATATTTTATGCTAACTATAATAAAATAAAACTATATTTTTAGTTTGATTCATGTTCCCAATAACCTAAGATATTAAAATTACAAAGGGGGAGGAATCACATGTAGCACTTTACAATTTCCTATTTCTTGAACATATGTCTAGACCCCCAATTCTTATACAATACAGGCTTTCTAATTCTCTCTTTAAATTAAACCTTTGAGATTACTGGAGCATGGCTGATACACTTAGATAATATCAGGCATTTAATACACACTATGTGCCTTTGATACACCTGACAAGTGACAACAAGGCTGTATTGAGTTAAGCAGACACTATCACTAAATGAATATTTGCAGGATCTGCCTGTGGTTATTGTCATACCAAACAGAACTCCTGTTCAATATCCTGTTTGGGAAGCAGTCTCCACCAGATGCTTCCAAAGCAGGGCAAAACCACCCATAATGCAATCGGATGAATATGAAATTCTATACCCCTGAGGGAAAACACTTCATTCTGGCCCCAGGTGGTGGACCACTAATACTTTGTATTCCTGCGAGAACTGGTATCTTTAAAGAATATATTTTTAAGTGACTCTTTAGTAATACTGACTTTACCTTTCTAACACTGATTATTTTTCTGTGAATATAATTCACCACAATGGGAAATATGAAATTAATCAGAATGAGTTGCTTTTCCTTATTTTTCACACAAGAAGATTATTTTATTTAAATGTGACATGAAACACATAGAATTATCTTCCTATATTTTATTTATTTCTAATTTTCTATATATGTACTCTGAAATAATTTGATAAACTACATAGTAGAAATAAAATGGATTTATGTGTTAATCGAGAAGCTGAATATATAACAATGGCCAGACAATATAAATAAAAAAGAACACTGACCTACAACTCTGTAACAGCCAGCCATGGAAACCAAGCAACAACTTCTGCAGCAACTAATCCTGGAATTCAAACCACACTTATGTAGCAATCATACTTTGATGATTGACTTGGTCCAAGACTTCAGCTCAACTGTCTTGTCCCCCCTCTCTTACTTGCCCCAACTCAGGATCAACCAGAGAAAGCCAAACATGCTTCCAACTAATTACACAGGGTGCCCCACTTGTAGTAAGCCCAGCACTATCCCCATTCAATCAGCCTCCAATTAGGGGAAACCTGAAGCTTTCTTTTTTTCACTATAAAGCTCTTGAAAACTCTGACTACCTTTGAGTATCTGCCAAATGTAAGTGACATTGGTTGACTCCCTAGCTACAGCAACTTCTTGATAAACAAACTTTAGTTATGCTAATTTAAGTGCTGTTTGTCTATTTCTACTATATGTTAAAGTTCTTAAAGCATATTCATAAAATTTTAAGATTTTAGATTACAATTGGTCTTAAGGTACAATTTAAACTGTTTCAAGTGACTATTTCTCAGGCATGGATTAGATGTAATGGGTAGCTTTCTTGTTTTTTCTGCATATACACATACACACACACACACACACACACACACACATATATATATATATATATATACTTAGATACTTTTACTTTATATATATTTTTACTTGAGTATTACTTATTCCAAAATTATTTATAAAAAATAAGAAATAATCTTGGCTTGAATTAGAGAGCTAAGCTTTATTTTAGTAAAGAACTATGACAAATTACACGTTCAGAGGAATTGTCATAAAGTTCATAGCAAGCATATAGATAAACAACAGTTTTATAGGCACTGATAAGTGACTACTAATAACAAAATAAAATTTGTTTTAAAACAGTAATTCATCTAGCATATCTTCTATTGTACTGGTAACTTTGGGAAACAGAAGAGTTTGTTCAATTTCATTCAATTCGTCTCTTCTTTTCTTTCTTTGTTCTCCCAAGCTATAGGGAAATATAACTATAGCTCCTTCTTCTTTGCCTACCTAGGAAACCAGGCATGTCCATTTTTCACACACGTTTGGATTGGCGCCAGCTGTTTTCTCCTCTGAAGAGGTCTGCCAGGGAAGAAAGCAGTACTGACAAGAGGCAAACTTGGGTGGCGCTAGCAGGGTTCAGGGCAAGAAAGGCAGGACTGATTCTCTAAACAGAGAGGAGGAAATAAACACAAAATTCAATCTGTACCTTGTGGTTGTATATCCCAACTACAAGCAATGACTTGGAACCAGGAAAATTATATGAATATGGATGACAGGAATTGGAGGAGGGAGGGAACAAGCATGTCACCAATGCAGAAAAGGGTGAAGAAAACACTGTAAATTCCTGAAGATATGGGAAATAAACATGAAATTAGATGGATTCTAAAAACTATTTTTACTACATTTCCAAAATTGAAAAATTAAAATAATTAGAAGCTAAATTTACAACCACAGAATAAAATATTTAAAAGACTTTATAGGAAATTGAACATGTGGTTTCATTAAAATATTAAGAATACTGTTTAAATAGAAATATAAAATCAAATTATGGATAATTTTAGAAAAGTTATTTCTAGCAATATTTCTAGAGTAATCTCTCAATTTTACTTTACCAATTTTGTTATGGGATGATTTGGATTTTTTTATCTTGACTAACACAAGTGAATTATTATCACCTATCTTTGAAAAGAAACAGTCATTAATTTAGAACATATTTCCCCTGGTATCTTCTATTAGTGTGAATTTAATAAGCTTGCTCTCAATGTCAAAAGATCTTGGAGAACTGTCTGCATATACTAGAGAATATATTTTATGAGGATGTATTTACACATTACTCAGTAAGTTCTAAGGCTGAGAAAAATTTTCTTATTTCAACACAAAATGCAACAATGATGCTATATTATGAAAAGGATACCTTGGCAAGAATGAGTCTTAAATCATTTATTTATATGTTTGTTGACAAAAAGAGTCAAACTCTGTAAAATATTTTTAGACGTTTATTCTGAGCCAAATATGAGTGAACATGGCCAGTACACAGCCCTCAGGAGGTCCTGAGAACATGTGCCCAAGGTGGTTGGGGTACAGGTTGGTTTTATGTATTTTAGGGAGGCATGAGACATCAATCAAATACATCTAAGAAATACACTGGTTTGGTTCAGAAAGGTGGGACAACTCAAAGCTGAGTGAGGGGGCACTTCCAGGCTATAAGTAAATTTCAACATTTTCTGGTTAACAATTGGTTGAGTTTATCTGAAGACCTGCCATCAATAGAAAGGAAATGTTCAGATTAAGATAAAGGATTGTGGAGACCAAGTTTTGCTGTGCAGAGGAAGCTCTTAGATAGCCTACTTCAGAGAGAGCAGGCCATAAAATGTTTCTTATCCTAAAAGCCTGCCTGGCTCTTAGTTGACCATCCCCTGGATCTGGAAAGGAAAGAAGGAAAACATGTGGAAAGAGGATTCTTTATAGAATGTGGATTTTTCCCACAAGGGATAGCTTTGCAGGACCATTTCAATATATGTCAGACAAGTAAGTTTTGGGGTAAAATATTTTGATTTTCTTTCTTGTTATGCCGGAGTCATGTTGGAAAGTAACTCACAATATCCAGGGCTAAATAAAATCCATTTGATAAGAATTTATGGTTTGTAGGGCATGACTTTCCAGACCCCTTAGAATTTGGGCAAGATTAAAAAAAAATCAGAGCTTAGTGTTCATGTTTATTTTTCGCTTTTCCATTTCATCACTTGAATTTTATTTTACAGGTAACTAGCAGGAATACACATTGCTTATTTCCCATGATTACAGACAGCAATATATCACAATAAGGGGCTATTACAATAATTTAGTAGTTTTTAGCCAATAGGCATGCTCTATGATTCATATAAATTTGGATGTGATTACATTTCTTGCATATTTTTTAACTTCACAGTGTGGGCTCTGCTACACAAACACCTCATTTATATTTAAAATGTTACTAAGATATCATTAGCATTGGCTTTATATGAAAAACAGACTTAAAGAGTTTAAGTATTTTTTATGAAAATGTACAGTTAGTAGATGGCAATGTCTGAATCAGAACCCAAGTCTCCACATTTCAAACTGAGTGTAATTTCTGTTATGCTATGTGTGTCTCATCAGAAGGAGGCTTCTGTGTGCCTAGTTCCTAGCTCACTTTGGAGTAGACTATACAACTTCATCGAATGCCTGAAGCTAGTTACAAGCAATTCTAGCATTTGAATAGGATTCATTACTAATTAATTTACTATTAAGTACGTATTAAGTACCAGGTGCTATATTTGGTGACTTACAGATATTTTCTTTAATGCTTACAATAATTTTTAAAATGTAGGAGATACTCTTTACATAAGAAAATTGAGATTCAGAGAGATTAAATAACTTGTCTAAACTCATATAGACTGGATTCATACCCATGTCTATTTAGTTTTTGCTTGTTCTAGGAGCTGCTTCTTTTGAGATAGAATACCTTCTTAATTTTATGTGACTATTGTCGAATCTTCTTTCTTGATTCTTTAAGGACCAATCAATTGGTTAGTTTACTTAAGGCCTGTATTTTTCTAAGCTGATGCTCATATATAGCTATTGTCTGGAAGAGAAACACAAGACACCTGATAAGCATAAACATTATTGCAAGAGTGTTTAAAAAGATAGAAGGATTGCCACAAGAAGAAATTAATAATAGCTAAAACATTCTGGAGATGAGGCTGAGGCATACCTTAGAAAGTTGGAAGAAATCTATGAGAGTCTATTGAGAGCCCACCTTATTACTGTATGAGTTTTTATATCAAAACCAGTCACTTCTTAGCAATAAGCTGCAAGGCTCTTGGTAGTTGTATGAGTAGAAATCTATCTCCACTGCCCTCCTAGCCACAAACTGCAGACAGGAAACCTCCGTGCTCATTCTGTGAGTATGGCACAGAAGAGGGAAGAAGGAAGTCACAATTCCAACCTCTGTGCTCTGAAGACAAACTCGTGCCTTCTGATTACATGTTCAACTTTTCAGCTGGAGAATCAGCTATTAAATGTGCTCTCAAAGTGAACAAACTGCAGAATACTGTTTGCATGGTTTGTAAAACAGGTAAGAACTTACACATAGAAGTATCTTGGTTGTGGATGTGATGAAAAATAATCCCAGTAGGTGGTTCCCAGCCTAACTGTCATTTCTTTTCCGAAACCATCCCATTCCAAAATTACCGTTTGAACCTTCCCATTATTTTAATATATTTTCAGAATATTTCATAAATTTGTTATAAAATTTACCAAACCTTATTTTTGTGACTGATTTCTATGTCTCCCTCTGTCTATCTTCAGCTATTAGACTACGTCATCCTTAGCAGCAGCTCCACTGTATCTTGTTCAGTTTTACAACTTAAGTGCTGCCATGACTTCAGTCTTTGTGGGAGGCACTATTTTCAGGAATACTTGCTGAATTTCTGAATCCAGTTACAAGTAATCCTAGCATTTGCATAGCATCCTGAAAGTGGTTAATTGGTATTACTTCTGAATCTAATGTAAAATCTGGTAAACACTCCAATGTTGAAAAATGTCCATCTTTAGTTATAAAAAAAGAAATCATTTGAATTCTAAAGAGATGGCAAGAAGGACAATATCATCTCTAAGTTCCTTTCAAAGACCAGAAAATTAGGAGAGTATGTCAGCTAATTTAATATATTAAGTAGGAGATGTCAACGAATTTAAGCAGGAGAAGCTTTATCTGATTCAAGTTCAGTGACCTGAATTGAAAACTGTAAATTGCCCCAATTTCTTTATAGGATCTTCTTGTATCCTGGATCATGTTAGACCAAAACTGCACAATATGGACTATTGGAAAATTCTATTGCCATAATAATAATTGACAGTCCAAACTGACTATGGAAAAAATCTGGCCATGCATATTGGATCACATAAAAAGAACGTTACCAAGGAGACACTATGGCTACCACAGAAATAAGTGGCTCAGGTGAAAGGCAAGGTAGGGAAAAAGCCAGACAGCCATCACTAAACAGAAAGTCATTCTGTTAGCTGGTTTGCTGGTTGGGTGGTTGGTTTGCTTGGTTTTTGTTTGTTTATTTGTTTTGCCTGCCTTTTACTGCAGGCACAAAATGAAAGTATATGTGGGAAAAAATGGCCGTGCAGGACTGCCTTTTCATCAGTTAAGCCATCTCTACTGAGGGTCTTTATTCTGAACATCGTAAAAACCACAAGCTTTTTAAAACACTCTGGCTATACTACAAGGCACTAATGTGAGACACATCAGAAGAATATTTGAGATTGGCACTGATGCAGTTTTAATAGACAAGCTACAAGAATTTATCTGAGTAAGAAACCTGTCCTAGCAAAGCATACACTCACTTTACTGGAATAAATTACTTAATTTTACTGCTGCTCATTTCAAAGTTTTTATGTGATCTAAATAAACTCATCAATGATTTATTTAAAATTGAGTCAATTAAGTTACTTCTTCAGTTTGATAATAACTAATTTCATTATCTCTTTTTCACTGAAGCATAATGACCAAGCTTAACCTTACTTTATGATTTCTAATTTATCTTACGTTCATGTTTTTAACTAGGAGAGAGAACAGATTAGCAGGTCTTGAAGACTCATTTTAAAATAGGACTAACAGTTTCTACATTATCAAAGGTCTGTGATGAGAATCAAGTATAGTAACATGTTAGAGAGTATTGTAAATCTCAAAGGCCTATGTGAATATAAGTATTCATTCATCATTCATTCATTCCTTTGTTTGTTTGTTCATTTTTTTCATCCACAAATATTATAAAGGGCCTTCTCTATGCCAAGCACAATATGAGGCACTTAGGATACATTCAAAATATAATTTCTAGGAGGGAGGATCCAAGATGGCAGACTAGACACAACTCCAGTGCACAACACCCAGCGAAAGAGATGCACAACACCCAGTGCATTTCAACGGGTCTGGTCTGAGTGTGACCAAAGCCCACTCAGGGCAGACTGAGGCGGGGGAGGGGTGCTGCTTCACCCAGAAAGTGCATCTGACCGGTGAGTCGGAGGCTCCACCTCTGGTGCTCTGGTCCAGATACAGTGCTTCCCCCAAAGCCTCAGCAATACAGAGAACAGGGGATATTTGCCAGTCAAGTGCCGGGAATTACAAGTTCTGAGTTGATTAGGAGTCTGCAGACTGAACTATCGTCCCCTCCCCAGCACGGAGAGAGGGGAGCTGTAAGCGGGAGCAGCTGGGCACCCCTACCCCATGACCAGAGAGAGAGCTGAAAGGGGGAGACTGCCGGTGCATCTGGGCGGGTCCCTAACCTCCCCCACAAACCCCAGAGGGCTGAAGCTCTGATTCTAGTGGGTTGCGTAGCCAGTGCCACAGTCTGAGAGGAACCCTGAATGATCCAGCCCAGTGGAGGAAGGGCACAATCCACCACTAGAGGGGTGGGACTGGGCCACGTGTTTTAACAAAAAACACAGGAAGCCTATGTAGCAACAGGACAGCATTCTCGACAACCCAGCAGAGCCTACAGGTCAGCGGAAGAGGCGGGCCTAATCTCCCAGCATAAACAAAAAAGACACAGGAGGCTTCCCTGGTAACCTGAAGGAGTCCCTAGAAACCCAGTAGCGCCCCCCACAGGCAGACAAGCGACCTCATCAAGCAGCTCTCTGACACCACAGTCAGGTAAATCCACAAAGATGGGAAGAAACCAGCACAAAAGAGATGAAACCGCCAAAGACCAGAACACCTCTTCTCCTTCAAGGGATCACAACTCCTCAACAACACAGGATCACAACTTGACTGAGAAGGAGTGCGAAGAATTGACGGAAACAGGATTCAGAAGGTGGATAATAACAAACTTCTCAGAGCTAAAGGAACATGTTCTAACTCAATGCAAAGAAACCAAAAACTTTGAAAAAAGGTTAGACGAAATGCTAACTAGAATAACCAGCTTACAGAAGAACATAAACGACTTGATGGAGTTGAAGAACACAGCACGAGAACTACGTGAAGCAAACACAAGTTTTAATAGCCGAATCGATCAAGCAGAAGAAAGGATATCAGAGATTGAAGATCAACTCAATGAAGTAAAAAGAGAAGGCAATACAAGAGAAAAAAGAGTGAAAAGAAACGAACAAAGCCTCCAAGAAATATGGGATTATGTGAAAAAACCTAATCTACGCTTGATCGGTGTACCTGAATATGACGGGGAGAATGAATCCAAGCTGGAAAACACACTCCAGGATATTATCCAGGAGAACTTCCTAAGCCTAGCAAGGCAGTCCAAATTTCAAATTCAAGAAATACAGAGAACTCCACAAAGATATTCCTCAAGAAGAGCAACCCCAAGGCATATAATTGTCAGAATCACCAGGGTTGAAATGAAGGAAAAAATGCTAAGGACAGCCAGAGAGAAAGGTCAGGTCACCCACAGAGGGAAGCCAATCAGACTCACAGAAGAGCTCTCGGCAGAAACTCTATAAGCCAGAAGAGAGTGGGGGCCAATATGGAACATCCTTAAAGAAAAGAACTTTCAAGCCAGAATCTCATATCCAGCCAAACTAAGCTTCATAAGTGAAGGAGAAATAAAATCCTTTATGGACAAGCAATTATTGAGAGATTTTGTCACCACCAGACCTGCCCTACAAGAACTCCTGAAAGAATCACTAAGCATGGAAAGGAGCAAGTACCAGTCACTGCAAAAGCAAACCAGTTGGCAAAGACCAAAAATGCAATGAAGACAATGAGTCAACTAATGAGAAAGAAAACCAGCCAGTAACAAAATGGCAGGATCAAATTCACACATAACAATATTAACATTGAATGTAAATGGCCTAAATACCCCAATCAAAAGACACAGACTGGCAAAAAAATTTTTTTTGCAATCTACCCATCTGACAAAGGGCTAATATCCAGAATCTACAAAGAACTAAAACAGATATAGAAGAAAAAAACAACCCCATTCAAAAGTGGGCGAAGGATATGAACAGACACTTTTCAAAAGAGGACGTATATGAGGCCAACAAATATATGAAAAAATTTTCAACCCTATTCCCCTTCTTCCCTCAAAAATTAGGTATATTGGAGCACTAATTTACAAACAGTGAAATTTATTCTTTTTAGAATTAAAATTATTTGAGTTTAGACAAATGTACAAAGTCATATAACCACCACTATAATCAAGGTATAGAATATTATCCTAAAAAGTTAGAAATGTTCATATGGGTCAGTTACATTTAAGTAATTTCCATTACATCAGTTACATCATCCTAATAAAGTTCTCTCTTGTCCCTTCGTAGTTATTTCTCTTCTATCATCCACAAGCCTTGGAAACCAATAATCTGATTTTTGTGGCTATATTTTTGCCTTTATTAGAATGTGATATTAAGGTAATTATAGATAACAGCATTTTGCATGTAATCTCTTTTATTTAGGCTAATGCCTTTTAGGGCCATCTATGTCATTACATGTATCAGCAGTTTTCTTCTTTTTATTGCTCAGTGATACCATTGTCACAATTTAGTTGCTTACTCACCAGTTGATTGATATTAGGATTGTTTCTACTTTTTGGTGTAAAGTATATGGCTGCTATAAATGTTTGCATACAGGTCTTGATGTAGACATGTATTTTTATTTATTGTTGAAAACTTCCTAGAAACAGTATTATTGGCTTGTAGGTAAGTATATATTTTAATATTAAGAAACTGCCAAAGTGTTTTCCAAGGGTTCTGTATTATTTTTCTTTTCCAGGAGCAATGTATGAGAGTTGCAATTGCTATATATTCCTTATCAGCACTTGATGTCATCTATTTGCATTTTGATTTTTACATTCTAATAAGTGTGAGATCTCTTTGTAGTTATATTTACATTGCCCTTATCACTAATAGTATGTTTCTTTGCCATCCATGTTTCCTCTTTGACGTACTATTTTTAAAAATTGCGTCATTTTTTTCTTTAATTGAGCTGTGAGAATTCTTCTAATATTGTGGATATGAGTACTTCACATAAATAGGTCATTTGCATCAGATATGTCATTTTTCTCCCAGTCTTTGTCTTATCTTCTCAACTTCTTACCAGTTATTTTAGGGGAAAAAATAGGTGTTTGGTATTTGATGAAGTCAATTTATTCACGGGTTATATTTTTATGGTCTTATCCAGAGCCACAGTGATTTCTACTAGAAGTTTTATGATTTTAGGCTTTACATTGAAATCCATAGTAAATTTTGAGTTAATTTTTGTAAGTCATATGAAGCATACATCAAAGCTCATTTTTATTACATATGGGCATCCAATGTTCCAACATTATTTTTTGAAAAGGTTACCTTTTCTCCATTGAATTGCATGGGCATCTTTGCCAAAAATCAATTGGCCTTATATTGGTTGGAATATTTCTACATCCCTTCTTATGTTCCAATAATTTGTATATTTGTCCTTTAGGCAAGGATAGAATTTCTTTATGTTATAAACTTATAGTAAGTCTGGAAATCAGGTTGTGTGATTTCTGGACCTTTCTTCTTTTTTGAAAGTATCTTGTCTCTCCTTGGTCCTCTACTTTTTTTTTTTTTTTTTTTTTTGATGGAGTCTTGCTCTATTGCCAGGCTGGAGTGCAATGGTACGATCTAGGCTCACTGCAATCTCCACCTGCTGGTTTCAAGTGATTCTACTGCCTCAGCCTCCCAAGTGGCTGGGACTACAGGTGTGAGCCACCATGTCCAGTTAACGTTTGTATTTTCAGTAGAGCCAGGGCTTCACCACGTTGGCCAGGATAGTCTTGATCTCTTGAGCTCATGATCTGCCCGCCTTGGCCTCCCAAAGTGCTGGAGTTACAGGCATGAGCCACTGTGCCCAGCCCGTCCTCTACTTTTTAATGTAAATGTACCCAAAATACCCCTGCTGAGATTTGGTAGAAATTGCATTGACTCTATTGTTTAATTTGGAGAGCATTGCTATCTTAATAATATTTCCTTTTAGTCAATTTACATGGCATATATCTCTATTTATTTATATCTTCTCTGATTTACCTGATTAAATTTTATAGTTCATAGCATACACATTTTACACATGAATTGTTCAGGTTTTACTAAATTTATCTTTACAAGTCCTGCTTTTGATGACATTGTAAGTGACCCTATTTTCTATTTTAATTTCCAATTATTCTACTGTTAGTATGTAAAAAAATAAAGTTGATTTATTTATACTGACCTGGTACTATGGAAAGTTGCTAAATTCACTTTCTTCACACAGTAATTCTAGTAGCTTTTACTCCTACTTTTTTTTTTTTTTTTTTTGGTGATTTGCTACATGGACTATCATGTCATCTGTGAAGAAGGCATTTCTCTTCTTGTTTTCCAAGTTGTATGAGTTTTTTTCTTTCTTTTGTTACTGGTTATAATCTTCAATATGATGGTTAGTAAGAGTGGTGAGAGAAGACATCCTTGACTTATCTCCAATATCGGAGGGAAAAAAATTAGTCTTTTACCGTTACATATTATATTAGCTGTAGATTTTTCATAGGTGTTTTATGAGGTCTTATATTAGTATTTGTAGAGTTTTTCTCCTAAGTGGATCTTAGATTTTGTTGAATGCCTTTATCTGTTAAAATAAGTATATGGGAATTCTTCCAGCTTTTGCCCGTTCAGTATGATATTGGCTGTAGGTTTGTCATATATAGCTTTTATCATTTTATGATACGTTCCATCAAGAGCTGGAAGAGTTTCCTTTGAAATCAGGCACTAGACAAGGATGCTCTCTCTCACCACTCCTATTCAACATAGTATTGGAAGTTCTAGCCACAGCAATCAGGCAAGAAAAAGAAATAAAGGGTATTCAATTAGGAAAGGAAGAAGTCAAATTGTCTCTATTTGCAGATGACATGATTGTATATCTAGAAGACGATACAAAATCAATGTGCAAAAATCACTGGCATTCCTATATACCAATAACAGACAAACAGAGAGCCAAATCAAGAGTGAACACCCATTCACAATTGCTACAAAGAGAATAAAATACCTAGGAATACAACTAACAAAGGATGTAAAGGACCTCTTCAAGGAGAACTACAAACCACTGCTCAATGAAAGAAGAGAGGACACAAACAGATGGAGAAACATTCCATGCTCATGGTTAGAAAGAATCAACATCGTGAAAATGGCCATACTGCCCAAAGTAATCTATAGATTCAGTGCTATCCCCATCAAGCTACCAATGACCTTCTTCACAAAACTGGAAAAAAAACACTTTAAACTTCATATGGAATCACAAGAGACCCCACATAGCCAAGACAATCCTAAGCAAAAAGAACAAAGCCAGAGGCATCACACTGCCAGACTTCAAACTGTACTACAAGGCTACAGTAATCAAAACAGCATGGTACTGGTACCAAAACAGAGACATAGACCAATGGAACAGAACAGAGACCTCAGAGGAAACACCACACATCTACAACCATCTGATCTTTGACAAACCCAGCAAAAACAAGCAATGGGGAAAGGACTCCATGTTTAATAAATGGTGTTGGGAAAACTGGCTAGCACTGTGTAGAAAGCAGAAACTGGACCCCTACCTGTCACCTTACACTAAAATTAACTCCAGATAGATCAAAGATTTAAACATAAAACCTAACACCATAAAAACACTAGAAGAAAATGCATGCAAAACCATCCAGGATATAGACACAGGCAAGGACTTCATGACTAAAACACCAAAAGCAATGGCAATAAAAGCCAGGATACACAAATGGGATCTAATTAAATTCCAGAGCTTCTGTACAGCAAAAGAAACCATCATTAGAGTGAATCGGTAACCAACAGAATGGGAAAAAATTTTTGCAATCTACCCATCTGACAAAGGGCTAATATCCAGAATCTACAAAGAACTAAAACATATACAAGAAAAAAACAACCCCATTCAAAAGTGGGCAAAGGATATGAACAGACACTTTTCAAAAGAGGACATATATGAGGTCAACAAATATATGAAAAAATGCTCATCATCACTGGGCATTAGAGAAATGCAAATCAAAACCACACTGAGATATCATCTCAAGCCAATTAGAATGGTGATCATTAAAAAATTGGGAGACAACAGATGCTGGAGAGGATGTGGAGAAATAGGAACACTCTCACACAGTTGGTGGGAGTGTAAATTAGTTCAACCATTGTGGAAGACAGTGTGGCGATTTCTCAAGGATCTAGAAATAGAAATTCCTTTTGACCCAGCAATCTCACTATTGGGTATATACCCAAAGAACTATAAATCGTTCTACTATAAAGACACATGCACATGTATGTTCATTGCAGCCCTGTATACAATAGCAAAGACCTGGAACCAACCCAAATGCCCATCAGTGATAGACTGGACAAAGAAAATGTGGTACATATACACCATGGAATACTACGCAGCCATAAAAAACGATGAGTTCGTGTCCTTTGTAGGGACTTGGATGAATCTGCAAGCCATCATTCTCAGCAAACTGACCCAAGAACAGAAAGCCAAGCACCGTATGTTCTCACTCATAGGTGGGTGTTGAACAACGAGAACATGTGGACTCAGGGAGAGGAGCATCACACACAGGGGACAGTGGGGGGCGGGTAGGAGAGAGACAGTCGGGGGTGGGGAGGGAGAGGAGGGTGGGGGAGGGGAGAGGAGGGTAGGGAGGGATAACATGGGGGAGAAATGCCAGATACAGTATGCACCTAAAGTAAAATAAATAAATTAAAAAAAATAAGTATATGGGTTTTTTGTCTTTAGAAAATAACATTTCTAAATAACATTACTTGACTTTCAAAAATTGAATCAACTTTGCATTCCTGGGATAAAATGACTTGCTCATGATGTATGATATTTGATATGTTGCTATCTTTGTTTTCTATTAATTTATTTAGTATTCATCTATCTATGCATAGAGGTATATTGTTGCATAGCTTTCTTTTCTTTTTTGTAACATCTTAGCCTGGCTTTGGTCTCAGGGAAATGCTGACTTTATAAAATGAGACGGAAAATGTTCCCCCCTCCTCTATTTTCTCCAAGAGTTTGGGTGGAATTAGTATTATTTATATCTTAAAATTTTGGTAGAATTTGTCAGTAAAGCTTTCTAGATGTCAATATTCCATTCTGGAAAGTTTTGCATTAAAAAATCCATACGTTTAATAGCTTAAAACTTTTAAAGTTATCTATTTGTCCTTGGGTGAGTTTCAGTAGTTTATGTACGTTAAGGAATTTGTTTATTTAATCTACATTTTCAAATTATTACAATAAAGTTATTCAAAGTATTTTTTTTATCCTTTAGTGCCTGTCTAATCTGTAGTGACATCCTCTGTTTCACTCTTGTTATTAGTAATTTTTGTGTTTTCTTTCTTTTTTTCTACCTTGATCAATGTGGTCAATATTTATCAACTGTTTTTATCTTTTGAAAGAGTAAGTTATTCTCCAGGTAAAGATGAGTTTGTGACCAGAGGAATTTTGTGTCAAGCAGTTCATGCAATTAATACACACACACACACACACACACACACACACACACACACACACACACATTTTTATAAGGACATTTTTACAGGGGTTTGCCTTTATGCCTGGGCAGGCAGTCAGGAAGTAAAGATGGACTTAAAGTTTAGAGAGCATGTGCAAGGAAAGCATGAGTACAAACTAGAATCCATGAGGACAGAACATAATCTATGTCACTTTTCACTTCCTCCAACATCGATTATGTCAGTGTCCCATGGAAAAGTTAGTGCCATTTATTACAGAGTTAAACATACACTTAACCCAGGAATTAAGAAAGCTGAAGGAGGGTCATTTGCAAGACTATCTGCTGTCTGATACCGCTTATAGGATTATAAAATGTGTTTGTATGTTTGCTTGTTTAGGAGTGCCATATGATTTGGACACCTGATTCGTTATATTTTCATCTCTCAAGTTGATGGGTTGAGAGTATTGTAAGCTAAAGAAACTGAGTCAAAATGGTATAGATTAAAAACAATATGTTAATAAAAGTGAGGGATAAGTTTGTTCAGAAGATAGCATATGTGTGTGTGTATTTGCATGCACATGAGCAAAGGAAATTTAAACAGAAATACGCGTTAAAGCAAATTCTAGGAAAACAACGGATAAATACCCATAGGTGAATCTGAATTTGAAAGAGTAAATGAGTTTCCCCCTGTACCTTTGGAACATCAATTCGAATTTCAAAGTAATATAGAGGTGCACTACATGAAAAGAGGAATGAATACATTGAAAGTTAATGTATATTAACTGATACCAGTTAGAAGAAATTGATATAGGATATTTGAGTCACTGAGAAAGTTAAATCTATATGTTTTTATAACAATTTAAGGTAGGTTGTTGGAGATCAAGGACAAAAAGGCTTTACAAAAGGAATATTGAAAAATAATAGCATTCATTTTTTTTCATGTATACATATTTTTATTTGTGGAAGACACTGTGCAGGTATTGGAGATACAGAGATGTGTGTAACATATGGTCTCTGCTCTTATGAAGCATAACATCTATTTAGGAAGATGGAGAAATAAGTACAAGACAACAAGGCCTATGAGGCTGGTATGAACAGAAAGCTTTGGAAGAACAGAGGCACACAGCTAGTTAGACTAGGGAGCAGGGGAGGGCTTCCCAGAGGAAGTGACAGTAGTTATTCTCCAGCTAAAGATGAGTTTGTGACCAAATGGAATTTTGTGTCAAGCATTTCATACAATTTTATCAAGCAGTTGTGTACATCTGTGGCCAGTAACGTCAAGCAGTTACATCAAGCAGTTGTGCTTCTGGAACAGCTGAAACATTACATCTTTTTTCTCTTTTTTTTAATATATATTTTATTGTGTTTTAGGTTTTGGGGTACATGTGAAGAACATGCAAGATTGTTGCATAGGTACATACATGGCAATGTGGTTTGCTGATTTCCTCCCCCATCACCTATATCTGGCATTTCTCCCCATGTTATCCCACCCCAACTTCCCACCCACCACTGTCCCTCCCCTAGTTCCCCCCTTCAGGCCCCAGTGTGTGATGCTCCCCTCCCTGTGTCCATGTTATTTCTTAACAGATGGATTCTGTGAGATGAGTAAGATAAGACAAATAATAATCAAATGTCAAAACTTGTATATTTAATTATATGGGTTTTGCTATATGTGTTTTAAGCAGGAGAGGAACATCATGAGTTCTTTATTTTGAAAGACTACTCTATGGAGCTTCCTCAAAAAATTAAAAATAGAACTACCATATGATGCAGCAATTTCACTACTGCATATATATCCGAAGAATATAGAGTCAGTATTTCTAAGAGATATCTGCACTCTCATCTTTATTTTAGCACTATTCGCAATAGCCAAGATATAGACTCAATGTAAGTTTCTATCACCAGATGAATGAATAAAAAATGTGGCATATATCCACAGTGGAATATTATTCAGCCATAAAAAATAATGTAATTCTGTCATTTGTGGCAACACGGATGAATCTGGAAGGCATGATATTAAGTGAAATAAGGCGGATATAGAAAGAGAAATGCCACATGACCTTACTCATGTGGAATCAAAAAAGTTGATGTCATAGAAGTAGGGAATAGAACAGTGGTTACCAGAAACTAGTGAGAGTAGAGGGGAGGGGTAAAAGGAGAGAGATTGGTCAGTGGGTACAAAGTTAAAATTAGACAGGAGGAATTAGTTCTAGTGTCCTATTGCACATTAGGGTGATTATAGTTAATAATGTATCGAATATTTCAAAATGGCTAGAAGAGAGGATTTTGAATGTTATTACTATAAAGAAATGATAAGTGTTTGAGATAATATGCTAAATGTTCTGAATTGATCATTACATGATGTATATATGTGTTGAAACATCACATGGTACCCTACAAATATGTACAATTATTGTGTCAATTAAAATAAAAATAAGGAGTCCTTTCATAGAGTGATGTGTTTGGAAAGATGAAGGCCAGTTAGGAATGTATCATATCAGTTGAGAGTCGTGTTTTGAAGATCTGAATTAAGGCAGAAGAGTGAATAGAGATATAGGAATAGATTTGGAATGATGATTATGATAATTATGGTGCTAATGATAGTGATACTGATGTTGATGAGGATGTTGATGCTGTTGCAGTGGCTGTTGCTGCTGATTACAGGTGATATCTTTGAGCACTTACTAATTTACACGTAGTATGGAAAGTCTATTACATAGATTATATCAAATAATCCTTATGGAAGCTAAGATTAAACTTATTTTTATTTTCATTTGAAAGAAGAGGAAATACATCCTTTAAAATCTGAGTATTTTGTTCAAGATCATAGAGATACTAAAAATTGGATGTGGATTTTAAACCAGGCTATCTAAAACCCCTACTTTAGGGCCACTTTGTGATTTTCCATCTCAGCAAATATTTAGGAGTGAAAATGGTTAAGTGGAAGGTAGGGAATGAGTCTGAATTAGAGAAAAATCTAGGATTTCTCTCAACATTCTAACTTACATAATGAGGATAATTGTATCCCCATTTATTGAGACTGAGAGTGCTAGTGGGGGTACTAGCGCTAACATTATCAGTTGTTGAAAATGGGAACAGTATAGTGAAATCACGGCTAAAAATATATTTGAATTTATCTACCTACAGAGATAACCAAACCAGGAAATCTTCTGAAGAAATACTGTAGGGTAAAGGAAAATATTCTGCAGATGCACACAGCTGGACCAGGAATTGACCATTATTTTATTGACAATGTATTTTGGGGTTCTTCCTTTCTTGTCAATGCCTCACATTTTTTTTTTCCTTATTCTATTGCTCATTTCTTACATTTTTAAAAAATCTGAATACATTTAACTCAACACTGATTTATGAGTAGCTGCAGACTTAAAAACAAAATATTATCAGCATCTCAGAAATACGTATCTTCAAAGAACACATATTCTGAAGAAAATTATTCACAGTATGACAATAATGTCTATTCACACTGTAATTCCACCTAAAGAAAATAGATCCCTGTCTCTTCTAATCTAATTTGGATAGTAACTTCTGCTCTTGTACTGACACACTGTGATAATTATGCCATCTCTAATTTTACATCTTTATTAGCTTTTGTGTGAAGCCAGCTAGTCTGGTAATTACAAAAGTTTTGTTGCTTTTTTCATGGACATCACTTTTCACATTAACTACAACAGAAAATACTGAGAATGCCTCTTGAAAATTTGCATTCCTTGTAATAAATCTTTTCTATAGTTACATTGCTTATGATAAAACTAATCTATAAATTTTTGTTATTTTTAATTGTTAATATTTATAGTGATTAGGATACAAAAGAAAAACATCCAGTGCTTTCTCAGGTCATTTTTCCATTATGTTTAAAACTTATAGAGACTGATAATTATAAAGATTAAAAACTTAGGAAGACTGCTAATTATAAAATTCAAAACTTCCACAAAAAATATAAAACTTAGAGAGACTAATAATTATAAAGATTAAAAACTTCCACAGGAAAAAAATATAATTTTAATGCTTCACTTTAATGATTTCTTTCATTGTAAGGAGTTGTTCCTTTCTGAAAGTGTGGATAAAAATGTGTGCATCCCTGCAAGCTCGTTAATGGTATTCTGTCACCATAGAGCACATGAAGTAAACCCCCTGGCGGGAAAAACAGAATGTCTTATCCTAAATTGTCAGCTAATCAGATACCTAAAACACAGCCAGTGAAATGTGTTACTGGAATAAGGTCTGTACAAATTTGTTTGAGGCTTCCAGTTCATTGATTTGTTTATAGAGATCTCTTAGATTTGTAGCTCTTTGGTGCTATATTCTCATATAGACTGAAGGCATAATGAACATTTATTTGGTGAGAGTCCCCAGAGGGAGTATCAAAATTAGCAGCCTCCATTAACAATATTTGAGGGTCTTCTGCTTGATTAAAAACCCCTAATTTAATTTAGTCACTTCTTCTGTTTTCTAATGCTGTTTGCATTGCATCCAATTCTCATGATCAGTAATTTCCTTTGAAGAAACAAACAAAAACCACATGTGCTTAATATTGTCATTACTGTCCATCTCATTTATAAGTAATTTAGCTGTGTCTAAACAAAGAAAGAAAATGAAGAATTAGGCAATTGAAGAAGGAATTTATTTTCAAATTAGCCAGACTAGATCACAGTATTTTTCTCAACTTTTCTCAATAATAGCATTGATTCTCTACTTTCATTTCCTAAAAGTAAAAAGACAAACTCAAACTGAAGCATATGTTTATACAACATATGTGTTTAGGAAGATACCTGAATAAGATAGTATAGAGTGGGGAGCGACAGCAACATTCCTAGAGGGGGAATAAACCCAGCTCAGTATGTCTTTTGAGTGGGAATCTGACAAAAACTGAAGTGTGTAAATATGGAAATGTCACTCCCTGGTTTTCAAAGAGAACATCTGACACTTGAATAGGTAGCATCAATGTAATTTTAAACGTAAATACTGCTAAAATGGAGATTTACCAGATTCATATTGTAGAAAAACAAAGATGAGAGATGTTTAGCCAAACATAAGGGTTCTAGAAAAGTATCCTTCACACACACACATATACACACACACACACACACACACACACACATAAACACACCTGGATGGATGGATAGCTAGATAGATATAGATAGATAGGGACAGATAGATAGATAGATAGACATACACACACAGAGATACATAGAATCTATATATATCTACCTAGATATATATGTATATAAATATATGTATATTACATATTATATATACATTATAGATTCTATGCTTGTAACAGTATACATATGTTACATTATAATTTATACATATATATTATAAATAGTGTATACAATATATGTATAAAAATGTAAATATATACATATATTACATTTTCTTGAACAACTTATGCTTGGCTAAACATCTTTCATGTTTATTTTTCTAGGATATGAATCTGGTAAATCTCCAGCATATATATATACGTGTGTGTGTGTGTGTATATGTGTGTGTTTGTGTGTGTCTGTATCCTAGAGAAACATTATATACATATATATATCCTGGAGAAACATTTTATATATATATATGAGATACATTTTTTATATATGATATACTTTATGGAGTATAAGCAACTCCTGGAGAAACATTATATATATATATATATATATATATATATATATATATATGAAACATTTTTTATATATGATATACTTTATGGAGTATAAGCAACTTCAAGTCAGAAAAATACATATACCACGATCAATAGGAAAGTTCTTTCATTTACAAACACAGTTAAATACATGACAATGCTCCATACATTGGTTAGTCCACCTAAGAAACATCATTTATCCTGATGTTGCATTATTTTTTTCTCCTTACCTATTCTATTGCTTCAAGTTGTATTTTTTCCACATTTTATTTTTCCTTTTCAATGTTTATGGATACATAATAGTTGTACAGATATATGGGGTACCTGTAATATTTTGATATAAGCATACAATATGTAATGATCAAACCTAGGGATACTCATCACCTCAAACATTTATCATTCCTTTGTCTTGGAAACATTCCAAATCTATTCTTTCATTTATTTTGAAATGTACAATAAGTTATTGTTAGCTGTATTTACCCTATTTGCTATTGAACACTAGATCTTATTCCTTTTATCTAACTCTATTTTTGTACCCACTAATGAGCCCCTCTTTATTTTCCTTCCCTACTCCCATTTCTAGCCTCTGATAACCAGAATTCTATTAACTACCTCCGTGAGGTCAATGTTTTAGCTCCCACATGAGTGAGAATGGGCAACATTTGTCTTCGTTGCCTGGCTTATTCTGCTTAACTTGATGTCAAGTTACCTTAATCAGTGTTTTTCCTAATGTTTAGTATTCGCAGTAATTATTTTAAGTACTGTCTCTATGACATTCATTTATTTCAACCATTTTTATTATCTTTCTTATTTCAAACATTATTTTTTTTAAATAGCATTGCCTGCTTCATTTGGTTAAATTCTTCACAATTCTTTCACTCCCTAATTTAAGTATTGTTTGTCTCCAGAACTAAGATTTTATTTCAGAGATATGAATTATCTGCTATTACTGGTTTTCTAAGAGGCTGAGGAGGTGCACTGTGTGTATGTGTAGGTGTGGGGGAAAGGTCAGAGAGAGTTAGAGTCAAAAGTGCTAAGTTAGAACTACTTATTCAATATGAAAACTAGTTATGTTTCCAGTAGTTTGGGGATAGGACGTACACCATCTGGTTGGAATATATATGATCACTTTTTTGGAATAATCTTGAGCTGTGAATTTTTCCCCTGGTTGTATTGGGATACTTTCATTTCATGAAAACACGACAATTCAGGTGTCCTCATTCCCTACTTTATCCATATCTACAGAACTGTCTATTTCTAGTCTTCTTATAACCATTTAAATAATAGAAAAAAGTGAAGATTCTTTAGCCATAATTTTTATTTATTTGTCAGAGCATGGGGAAGCATTTTCCCTAGACTTTCCATCGTATGTCTTTTCCTAGAACAGTCAAATGATCGTATCTTTTGTCTTCCAGTTTGCAAAATTTCATGAATCTTTTTCTTAACAATAAGTAACTCTAGGTAAATAGGATCATTGTGCCTTTCCTATATCATTTTTCTCCCATCAGAAAAACTGAAATGCTAACCTGTATTGGTGCTTCCTTTCAGAGTGAGGCATAAAGGGTATTTCTGTGTTGATTCTTAAGACAGCATGAACCCTTTAATTCAAGTTAAAAGAAACTTCAGAATTTTGGGTGTATATTGGAATAAGAACTATGCCAATCTTTTTCTAGTAGTGCAAGTTATGAGAATCTTCTATCTCTCTTTGACTATAATTAATATTTTAAATTGTAGCACAGTATTTTCTTCCTTTTATGTCTATATATTTGTGGGGGGTGGGTGGGGGTTGCTTTCTGGCTTTACCTATCCTTTGTTAATTTTATTAGTTTTAGAGACAGGAAATTCCATGGTCACCCAGTCATTATTCTGCTGGTTTATTCAGAATATTAGAAACGATTATAAATGTTTTAGCTTTCTCAATTCTAGGAATGCTTCAAATCAGTTTGGAAGGAAGCAAAATATAAACAATAAATGACAGAAGTATTAGTTCTAAATAGTTGGTGCCCCTGTATATATGTATAAATAGCAGGAGAATGTGGCTTCAGTTATGCCAAAGAAAAGATTTTGAATGAAATTTGAATAGATTTCTAGCTTCATTTTTTTCCTTTTATAATGAGTTTTACTGCCTGATCTGAAAGAGAAGATAATTTAGCTGGCGAGGTATTATATAGTTACAGTTGAGGGTCCAAACTGAGTCTAATATATGGGTTTGAACCCAGCCCTGGTTTTGTTACTGACTAATTGAGTGATTCTGTGCATGTCACTTTACCTCTCTCCCTTCTAGCTTTCTCTTATATTATCTTTATCATTTGGTTGTCGTGAGTGCAACTGTAGGTTAAGTGCCTGGTATAATCTGGCATACAGAATGATCAATAAATAGGTTTTATTATCATTAATTGATGTTTTTGTGTTTTATTCAATTTTAATGGAAACAAAGTGACAGCTACATTGTGGCTTTGTCATAAACATAAAAACAGATAAATATATACAAATGTAGGTACATCTTACCACAATAAGATATAAAGAATTATTTTCTAAATTTCCAAATTATTTTAGAACAAAATTCCTCAAAACAAAACACATTTTTTGAAGTTTTTTTTTTGTATTCTTGCTTAGTAGATCTGAGATACAGTAGGTCTGAGATAAAGTAAATCTCATTTTTACCTTAGAGACTCAACAATTCTTTAATTTTCAGTTATTTTTAAAGTTTTTTCCCTCTGATTCTAATTTATTATGTTTCTATTTCATTTCGAATAATAACTTCAGTTTAAAATCTCATAACAAATTTATATCCATTTTAATTCAGAAAGCTAAAACACTAATAAAATATGTCTTCTGGAGTCATATGTTTTCCATCTTCTCTGCTTTGGTAATCAACTCTTTCATAACCCTTTTGGGAAGAGAAACCTAAGATTGCTACTTAATCAATAAAGAGGTGGAGTACATGAATTGGTTAATGCAAATTAAATTAATGGAGCCCTATTGACTATTGTGCTCTTTAAAACTAATTGACATCTGTCAAAGAAAATTTTGAGAAGAAACATATTTTGATAGGCCAGTTTTGTGTGTAAAAAGGTAGTGTTTAATGACACTACATTTTTTTTTAGTGCATTTGTTAGTTTCCTACCAGCAGCATACTCGGTGAGAAAGCATATGTTGATAATGTGTGCATCACGTTTTCTTCCTTATGTTTATTTTTAACTTCTACATTTAAAAAATTAAGATAGAATCTTTTTAAATCAAGAGCAAAATCACTTTAAAAGCAAAATCAATTTAAGAGCAAAATCAATTTAAATCAAGGCAAAATCAATTTTCCCTTATAGGGAAAGCACTTAAAAATCAGAGAAATATCTATACAAAATTATTAGGGCCTCAGGGAAAAAAGTTCCATAATTAAATCTCAACTATTTTATTGTTTCAATATTCATAGCAATTATGTCTTGTCCAATTTGTTCATTTAAACTATGTTTTTAAAGATAACCACTATACACCAACAAATCTATTTTATACTATTTTAGTATCATCCTTGTGATCAGCTAAATGAAGTTTAGAAAGACAACTGCAGTGAAATTTTTGTAAACTTTTTGAACCTGACTGGCCTTTTCAGTGTGATTGTGGATGTGTAGACCCTTAATGCATTATTGGAACATAAAAATCACTCTACGTCTATGTTTAGTTTTCTCAATTTTTCTGAAAATAATTTATTTTTATATAACTATGCAATCATAAAGGCTTTCTTCATTATCAAGCATTATTTTATGTCAGAATTTTACTGAGGAAATTATTTCCAGGATTCTGATAAATGATTGGATATATATATATATATATATATATATATATAACTTTTATGGGTAGTTTTTCCATCAGTACAAATTTCACATAATAAGACAATCTGTCCTTGAACCTCTGAGAAATTATTCTACTGATCATATTTCAATGTACAAATATCTCACTCATGCTTACCATTGCCTACAAACACTAAGTTCTACTAAGGATGCCACTGTGATTTTGGCCTGTTTAGCTTTTATGGCACAGGTAAGCTTCTCAAAAATCCAATTACTATACATTAATTGGTGTATATGAAAAGAGAATGCATGCCTACTGATTTACAGAATCTTCAGACTTTTTCGTCACCTCCATCTTTGTCTTTTCTCCCACTTTCCATAACTGGAACATATTAAATGCATTCGGTGATGGAGAGACTGTGAGTAGCATTCTCACAACCATTACTCATTTACTTTAAATCTTGACACCAGAGATAAAGCTCAGTTCAATATTTGTGGAAATAGATAAAATCTCTCACATCGTTTATGTTCAATTAGATAAACCCAAAATGTCACCATGAGAAAATCTATTTTCAGATTGGGGGAGACATTTCTCTTGAAGGATCAACTAATGGCTAGTTTTCCTAATCCCTGTCTCCCTCGAAGGACAGTTATGATGCTGCACTGGGAAGAACTGTCCTCTCTAAAATGACATGTGGCTTTTAAAAACAAAAATCTCTACTTTCAGTGCTTGCATAAATCTGATGATTTTCTCCTCTTGAGCAGAGAAACTATAATGCTTTCCTGGTGTGTTTTGCAGAGCATGGGATCAACATCACACATGGAATATATTTGTGAAGAGACAGACAGAATTATGTCATACCCAGGGGGGAAAATAATCAGATATCAACCCTGCATTTGCTGCATTAATCATATTTTTGTTACTAAGAGAAATCAGAATAGAGTTGGTTATTAGACTCATGATGACTTCGCTCTCAGTCTCCAATTTTGGTGTGGCAAATATGTTCATTTGTCTGCACATTGGGTTATTGGTAAAACAAGGATAATAATGCATAATACTTCCTTATTGGCTCAGAGCTTTACAAAGTGATTTCACATTTTCTTGTGTTACTTGAAAAAGCCTGTACTATTCAGGTGCTAATGGCTTTCTCTGGCGAAGAAAACTGAGACATACTCTGTTATAATTTCAAGAGGATTTAAAGTGTATAATTACGTTAATATCTAAAGTAAATTGCGTCTCATTTTTACATCATCTGAATTAGGGTTATTCACATTAAATAAAATTTAAAATGTAGGAATTATGGATATGATTGGGGAAAAATAACAGTATGAAATTTTAAAGGAAGGATCTGGTTTTAGGTAAGATAATGTTACTTCATACCTGGTAAAAGATAATTCCCTAAATATTTTTGGATATAAATTAGCTTCTAATTGAAAATGATAGTGACTTTAAATGTTGAAGTTTACTAAGAGCCTTTGGGAGAAATTTGACATACTGAAGAACTTAAAATATGTATAATTTTACAACCTTTGAGATATGTTGCTGATATGATAGAGAAAAATCTATGTGACTATTTTGAACCTTAAAATATTTATATAAAAATGGTAATGAATGAAAAGAAAAAATTTATTTCTAGAGATATACTGAACATTTTAAGCTATAGATTTGTAGATTCTATGTATCAGTCTTTAATATTATGCAGGCAACTCAATTTTAATGTATAAAATAGTCTGGGTGATGATACTCATGGCCAACAACCAGTTGAATTGAGTTATAAGCACTGCATTAATGTTCTTAATTTGTACTTGTTCATTTAGAATCATGTAAATATGCTTATAACTTTTCTGATAAAACTCTAGTTGGGAAAGCCCTAGATGGAGAGGAACGGAAGGCTTCCAATTGGAGAATGTCAATATTCTAAGTGATATCTCATTGCCAAAAATTTTGCATGTCTGTCTATGTCAACTTAGAGAGAATGGAATAGAACCTACATTTCAAGTTAGGTAAGGTGGAACTGACAGCCTTTCTCCTTTTTTTTCTGTTACCAGAACATTAGTCCTACCTAGGCACTGGATATCCATATACTAAAGAAATGATCTTATATTTGAAAATGTATATCCCAGAGACATAATTTTGCTCAGCTAAACCTATGATGACTATTTCAGTCATTATGCTGATGACTAAAAGATAAGGAAATATCTACAGGGTGATTTTGGAAAAGATTTTATTATTCTGACTGGTAACAAGTAAAACTTGAGGAAAAATAAAACATCTTCTCTTTGTTGGATTTTTTTTTTTTTACACTTGAAATTTTGGCAGTCATTTTGGGAACATGAGTAGAGCGACCATAGGATAATTAGTCAACACACATGTAGGCAGCAGAAATCATAAAACATGAGTCATTGTGATGTAATTTATATACTAAATTAACTGACCATTCTGCCTCTGATTATTTTATATGGAATATTAAATTTATATATTGTCTAGTTATTTTGTTTGGATCTCTCTTACTTGCATAAGAGATGTTACTTGTTATTTAATTCATGGAAGCACCTTGGATAATTTTACCCACATTTATTTCCACCTTACCATTTTACAAAGAATATGCTGAACTCTGGAAATATTAATTAGCTTACTAAAAGTAGCCTAGACCTCTATGTTTATGAGAGCTTTATTTAGAGCTTTATTTAAAACACTTGTCTTTATTCCTAGTCCAATATTCTTTCTGTTATACTATGCTTTTCCTAAAGCCTAGAAACTAAGTCAGTATCTGATTCTAATTATCACTTTAAAAGTCTTGTTATGTAGTTGACCTATCTTCATAAAACCTGTGGTATTTATGAACTTTCCGGATTAACAGATGAACTGGGCTTAATCACTGGCGTTGGTAAATCACTGTCCATGGTGCTATAATAGTGGGGGTGGGGAATACTTTCCAATTACTGTTTGACTCTTACTTTTTGACAGTAGTCATAGCTGCATGATATCATCCAAATGTAAAGTTTATATGCTGATTATTGACCATTTAAAAAATAACAATTTACTATTGGAAATTAAGAATCTGAAATTCCCCTTATATTCTCATTATTCTGGCATTAGTTGAGATGAGTATGCTCTTTTTTTTTTTTCCTTGAGGCAGGGTCTCACTCTGTCACCCAGACTGAAGTCCAGTGATGCCATTTCGGCTCACTGCAACCTCTGCCTCCCAGGTTCAAGTGATTCTCCCACCTCAGTCACCTGAATAAATATGTTCTTAATATATTTCATTCTACACAGTCTGCAGTAAGAGTTTTAAGATATACCGGGATAGTATAGCAATGAAACAAATGATTTTTCTTAGAAGATTGCAGCACTGATTTAGAACTAGCAAAGCCATCATTTTTCTTTTTTTCAGATAAATATTGGCATCTCATAGTGCCATATCATAATATTATCCAGAATAAGTTATAATGAAGAGACACATTTTTCTCTGAGGATGGAGAATCTTGGCATTGTTGGCTGATAAGTTGGTCATCAAAGAGAACAATAAATTCTATACAACTGCTTTATCTAAAGAGTCTGCAATCAGGCAACAGAGATTTCACCTATAAAAATATTGACTGGTTTATATTTCCACCCGCTTCTGTGAAATTTGATCATGTGGGACTCTCACTCACTTGTGTGAATAAAGCCTTTTATAGGCCTCAGTATTTTTAGAAGAATAGGTCAAGACATGCTTTGAGCATTCACAATAAAACCACCCATGTCCTGTCTTTCCCATCTCAATCAGCTGGAATCCAAAGAGCACTGCGTATTTGGACTAAGAGCACCTCTCTTTTGACTTTCTTGCCCTAGAGTCAAGTGGTCACCTTGTAACTTTGCGTGTTCATGACAAATGTTTCTTCTCTGTTCCTTTCATTTCCTCAACACTTGCCACTTATCACCTTAATCTGCTTTCAGGCCATCATTTCTTATCTCATCATATTATTATTTCTTGGTTTTGTTAATCAGTTTCATAACCTCAATCTTCCAGTCCATCAATCCTTTCCTTGCTCCAAATCGGGAATCTGTTCATTCCTTTATCTCCCATTCGTCACTAACTCCTAATAAGCTTCAACAGTTTCCTTGTGTTGGATATCAGCCAGATCCTCCCTATCTTACAATTCTTTTTGAGATTTCATTTTAACTTCCTGTTTTAACTTGTATGTGGCTCTCTTCCACAGCTACCCCTGCAGCCATCGCAGAGGCATTTATCTCGTCTTATACATTCATCATAGGCCTGGGCATTCAAGTGAGGTAGTTGTCTTCCTTGATCTTTATTAGCACATCTGAAATATTCTCCCTTTTTCTAACTTAGAAACCCAAACTGTGGATCTTATATATACGTAGTGTAATACCCTCATATGTGTATACTGTAATACTCCTTACTGCTCCTTGTGCTGTCATTTACTTACCACACATTTACTTACATCATTTCCCTTCATGTCTTGACCATTTTGACTCCTGGGTAACATTTGTACTGTTCCCCAGTAATCCCTTAAAATTTGGCCTCTCTTGTCTCTAACATCTTATTCTCTAGTGATCTTGTCCTCCACCTTGCCATGTCCTGATGGGCACTTCCTATATTTTGCCCTTAACACTAACTCCACCACCTCCAAGATAGCAATCGCATGCAACCAGGAATCCAAGTGCCACGTCTTACCTTTGTAGCCCACTGGCAGTTTCTTACCACTGATGATCGTTCGAATGTACTAAAATCTACAATTCACTGATTCCATCACTTTTTAACTGTTCCTCACACCCCTTCATGTTCACATTTTTCTGTACTTCAAATTACTTAGCTAATCATCATGTTCCTCCTTGCAGAAACTTTAACTCATTTTGCCTACTCACACTTTGTCCTCTTTACTTGAGACAATCACAACCTTGGTTCCCCTTAGTTACATGTGCACCAATGAAGCTAAAATTAGATGTATAAAGCTGCCAAATGATCATACTGTATTTTATTTTTTCATTTACTTTCTCATCTTTAGATCAGGGGTTAACAAACTATGTCCCATAGGCCAAATTTAGCCTGCTGCCTGCTTTTCAAAGTAAAGTTTTATTAGAACACAATTGTGTTCATTCATTTGCATATTGTCTATTGCCACTTTCATGTTATAATGACAGATTTGGGTAGTTGCACAGAGACCATATGGCTCCCAAAGTTTAACATATTTACTCTCTTGTCCTTTATAAAATAAGTTTTCTAATTGTTGATCTAGATGACTATGCCATTGCTTTTTCATCCATCCTCTTACAACTAACATGTTCTTCCCAGTTCTCACTTTCGAAAGGTGAGATTGCTTCCCACTTCAAGAAACCGAGAACAGTACGTAGATATGTCTTACATGCTCACATCATATATGCAGATAGGTAGTATGTGTGCTACCTACCTACATAAGTAAACCTAACCTGAAAAATTTTGAATTCTTCCTTGATACTGTAGACATTATTATATACATGCATTAGATTCTTCACATGAGCATTAGGTCTTACAACTTCTCATCTACTGAAGGACATCAATTTAACAATTCACTTCTGTCTCTTGAATCATTGATTTCCTGAATTCTCTTATTGTTGTATTATTCTACATGAATATACAGACATACTTTTATAGTTTTTCTTTTTAAATAAAATCTTCTCCTGATAACATCTTCCTCTCTAGCTTCTTCAGTGAAAGTCAAAAGCATTTTCTACACTTACTGTTTTAAATTTCTTTCCTGTCATTCTCTTTCTAATGCATTCTGATCAGTCTACCAAAGACGTACACATGCGAAAATCCAGTGGCTGGCTCTCAGTATTCATTTTCTTCTACCTATTAATATCATTTTCACTGAACAAATACTTATTAAATACTTACATATGTGGGCACTGTTTAAAACATTAGCCAAAAATGAAAAAAATGTAAAAAGTTCTCCCCTTAAAAGGCGTATGTTTCACTATTTAATCATATTTAATAATGCATTCTTTCTTTCTCCCCTCAGCTTCTAGTATAGCTACCTTTCTTTTTATCTGCTACCTAACTGTCCACTTTCTCCCCATCAGCTTTATGGTTTTTTCTATTCTCCATGACCACTTCATGTTGCAGTATTCCTAGGTTAAGGAATTGGATATTTTTATTTTTTACCTGCAGACACGAACTTTATGAACTCAGTCATTCCTGTGGCTTTGGATTTACACTTTTTGAAACTTTAAATATGTATTTCTAGTCTGTACTTCTCTCCTGAACTACAGATTTTTATATATGTTTATTTGATTTATATATATTATATTGCCTATTTAACTTGGGTGACTAATAATCATCACATACATAACATGTCTTCAGATGAAGTACTGATCTTCTCCTCCAACCCTTCAGTGTCTCAGTTGATGTCAACCGTATCCCCAGTGACCACCCTCTTGCAAGCGACCATCTCTTACTTGACTTGTCCCTATAAACTCTTAACAGGTCTTCCTGATGTTATTTTTGTCCTCCACCAACTATTTTGAACACAACAGCCAACGTGATACCTATAAAATGTACACCAGACCATGTCACTCCTCTCCTCCAACCCCACTAGGGGATATCATCTCATTCATAAATAGCAATGTTCTTACAAAAGCCTATGAGGCACTATATGATCTGGCTCTCCCTAGCCTCTGTCATCTCCTGCGTATCTCCTCCTCTTTCACTTGTTAAAGCAGTTGCTTCCTTAATGTTCCTTAAAGAGACACAACATGATCCCATTTGCAATTTCAGCTCTAATTGTTCCACCTCCCTAAATAGCTCTTTACCCCATATATCCATTGGAATTACCTCCCTCCAGTATAGGTGTAAATGGCACATTCTCTGAATGGATGGCAAAAAAGAGCAAATAAAATTGGCTAAAATACTGACAACATGATATTAGTTCATCATATGATAAATGGCTCAAGGAACCATACTCATAATCTCCTTAACTATTTTCATATTTTTATAATATATGTAGAAGAAGCTTTTATAGCTCCAGTAGCACAGAATAGCTGTCTTTGTAATTATATACGTAACAGAGGCATTAAATTTTAGTATAGTTTTTTATTTAAACAGCTTAATACAAGGACTAATGATATTTTTCTCACATTCAAGATAAAAAACGACCAGATAAATTTTGTAAGACCAACTGATTTGAGAGTAATAAAGGTAGAAAAATACATACTTTTAATTAATATACTGTTCAAACATCTACAAACCATAGTATTAATTTAAGAACATTTATAAAAGTAACAGTTGAGCATTCCTTTACTTTTTGTTTTTTGTTTAAGAGCTTTCTATAGCTTTTCAAATATAGTTTACATTATTTTCTTCCTCTTAAATTATTTTTAAGGTAGAAGAATCTTTATCCAGCCATATGCAAAATGCAGTACCTCATTAATTTCCACTAAAAAGTAGAATTTTGCTTATCCAGAGCTATAAAAATTTGTAGAATTTAAGCCAACATTCTTGAGTCCTGAAGACTTTTTGATTTTTACTCTGATCCTGGAAGCTAAATTGGTTTCACTATGGCTCTATTCCTTTAGGATTTGAGCAAAACAATTATATAAAAAAGACTAGACTAAAAGAATCTCTAATAATCTTGGAAGAGAAATTAAGTAAACCGTGAAAATCATGTCTGGCCCTAGACCCCAGTAGATCTAAGAAAATATTCATGGTCATGTGGGAACTTTTGAGTATTTCTGTATATCATGAACAAAGTGACAGCAGCCCAGCAAATTTGGACCTCCAAATACCTTGAATCAGTGGATATTATTAAAATACGACAAGTTTGCACTATGATAATTCAACCTGTTTATTAAAATTACTTACATTAGCCCATGATTGCATACTCTGTTTGCCTATAAATATAGTTATTTGAAACACTGTAATTTACTAATCCTGAAATGAACATTTAAAAGAATAAAGAAAAAGAAATCAAAATTGAGAGGGAGAATGAAAGAGAATTTTAAAATTTAGAGAAAATCTGTTATCAGGATACTGGGTCAGGTATCACACATTTTTCTAAATAAGAGAGGTGATGGTGAAGGAGATTTTTATAGAAACGAACTACTGAGGAGCATATGCATAAGTGAAAACAATTATTATTTTCCTAAATTCCATCATCATTTGCTATGGGAGAGAGTTAACATTAGTTTTTTCCCCATGTCTGCCTACTGTTACACATGATTTTTTGCACAAGCCGGTTATGTGCAAAACAAATGGTCTTCTTACCATGAGCCTGCTAACTTGGGTATAATTATTCTGCCACAATTTGTTTTTACACTTCATTCTACATTGTTCTTTTGCTGCTGCCTTTTAACCTTCCTGCCTCTATTTGCTAAGATGGTTGATGACTAAAATGTCTAGCCCTGAAAATACAATCCTGAAATAAAATAAAACATAAGACACATGATGCCTGCAAGTAAATCAAATTCCTAATATCTGAGCTACTTCAGTCTAAGTGTAATAAAAATAGCAGTTGGTCTAAAAAAAAGGGCTAAACAAACAAACAAACAAAACCTTCATTAACCTTACCAAAAAAAAAAAAAAGGGCTTCATTATTCTGATAGAATTCTGAGATACTGCTCCAAAAATATCTCCTGAGATACATTCTCTCTATTCGCACCATAGCAAAATGACCTCTTTGATCTAAGAGAATTTACGCCTCAACCTGAGGTTTCAATTATTTCTTTTGACATCTGCTAACATTGATGGTATTTCCCGGAATCTCCCAGCATTACTACAACAGTGTTCATTAGTATAGGAAAACTTTAAATGAAAATCAACATTACATTTTAGTAAACACTTTACTAGCACTCAGACCTAGTTATAAAATATTTTACTGCTTTCTTTTTCTTTTCTTCACCTTTTGCTTTTTTCTTTATTATTATTTTTTTTGTATTACTATAAGAAAAAGCTGAAATCACTTAGACCCTTAAACACAAGAGTATTTAAATATCACTATTGTCAAGAAATGTTATACTGCTGAATCGTAGATTGGAAAGGTATGAAATACAAAACTCAGGAAACCAAAGTTCTATTGTGGGATTCATAATTTCTATAGTCAAGTGCATTCTACGTAGCTGTATTTGAATTCTCCCTTCTTTGTAAAGCCTGTTTTACCACTTCGATCATCTATCTTCCCTTGCTGCCACATATATTCTCCATAAAATATTCCTCTGCATCCTCTGGATTACTAGACTCAGAACTCTACCTTTTGTAGTAACATGGTTAGCTCACTAAATTCACATTTTATATTAGCTTTTGCTGTACAAGAAAAAACTACGGAGCTAGAGCAAATTTTATTTCAAAATTTTATCCAAAAAACAAAACTTCTGTGCAAGTTTTCAAGATCTTAATCACCCCTAAATTTCTCCCCTACTTCCCACTAGTATAACATGGCACATTATGTAATGAACACATAGAATCTTTTTTTTGTTTGTTTTGAAACAGAGTCTCTGTCATCTGCTGGAGTAAAGTGGTGTGATCTCAACTCACTGCAACCTCTGCCTCCCGCGTTCAAGTGATTCTCCTGCCTCAACCTCCTAAGTAGCTGGGACTACAGGCACCCACCACCATGCCCAGCTAATTTTTCTATTTTTAGTACAGATGGGGTTTCACCATATTGGCCAGGTTGGTCTCAAACTCCTGACTTTCTGACTCACCCCCGTCGGCCTCCCAAACTGCTGAGATTACAGGTGTGAGCCACTGTACTCGGCCCACATAGAGTCTTTAAACTGGAAAACAGAGTGGGATTTTTGAATATATTATTGGTATCTTTTCTTCCCTTACTTCTACATTGTCTGTGCATCCTGCTGTCTCTGGTCTTCCTAGATTTTGGACTTTCACATTTTGAATCTACACATGACTGCTAATCACCCAGTTATTCATGACAAGTTTGTGTCTGTTTCCACTAAGTTCACTAAGCTTAGTGTTTTGCTCTCCTGGGGAACCTCAGCCCCTCACATGACTTCCATGTTCGATGTTTCCAAAGGTAGAGGCATAGGTACCACCTCTTCCAGGACATGGCTCACATGAAGGTTAATGGCTTCCAGCAGCAGCTGACATATTAATAGTTGATCACTGTCTCTTTTTTTGGAACACTGACTTCTCTAATTTATAAGATACAACATTTTCTTGGTTTTCTTATTTCTCTGACTTCCTTCTCAGTTTTCTTTTTGCTGATTCCTGTTTCTGATTTTACCTTCTAATCTAAACATGGAATGTGTTTGGCTGTACTTTAGATGATTCTCTATTTATACATGTCATAGTGTATCTATGTACATGATATATCTTCATTCTATGTATGTTCTATGTATATCATCTCGCTGTATAATGCATCTCTCTGTATATCTTCTCTCTATATAGTAATGTATCAGTTTTTAAAATAATGTCGAGAAATGAAATCTTTAATTATATCCAAACAGATTCATGGCATATTAATTACAAAAATATGGAAAATAATTTGGGATCAATTAGCATGATGTACAATGGACATATGCGCTGTAATATTAATTTATTTTTACAATTGAGAGATATGATAACTGTTTTTCTTATATATACTATTTATTTCATTACTATGTATGTAGTACATATATGTGACATATATGTATTTATGTACAACAAAGAAGCAATATTTTGTGTTAGGGTTTTGAGACAGGATCTCACTCTGTCATCCAGGCTGGCATGCAGTGGTATAATCATGGCTCACTGCAGCCTGGACTTCCTGGGCTAAAGTGATCCTCCCATCTCAGCCTCCTGAGTAGCTAGGACTACCGACACCCACCACCACACCCAGCTAATTTCTGTATTTTTTGAGAGATGGGATTTTGCCATGTTGCCCAGGCTTGTCTCAAACTAGCAATACGGTAATGTTTCAGTAGGTTATGCAACACCACCGCCAATTTGCTAACAGCTAAAAAGACTCGGAGTATATTTTTATGACAGAGTACAAATTTAGGGTGTACAATTTTACAACAGTGTAGAAACAGATGGTGTATTTACTTTAAAACAGAGTATCGGAAGAGGGAGTATATTTTTATCACAGAGTACAAATTTAGGGTGTACAATTTTTATACCAGTGAAGAAAAAGAAGGTGAATTTACTTTAAAACCGAGTCCCGGTAGACGGTGTATTTTTTTTAAATAACAGAGTACAAAAGGAGGCAGTATTTATCTTAGAAACTGAGTATACAGGGAGGGTGTATATTTTATATAAGAGAGTAAAAAGTGATGGTGAATATTTTCTATAACAGAGTAGAATCACAGGTTGTATTTACTTTAAAACAGAGTACCGGTTGACGGGGTATATTATTTATAACAGAGTACAAAAGGAGGTAGTATTTATTTTAAACCTGAATACACAGGGAGGGTATATGTTTTATATAAGAGAGTACAAAGTGAGGGTGAATATTTTCTATAACAGAGTAGAATCACAGGATGTATTTACTTTAAAACAGAGTACCGGCAGATTGAGTATATATTTTATCACAGAGTGTACAAATTTAGGGTGTACAATTTTAACAATAGTGTAGAATAAGAAGGTGTATTTACTTTAAAGCAGAGTACCGCTAGAGGGTGTATATTTTTTATAATAGAGTACAAAGTAAGGGTGTATAATTTTTACAACAGTGTAGAAATAGAAGATTTATTTATTTTAAAACAGAGTACATTTAGAGGGTGTCTATTTTTTATAACAGAGTACAAAAGGAGGCAGTATTTATTTTAAAACTGAGTACACTGGGAGGGTTAATATTTTATATAAGAGAGTACAAAGTGCGTGTGAATATTTTATATATCATAGTAGAATCACAGGTTATATTTTCTTTAAAACAGAGTACCGGCAGAGGGAGTATATTTTATATCACAGAGTACAAATTTAGGGTGTACAATTTTTACAACAGTGTAGAAATAGAAGGTGTATTTACTTTAAAACAGAGTACCGGCAGAGGGGAGTATATTTTTTATCACAGAGTACAGAAGGATTTAGTATTTATTTTAAAACTGAGTACACAGGGAGGTTATATATTTTATATAAGAGAGTACAAAGTGATGGTGAATATTTTCTATAACAGAGTAGAATCACAAGATGTATTTACTTTAAAACAGAGTACCGGCAGAGGGAGTATATTTTTTATCACAGAGTACAAAAGGAGTTAGTATTTATCTTAAAACTGAGTACACAGGGAGGGTATATATTTTATATAAGACAGTACAAAGTGAGGGTGAGTATTTTCTAAAACAAACAGAGGAGAATCACAGGTTGTATTATTTTAAAACATAGTACCAGCAGAGGAAGTATATTTTTATCACAGAGTACAAAAGGAGGTAGTATTTATTTTAAAACTGAGGACACAGGGAGGGGATATATTTTATATAAGAGTGTACAAAGTGAGGGTGAATATTTTCTATAACAGAATAGAATTACATGTTGTATTTACTTTAAAACACTATACCGCTAGACGGTATATATTTTTTATAACAGAGTACAATTTTAGGGTGTACAATTTTTACAACAGTGTAGAAACAGAAGGTGTATTTATTTTAAGGCAGAGTACATTTAGAGGGTGTGTATTATTTATAACAGGGTACAAGATAAGGTTGTATTTATTTTAAAACTGAGTACACAGGGAGGGCATATATTTTATATAAGAGAGTACAAAGTGAGAGTGAATATGTTCTATAACATAGTAGAATCACGGGTGGTATTTACTTTAAAACAGAGTACCGGAAGACGGTGTATATTTTTTATAACAGAGTACAAAATGTGGTAGTATTTATTTCAAAACTGAGTACACAGGGAGGGAATATATTTTTTATAAGAGAGTACAAAGCGAGTTTGATTATTTTCTAAAACAGGGTAGAATCACAGGTTGTATTTACTTTAAAACAGAGTACCGGCAGAGGGAGAATATTTATTATAACAGAGTAAAAATTTAGGGTGTACAATTTTTACAACAGTGTAGAAACAGAAGGTGTATTTACTTTAAAACAGAGTACCGGCAGAGGGAGTATATTTTTTATCACAGAGTACAAAAGGAGTTAGTATTTATTTTAAAACTGAGTACACAGGGAGGGGGATATATTTTATATAAGAGAGTACAAAGTGAGGGTGAATATTTCCTATAACAGAGTAGAATCGTGGGTTGTATTTACTTTAAAACAGAGTACCGTCAGAGGGAGTATATTTTTTATGACAGAGTACAAATTTAGGGTGTACAATTTTACAACAGTGTAGAAACAGATGGTGTATTTACTTTAAAACAGAGTATCGGAAGAGGGAGTATATTTTTATCACAGAGTACAAATTTAGGGTGTACAATTTTTATACCAGTGAAGAAAAAGAAGGTGAATTTACTTTAAAACCGAGTCCCGGTAGACGGTGTATTTTTTTAAATAACAGAGTACAAAAGGAGGCAGTATTTATTTTAAAACTGAGTATACAGGGAGGGTGTATATTTTATATAAGAGAGTAAAAAGTGATGGTGAATATTTTCTATAACAGAGTAGATCACAGGTTTATTTACTTTAAAACAGAGTACCGGTAGACGGGGTATATTATTTATAACAGAGTACAAAAGGAGGTAGTATTTATTTAAACCTATACACAGGGAGGGTATATTTTTATATAAGAGAGTACAAAGTGAGGGTGAATATTTTCTATAACAGAGTAGAATCACAGGTTGTATTTACTTTAAAACAGAGTACTGGCAGAGGGAGAATATTTATTATAACAGAGTAAAAATTTAGGGTGTACAATTTTTACAACAGTGTAGAAACAGAAGGTGTATTTACTTTAAAACAGAGTACCGGCAGAGGGGGAGTATATTTTTTATCACAGAGTACAAAAGGAGTTAGTATTTATTTTAAAACTGAGTACACAGGGAGGGGATATATTTTATATAAGAGAGTACAAAGTGAGGGTGAATATTTCCTATAACAGAGTAGAATCACATGGTTGTATTTACTTTAAAACAGAGTATCGGTAGAGGGAGTATATTTTTTATCACAGAGTACAAATTTAGGGTGTACAATTTTTATACCAGTGAAGAAAAAGAAGGTGAATTTACTTTAAAACCGAGTCCCCGTAGACGGTGTATTTTTTTTAAATAACAGAGTACAAAAGGAGGCAGTATTTATTTTAAAACTGAGTATACAGGGAGGGTGTATATTTTATATAAGAGAGTAAAAAGTGATGGTGAATATTTTCTATAACAGAGTAGAATCACAGGTTGTATTTACTTTAAAACAGAGTACCGGTTGACGGGGTATATTATTTATAACAGAGTACAAAAGGAGGTAGTATTTATTTTAAACCTGAATACACAGGGAGGGTATATGTTTTATATAAGAGAGTACAAAGTGAGGGTGAATATTTTCTATAACAGAGTAGAATCACAGGATGTATTTACTTTAAAACAGAGTACCGGCAGATTGAGTATATATTTTATCACAGAGTGTACAAATTTAGGGTGTACAATTTTAACAATAGTGTAGAATAAGAAGGTGTATTTACTTTAAAGCAGAGTACCGCTAGGGGGTGTATATTTTTTATAATAGAGTACAAAGTAAGGGTGTATAATTTTTACAACAGTGTAGAAATAGAAGATTTATTTATTTTAAAACAGAGTACATTTAGAGGGTGTCTATTTTTTATAACAGAGTACAAAAGGAGGCAGTATTTATTTTAAAACTGAGTACACTGGGAGGGTTAATATTTTATATAAGAGAGTACAAAGTGCGTGTGAATATTTTATATATCATAGTAGAATCACAGGTTATATTTTCTTTAAAACAGAGTACCGGCAGAGGGAGTATATTTTATATCACAGAGTACAAATTTAGGGTGTACAATTTTTACAACAGTGTAGAAATAGAAGGTGTATTTACTTTAAAACAGAGTACCGGCAGAGGGAGTATATTTTTTATCACAGAGTACAGAAGGATTTAGTATTTATTTTAAAACTGAGTACACAGGGAGGTTATATATTTTATATAAGAGAGTACAAAGTGATGGTGAATATTTTCTATAACAGAGTAGAATCACAAGATGTATTTACTTTAAAACAGAGTACCGGCAGAGGGAGTATATTTTTATCACAGAGTACAAAAGGAGTTAGTATTTATCTTAAAACTGAGTACACAGGGAGGGTATATATTTTATATAAGACAGTACAAAGTGAGGGTGAGTATTTTCTAAAACAAACAGAGGAGAATCACAGGTCGTATTATTTTAAAACATAGTACCAGCAGAGGAAGTATATTTTTATCACAGAGTACAAAAGGAGGTAGTATTTATTTTAAAACTGAGGACACAGGGAGGGGATATATTTTATATAAGAGTGTACAAAGTGAGGGTGAATATTTTCTATAACAGAATAGAATTACATGTTGTATTTACTTTAAAACACTATACCGCTAGACGGTATATATTTTTTATAACAGAGTACAATTTTAGGGTGTACAATTTTTACAACAGTGTAGAAACAGAAGGTGTATTTATTTTAAGGCAGAGTACATTTAGAGGGTGTGTATTATTTATAACAGGGTACAAGATAAGGTTGTATTTATTTTAAAACTGAGTACACAGGGAGGGCATATATTTTATATAAGAGAGTACAAAGTGAGAGTGAATATGTTCTATAACATAGTAGAATCACGGGTGGTATTTACTTTAAAACAGAGTACCGGAAGACGGTGTATATTTTTTATAACAGAGTACAAAATGTGGTAGTATTTATTTCAAAACTGAGTACACAGGGAGGGAATATATTTTTTATAAGAGAGTACAAAGCGAGTTTGATTATTTTCTAAAACAGGGTAGAATCACAGGTTGTATTTACTTTAAAACAGAGTACCGGCAGAGGGAGAATATTTATTATAACAGAGTAAAAATTTAGGGTGTACAATTTTTACAACAGTGTAGAAACAGAAGGTGTATTTACTTTAAAACAGAGTACCGGCAGAGGGAGTATATTTTTATCACAGAGTACAAAAGGAGTTAGTATTTATTTTAAAACTGAGTACACAGGGAGGGGATATATTTTATATAAGAGAGTACAAAGTGAGGGTGAATATTTCCTATAACAGAGTAGAATCGTAGGTTGTATTTACTTTAAAACAGAGTACCGTCAGAGGGAGTATATTTTTTATGACAGAGTACAAATTTAGGGTGTACAATTTTACAACAGTGTAGAAACAGATGGTGTATTTACTTTAAAACAGAGTATCGGAAGAGGGAGTATATTTTTTATCACAGAGTACAAATTTAGGGTGTACAATTTTTATACCAGTGAAGAAAAAGAAGGTGAATTTACTTTAAAACCGAGTCCCGGTAGACGGTGTATTTTTTTTAAATAACAGAGTACAAAAGGAGGCAGTATTTATTTTAAAACTGAGTATACAGGGAGGGTGTATATTTTATATAAGAGAGTAAAAAGTGATGGTGAATATTTTCTATAACAGAGTAGAATCACAGGTTGTATTTACTTTAAAACAGAGTACCGGTTGACGGGGTATATTATTTATAACAGAGTACAAAAGGAGGTAGTATTTATTTTAAACCTAATACACAGGGAGGGTATATGTTTTATATAAGAGAGTACAAAGTGAGGGTGAATATTTTCTATAACAGAGTAGAATCACAGGATGTATTTACTTTAAAACAGAGTACCGGCAGAGGGAGTATATTTTTTATCACAGAGTAAATTTAGGGTTACAATTTTAACAACAGTGTAGAAAAGAGGTGTATTTATTTAAAACAGAGTACCGGAAGAGGGAGTATATTTTTTATAACAGAGTAAAATTTAGGGTGTACAATTTTTACAACAGTGTAGAAATAGAAGGTGTATTTACTTTAAAACAGAGTACCGGCAGAGGGAGTATATTTTTTATCACAGAGTACAGAAGGATTTAGTATTTATTTTAAAACTGAGTACACAGGGAGGTTATATATTTTATATAAGAGAGTACAAAGTGATGGTGAATATTTTCTATAACAGAGTAGAATCACAAGATGTATTTACTTTAAAACAGAGTACCGGCAGAGGGGAGTATATTTTTTATCACAGAGTACAAAAGGAGTTAGTATTTATCTTAAAACTGAGTACACAGGGAGGGTATATATTTTATATAAGACAGTACAAAGTGAGGGTGAGTATTTTCTAAAACAAACAGAGGAGAATCACAGGTCGTATTATTTTAAAACATAGTACCAGCAGAGGAAGTATATTTTTATCACAGAGTACAAAAGGAGGTAGTATTTATTTTAAAACTGAGGACACAGGGAGGGGGATATATTTTATATAAGAGTGTACAAAGTGAGGGTGAATATTTTCTATAACAGAATAGAATTACATGTTGTATTTACTTTAAAACACTATACCGCTAGACGGTATATATTTTTTATAACAGAGTACAATTTTAGGGTGTACAATTTTTACAACAGTGTAGAAACAGAAGGTGTATTTATTTTAAGGCAGAGTACATTTAGAGGGTGTGTATTATTTATAACAGGGTACAAGATAAGGTTGTATTTATTTTAAAACTGAGTACACAGGGAGGGCATATATTTTATATAAGAGAGTACAAAGTGAGAGTGAATATGTTCTATAACATAGTAGAATCACGGGTGGTATTTACTTTAAAACAGAGTACCGGAAGACGGTGTATATTTTTTATAACAGAGTACAAAATGTGGTAGTATTTATTTCAAAACTGAGTACACAGGGAGGGAATATATTTTTTATAAGAGAGTACAAAGCGAGTTTGATTATTTTCTAAAACAGGGTAGAATCACAGGTTGTATTTACTTTAAAACAGAGTACCGGCAGAGGGGAGAATATTTATTATAACAGAGTAAAAATTTAGGGTGTACAATTTTTACAACAGTGTAGAAACAGAAGGTGTATTTACTTTAAAACAGAGTACCGGCAGAGGGGAGTATATTTTTTATCACAGAGTACAAAAGGAGTTAGTATTTATTTTAAAACTGAGTACACAGGGAGGGGATATATTTTATATAAGAGAGTACAAAGTGAGGGTGAATATTTCCTATAACAGAGTAGAATCGTAGGTTGTATTTACTTTAAAACAGAGTACCGTCAGAGGGGAGTATATTTTTTATGACAGAGTACAAATTTAGGGTGTACAATTTTACAACAGTGTAGAAACAGATGGTGTATTTACTTTAAAACAGAGTATCGGAAGAGGGAGTATATTTTTTATCACAGAGTACAAATTTAGGGTGTACAATTTTTACAACAGTGAAGAAATAGAAGGTGTATTTACTTTAAAACAGAGTACCGGCAGAGGGGAGTATATTTTTTATCACAGAGTACAGAAGGATTTAGTATTTATTTTAAAACTGAGTACACAGGGAGGTTATATATTTTATATAAGAGAGTACAAAGTGATGGTGAATATTTTCTATAACAGAGTAGAATCACAAGATGTATTTACTTTAAAACAGAGTACCGGCAGAGGGGAGTATATTTTTTATCACAGAGTACAAAAGGAGTTAGTATTTATCTTAAAACTGAGTACACAGGGAGGGTATATATTTTATATAAGACAGTACAAAGTGAGGGTGAGTATTTTCTAAAACAAACAGAGGAGAATCACAGGTCGTATTATTTTAAAACATAGTACCAGCAGAGGAAGTATATTTTTATCACAGAGTACAAAAGGAGGTAGTATTTATTTTAAAACTGAGGACACAGGGAGGGGATATATTTTATATAAGAGTGTACAAAGTGAGGGTGAATATTTTCTATAACAGAATAGAATTACATGTTGTATTTACTTTAAAACACTATACCGCTAGACGGTATATATTTTTTATAACAGAGTACAATTTTAGGGTGTACAATTTTTACAACAGTGTAGAAACAGAAGGTGTATTTATTTTAAGGCAGAGTACATTTAGAGGGTGTGTATTATTTATAACAGGGTACAAGATAAGGTTGTATTTATTTTAAAACTGAGTACACAGGGAGGGCATATATTTTATATAAGAGAGTACAAAGTGAGAGTGAATATGTTCTATAACATAGTAGAATCACGGGTGGTATTTACTTTAAAACAGAGTACCGGAAGACGGTGTATATTTTTTATAACAGAGTACAAAATGTGGTAGTATTTATTTCAAAACTGAGTACACAGGGAGGGGAATATATTTTTTATAAGAGAGTACAAAGCGAGTTTGATTATTTTCTAAAACAGGGTAGAATCACAGGTTGTATTTACTTTAAAACAGAGTACCGGCAGAGGGAGAATATTTATTATAACAGAGTAAAAATTTAGGGTGTACAATTTTTACAACAGTGTAGAAACAGAAGGTGTATTTACTTTAAAACAGAGTACCGGCAGAGGGAGTATATTTTTTTAATCACAGAGTACAAAAGGAGGCAGTATTTATTTTAAAACTGAGTATACAGGGAGGGTATATATTTTATATAAGAGAGTAAAAAGTGATGGTGAATATTTTCTATAACAGAGTAGAATCACAGGTTGTATTTACTTTAAAACAGAGTACCGGTTGAGGGGGTATATTATTTATAACAGAGTACAAAAGGAGGTAGTATTTATTTTAAAACTGAGTACACAGGGAGGGTGTATATTTTATATAAGAGAGTACAAAGTGAGGGTGAATATTTTCTATAACAGAGTAGAATCACAGGATGTATTTACTTTAAAACAGAGTACCGGCAGATTGAGTATATATTTTATCACAGAGTGTAAAAAATTTAGGGTGTACAATTTTAACAATAGTGTAGAATAAGAAGGTGTATTTACTTTAAAGCAGAGTACCGCTAGAGGGTGTATATTTTTTATAATAGAGTACAAAGTAAGGGTGTATAATATTTACAACAGTGTAGAAATAGAAGATTTATTTATTTTAAAACAGAGTACATTTAGAGGGTGTCTATTTTTTATAACAGAGTACAAAAGGAGGAAGTATTTATTTTAAAACTGAGTACACTGGGAGGTTCTTTTAAACAGAGTACCAGCAGAGGGAGTATCTTTTATATCACAGAGTACAAGTTTAGGGTGTACAGTTTTTACAACAGTGTAGAAATAGAAGGTGTATTTACTTTAAAACAGAGTACCGGCAGAGGGAGTATATTTTTTATCACAGAGTACAGAAGGATTTAGTATTTATTTTAAAACTGAGTACACAGGGAGGTTATATATTTTATATAAGAGAGTACAAAGTGATGGTGAATATTTTCTATAACAGAGTAGAATCACAAGATGTATTTACTTCAAAACAGAGTAGCGGCAGAGGGAGTATATTTTTTATCACAGAGTATATAACAGAGTTCAAAGTGAGGGTGAATATTTTTTTTTTTTTTTTTTTTGTTTTGCTTTCTTTGTTCATATTCTAGCAATCTTTTTTTTTTTTAATATATATATATATTTTTATTGCATTTTAGGTTTGGGGGTACATGTGAAGAACATGGAAGATTGTTGCATAGGTACACACATGGCAGTGTGATTTGCTGCCTTCCTCCCCATCACGTATATCTGGCATTTCTCCCCATGCTATCCCTCCCCAACTCCCCCACCCCCCCACTATCCCTCCCCTTTTTTCCCCCCTACAGACCCCAGTGTGTGATACTCCCCCCCTCCCTGTGTCCATGTGTTCCCATTGTTCAACACCCGCCTATGAGTGAGAACATGCGGTGTTTGATTTTCTGTTCCTGTGTCAGTTTGCTGAGAATGATGGTTTCCAGGTTCATCCATGTCCCTACAAAGCACACGAACTCATCATTTTTGATGGCTGCATAATATTCCATGGTGTATATGTGCCACATTTTCCCTGTCCATTCTATCATCGATGGGCATTTGGGTTGGTTCCAGGTCTTTGCTATTGTAAACTGTGCTGCAATGAACATTCGTGTGCATGCGTCCTTATAGTAGAACGATTTATAGTCTTTTGGATATATTCCCAGTAATGGGATTGCTGGATCAAATGGAATTTCTATTTCTAGGTCCTTGAGGAATCGCCACACCGTCTTCCACAATGGTTGAACTAATTTACACTCCCACCAACAGTGTAAAAGTGTTCCTATTTCTCCACATCCTCTCCAGCATCTGTTGTCTCCAGATTTTTTAATGATCACCATTCTAACTGGCGTGAGATGGT